>JASJOG010000080.1:405000-1005000 GCA_030142905.1 Heliopora coerulea | reverse complement strand
TACTGCTGTAGTTTTATGTATGTGGCCATTATTTCTTTACTACAGCTCAGGCAAATGCTATCCAAGGTCCTTGACAGGAAAGTCTGGTCAAAAAACCTTAAGAAACTCTTGGTTAATATATTGCCTTAACAATGCAAAACTGGCCTTCAGAAATAAAAACATGTGGTTACCGAATTCCTGATGTTAAAAATCCTAGTACATTATTCGCGGAAAAATCTAGAATTCTTAATTTAGACATAATTTACCCTTTTTACCTTGGAAAGCAAGAGGTAAGCTTGAAATTTTGTTGTCAAGTGCGCAACCACCTCTTAAAATCTAGTTGCCCAAGAAAAGTTTGGTCATCTTTAACAACTGAATGTTTACTTCTTTCTTTAATTTCAGGCCAAGAAGTAATATATACTGCATACTCATCTATATCTTTCATGATAGAACTTCCATCACACTTGGCTGCATGACCTGTGTGTCACTGGAATAACCTTTCATATTTTTATCAGTAACTATTGATAGACAATTTTGCTTATCAAGGAGTGACTTCTAGTTGGAAGGAGGTTAAGAACGGTGTCCTTAAACTTAAAATATGTGGTTGATTGCAGTCAATTTTCTTTATTGCAGTCAAATAGAAACACTTCATCTTTATCCTGCTTTTCTTGGGGTATTGCAGATGTTTCAGATGGAAGTCTTTGACAATTTCACAATAGGTTTGATCCTATAACATTGAAACCAGCCTTAACATCTGTACATTGCTTTAATTTATGAAGTTTACTCACAATAAATCATTCATTATTACCCATAAAGTCTGTTTACTTTGTCATAGTGTGGTATTTATACCACCAATATCTTAGAATTTAAACTTTAAGCTAGTCACATTCCAGTTATGTAACACCACGCCGTAAGCCCTGCGATACAATCATGAAATCAAATATAAACCTAATTAACCGGTTAACTCCAGGTTTATGGATAAAAAATTATCTATTGCTGAGAATCTTTTCGCCTTCTTAATTTCACGGAGATCAAATCCAACAGAAAGCCAGGTGCAAAATCATCGTCTTAACTAACGAGTCGTAAAAATTGAACTTCATCGATAGTACATTCCACACAAAACCTCGCCACATTCCTGTGTTAGAAATTGTGCGTCTTTCTTAATAATGATGTTTTGTTAAGTAATTAAAGGTGGGGTTAATCAAATTTAAGGAAAAAATGTGTGACGTAAAAGACGGACACATGAGATGGGATATAGACCTGATCTCTCGGAACAGTGAGTACATGTGTGTAATATGACTTTGATTTATGCGTCTATTTTGATAAGTAATAAATGTTCACAAAAAGGTTTAGCGTGTGTGTGTGGATTGGGTAGCTAATTTTTCCACAAGTGGCTCCTTCAACGGAACTGAGTCAAACATCCTACTTCGGTATCTGAGATCTTAGCTAGAAATTAAGATTCTAAACACTTGTAGGATGTTAATTGTTAGTTATGTTTGTATATATTATTAATAATCGGTAGTTTGTAATATAGTTTATTGATAGGTTGTAAATAAAGTAGTTATTATAGGGTGAAGCTGATTAGTATGTAGGCTTCGCAACTTTTTGTAATTTAATAGATTTTTAGACCAAAGCACGGCCCATTGAAAAACAGCTTAGTGTGCTGAATGGCTACCGTGCATAAATAATCTTAAATAAATAAATAAATAAATAAATAAATAAATAAATAAATAAATAAATAAAAACAGAACTTCAACTTATGGTTCTTACCAGTAGTAAAACGAAGGGGATCGTAGAGAAAGGTAATCTGGAAAAGATTGGGCGTCACAAGGAAGCCCTCGCCCAAATAACCAGTGAGGTAAATAAGCTAAAACTTCAAGTCGAAAAGGCGAAACTCGAAAGCGGAGAAAGTGTAGACGAAATACGGAAATGAGGGCAAGAAGTCGAAGAAAGCGTAGAGGAGGCAGAGAGCAATGTAACCATTTTAGCGCACTGTCTATAGAAGAAGCTGCAATGAGAGCGGAGAACGCAAAATTGAGGAAAGAAGAGATGCTAATTGCGCGGAAACGAGAGGAAGAACTAAGATTTGAGAAGGTTGAAATGCTGTTGGCAGACAAACCGGAGAAGTCTGCAGGGAAGAGTGTCAAATTGGCTAAACTGGTCATTACGAGTTACGATGGCACATTTGAGAAATGGCTTTCGTTTTGGAACACCTTCAAGGCAGAAGTTGACTCGCATGATATACCAGCAGTTACGAAGTTCGCATTTTTAAAGGAGTTTCTGGAGCCGAAAGTCCGGGAAACGATCCACGGTTTGCCATTCTCAACCGAAGGATGCGAACTAGCTAAAAATATTTTGCAATCCAACCATGGCAACATTAATGAGATTATGCATGCTTATGTGCAGAACATAAAGAACTTGCCTGTCATTACCGGGACTCAAGCCGGGAAAATACACGAGTTCTACCATACTTTCATGTACAACCTGCAGTCTTTGGAAACCCTGCGCAAATTATCTGGTTGGTTGTTCATGGTGAGAGGTGTCTTAGACAAACTGCAAGGCATCAAGGCCGAGTTGGTCAGTGGGGATAAGGACTGGCAAAGTTGGGATTGTGCTAACTTGCTACAAGCCCTACAGAGTTGGAAAGAAATTCACCCGAAAGCCGAGTCGTCGAAGAAACCCGAAGGTGGGCAGAATCCTCATCGTGACCGGAGCTTTCAATCACAAGAACAAAATTAGCAACCAAAGAGATGTGTTTACTGCGATAAAGGCACTCTCAAGTCATTTGAGTCCACTCGAGTTACATCCCCCGCTGAGCGTAGACGAAAATTACAAATAAAGGGCCTTTAATATGAATAACAATGCCCAGCAGATTGTGCGAAGTATCGCCATATGTAAACATTAACAGTTGCATAAACAAGGAAGGCTAGAAGAGTTTTAAAACATATTTATTGACTGACGTTTCGTCGCTACAAGCAACATCTTCAGAGTGGAGATCAGGGATTACAACGAGATAAATTTATATTAACAAACAGTATCGAATAACAGTTAAGATGACATATTTACAACAGTAACGGAAATTGACGGGAGACAGCAGTAAGGTGTTATCAGAAGAGAGAAAGAGGCATCGAACCAATATTCCTGTTAAGAATTGGTTTTAATTTATTAATTATAAGACTTTCTTTAAGGAGTAGTTCAGAAACAGAAGGCGACGAGGATAATATTTTGAAGTCGGAAAAAGAAATGGGATGGTCAGTTTCAATGTGGTGGGAAAGGATACTAGTGAGAGAGGGATTAACTCTTCTGTTACCTGTCAAGGGTGAGATCCCCATATGATCTGAAATGCGTGTGTGTAACTGTCGGCTAGTTTGACCAACATACAATGCCTTACAGCATTGACACGTAAATATATACACCACATGCGATTTCAGGCCATCAGGGATCCTGTCCTTGACAGGGAAAAAAGAGCGAAGGCGAACGGATGGGCGAAAGACGAAGCGTAATGAAACTTGAGGAAAGGCGGACGATAATAGTTTGATGAGTTGAGTGCGAATTTGAAGGCCATGTGAACCAGTATACGGTAGAGAAAAATAAATTAAAAACTTAGGAGCAATAGAAATCTTGGGAGCGGACGAAAAGGATTTATCTAAAAATGAACTTACACATTTGTCAAACAGGGTAGCTGGGAATTCATTTTAATGAAAATTTGTTTGAGTTTCTGGAGTTCAGAGTGCAAGATGGAGTAGCTAGAGCATAAATTAAAATATCGAAATAGAAGGGAAAAGATAAGGCCTTTTTTATAGCAGTCCGGAATAAAACTATTAAAGTTAGTTAGTAAACCGGTGTAAGTGGATTTTCGGTAGATACTGGTGGTGAAATTAATTTCAGAGCGGTTAATTTTTATGTCAAGGAAAGATAAGGTGCTGTTATTCTCAGTTTCGTGCGTAAATTTGATATTAGCATGCTGTGAGTTTAGATAGTTAAGGAATGGTAGAATATTATTAAAGTTACGGTTTCCGCCTGGACAATCACTCGTAAATAAAGGGCCTGTGTTTTAATTGCACTGGAAACAAACACAAGGCAGCCGATTGCCGCAGTCGTACAAGATGTCTACACTCTGTAAACAACGCCATCACTCCGCAATTTGTGACAAAACTACCGAAGAAACGAAAAGATCAGAAAACGGAGGATCAGCGATTACAGCAACTCAACAGTGCGAAAAGGTGTGTCATCCAATCGTGGTGGTCAAGGTCAACGGTGTAATGTGTCGTGTGCTATTAGACACAGGGGCAAGTGTATCATATGCCTCGGGACATCTTTTGGACAGACTGAAACTCGCAACAAAGGGCCCAGTCACGCGACGAATACATACCATCGTGGCAGAAATAGCGAAACGGATTGAGCTGTACGAGTTAACAATTGAGAACTGTGTTAAAGAGAACTGTGTTATTCCTATACAAGATACACGAGTTGACCGCAGAGAACTTTCGTCAGTTGAAAATCCAAGGTACCCAGAGTTGATTCGAATGTATTCCCATCTGGGTGGAGTGCAAATAGAGGACACCGGCATTAAAAACTTTCTACCAGTCCACAGAATTCTCGGGGCGAGTGAATATGCAAAGATCAAAACCCATAAAACACAGCTAATTGGAAATATGGGTGAACCTGTGGCGGAATACTCAAAGTTTTGTCTGGTCCTTGATGTCCCCAGGAGCTGAAACTGACGTGAATAACATGTTCCTCACTCAAACGTCTACGACTGACTACGAGATGCTTTGCAGATTGGACGTTGTCAGTCAGGAAGATACTCCAACGGGTGATCAGAACGTGGTACATGACGAGTTTCAAGAACAGCTCCAGCGTAGTCCAGAAGGATGGTACGAGGCAGCACTCTCGTGGAGGGGCAACCACCCACCTTTGCCAAACAACAAGGCCGGGAGTTTGCGACGATTGGGGAGCTTGGTACAGCGGCTGCAAAAGACGGGAAAGTTAGACGAATACGATGAAATTATCCAAGAGCAGGTACGCGAGGGAGTAGTGGAAAAGGTGGAGTCAACTCCAGTCGGAAGAGAGTTCTACTTACCTCACAAGGTCGTCATACGGGAGAATGCGCAGACAACAAAGATGCGAATAGTCTACGACGCATCGTCCAGAGCCAACAAAGCTTCACCCTCTGAGTGATTGTCTCGAGACTGGACCACCACTACAAAACAAGCTGTCGAAAGTGCTTATACGAGGACGCTTCCATCCCGTAGCTCTTGCAGGTGACATCCGAAAAGCATTTCTTCATGTACGAATCCGAATAGAGGACCGTGATGCGCTGCGGTTTCACTGCCTACACAACAAAGATCACCTACGAGTACGCACGCTGAGATTCACCCGTGTACTATTTTGGCTGGCACCTTCTCCTTTTCTGCGTGGTGGCGTGATTCAACACCACTTAGACGGGTGCACAGCCGAACATCCTGATGCCGTAGAAGAAATACAACGTAGCCTGTAGGTGGATAACTTGGTGAGCGGGGGAGAAACTGGAACAAGAACGCGAAAAGAAAAGCACCTTCACAGAAATCTTTTACCGTACACAAGTAGAACTCTAACGAACAAGAATTGGAAGTTGAACAAACACAGGAATCTGAGGACAACTTGAGCTTCGCCAAACAGCAGTTGGGCGTTAGGAGTGGCGAATATGGACACCTCAGGTTGACGTGGAACAAAGAAACTGATGAGATTGGAGTCACTTACCCATCCGAAGTAGCTCAACCTAGTTGACGAGGTATACGTGGTAAAATAGCAAAGATATACGACCCTCTCGGCCTTGTTTCTCCCACAACACTACAAGGAAAGATGTTATACTGCGAAGTCTGTGATGGGAAATACGCCTGGGATGCACCATTACCCGAAGCAATAGCACAACGTTGGAATAAATGAGAAAGGAGCCTTCCTAACCAAGTTACCGTGCCTCGTACGCTAGCCCGTTCTCAAGCCCCTAGGTAATCATCTGAAGTCAACCAGGGACTTGTCGCAGCAAAGTCAAGGCTTGCAAAACAAGGTCTCACCATTCCTCATCTCAATTTGGTATCTGGACACATGGCCGTCAATCTGTTAACCAATGTGCGCGAGGCACTTGAAGGATTTCCAGTAACAACGCTGATTTGTTGGCTTGACAGTACCGTGGCTTTACACTGCGTGGGAGGGAATGGTGAATACAAACAATTTGTCGAAAATCGCTATCAGAAAATTAGAGAACACCTCGAGGTCACAGAATAATGCCAGAAGTCCCACTCAGTGTCGGGACCTCTGATGTACATGTCTTCGCGCATGTTGCATCGCGCACACAGGACGTTGAACGGCCGCCATGTTCTTGGAGGGTATAACTGAGTCATTTTGAGAATGAAACGATATGGAGTAGTTCAGTTTGAAGGGATCTGGCTAAATTTTGGACGTCGGATGGCGATTCTACCACCGAGGCCGGTTAAAGCGAAGGCAAACTGACTGTTTTGTCATAAAATTTCCAAATACTACGCTAAAACTGATCACAATTAGGCAGTTTAACAATCTTTGTCTCTCGGTGATTCACCACATTAATAGTCTAGTAATCGGAAATTTATTCAAATAATTTGAACTACATTTACACCACATTTTTACAATCACACTACAATTACTATTGACTAGTACAGTTTTTAAAAGATACCTAACAGCCGTTGTTATATGTGTTAAATGTTCGACATGAAACGATTAAAACTCACTGAATGTGTGCATACACTGTGTTACATTATCAGGAACTAAGAAATCTTTGAAGCTACAGTAAATCAGTTAAAGAACATCTGCCTATAAAACTATTTATGCCTTTCAGTAAAGATTGAATCATCTTTCAATATCTTAAAAGAGTTTAAGGAGAAGTAACCGACCCCAGTGAAGTTTGATAGTGTACTTATGGTATGTAGACTTCGGCTTACAGTTTCTACTCAGAATTTATGTGTATGTATTTGTTTGTAATGCTTGGAAAGGCTTAAACTTTAATCATCGACAGCATACAGTGGACAATTTAAGTCAAATAATTTGGTTAAATGAGGTGCAAGTCTACATGTGTAGTATGTAAATAACAAACTATAATGGCAGTTGTAATTTATGTATTTTGTTCTAGCATAATAGGTGTGTTCATTAAAGTACCCATCCAAAATACAATTGGGCACCAAGTGTAAACATTGCCTAAGATTGTCTTTTAACCCATTCAGGTGCAAGGGTGCATCAGGGCTCATCACTTAGGTGAATAAAATTATTTGCTGTTAGCCAGAATAAAACAGTAACGTGTGCCCTTGTCCCTCAATGCGTTAAACATGCTATGGTTGATTTCCATGTGCAGGTAAGACCATGCAAGCATTGCCAGCAACTACTTTTGACATCTTACTCTATAACAATAAAATTGATTTTTAAAATGATGGCTTTCTGTCTTACAACTTACAGCACTAAAAAAAAGAAATTAAAAACAAATAATAGCAGGACTTTGTTTTTGGGAAGTGTACAACATTTTATTAAATTTACAATCTCTAGCAGTAACGTCAATGTATGTTTATTTAATAGTGGGTGGCAATGATCCTTTAGAAATGCTGTTCATTATTAGAATTCAGAAAACTACTTATTCAGGTTTCCCAGTCTTTGCTATTGCATTATAATACAATTTCAATTCCAGAAATAAATTATGTTATAAATATAACAACCATACAGCTCATAAAAAGTCATTTTTGTCTTTATAAAGTGTCCCTGAAAGGCACTTCCATGTTTTAAATGTTTCCTTCTACAGTTTGAATTCTAATCAGAAGGTAATCCTCTGTGTGCTTGCATCATACTGGGTTAATCTGAATGACCTTGTAGTTGAGATAGGAATGTAAATAAACTATAAGACACCAAAGAACAATCTGGCCAACACTAAAATTCTCCAAATGAAATTCCAGCCTTTGCCTCCATATTGACCAGTACATTGTGAGTTTTAAACAGACACACTGAAACAAGACCTTCATCACCATCTGTAACCATGTCACTGTATAAAGGAAAAGTTATAAAAAATCATTCTATAAAAAACTTCGTATTTTGAATTTTCCTGGTATCAATATTAAACAGGGTTCATACTGATGAAAGATCACAAAATTTCAGGAGTTTTCCAGGTTAGCAACGTTACTTTTCCAGGATCCAACCCTTAGTTTTCTTCTTTGTCAAAAAGAGCAAGAATGTAATCTTCCTTATGACAACAGTACAGCATTATTTTGTTCGTTTTAATAAAATAATGATGCAATGATGAACTCACGACTCGATTCAATTTGGATTTGACAGAAAAGTAAGGACAAAAGCAAACAAATATATTTTGTGTATGAAAAAAGGAACTTTTGTGAATGTACGAATTGGCAGGTCTGGATTATCCAGGTTCAAATTTTTTACAAAATTCCAGGAGGATTCCTGGAGAATTACAGGAATACCCAGAAAACAGCTGTTTTTCCAGGAGTTTTCCAGGGCCCTGGAAAGAACCGTATTAAGGGCTGAGAGCGACTGAGGTGCCGGTGAACACAAGCTAAATTCTACTCGAAAAAATCGTTTAAACATTACCAAACTAATAAAAAAGTAATCGCTTACCTCCTCTTCGATAGATTCAGAAATGTTCTGAAAACCGTCCTCCTACTTTTCCCAATACAGCAGTTTTAGTGAGCCAACTATGGTTTTCGCCATATTGTTTCTAGTTGAAAGCGCTGAGTATTCCCTCCAAGAACATGGCGGATGCGGACAGCGCAGTTAAAAAAGTGTGACAAGTTTCCTCGCGAGTGGGACTTTGGTTAATTCTTTATTCTGTGACGAGGTCGAGTGGAGGCATGAACCATCGCACGAGAATCCGGAAGACTTGGGCAGCAGAGGAGGGAAGGCGGACCAGGACAACCAACTGTGGAGAAATGGCCCAGAATGGTTATATAACCGAGAATCATGGCCACCGGACAATGTGACAACCCCAACGGTAGAATCCAATGCGGAAGTAAATTCAAACAAACAACTGGTTGCTTTGGCCATACCAGCTGAAGATGATGAGTTTAATAACCTACTAAACTAGACCAGTTACTGAAGAACTATACGAGTGTGCACGTGGGTTGCACGGTTTGCATATAATGTGCGAAATCCGAAAATTCAAAGAAAACGTGGGCCACTTAGAAGTGGAAAGCTCGGAGCACAAGAACGCTTCTGGGTTCAAAGAGTTCGGAAACGTGGTTCCGACGCTCTGGAAAACGACAGGTCAAAATTAAACCTTCAACAAAACACCGAAGGAGCATTGGAATGTCGGGGCGGTTTTCAAGGCATCTTCCCGATCTATCTCCCGGACACTTCAACATTGGTAGAGAAATTCGTCCAACATGCCCACAAAACCACACTGCATGGAGGCATCGGCCTTACCATGGCAAAGGTGGGAGAGTCTCACTGGATACCTCGACTCAGAAGGCTCGTAAAGCGGGTTATTAGACATTGTTCAGGATGCAAGAGATTCCAGGCCATAGCCTACAAAGTTCCGCCACCAGGAATCCTGCCAACAAGCCGTACTGAAGAAGCAACCGCGTTTCAAGTTATTGGTGTTGACTACGCCGGACCAATACGCTATCGGGTTTCCAAGTGAAAAGAAGACAAAGGATACATCTTACTCTATGCCTGTAGTATTACGAGAGGGATCTGCCTTGACTTGCTGTCAAGTGTAGAGACATCCGAGTGACTGGACAGCTTGGAACAATTTATTGCACGTCGTGGACCCCCTGAACTTATCTTTTCAGATAATTGTAGCACATTCGTTGGTGCAGCGAAGTGGATTAAAGCCTTGATGCGGAGCGAGAAGTTACAGGATTACGTGACGCGACAGAGAATAAAATGGCAGTTCAGCTTGAGTCGTGCTCCGTGGTGGGGAGGTCAATTTTAAAGAATGATCGGCCTAGTGAAAGCGGCACTTAATAAAGTAACTGGCAACGGCTATTTGACCTGGAAAAACCTGTGGCGAGTACTTCTGAGTGTAGAAGTTACGGTCAACAATCGACCCCTTGGTTACGTAGAGGAAGACGTACAGCAACCGATCATAACTCCAAATTCTCTACTCTTCGTACGACCTAGTCACCTTATAGAGCCGGAGAACCACCCAGAAGAGGAAGAGGTCGGCTTGCGAGAACGTGCCAAGTATTTAAAGAAGTGTAAAGACGCAATGTGGAACCATTGGACAAGAGAGCACATTCGGGCACTTGCAACGATATTGCAAGATAGGTTTCATGATACATGGGAACGAGTAACACCTTTCGCTTAAACCAGTCTCGCAACGCATTGCGAGACAGGTTTCACCAACCATTGCATCTTGTAACAGTAGCTTTACTCCTAGCTGTAACTCGTTTCATACTTTTTGTAGTTGTTACAATGTGGGGTTATTTCTTATCAGGTACGCACTTTTGTCATAAACGAAAGTGAATAACAAGTCCTTTTTGTGGTGGCGTATGAACCAGAAAGGCTATGAGAGCTGGCACTCCACTTAAGATTCTAGTACAAACATTTCATCAACTATAATCATTAAATCTAATTAATTAAAAAAGATGGTTCAACAAAAACACACTAGGGCTAAGTGGATCTCTCCTTGCCTAGAACATTTTGCTGCCGATGCATTTTTAGAGAAAATAGTTTAAAGTGTTTGTCTTCGTAGGCAGTTGCGACGAGCCGAAGACACAAAGCCTTTTGAATGTGGCGTGAGATACAGAATGTGAAAATAAAAGGGCATCAAATTTCCTCTAATATGTTTTAGTTTATGGTCCACATGTCCTGGATGATGCGAGCACTATACTAGCTGGTATAACATGACAACGAAGCCAAACTTGTAACCACGGCAAGCAGACAACTTAAGAAAATACAAAGACAGAGTCGGTGATATTTCGTCTTTATTCCAAAGACATTGTCAAACCAATATCACTATTGATAAAACGTAATATGCCACAACTCAACAGTGGTCTTAAAGCTTGTAAAAAACTGTAATTGTTCTAGAGCCATTAGACCATCACATTGGCTTACACCATCCTGTAATTGTATACTTCCGCTGCGTCTGTAAATAGCTATACATATAGATCACCGCTTGCTTGTAGTCTCATTGGTTTGACAATGTCTTTGGAATAAAGACGAAATATCACCGACTCTGTCTGTACACTCTTGTTTTTTAACTTGAATATCAAGAACACAAGATGTCTATTTTCGGAATTTGTTTTATTTTGTATTTTCTTAAGCCAAACTTGTGCACTAGTTTGGAACAATTTTGAAAGAAATCCAGTAATTGAACGTGAAATTCAAGTAATGGTTTATTTTTCCCAGTAAATTGATTATTGATATATGAACCCAACTAATGTCTCACAAGTACATCACTATGTCATAGTTCTACCGCAGAACAGTGGTGTGCTGGCTTCTGTTCGTTAGGGGTGGCCAACAGTGAATGTGGTGCCTCCTTGTAAGAAGTGAACAGATTTTTCGGGCGTCCGGGGTTCTTCCTCAAAAAATTTTGAAATTTAGAACCTCGGAAGCACCGTTTGCATCAATTTGAGCGAAGATTGTAATCTAATTGTACAGCTAGTGTCGTTCAAAACTCTTGCTTTGACGTGTTTCTCTCTGGCTCACGGCTCACAAATTCAGAGAAACTTTGGACTAACACTTTTCCGTCCTTTCGCGCAATATTTGGCGCCTTCTTTAAGCTTTTGGCGCACTCTAAAAATCTTCACAAGGGGGACCGTGGTCCCCTTGGCCCCCTACCAGCAGGTCATTACCTCAGAAAGATAATGTGCTTAACGCTGAACTGTAATGAACAATATTGTAAGAGCACTCAAAGAAAATAAAAAGATGTGCTCACTTCTTTGTATCAAAAGGTCTACCTCCTGTTGTTATTCTATCAAGTTCCTTTGAAATGCGGGCGACTTCATTGAATTAAGAATCTCATTCGTGTGAAACAAATCATAAACAAAATTACCTTGATTTACCAACTACGGAGTAAATCCCAAGCTTTGCTACTGGTCTTCAACCTGAGCAAAGTACCTGACACTTTGACCACCAGACTTTCGTCACTCGTCAGGAAAAAGTGCAATCCTAAAATCTTTTCGGCCCACTCCAATGCATTGTTTTTATATAGATGCATTCATTAACGATTTGGCTGATTTTCTATCAAGCCACGATTTGAAATGTAGATTGGTCACAGAAGACAAAATTTGGTGCGTTTTTTACTTTAGTTATAATTTTTATCCCGAGAACTTTTCTTAAGTTTGCAATTCTCCAAGGATAACGAGTCTCGTGCTCTTTCGATGTCACGGTCTGTTAAATGGACACACAAACCTTATTTACACTGGTAGCATTTTGGGTACGGCAAGGCTAAAATTTTTGCCCGGGTTCCGTTATTTTTCGACCCATTTTTACTCGGTAAAGAGTGCGGACTTCTTGAAATTTAGCTCCTTTGCTCTAACATTTTGCCGTGCAGAGCACCTCTGTATATGTAGGTCTCGACACGGTTAATTTTCAGTGTCGAGACCGAAATTTGCCGTTAAACGGGGTTACAGCTGTTATTTCAAAGCCTTCTTTGAAAGTCGCTTTCATCCTTTACATTTAAGTAATATGTTTCCTTGAACGTAACAGTACCTTAAGCGATAATACAGTACAATAATGTCAACAATGTCGTTAACTTCATAAACAGGCATCCTCATTGCTACCACATATGTTATCTGTTATGATGCCGTTATTTCAATTGTCAGTCCAACGTTATCTGAAGATGTTCTTTCGTGATCATACTGAATACGTCATAGAAATCATTAAAGATTATTAATGATGATATTAAGTTACGGTGAGAATGAATAGTCCAAAAATAAATCTCAAAACGAAGAATTCAAGTGTATATGGAAGCAAATATTGTGATTTATTTGGTCGCAAGAGAACAGGTTTGTGCGACAAACTTGCAGTAATGCAGCAGACATGTCCTCTCTAAATTTGACACTTTCGCACAAGATATAAGGCAAGAATAACTTGCCGTTGTTTAAGAAAGCGATGAAGATTAGCACTAAACCGAAATGAGAGATGAATGATCGTCAAGCCCTGTACTCAGAAAACGATTCTGAGTCCCAGACGGGGATCGAACCCACAACCTTCTGATGACCAGTAAGACGCTCTAACCGTTTAGCTATCGAGACTCAGATGGTGAACTAAGGTTCAAGTTCGATATATATGTGCGACCTAAGCAGAAGCCACTATATATTAGTAATGGTTGATGCAGTTTTTGTTTGAGAAACGTGAGAGCTTGGACATATCTTAAGAGAGATGAGTACACGGCTTGACGATCATTCATCTCTCTTGAGATATATCCAAGCTCTCACGTTTCTCAAACAAAAACTGCACCAACCATTACTAATATATAGTGGCTTCCGCTTAGGTCGCACATATATATCGAACTTGCACCTTAGCTGACCATCTCGGCAGCTCAATGGTTAGAGCGTCTCACCGGTCATCAGAAGGTTGCGGGTTCGATCCCCGTCTGGGGCTCAGAATCGTTTTCTGAGTATAGAGCTTGACAATCATTCATCTCTCTTGAGATATATCCAAGCTCTCACGTTTCTCAAACAAAAACTGTAACCAAAATGAGATGTAAAATGGGACTAGAAGCTTGAGATATACTAAAATTCCGATGAAAGCAACCCAGGAAACTTCCTTGTAGTTGAGTCAAGATATGCAAAATATACTGAAAACACAGCGGTCGACTCTTGTGTCTTCCTCGAGTTTGATAGATAAGATTGTCACGGGTTATGAACCTACAACGGGAACACTGTTCCGGTGTTGGGGATTAGCTCGGTGACATGTGCTGGGCCACAGGATGTAAACCAGAACAGGGTGGGCGAATCAATGTCTAAAAAGAACACTTTCACTATACACAACAAACAAGCTAAAGGAAATTTTTAATTCAGTATGAGAAGCCGTCCAGCTGTGTTTAATAATTTTACATCCTTAACGGGAGGTGCACAGAGCGAACGTTTGCCTATCAGTAAATCAACAACTTTTAAGGAGTAATGATAACTCAGCGTATATTTCAGTTTTAATGTATGTTCCAGCTGTAGGATTTGAGTTTTGCCAATCTTTGGTAAAAATAAACCAGATCTTTTACTGTTTTTACTTTGTCTACCGAATTTAGTTACGGTGGTAAAAAACAAATTCAAAAGTAAGTATAAGATATCGTGATGGTACCATTGCTTCTTGTTTGGTTGGAAATACTGGTGCACCTACAGGCGCTGACAAAGGGCAGAAGGGAGACATAACTTCATATGTTACTAGTGACCAAGAACGAACCAAGGAGAGAGTGGTCGAAATTGGACCGACAGAAAATAGGTGTCCTAAATCAGCAGGTATGTCAAATACTAGAGAGAACGTTTACTTTTTAATCAAACCCTATAAAGAGCAACAAAAGAAATTCAGTTTCACCTCGTTTTCCGAAGACTTTTCTCGGTGCTTTAGCACTAGTCAAATTCTTTCTCTTGTGTTTGGTACATTTTAGGATTTTGAACAGATTTCCTGTCTTTAGTAATTTGTTACGGGACTATATGTTACACAGTGACTACACAGAAATTCAAAAAATGGGCTTAGGAAAGCAGAACAGTGGAAGATAGATACACTCAGCATTTTAGAAACGTTGGCCGTAACATTTTAACAAAAATGACCAAAGAATGGTCTAGAAGACACTAAACAGGAAATGTAGTTTTTACCGGACGTTTCTTACCTAGAGCCCGATGTTAGCAACCCGGATATCTTATCGCATGGTTTAGCCCCAGTGAGTAACCAGCGGTAGCCATGTTAAGAACTGCGAAACCTAAATCGTGTGCCGCAAAGTAGCACTATCTAGAGGATATGTCGCAGTTCGTTCGATAAAATTTAAATTACCTAGTTCAAACAATTGATACAATGGATCTTGTCAGTCAGATAAATTATCAAGGCTTCAAACAACTCACCCGAGTTTTCAGTTCTTCAAATATAGTTACGGCTAACTTGATGAAATAAACCTTTCTAGATTCAGATTAAGTCTATTAAGTAATAATTTATCTTTAATTTATTTAAATTGAATAATTGCAGCTAGTTCCTTAGATGAAATTTGAGGGCTTTTTGCAACAAAATTATTTTTAGGATTAGCTCTTTCCGATCCATACCTGATTTGTCAGTTTTACTCTGGGCAATACTGGACAACTTTACTCGTCAAGGAGAGACATCTCGAACAGGAAAGTGTCAAGTTAACGTTATTCTCAACAACTGTACATTTGAAGGAAAAACGCACCTTATTCCATATAAATTTAAGTTGGAGAGGAGAGGGGCGAACCATAGTTGCACAATGCCATAGACTAGTACTATCAAAGTCGCAGCAATTGAATAAGCATTTCCTACTGAGTTTTTCTCCAACGCAAAATGTACGCTGTTTCAATTGAAACGGGTGAGGCATAACTACCACGGGTCCCCCCATAAAACCATTACTGGACCTCACATAGCCAGTGGGGTTCCACCCACCATAACTTTTCTAATAATAATTGTCAATACGTGGAAGCTGGTACATTGGTCAATTTGAGTTTTTCATATATTATAACGTTACAGCAAGAGCATAGATGTCGTTTTTCTTCATCTTCAATATTTTGTGGACTTAAAACATACATTTTCATCTAAGAGGTCAAGAATCCTTTCATTCCTTTGAGCTCTGTTTGAATACTCTTATAGTCTTTACTTGTAATAGTTTATCCCAGTTAAAACGTATGAAAGGCTTGCAAGCTATAAAGTACGAATCCCTCAAGAATAAACGTGTCGGTACTTAGTAAATAAAAAATAAAACATAGCCACATAGACACATAAACAAACATCTTCGTGGGTCCCTGGCCTTCGTGGGCCCTAGGCACGTACCTATAGTGCCTATTGGTTAATCCGCGACTGGTTAGGACATATCCAAGATATAGTCATCCTGGGGGAGGTGGCAGGGAGGCTACAGGCCCTGTGTTGGGAAGCTATGTCCTCTCCGTCTAAATTAAGGTGGTCTCACACTTTAAAATTAGATTTTTCTGTGTTTAAGAATTTAGGAGAAGTAATTTCAAGGCATTGAATTAAATCAAATTTGAATTATCAAAATCATCTTTTAAATTGATCAGTTGCCATGGTAACCAAAATAATGGCCCACAAACAATAAAATAGTTTACCCACTTCAAATCTTATAGAGTTCAACCAAATGGTCATTGAAGTTTTATATAGGTTTTAGTGCATTAGAAAGGAGATAGTCTACTTGCTAAACCTAAAAGACGCCTATTTTTTGGACGTTTTTGAGACTTTTTCAGATTCTTATAGAAAACACTCAGAATGTCAGAAATAGTTACTATAATATGTACAATATTAAGAAGTGTTTCAATAATAAATTAGTATTCGTAGGTTCAGTTCCTAAACTGTTATTTTTGCTATCTGTGCTGGAAAGATGGATACAATCTGTAAAAAGGTAAACTTAATTTACGTTTGATAAAGATGCTTTTAAGCAGCTTCAGCAACTCGAGAAAAGCAGATTCAAAATCTAATATTAAATGTACTGAATGGACTTTGTAGTCTTCCAGCACCTTCAGGAATGATCTACAGAAAATTTTTATGTGCTCAATATTTTCATCAAGTTCTGGGCTCAAAGTCAAGGTCTAGTTCATCAAAAAAATTCTGGAGATCATTCAAGGTCACCGTGGAGAAGAACTTTAATTTTCTCCAGAAAATTTGATATTTTGGGTGTAAGGCCCCCTTGACACAGATTCTGTCATCATGCTTACGTATACCTATGTGATCTAAAATGTAGTCATTGATGAAGTCGAAACAAAAGATACGACAATCTAAGTATTCTTGAGGGAACAAATAAAGCAAATATAAGCACAAGCATAAGGTATGAATGCCATAACCTACGCAACCATGAAAGCAATACAAAAGCGAAACAACGGCTCTTTAGTGTTTGTACTTTCGTTTGCATTACTTGAGTGAACAAGGCATCCGATTGTTCATCCAGACTTATGTGATTAACTATTTTGAGCACAACCGCTGCTTGTTTTTTTTGTTTTAGAGCAGGTAATTGGAATCACACTGGTGTTACAGTTGTGTAGTTGTGATTGTCTAACGATTGGGAGTGAAACTGTTTATGATGGAAGCGCTTTTAGCCGGGGGCCATAGTGAGCGTGATATGGCTACACTAATGGTATGACATGTAGAGTTGAGTGAATGAGTATGAGTTTTTAGTTTCAGGGTAAATCGTGGAGTGTACATTTGTGTTGTGCAGATGTATTAGTAATTACGACGAGTGCGATACGGAAATTCAAAACCGACCATCCGGCCTTGAGGTTTTACCGGCAGTTAGACGGCTACGCAGTTGGCCATGCAGTGTAGATTTTAATAAAGAAGTATGTAATAAAGAAGTATGTAATAAAGAAGTATGTAATAAAGAAGTATGTAATAAAGAAGTATGTAATAAAGAAGTATGACTCACCAAAGTGGCAATAACTCCTGGAGACTTCTGTCATTATCTCGTATACAACACAATCGTATATGATAATAAAGTATATAGGATGGATAATTAAACTGATTAAAGGAATGCTAAATGTTTGAAATCTGTCCTGCAAATCATGAATACTTCAGAATCTCATCAAATATCATTTTACTTGTTAAACCTTAGCGTTCCACTGACAAGTAATTAACTGAAAATGAAAACCAATTTTTCTTTCAGTCAATTCTCTTGTCTATTCAGAACTTATTCGTAAAGTTCACATGCACTTAATTGCGTCGACGAAAACAAGCCACTTCACAAGATGAATCAGAATTTGTCGAATAAGGTAAGTGTATGTCTAACTTGAAATTTCTAAACGCACTAATCAGATAGATATCTCGATTTTCTGTCTCACTTGAAGCGGTAAGATTATCCAACAAAATCGGTTTTTCTTAGTGTTTTATTCCAGTATTTATATCACTAATATCACGAATTTGTAAACATCTAGCATGGTACTACAATTCAGACCTAATACTGGTATGTCTCCACTTAACACTGGGATGTAAATCCCTCTGGAAACACTCCTGTGCCGGATTTAATGTAAGAACTTTATTGAACGCGACCAGTGATGTTGCTTGTAAATTTCTAGATTTATAGCATTGGTCTGGGTCGCGTTTAGTAACCTTAGATATTCAATCAGTCATATACAAAGCGTGTTCAAATTTACTCGAGACGGAGATTTCGAGTTATAACCTCTTGGTAACCCTTAACTAGATGGCAACTACGATTTAAGTATCTTACCTCCGTGCCAATAAAATCTAATGAAATGAAATGATACTTCCGTCGAACGTGATCGAAACTTGCAATCTGTCATGTGCCAATAAATTTCTCACACTAGTTTTCTTTCAATATTTTACAATTACGTTGGCTTATTAACTCCAGGTTGACCAATGGCACGACACATTCCATTTTCCTGATTGATACCTTGATAGGTTGGGTAAGAATTAACTTTCTATTGGCTAATGCCGAGGGTGATGCACCCCTCCCCATTTCCTGAAACGATAAATTGCAATAGTGGATTAAGGGGGAAGTGAGAGACAAGCTACTTACTTTTGCATGTATCCTGACCAACTTATGATTAGTGGAAACAGCCGGTTTTGCTTGAACTTTTGACTAAAATTTAGTTCAGCAAAACAAAATGAAAAATTGACTACAAATGTCGTTATGATATAACAGCCAAAGGAAATTTCAATGTATCCTTTGGAATATACAATTAACAAACAGATTTCGTATTGTTGTCTAAGCGAAGTCACAATGTGATAAAAAGAAAAATGATTTACGAGACAAAGTCGACCCGGCCACTGACGTTTTTACCATGTTGTGACGTCTTTTGTACACCTGTGTGAAAACTTGATTTGAATATATATACCACTTCCATTTACTCCCATGTTGGAAAAAAAATACTTACAAACAAAAGAATTACGTGAATTATTTAATCTGTTGAACGTCGGAACTTTCAAGTTCTCCTGCAGATGGGTCATTTTACATATGAATGAAAGTGGTCAACAGACCAATGCCAGCCGATTTGTTTGTTGCATGGCAGGTTGTCAGGTCAGGTTAGCGCTTTTGACGAAAGATTGGGTATCGCTGATTCCGGGCGTGATTTTCGATCGCATAGGTGATTTTCAACTTTTTGCGTCACCAAAGTAATAGAAAAAAATCGCCTATGTTGCCGCTCAAGCACACTAAACGTGACAGCGCAAAAGATGTATACAAGAATAAATTGCAGGAAATGCACGAGTTAGATCTTTAGCGACAATCTGGCTATGGTCATTGATACAACCTCTCTATATATTACATCTTTTCGTGCATTGGCGATACGACATTTAAGCAAATTAGAAATGAATAAAAACCACTTTCAAATTTTTCTTTTTCTTTTTTTATTTCTCAATGTCTGTTAGCCAGCTTTTTGGTGCCAAAATTTGTCTCTTCGTGTAGCCACCACTGTTAATTTAAGTTAAAAAGTAAGCATTGGATTCTTGTTTTTCATGTTGAAGCTTTTCTTTTGTAATAAACTGAAAAATTTAGGAAACGTTTACATTATCGTTGATTATGCTTTTCGGAGGAGTATCACTCAAATTGTCAATCTCTACGTGCGTGCAAATATTCCGCAGCAAGTGCAGTAAATCATGGGGGAAATAAAGGGGCTATATCCCCCCAACCTTTTCATAAGGGTGGACAGTTATCGTTGTCATCCTTCCTCCTTTTAAACTTCAGAATTTCGAAGGAACTTGAGAGTATCTTATGTAATATTTTTATATATTCATTCAAATATTATACTATCCCTGCCTTGTTTTCTGTTGGTTACTTCGTCAGTACATATCAGCCAGCTACAAGCTACGTCTGTGTGATTGTCTTCCCCGCGTCATCGCAGTTGACTCTTTGAGAAAAGGTCTTGTTTTTAAGAAATATGCCCCCCAGCCTATTTTACATGAATTTACGCCCCTGCATGCAGCGTGAAGAGCATTTTGAAAGCAGAGACGAGGAATGGGTGGGGAAGAAAAACTTCTGACTGGTGACGCTGAAGATGCAGGGAAGATACATTATAAAATTTGTACTGGAACGTATTTAAGAACTGCTATATAAGTCATCTATCAGTAATATTCACTAGGGAAACAACATCGCTTATAATAGCCCAGTGGCAGGATGACGGAAAAGTACAGTTAGTCCAAGTTTTCACCGTGTACTGGAACAATATTAAGAAATATTGAATGTTATACATATTATACGCATACATCTCACTCTCATCGTGTGGTGTATTACATTGTCTAAGGACGACACCATTGCCTGATGATGCAGGAAAGTCTGGTTATTATTTTGACTCTATGCTTTGAACGAAAGCATTTCCGAAGTAAACATCGTTAAAGAATTTGTGTATAATTCACAAGAAAAAAAGTGGAATGTCAATTTCTCGAACTTTTTAAGAAAGCTTTCGAAGGTGGAGAATTTCGTTTATCAAGAAAAAATAGGGATGATTCACGAAAGTCAAATCCTTACAATTACGTAGCTTTGTTTAGTATGTATTGATATGAAAGGGCATGAATATTTAAATATTATAAGTAAACGTATTTGTGTACAAACTGAGACAGTGCAGATTCGCAAGAACCCAAAAGACACCAAAAATTTGAGACTGATATTTGGTTTATACAAATGATCTGCTGTGTGACGTTAATGAAGGCGACAGAAACAGAGCCAGAGAGGTAGGATAAAGTGATGAATGACAGAGCAAAATTTTTTTATTTCATTTTTGGAATGATGTTTAAGTAAATTTTATATTGCTTCTTAATGCTTTGAACAGTTTGATTAAGGAAATTGATGTTTTGCCATGCTCTTTCTTATTGTGTCAAAAGTTAAGTGATTACACAAAGGTCTTTGTATTTTTATCGAGCAGTTATTTCTTCACCTTGTTTCCTGTCACGAAATTTCTCATAATATAATATCGTAGACACATTAATGGTCTTCTACCCCAAAAATTCGGAGTTGCGAGAACTGTTTGTGGGGCATTATTGGATGTTTTGGAATGTCTTTCTAGTCGTGTGACAGTGTGACTGTTTCACGTTACAACATGTGTTGGAGTACGTTCTGATTACCACGGTAAAAACATATTTATGAGAAAACTTAAACAGAAAATAGATTCTGGTAGTTGACACATTACAATTATTACTGTATGGACGACGATTCTCGTGTCATCAAAGAATTTCTTCCCGGCTCATGTCCGAGGGCGGCTAAAAACCGCAGGGATGAGAGGTTTGATGACGCACTTAGGATATCCTGATGTTGATCTAAAGTCTGGTCACACGAGTTAAGTAAGAGCAGTCACATGTTAAAAAAACCCCGATAGGACAGAATAGGTATTCCTGAGAGACATCGACATTATCACCAACACACGGTATAAAATAACCACTTTTATGCAAGTATAATAACAATACAAAATAGAAAACAGAAGTTCTTTTATCTCTCGCTTGTGCTTTCTTTTCATTTACGCCAGAACACTCGTAAATTTTGCTTGTGCGTTGGGTTTGCGCTTTCATCATGCTGGTCAGCCGAGATTAACGGTTTCGGCAGTGTTCAGCTGAAGAGAGGTTCACGTTCGTGTGATCATCACTAGCACTGAATACCGGGCATGGGTGATTAGAAATTTCATTTTATGAAAGTACTTAAGATATCTGTCTCTTTCTGTTCCTGTTGTGAACTGTTTTGTTTTCGCTGACATGATTAAACCCTTATGAACTTTTAAGTAAGTATGTAAAGTTTATATTTGTACCGAATAACCCTATCAGCTGACAAAGCTGTCCGTGCTAATGGTCAAGTCAAGGCCACCCCTCACGGGTCAAGTGTTACTACAGGAGGCTGGGAAACCGGTGTACCAGGAGAAAACCCGCTCTTCTTGGCACTCTACTTTCACCTGACTAACGTAATTTTGATCAGGAAACTGCACGAAACCGGAATTGAAATGTGGTCATAGTGCTGAGAGATATGTGCACTACAACTGTGCCAACTAGTGCATCTCCAACATGATGAATAAGTGTTGAATTAACATGAAAAGTTACTGTTAGAAGTACAAGTATTAATATTGAATTTCTTGTCGTTGGAACGTCTAAAGAAAGCAAGTGGTACTTACTGGGAAGTAGTCGTGCTTTTACGCAGCAGTTCTCAACAGTTTTACGTCCAAAAGGGAATGAGGCCAGAGGAGTTGATTTTTCTGATTTCCAGGGGGGTTGCAACAATTTTCTAACAGCTTTTTCCTAATAAAGACGTAATCGTGAGCCTTTTGTTTCATGTTTTTTTGTTTTATTTTCTCCCAGAAAAGTAAAGCGAGTTTTTATGCTTCTTCATTATCATTCTGCTTTGATGAATCCAAATTATTGCCGAAAAAAAATTTTCATCTCCATATCACCCAAACACCTCTCTTAGTTCAACATACCCAAAGTTTACTTAACCGAGGACTTTTCTTCCACCTGAAGTCCTCGGTAATCAATGGTCGGAATCTCCAAACATTTCAACTGTTTGCACAAATTTGAAAATGTCCACACTTATCTATGTCAATCTCCTAAGCTTTTGAAAATTGTTGTTGTAGCTAAAAAGTTCTTATTTTTCAGCCTTTTTTGCATTTTAAATGAACATGGTACCCTAACTGCTAGGTCGCTATCCCTACCTGCTCCCAAAGAGAAGTACAACTCACGGAATTCTTCTTAAAGAAAGTGAACCAGATTTTGTCAAGTAAATTTCCGACGTTGAGTGACTATGGCGAGGGTGCTATTTTGAGGGCATGGCCGAAAATGCGATTGGTGGAACATTCTCAGCTGTATTATTCTCGTCATTGCGTTGTGGCTATTACGCTCGAACGGGACTCTTTTGTTCAGTCATTTATATCATGGAAGTCTTTACATTGTGGCGTTGTATTCAACCTCTTACTTGAAACATGTTCAGACGAAAAGACGGGTAAAGTTCTGTGTACTGATATTAAAAGAGTATTTAAAAGCCTACTTTTTCCGATTTCAAAACAGGCCAACATATATTAGCAAAAATTTCAACAATCTCAGGCACTTGGCGTTTGTCAGGACAGGTACTCGAGATATTTACATTGGGAGGTCAGCACTAAAAGTACTCTCGAGTGATCACGATTGGTTCTGAAAAAGAAGCATAGAAATATTTAAATATTGGACTTCTATGATGATTTTTGGGGATGCAAAATGAATGGCGAAAAATCTCCTTTCCATGCCCCACTCAGATCGCCACCTGCTTTATCTACTAAACCTCCGCGAATTGTCCTGGAACTTTGTAAATACATAGTCGAGCGCCTATCAGAAACTACAAAACCGCTTGGCGACCTACCACTGCACGCACCATAACATTCAGAGGTGTAAGAGGTATCGAAATGTACGGAGAGGCGATATTTAGAACTTTTACGAACAAAATAAGAATTTTTCCTTTCATTATTTTAATCATGTCTTGGAAGGATTCTGTAGCAATCAGGGCAATTAAAACCAGCCCATGTAATGATTAAATTTATTAGATTTTAATAGATACGAACTTCACTCGAATCGACTGTGGGGTCTTTA
The DNA here is from genome assembly GCA_030142905.1 of Heliopora coerulea. Lineage (NCBI taxonomy): Eukaryota > Metazoa > Cnidaria > Anthozoa > Scleralcyonacea > Helioporidae > Heliopora > Heliopora coerulea. Next base: position 981,363 of record JASJOG010000080.1, on the reverse strand, counting down.
GGAAATGAAAACTCTTCGCTGCGTTAAATTGACTCTCAGGTATGTTGCAAAGCAGGGGTAGTGCTAGAGTGGGTAGAGAGGCTACAGATCTTCCGTTGGAGAACTTTAGCTACCCCGTCGGGGAAAAACCAACAATTTGTCACAAAGGTCTCACTGATAATAACACATATATTTTTCAAACCATAAATACTTGTAATTGATTTAGGCAAGAAAGGTAATAGACTCCTCTTTTCATGTCAAATCCATAGATTAAGTTTTTATAGTCAGCTGTACCGATTATTCTTACTAAAAATAATATGTTTTCATTCTTCAATTAAGGTAATTATAAAGAGTGTGTGGTCTAAATCTGTCTGGTTTAGCCCCTTTGTCGAAGACGTTAGTCCCTATGTCCAGGATTTGCTGGCGCCACCCCTGTTCAAAAGTAAATATTTAACCCATTCTCGGCGGAATAAAACTTCTTTTATTGGAATCGGGCTAACGCCTGACAATTATACTCGTCAAAGGGGGAACTCCCGCCCGGTAAGAGTTAAATAATTAAGACACCAGGATATGAATCACAGTTTATTTGGAAAAAGTTGAGCGGAAACGCTTATGTTCTCTTAAGTTCCAAAGGTTTTGGAGGAAATGAATGATATCTTAGCCACCATTTTGTATTTTTGGAGGCGCACACTTTAGTCCCTGCTTCCTACGCCAGTAAATTAACGTCACCAAATTTCTGATGAAATATTCAATTTTCCTCAAAGAGCTACAACAAATTCTTCAAATTCAGTGTCGAAAATCGCAAATCATTCCCATTAGTAAGGCTCTACGTCTGTTTCGATGTGAGCAAAATTCATTATAGATCTCAAAGACTCTTGCAAAATTATAACATTCCCATTGGACATCGCGAGAGCCTGGGGAGAAGACAGCACTACCGTTGCTCCGAAAGTATCATTCTTAGGGGACGTCAAGATTGGGGCATGACGAGTGGACGTGGTCTCAGAAAGATTTACCAAAAAGTATCGTTTACCTTACCTAGCTTCGAGTCCGTCCTTGAGAATGGACTTTGAAGACAAAAAAAATTGAAAGAACTTTTATACAGAAAGAAGTACTTATGTATTTCTGTCACTGAATCCATCTTTTCTTTAAGGTATATGTCTATGTCCATAGATCCTAAACACTTTTACCTGGGTTCCACGCGTTTTGATTTAACCGATTTTTCCACTTCAGGGTGTCATTGTACCCTCTTCATCCTGTAAATTCCCTTCAGATCTGACACTAACTATTACAACTAGTATTTTCCTCTTAATACGTGAAACATAAATTATCCATAATATTTTGCGCATTAACTCTTTCCTAGCGGGACAAGTCTTCTACTATTTTATTCCGGCCAGCGTTTTGCTCGTCTAGTGAGAACTCTCTCAGGGAAAGAGTTAAAGAAACCAAAAAAAAAAAATTGCTTAAGGAAAATGAGATCCAAATTATAAAAGGGAAAAAAACTGTCTCTGGAGTTCATTATTTTTCAATATTACATAACATATCTAACAAGATACTAATTAAATGGTCGGACGTATAGGCCTATCCCGACTGTGCTCGTAATATGCGTAAAACTTGTTCCCTAGAATACCAAAAAGTTGCTAAACAGACCTCGTTCAATGTTGATAACATTGACCTCGGCTTGGACAATTCTTCATATCATCCGCAGCCTCATTCAATAACTGTTTAATATCAGTTAAAAAAGTAGCTCGAAACTTGAAAGTTTAATGAGTTGCTCGTTAATATGGATGTATTTTAAGGAAATTCTTAACGGAACAAAATTTTCTTTTGTTCAAAATTTAGTTGTAAGGCTCTATACAAACCAGATGTCATGAGAAAAGTAAATATTAAAGGCGGCTTCTTCTGTTCGGCAAATCACCATCCATTTTAATTCATGACAAGTAAATAATTGGATAAAGACGCCTTTTTATTTTAAATTTGTGACTAATTTTATCTGATTACCCATTAAAATATTAGATAAGGATTGCAATAGACCTGCGAAAAGTTGTCAAGTGACAGGTTATTTGTTCAAAACATTGATAAACATCAGTAAATTCGCAGAAATTTAGGTTTTCTATCAAGCTGTTCACTTTTCTCTGCTTGATATGATGCTGTAAGACAATAACTTGTTCAAAAGTTGCTCAGAAAGACAAAATTTATTCGAGGTTACTAGAACTTCAGGACGTTTCTCCAAACGCCAATTGTTGCTCAAAAATATACTTACCCAAGGACGGCGGAGCTTGGAGAGGCTGGGGCTGTAGCCCCCCTACGTTTTTTCCAAATGAAGTGTTGAAACAACTATGCTTCAAAACACTTGTTATGAAATTTCCCAGAGAAGCATACAAAATGCTGTATTTTTATCTCAAGCCCTCCCCCACTTGTAATTCCGCTTCGCGTCCTGTACCGACCACAATAGTGACAGGCTAAATTGGAAGGGGACCATGGCTGATTCCGCATGTCCTCTTAGGCAAAGGGCACAGGGGTAGCTACCCCTTCTTGCCCTCGTGGGTGCAACACTCATGATCATGTTACAGTGAACAAGACAAACCCAAAAGAAAGAGGTGGTTGAAATAGGACCAACAGAAAACCTCGTGGCGTTTTGGAACCTGGCTAGGCCATTTTATGTCAATTTTCTCCGAAGATATTGGTTTGTTTCAGTAGATATAATAAACACTAGGGAGAACGTTTTAACCTTCAATCAAATACTATAAACAGCAACTAAAGAAATTCAGTTTCACCTCGTTTTCCAAAGGCTCTTCTCTGTGTTAGATCATTTGTCGAATTCTCTCTGTTTCTTGAGTTTGGTAAACGACTGCATTTTGAACAGACAGGTTTTCAGCTGTTAAAGATTCATTCCAAGACCATAAGTTACACAGTGACCATCGAAGAACATAATAGTGTAGCAATGGGGAGGAGACCAACAGAAACTAACTGGTCAGTACAGTGAGCGTTTTAGAGATGCTGGAAGAGGCATTTTAACAGAAATTAGGAAAGAGTGGCTTAGAGGACAATGAACAGGAACCATAGTTTCCCAGAATGTTCTTACCAAGGGCCAATTGTACAAAGTTCGGATAGATTATCCCACTGACAATTCCATTCGGCGGTATCCATATTAAGAACTACCAAGCCTTAATCCTGTGCTCTCGAATAGTCTTGTCCAGTGGATACTATCACCTCACAGTTGATTTAATGAAATTTACGCAGCTTAGCAGTGGCTGTGTTAAGGTTAATTTATTGCGGTAGCAAAAAACCTGAAAACTGTGAGAAACAGAACCTAACAGATTGTGTTTTTCGACATTTTGATTACGTGGTGGCTATCTAGTTTCTACAAACGATTTGCCAGATGGTCAGTGGATTCGGTACTCGCCACAAAGTAACATCGTTTGGGATCACTGGGTGAATGGCGACGAGTGTCTGTTTGATGTCGCAGCAAGGAAACCTTTGTTGTAAAAACGAATGTTGCCGAGGTCCAGAATACGAAACAATAATTTAATTGTTGAACGGGTTCAATAAAGTTCAGTATACTGGTAATGTTTGGGTGCCATGGCCACCCTGATCTCCCTCGCAACGCTTATGTTCCTTAGGTCAAAACATCGACAAGTACGTTAACTTACTGGATCTTATCAATCAGATAAGCCGTTTGAGACTTAAAGCAACTGGTCCCTGGCCGCAGTTCTTAAAAAGATATTACGGCTAACTTCATCAGAAAAAACCTCTTCTAATTAAGAGTTAATCTCTTAAAATAATTCTAACCAGTTCCTTAGATCCAATCTGAGAAATTTGTGCATCAAAATTTCACGATTGCTGGATTAAGTTAATCGGCTTCTCTGAACAACCAGCCTTTGAAGGAAATACAGATCCTATAATCGCTATTCGATATTGCTTTGTATGTAAGGGCATTCGCCTTCAAGAGGAAATTCAAATTGTTTGGATAATTTTAGGTTTGAGATTTGGTCGCTTAAAACTGGCTATCTTGCGCTTCTGTTACCTAACATGGCTTAGTGGATTTTTAACCCAAGAAAACTTCTCTAATAATATATGTAAATGCATGAAACGTGACTGAATTCTCCATTAAAGTTTCGTCATATAACATTAGAATGACGGATTACAAACCCTTTGTTATTCATCTTTAATATTTTGTTAGTCAATAATAAGTTTTATTGCTAAATTTAATAGTGCATGTTTCTCCACTTCGCAATTAACTAACAATGATAAGCCAGTTGAAATTATCAAGATGTCCACTTTATGAAGAGATCTGAAATAAAGTTGTTGATGGTTAAGACTAAATAGTTTTTGCCTGGAGCTAACTCCTGTTCGTAATAGCGAGGTATCAATAGTAACGGAGTGTGCGTAAGGTGAAGTTCATTCTATGTTACATGAATTCAAAACGATATGGAGTAAAAGACAGAATTAGTTGCCATTCAATAAATATCGGCAGTCTTGGCTGTTATGGCGATAAGTGATACTTCCTGACTGATGGGTCTTGGTCTTTTACCTTGGTTGGTTTGATTGTTCAGGCGCTCTGGTAGCACCACAAGGGTTGCACGGGCGACAATCGCTTCCTAAAAGTGGGGGGACAGAGCCGGCCACGTGATGTGGAGGCATTCCCTCCGAAAGCTTTTTTTTTTTTTTGAAATCTAATGTTTATGAAATGCCTTTTCCGGCGCTTTGAGATTATTTCTTTGGAACAACATTTATACCTTGTTTTTCAATAGAAACGAAGCTATGCTTTGTTTGTTATTTACATTGATGAGGGAGAAACCGGGGGAAAAGTCTTACTAAAGATAAAAACATTAAAAACTATACTACTCTAGCCTCTACTCACTAGGCATACAATAGTTATAAATTTTAAAAATTTAATATTAACTCAGGATTGTGTCTTTTGTGAGCATTGTTCAACATACCTACTGGAAAACTCAAAAAAATTTTCTGCGGATTTCAGATTTCTCAACAAAAATTTTTGCCAGTTGATGCACATCAACGTTGTCCAGTCTTTCACGATATACATGACAGACGGAAATATAGTTCAGTCTATGCTAGGTCATAGTAGCTCTGAGCCATGTTTTCAGACGTCGCAAAGAAGAAAAACTGCGCTCACACTCGCACGAAGAAACAGGACACACGAGTAACAGTTTGAGAAGAACCAGTACCTGTGGTAACAAGGATCATACTGCTGGTTCCATACTCCGATAAGCAATTTTTGTTTCGTGTAAAGAATTTGAATTATAGGTTTGCTTGAACATTCCCAACTGTAGTGGAAGAGAAAGTTTGTCAAATTCAGGATACTCAGATATCACATCTATATAGACTTTTCGAGACGTTAACATCTTTTCGAACTTCATGTATTGGGCTAGGCCAGATTTATCAGGGTCATACCTGTTCGACAGACCTGTGGTTATAGCATCAGTAAACTCATAATACTGCTTCTTGTAGTATTCTTTAGGACTAGCAGGTTGATACTGTGCCGCGTCACCTGTGTATCGTCTTGGGGGCCCTCGTATTCGTGGTACCTCAAGTGGATCCAGATCATATTCTTCGCATTTCTCTTCAGCAGCAGTGAATATTTGATGGAAAGCTTCATCTGAACGCTTTGTTTTTATATGTTCAGATGAAATCTTTACAGTTTCCAACATTTCAGAGACATTTGCTGACTTTTCTTGCACTGCAGTATTTAATTGTTCGAGAAGTGCGACCGGCTTAGCTGCAGTCATCAATCCAAGCAAAACATTGTCTTTCTGAAATCGCTCTAGTAGACCGTTTGCTTTCGTTGCAGTTTCAGTAGCATCATTTTTCATTTCGCTCAAACTTTGTAAAATAGCAGGGTAGTTATCGAGTGCTGACTGTATGGCCGGTACTCTGCATAACCACCTGGTTGCACGAAGAGGCTTGATCGCAGTACGGCGTGGATCGTCAGCTTCCATTGATTCACAAATAGCCTGGAACATAGCCTTGTACTTGCCAGATCTCTTCATTAGCACACCCAATTCATTTGTCCACTGTAAGGCATCTCGAATCAATGGACAGGAAATTACGGCATGCTGTAATACAAGATTTGAAACATGTGATGTATAGTGAAAATAGAGCGCTAGCGGCTGGCGTTCTCGCACTCGTGCCTGGCAACCAGTGTAACAACCACTCATGTTGGCGGCTCCATCATATATTTGGGCACGCAGATTGCTTATGGGTAATCCTAACCGAGTGAGTACATCAAATATCATTCGAGCAAGAATGTCGCTGGTAGTACCAGGAATTTCATATAAGCCGACAAAGCCTTCGTGCATATATAAATCCGAGTCTACGTGCCTCATACAGATAGACTCTTGCTCGTGACCACTTACATCTTGTGTTCCATCAGCAATAACACCGAAAAATTGGTTCTCTTGAATGTCACTGATAATTTCCCTTAAAATGTGGTGACTGAAAAGTTCTATCTTATCGTTTTGAGCACGGGGCGAAGTAAAATTAGTTGTATTTCTCAAATAAACTTGTAGATTGGCAACATCTTCTGATCTAAGTTTTAGGAGCTGTAAATAATTTCCATCACTTTCATCATGGCCACGAAATGCAGAGTCTTGTCGCAGTAAATATCTTATCGAAGTAAACAATTTCAAAACGGAATTTCTTGCAATCTCTTGCTCTTTTTGTTTCTGTGTATGTATTTGCGCAAATACAGAGGGCCTTCTAAGTGCCAAGATTTGATTTACTGTCAGCATGTGAGCGTGGGACATTTGATGCGACTTAAACTTTTCAAGAGCTTTCTTCCAGTTGTTGAACCCTTGAGAGACAAATAATGGCTCTTTGCATCGGGCCAAATCTGGGAGGGGGGATAATTATATATGTATCTCCCCTTGTCCAAAAAGTGGGGGGATATGTCCCCCAATCCCCCCCCCCCAGGATTTACGTTCTTGAGAGTTGTCGAAATTAATTAATCATATGAATTCATAGTGACTTACAATACAATAAATCTGATGGGGCAATAAGTCGGATCAGACGTTCTTGATGCGTTTTAGGGTAAAATCCGTTGGTTTAATTGAACTGCGCTTGCAGCCCCATCATGTGCACTACTTATATGGAATTAAACAGGTCATTTTATCCGGGGAATGATAACCTGGGGACAAGTAATCATTCCATCTAAGCTCTATCGATGTTTCCTCTAGGTTAGTCCACGACGCTCCAGTGCTGCGATATTTGAGACAAGATCACATGTTGAAGTGAATGCGACGGACAGCGGACGTAAACAGCTGCTGCAAACTAAGATACCAAAAATATCAACTTAGAAAGCTTCCCAAATTCACTTCTGTAGCGCCCTTACAAACAGGGAAAATTTTAGAAATATTCTTACCAAAGGTTTCCAATTGTTTTGTTTGTCTACGGCTCAAAATAGGATATGGATACAACTCGAGGAGAATGTCTTGCGGATTCAAGTTATTTCATCGCGTTACGTCATGATTTCCCTTACGAAAATCTAAGATGTCATTTCAAATGTGAAAAAACATTTGGAATTGGAACATTTTTACGGACGAAATTTTTCCGTTCACATATGAAATGGGAACGTTTTCACATAAGAAACACTTAACTCACATGTGAAATGACCTAGTTCAAAATTTCACCTGTCAAATGTTGATTTTTGAAACAAGCATGTCCCATATGAAATGGAGGACTCGAAATTGGAAAAGCAATTTCGTATATGTAATTTTCATTTCGAATATGGGATTAAAACAATTGACGTGTTAAATATGATTGAGATGAGGTGAAATTGCATGAGAAATTTTTTCAAAGGTATTCCAACAAAAGATCAGATGGCAATGACAGCAGCCGAAGCCTTAGTTTAGTGATGGATGGGTATGTTTGACATTCCAAAAACAAATTCAGACTGATAACGGAACACATTTCTCTTCAACTTTATTAAAAACAGTTTGTGAGCAGCTTGGGTTTACATAGGTGCTTAATAGTTCTTGGTATCTACCATTTCTGGGAGAATAAATTGTCAGTAGGAAACTCTGAACAACTGTCTGGTGGTGGTTTTTAGTTGATTACCCTGACACTTTAGCAGTAATGCTGCAAATGGTAGCGTATGCCATCAATTCAGAGCCTTCCGCAACCACAGGAATTTGTCCACTTGAATAGTGTTTAAAAATTAAAAAAAAATAATACCCCCCCCCAAAAAAAAAACCCGAACAGACGGGCATAGTTTTTGTTTCCTTAGTAGGATTACGAAGATGATGATAGATAGCGATGAAAAATACTTACCAACCGAGAAAAAGTGACAAGATTATTGCAGCAGAACGTTAAGAAGTGGGAGAACGTTGTACAAAAGACAAGAAAGAAGATTAAAAATTCACAAGAGCATTAAGTAAGAAATTAAAAGCAACTCAGCAAGTCCATCACAACAAGTTATCATATCAATGATATGGTAATAAAGAAGTGCCACAGTAAGGATTTAGAGCAAGCTTGGGAATTCCCGTCGGTGTCCTCAAATTTCTGTTGTACAAACAGAACCAGTAACTCGCCAAATTAGAGAGAAGTACGGCAGCCAAGACAGTGGTGTGATTAAGGTAGGGGACAGGGGAAACCTGTACCCTTCTTATTTTACTGCCATGATAAAATTATTTCATGAAATATTACACAAAATATCTTACTACGCCTTTAATCTGAATCCCGTGCGCCTAAAATATAAAACAAAACAAGTAGGTTTTTTCCCAAAGACAAAATTCTCCGTAGTCATGGTTTGAGTTCCCAGTTTGCCTCCCAAAAATGTACGTCTGGCCAAGTTGAGCAAAGGAGTCATGACAGTACAATGAACTGTTACCTCGGTATTAACAAAGAGCCTCCATAAAGTTGATCTAGCGAGGGCAATGAGCAGGAGCCACTGCCTGGTGCATTACTATCCATCCACCAAATAGAGGCAATGTTTCAAACAAAGTTCTTACAGTCAGTTGCGCCACCAGACCTATATTTTTTTTAAAATTCTTTTTCATGGAGTGGGGATCTACTTAGAAATTGGAACTCAAAACAGGGCTGCCAAGAATTCTGATCCTAAGAGTAAGTTTACTAGTTTAATTTTGTATCTTAGGCCCCTCTGATACGGATTCGAGGACGTCTAAGATGTTTTGTGGAATATTACAGGTAACAATTTTATCAGCCGATTTACTTATGAGGGCACAGCTCCGCTAGGTTCGCCCTTGGCCACCCAACTGTGCACAGTCAAAAGAGAATTTAAATATAGACAAGGGGTTACCTGAAGGATAATTGTGATTCTCCAAGTATAATACGCAGCACCAGGGGTTCATGATGCATTTCTCCCCACTATTCACCAGGCCATCACGGTTCAAAGGTCTTTGTTATTCAAATGAAGCACTATATAAGACACCTTCGGCCTAACCCACATTGTCTTTTGAGTGGGCATGAATAACCTTCAATGCGACGGCCTCGTAACAAGGGAAGGTATACTAAGAAGCATCCATATGAGTGGGTCATGAACCTCTGCTGCTGTGTATTATACTTGGAGAATTACAATTATCCTTCAGGTAAGCTCTTGTCTAATTTTGTCTTCTCCTTCGTACAATACTCCGCACTGCGAGGTTCATGATGCATTGTTTAAAGAAAGCAGTGGCCGGAGCATTAATCCTAATACAACCGCAGTACTTGCAAATTCTGTATTCAATAGTTTTAATGAAATTTACGCAGATAACTGGAATGAACAATTATGCCATACTCTAAACACACACTAAGTAGTGAAAATAGTTATGGGATACGTATCTTTTTGGTAAACTTCTTTTTCATAAAACTTACAAAACGTGCCAGAATGTGTCCAGTCTGCCGTTCTAAGAATCACATCTAAGGACACTCTCAGATTATGGATTTTCGATGCAGATGCCGCACGGTAACTGTGGCCAGTGAAGAGCGTTGTATCAATTCCCACATTCTCCAGGGCAAGTTTCAACCAACGGGAAATAGTAGAAGCGCACACGACTTTGTGAGGCTTTCCAAAAGAAACAAATAATCTTTTAGTTGGAATTAATACTCGAAATCTGGCTGTAGCCTGTATATACTGTTCGATGCACGTGTAAACACACAACTTGTCGTTGTCTGGAAAAATCGAAAAAGACACCACCAACGGATATTTTCCTGGGCGTAAAGTTTTCAGAATATCCGTAATAGTAAAGCGATATTCTTCTGGCGTTCTTAGCATAGAGTCCAGAGATAATGCAGCTAATGATAGACCTCGCTGAGCCCAAACAAGGGCTGCTAGAGCAACGGTTTTCAATCTAAGCTGTTTCTGCGTAAGACTTGCAATAGGGTGCAACGTTTCTAAACCTTGCAGAAGAATATTAACGTTCCAAGTCGTTGTATATTTTGGCTGAGGAGGTCGGGAAACAAACATTCCCATCAATAAACGCCCAACAATGCGATGCTCTCCCAACAATTTCCTATCAACAGGTGGCAGCATGGAACACAAGCCTGATCAGTAAGTATTCATAGTGGAGTAAGACTTTTTTTGTACATCAAATTGATCTGTTAGGAAATCACACACAGTTCCTAAAGACGCCTGAAGTGGATCCTTTTGTGTTACACGACACCAGCAACAAAAGCAGTTCCATGAGGGCTGAATATTGTTTTTCTGTTCCCGGCCGCCAGGATTTGAGGACATAGTGGGTAGCCTTTTGAGAAATTCCGTTACTTTCGAATCGTGAGTTGAGATACGCCACGCGACTAGGTGCAACGTTAGCCGTAATGGATGCAGACGTGTTTTGTCGTGAGGATGCGACATTATTTTCCGCCACTGAGATAGAAGAAGGGGAGCGCTACACACACGTCGCAGAAGTACCGGGTACCAATGAGCTGTGGGCCGCCATGGGGAGATGACGATTGCATCCGTCACTTGATCACTGATAATTTTCTTCAGCACTCTTCCCAGGAGGCTAAATGGAGGAAACAAATATGGAGTATAATGTCTCCAGTCGAGCGAAAAAACATCAACAGCCTCCGTCCCGGGGTCCTGTTTCCAAGAAACATAGTAAGAAACTTAAAAATTTAGCCTGGGAGCAAATAAATCTATACCAGGAATGAATAAAGTCTGGCAAATCCACGTGAATAACGTAAGGTGTAACTTCCACTCCAAATTATCTCTCAAATTGCGAGAAAGATAATCAGCCTTGATATTAGAGTTTCCAGGAATATGAAAGGTCTCAATTGTACAATTACGTTGGATACACCATTCCCAAATTTGTCTGGTGAGGTCATGTTATGAATGAATCTGTCCCCCCAGGTTATTAATGTAGGCGACTACGGATGCATTATCACTAAAGATTTTAAAGTAGAGATCGTCAGCAAGCACAAAACATTGCACTGTAAGCCAAACAGCCTTAAAGCTAGTTTCCATATAATCGCTGACGATCGCTGTTGATCGCCAGCGATCATGAGCGATCGACAGCGATTACATGGAAACACTTTTCAGCGATCTAGCGATCCACAGCGATCATCAGCGATTATATGGAAACAAAATTCAGCGATCCAGCGATCGAAACGATTCCAAAATGCATCATTTTCTGTTGACATTGTGACGTTCGGGCATTTGTCTTCAATTGACCACGTGCTTCGAAGATAGAACATGGCGAGTTTCTCCACAGAAGAGTTCATGGAAGAAATTCAGAAATATGAATGTTTATACAACCGATACTGTAAAAAGTATAAAGACAAGTTCAAAAAACTCAACGCCTTGAAGGCCGTAAGCGACAAATTTGGTTTGGAACCCTCGACAGCCTGCGGTGTCTGCTGAACAATAAATAATCAGGCACAAGAAGGCGCTGGGATACAATGAATTGAACGATCATATGGAAACAAACTCAAGCGATCGTTGGCGATCGTAAGCGATCGTCAGCGATTACATGGAAACTAGCCTTTAAGCTCTAAGCAATTAATATGCAGCAATCGTTCGTCGTGGGAACAGGTCCCACTTGTGGTTATCGAGGCACACACCGTACCCCAACCAGAATTGGAGGCGTCTGTTATTTGCAAAATTTTGGTAGGCTTAATCAAGACACGAATGCGTCATAATTGTTGCTATGAAGATGCAACGCGTCGGTTTTGAAACTATCTAGGCTTCTGTAGTACAATTTAGCCGGCTTGATCGCCGGAAAAACCGAAACAATGAGACCAATTATGCCGGCCACGTCTCGGATAGCACAAGAGGCTGAGTTATACAAAAGCCTCGCCTTAGTAACTAAGGTTTCATCTTTCCCTCGGGAAGAAATACTTGCATTGTCATAGAATTGATCTTGGACCCCAGATATTCAACAACCTAGGATGGTTGAAAATTTGACTTCTCATCATTAATGATAAATCCCAGAGACTCGAGAAATGTTATCGTAGCTCTTAAAACTGCATGGTCTCGGTCAAAGTTTGGACTTATTATAGCTAAATCATCAAGGTAAATGACGACCATAATGCCTGTACCACGTAACTCAGCCACGATAGGCTTCATAACTTTAGTAAATACTTCAGGCGCCGAGGAAAGTCCAAACGGCAAATACGTAAATTCGAATAACCTAGAGTCCCATTCAAAGCGGAGATATTTAGAATGATTTGGGTGTATAGGAACGGAAAAATATGCGTCCTTTAAGTCTATTGTTGTAATAAACTCTCCTCCGTTTAATAAGTCCAAAATGCTATTCAAATTTTCCATCTTAAAATGATGATATGTTACGAATTCATTGAGAGGCTTAAGATTTATAACCGGGCAAAGCTCGCCATTTTTCTTCGTAATATATAAAGAGATTTGAAATAAATTGACTTGCATGGTAAGTAGCCTCGCGTATTGCGTTTTTGTTTAGCAACTGTTGTATTTCAGTGTCGATTATGGCTTTGTCACTCTGTGAAAACCCAATTTTGCTAGGTAATTTATGCTGCACTGGCATGTTACTAAATTCAATTTTATAGCCATTAACAGCATTAATGACCCATGGATCATTTGTCAGGCGCCTCCGCGCTTCAGTAAAATCACGCAAACGACCACCTACCTTAGGGCTAGTCATTGCGTCTGATTGGTGTTTGTCGATCCTGACTTCCTTGTTGGTGGGTTCCATGACTGACGAAAATTAGGTTTTCTGTAGTCGTAGCGCTTGGAGTTTAATTAAGGCTCAAAACGCGAGTTATAACTCCCTCTCTTATCACGAGAAAGGCCACTTTGTGAATGTGGCTCAGAATTCTTGCACTTGTTAGCAACACTCTTCGCCGCCATTCGCTTCACTTGTGAAATATTACTAATGCTTTGGGGCAACTCGTCCCCAAATAGCATCGTGGTAAAAGGTTTGGACTGGTGGCATAGCGATTTATAGGCTGGGGCAACTTCTGATTTTAAAAGTTCTCTTCCTTTCATCGAGAAATCGTAAACCGAGTTGCCCAGGAACGTGAGGGCATCAACAACCAAGTCATAGACATCCAATAGGAGAACCGATTCTTTCTTCGCCTGTTTCGCTTGAACGACTTTATCAGCCAAGTAAACAACTGGGATAATGCCCTTGATTAGATTTTTTTGATGCACCTGAAATGAAGCTTTGCGAGCTTTCGTTTTAGCGTGTAAATCATCCCACAGTTCAGGGTTAACCCGGGGAGATTTCAAGTAGTCACAATTCGCTGGGTGTAGGTATTTCTTCTGAATCTGCGAGAATTGTTCCTTCGCTGGGCGTTTTGTGCAGGAACTATTCATCCTTTTAGCGATTCCGTCAGCCACTGACGGGCCATAATCTTCCGAATCCTTGTAAAGATCAGTATGCTGTAGCTCAGCCTCGTCGAGGCTTTTACTGCCTGATTCCTGAGATATACTGTCAGCAGGATCAAACACAGAGACGGCGTCTACGTCGCTTTGTCGAAGTTCTTCTGCAAGGTCGAGAGCAATGGGGTCGTGTCAATCGCTTCGGTCAGATACGCCAACTGTGCCGTAATTTGGGCCATGTGTTTGGAAGGAACATCAATACGAGCTCCAACGGACATTCTTGTTGGCGGTGAAGGTAATCCGCTTTTTGTAGGAGCTTGTTGGTTGGCCATAATGATCGACAGGATTAGTTCGGTCGTGATGACAAGGTGTAATGCACGCAAAAAAAAGACCATGTGGGTTGGGCCAAAGGTGTCTTATATAGTGCTTCATTTGCATAACAAAGAGTTTTGAATCGTGATGGCCTGGTGAATAGTGGCGAAAAATGCATCATGAACCTCGCAGTACGGAGTATTATACGAAGGAGAATTGTTTGTGGGGCATTATTGAATGTTTTGAAATGTCTTTTTAGTCGTGTGACTGTTTTACATAACACCATGTGTTGGAGAACGTTCTTTTTACAACTGTATTTTTCATATTTATAAGGAAATTTAAACAGAGAATAGTTTTTGGTAACTGAGACATTGCAATAATTACTGTATGCACGACAGTTTTTGTGTCATCAAATAGTTTATTCCCGGCTCATTTCAAAGTGTGGCAGAAAACAGCAGGGATATGAGGTTTGATGATGCGTTCAGAATACCACGAAGTTGATCAAACGTCTGGTCACACAAGTGAAGTAAGTGTAGGCACAAGTTCAAAAAAAAAAAAAAAAAAATAGGACAGAGTAGGTATTCCTGAGAGACCTCGACATTATCACGAACACACGGTTTAAACATAACCACTCAGGCAAGTATAATAACAATAAAAATAGAAAACAAAGATTCTTTTGTCTCTCGCTTGTGCTTCCTTTTGATTTACGCCAGATCCCCCGTAAATTTTACTTTTGCGTTGCGCTTGTGCTTTCATCATACTGGTGAGCCAGGATGAATGTTTTCGGCAGAGTTCAACTGAAGAAAGGTTCACGTTTGTGTGATCATCACTAGCAGTTACTAATGGGCACATGTGATTAGAAATTTCAGTGTATGAAAGCATACTTAAGACATCCGCCTCTTTCTATTCCAATTGCGAACTGTTTTGTTTTCACTGACATGATCAAACATTTAGGAACTTTTAAGTAAGCAAGCAAGCAAGAAAGAAAGTAAGCAAGAAAATAAGAAAGTAAGTAAGTAAGTAAATAAATAACCTTATCAACTGACTTAGCTGTCCTTGCTAAAGTTCACATCAGGTCACATCTCAAGGGTTCAGTGTTACTACAGGAGGAAACCGGGGTACCAGGAGGAAACCTGTGCCGCTTGGTTGACTCAGACTGGACAAAACTCATCTCATATCTGACCAAAGTAATTTTAATCAGGAAACTGCATGAAGGTAGAATCGAAATCTGGTCACAATGGTGAGAGACACATGCACTACCACTGTGCCACTTGGTGTGCCCACAACATTACGAATAAGTTTTGAATTAACATGAAAAGTGGCTTAGAAAAGCACACGTATTATTATTTAATTACTTGTCGTTGGAAAGTCCAAGAGGAGTCTATATTTTCGGTCACCAGGGGGGTTGCAAAAGACTTTCCGACAGTTTTTCCTAGGTAAAGACGTAATCGTGAGCGTTTTGTTTCATGTTTTTCATCTCCCAAAAAACGTCAGCGAGTTTTTATGATTCATCATTATCATTCTGCTTTGATGAATCTAAAACATTACCGAAAAACAATTTTCATCTGCATATCGCCCAAACACCCTTCTTAGTTCAACATTGCCAAAGTTTTCTCAACCTAAGACTTTGCTTCGAATTGAAGCCCTCGGTAATTAATGGTGAAAAGCTTCATATATTTCACTTTTTTTGCAATAATTCCAAAATGTCAACACTCATCTACGCCAATTACTTAAGCTTTTAAAAATTTCGGCATTAACTAAAAAATTCTTACTTTTCAGACCCTATTGCATTTTAAGTAGACATGGCACCATGACTGCCTCGTCTCTATCCCTGCTTGCCCCAAAAAAGAAGTATACCTCATGGAATCTTATTTAATGAAAGTGAATCAGAATTTATTGAATAATTCCCAGACGTTGTGTTAATGTGGTGAAGGCGCTATTTTGACGGGAATATCGGATAATGCGAGTGGTGAAACATTCTCAGTTGTATCTTTGTCGTTAATGTCTTGTGACTATTCGAGTAGAATGGAACTCTTTTGTTTAGTGAATTATATCATGGAAGCCTTGACATTCTGGTGTTGTATTCAAACGTTCACTTGAAACATGGTCAAACGAAAAGACGGATGAACTTCTACGTATTGAAATTGATGACAGAGCGCTTAAAAGCTTATTTTTTCTGATTTCAAAACAGGACAACATATATTAGTGGAAATTTTGGGAATCTCAAGCGCTTGGCGTTTGTGAAGACAGGTATTCAACTGATTTGCATGGGGACGTCTGGACTGAAAGTACTTTCGAGTGATCACGAGTGGTTCTGACAAAAAAGTATAGAAATATATAAATATTGGACTTTCATCAAGAATTATAGGGATGCAAAATAAATGGAAAAAATTTTTCTTTCCATGCCCAAGTCAGACCGTCCCCTGCCTCGTCCACTAAACCCCCTTGCGAATGGTTGTAAACACTTTGACGAGTGCTTGTCAGATACTGTGAAAAAAGCATGGCGACCAACCACATCACGCACGATAACATGCAATGGCGTAGGAGGCATCAAAAACTACTTAGAGGCAATATTTAAAATTTTTACGAACAAAATAAGAAGAATTTTTCTTTTATTATTTTAATCATGCTTTGGAAGGACTCTATAGCAATCAGGGCAATAAAAGTCTGTTCTTATAAGCACCAACGTAATGACAAAATTTCAAGTAAACGACAATCTTTTCAATGGTAAACATGTTTCGGCAAGCTAATGCCATCTTCAGTACAGGAAATGAATTAACTATTTAACAGAGGTGTTTATGTACTTAACTATATGCTAATGAGAATGAGGCTTGAGTCATCTAATTAATATTGTTGTGGGTGGAACCTCGGTGAAGGATCATACAGGTTGCTAAGTGAGGACAAATTTGATGCAATATGTTGGAACTACACTAATTACAATAACAAAAATAATACATATGGAAGGTAAGTAGGATTAATTTGAAGGATACAGAGAATCTGTAAGTGGAAGTGTGGAACTATAAATTAAAATTAGTCTTTAAATGGTGGACTTGGACATGAAGTTCTGATTAAATAATGGTTAAATTTATCGAATCGACTGTAGGGACAACAGGACCCTGTCGGGGAACTTTAGCTTTCTTGTCAGGGAAAATCTTACAGTTTGTCGGGAAGTTGTCACTGATGATAACACATTTATATACTGTTCAAACTATAAGTACTTGTTATTTATTTGGCCAAGTAAGATAATAACTCTTCTTATCATGTCAAATCTATAAATTAAGTGCTTCTGGTCTGTTACTTCAATTATTCACGCAAAAATAACATGTTTTTGACAATCAAATAAGGCAATTATAGAGGGGCGTGGCCCCGGCCACTCTGATTTAGCACTGGTGTTGAAGACATTAGCCCCTAAGTCGAGGAATTCCTGGCGACAGCTCTGTTGAAAAGTTAATGTTTAAATACTTAGTTAACATAACAGGATGTAAATTGCAGTTTATTTGGAAAAACTTGAACGTAAACGTCTGTCTTCTCTCAAGTTCGAAGCATTTTTGGGGAAGTTGAAAGATATCTTAGTCCCATTTTGTATTTTTGGAAGTGCACTATTCAGCTCCTCCTTCCTACCCTAGTGAATTTACGTCAGCAATCGTCTGATGAAATATTCAATTTTCATGAAAAACCTACAACAAATTAATTCTCTTCAAATTCAGCCAAGAAAATAATAGGTATGGAAGACTCTTGTAAGATTGTGATTTTCCTTTGACACATCGTGAGGGTATGCGCGGAAATCAGAGATACCGCTGCTCCGAAACTATGGTTCTTAGGCGAAGACAAGACTCGGAGATCAGGAGTGTACGCAGCCTCCTAAAAAATTGCCAAGAAGTACCCTTTATCTTACCTAGCTACGTGTATGTCCTTGAGAATGCACTATGAAGAAAAACAAATAAAATAATGTATACACAGGAAGAGGTACTTATGTATTTCTGTCACTGTATCCATCGTTTCTTTAAGGTATATGTCTATGTCCATGGACCCTAAATACTTTGACCTGGCTTTCACGCGTTTTGATTCAACCAACTCTTCCACTTCAGAACTTTATTGTATCCTCTTCATTCTAAAAATTTGCCTCAGATCTAACAGTGGCTATAACAACTGGTATTTTCGTCTTAACCCATGAAACATAAACTATCCATTAGCTTGTAAGTTGTCCCTTATCTTGTGCATTATCTCTTTCCCGGTAGGATAAGTGTTCTATTAATTTTACTCTGGCTAACGTCAGACCATTTCCCTCGTCAAGTGAGAGCTCCCTCCGGAAAAATGTTAGAGAAACCAAAAATTTAATATTGTTTAGGGAAATAGAAATTTAAACTATAAAAGGGAAAAAAATCTACTCTGGATTTAATTATTTTACAATATTATGTGGTAATTTAACCAACAACATACTACCAGGACCGCCGAGAGGGGAGGGCAAGAGGGGAAAATTGCCCCAGGCCCCCAACTCAAAGGGGCCTCCAAAATTGGAAGGATTTAGCATGGGCTGGTTTTGACATATCAGTGATAATCTACCAGACATAAAACGATTAACCTTTACGTTGTTAACAAATTATTTAACCGTATATTGGTAACTGTGAGTAAGATAGAAAGTTAATATTTGTAAATACTCAATTAAAACTTTTAATAGAGTCATAGAGTACTCAAATGATTCCTAATACATCATAAATAGGGCTCCAGAAAAAGTTTTGCCCCGGGCTCCGCTAATTCTCTCGGCAACCCTGCATACTACTCAAATGATCCGACGTATACTCATATCTCGATTGCACTCCTAAAATGCTGAAAAGTTGCTCCCCAGAATGCCAAAAACTTGGTAAATAATTACCAAAACTCAAAAAAGGTGCTATCTAGATTTCAAAAGTTGCTACCTAAATTTCATAATACTTTCATACAAACATATTAATTAAAAGCTTTATTTTTCGTCCTTTTCAATAATTGCTAATATTGTTTAAGAAAAATAACTTGAAACTTGAAAGTTTAAAAAACTGCTCGCAAATATGAACGTATTTTAAGGAAACTCTTAAGGACGTATTTGAAGAAAACTTCTAATGCTTCATTTGATGAATTGCTGAAAGATATGTGGGAACTTGAACAAAAGTACCGATTGCGAACTTGTAACGCACTATACAAACAAGATGTATGACAAAAGTAAATAATGGAGTCGGCTTCTTCTGTTCTGCAAATCACCATCCATTTTCGTTCGTGACAAGTAAATAATGAGACAAAGACGGCCTTTTTTAAAACCCGTGAGCAGTTTTATCGGATTAGTCTCAAAAATATCAGATGAAGATCGCAATAGGCTTGCAAAACGTTGTTAAGTAACAGGTTATTTGTTCAAAACTTTGATAAACATTAATAAATTCGCACAAGTTGAAGTTTTCTATCAAATTGTTCACATTCTTCTGCTTGATATGTGCTGTAAACCTATAATTTGCTCAAAAGTTGCTCGGAATGGCAAAATTTGTCCGAGGTTCCTAGAACTGTAAAAAAGTTTTTCCGAATGCCAAATGTTGCTCAAAAGTTGCCAAGCACGATCGGGACAAGTGTAATTGGAGGGGCACATGGCTGCCTCCACGTGGTTCCCAAGGCAAAGGACAGAGGGTTAGCTGCCCCTGCATGCTCCGTGGGTGCGGCATCCCTTCATATGTTACAGCGAACAAGACAAACCGAAAAGAGAGAGGCTGTTGAAATTGGATGAAGAGAAAAGAGATGCGCTGAACATTTTTGATAACCAGGCTATGGCATTTTAAGTCAATTTTCTCCAAAAATCTTGGCTTGTTTCAGTTGGTATATCAAACGCTAGAGGGAACGTTTTACCCGTCAATCAATCACTATGAACAGCTATTAAATAAATTGATTTTGAAATCGTTACCCAAAAGCTCTTCTCTGTGTTTGATAATTGGCCAAATTCTCTCTGTCTTTTGTGTTTGATAATTTACTGATTTTTGAACAGATAGCGAGGCAACTTTTCAGTTGTTACAGGTTCATTCCATGACCATAAATTACACAGTGACCGCGGCGGAACCCAGTAGTATGTCAATGGGGAGGGGACCAACTGAAGTGAACTATTGGTACAATGAAATGAAAGTGGAGTGCTGCGTAGGCAGTGTGGAAATCGAAGTGAAATAATCAGAAAGGTTTGAGTACTACCGAAATGTGAGAGTAGTTATCTAACGTTTCGAGCAAAGGGACTTCGCTGGAAACATTAGATAACTACTCTCACATTTCGGCAATACTCAAACCTTTCTAGTTATTGGTACAATGAGCTTTTTAAGAACGCTGGTAGTAGTATTTTAAAAGAAATGAGGAATCCGTGGTTTAGAGGACACTGAACGAGAAATGTAGTTTCCCTGAAGGTTCTTATCAAGAGCCAGTTTACTCACTCGATCTTATTAATGAGATAAGCCATCCGGGGATTGGAACAACTGGCCTCAGGTTCCAGTTCTTGAAAGGCGATTACGGCAAACTTGATGAGATAAAATCTTTCTTAATTAACACTAAGTCTGTTAAGATAATTCCAACTAGTTCCTCAGATGCAGTCTGAGAATTTTGTGCATCAAAATTTGACTATATCTGGATTAAGTTAATCGGTTTCTCTGAACAATCAACCCTTGAAGGAAACACGAACCCTATAATCCATATGCCATATTTCTTTTGAGTAAATACATTTGCCTTGGAAAGATAATTCAAGTTGTTTCGGTAATTTTAGGTTGGAGCATGGTCGCTTAGCACTGACTATCGTGGTCGTTTTTAACCTCACATGCCTTAGTGGATTTTACTCTTACGATAACTCATCTAATAATAATGTTAATGATTGAAACGCGACTGAATTCTCCATCAAAGTTTTGTCATATAAATTCAAAACGATAAGGAATGAATGACTTAGAGTTAGTTGTTATTAAATAAACAAGGGTAATCATTGCTGTGATAATGATAAGGGATACTTGATGGGTGATGGGTTAAGGTCTCTCACTTATGGACTGAAAGACTTACGTTAAACATCAAGTAATGGCGAGGAATAATCACAAGGACCTCAAAACGTATCTGATCGGGTCACCAATGCACCGCTGCTGGTGGGTTAGTTGCATTGTTGAGGTGCGCTGGTCGCACCATAGGGGTTGTCAAAATTAATTAATCACATGAGCTCGTAGTAATTTATAACACAACAAATCTGATGTGGCAATAAATCGGATCAGATGTTCTTGATGCGTTTTAGGGTAAAATCATTTGGTTTTGTTGAATTGTGTTTGCAGCCTCATCATGTATACTACGAATATGGAATTGCACAGTTCATCTTACCCGGATCTAGCCCCTGAAAAGAAAAGTCTGGGAACAAGTAATCATTCACAGCAAAGCTCCATCGATGTTTCCTCAAGGTTAGTCCAGGACCAGGACGCTCCAAGATCAAGACACTTGAGACGAGATAAAGCAGATAGTGGTTCATATTCTGAAGATGACTTAGCCACTACAATTTGTTAGGGCGAAAAGATTTCTTGCAGTATTTCATGCTAGATCATCACAAGAATCAAATGGCTGTCCCTAGATCTGACTAAGCGTCAGGGGACAATCATATGGTGTAAATGAGCCGTGAGCAGTAGCAACACTGATCTCTATAAGACTGAATAGAGCAACTCCAGTCTCTCGCTCAGCGAAAATTGAAGCCGGAAGTGAAGCTGAAAATCTCGCGGCGGCCATATTGGAAGGACCCACTTGTAGTTATACGGCTATTACTGAATTATGATTTTCGCTCTTAGTGGTCATGATTTCGACGAAAACCAGTTAACCTTTAGATTTTTAGCAATAAAATGTATCTTTCGATAGTGGAGAACTTTAAAAGTGGCCAGAGTGACTGAAAATCAGCAGAAATTCGATAATTTTTACCCGTGCGAAGACCAATGCCAGCCATCTCTTTGAAGAAATGTGACTAAAGTACGAAAAAAATTGCAGATAACATTGTGTAACTTTAGCAGTTTGGCAGTGACTTAACAATAAAGAGGAGATATTACCGTTTCAGTTGTCGTCTTGCCTTTTTTTTTTAGATCTGGGGTTTACCAAGTGTATGTATTCGAGGTTTTATTTAAATTACTGTATTTGTCGATCAAATTCAACAATTTCCTAACTATCAATGACGATGAGCTTTTGACGAAAACTAACTTTCACTAAATCTTTTGCCGCGATCAATTACTGAATGAACCGTGCAAATCCAGTTTATTGCTAGATGTTGCTGATCAGTAAAAATTGGGTTCTGTACTCTTAGAAATGTTCAATAGATGCATTTAGTTTGCACTAGTGCATATAGTAAACTTGAGTTCACAGAGGTTTGTTGTGATTTAATATGACGTTTTTAATAGGTTTTTCAAGTTTTTGATATAGCTTCTACTTACAGCTTGATTAGTATTGTTCTACTTGTAGAGTAATCAAATAATTATTCATGTGAAATACATTGCTTGGAGCTGCTTTGTGAGTTGGAGTTTGAGGGAGAACTTTTTGGTCCAAGTCAAACGAAAATTAGTAAGATTTTTTCTTTAAAGTGTTCATAGAGCTCAATCTGCTGTGTGGTAGGTTCTCCTGTTGATTAAAGTCATATTTTTGCTCTTATGAAGTGCATAGCAAAGTATTATAGCAAAATTTGTTATTGTTGTCTTGAGAAGGAAACAAAAGCCAAGCTTTATCGTACAAAATCAGAAAAAGTTAAATAAATTTGTCCTCTTCCAAAAACAGGAAGAACCAAAATCTAATTTACTGTAATATTGAATAACCTAATCAGTTACTGCATGCATTTGTGTAAGTGTTCACTGATCCCTGGAAGACCAGTAGAGTGAATTGTGGTGAAAAACTAAATATATACCCAGAAAAACAGATATGAAAAAATAACCTGTGTAAAAAGTGGAAAGCTTAAAGAACAGGAAAGCTTATGACTTCTTGAGTGAAATGAACCCTATCATAATGGTTACTAGTGGGAATCTCTAACCACCAAGCAACACCAACTAAGGTCGTCAAGCAAAGGCTGCATGTGTCAACCCATCTATCACATGAGAAACAGTGAGATGTTCAAACTACTGAGGTACAAAGGCGAAGATTGTTAAGGAAAGGTTTTTATCAATGTGTCACTGACTTGGCGCTACCAGTAAAATCGAGGATCCAAATCAACATATTAACTTTAAGACAATGAAGGCAAGCCATATACAAGAATATCTCAATGAAATACGACCACGAAAACCTTACTATGAGGTTTCACTTTAGAACTCTTCGAATAAACGGCCAAGTTCGATTTCCACATATGTAGATTCAAGTGTTCAAACACATGTACAGCATTAGTAAGGGGGAATGTTAGAAAAAAATTTTTCTTCAGGAATTCTGAAAAGTTGCGAAATGATCCAAGTTCAACTGCTTAATAAATATTTTTTGCATGATCAGCAGTTGATGCCCTCCACGGGCCCCATTATATTGCACAGCTGTTACAGATAGGATTTAGGGCTGTCCAAGATGCGAGTCGGCAAATATCACACCGGTGTAAAGCTCTACCTAAATTTTTTAAACTGATTTTTGCCTTTTCAATCAACAATGGAATGACAGTATGGGATAGAAGTCTTGTAGAAATGGATATTTTGAAGCCCATTTTTGCAGCAATCAGCCTACTTGGACTTCATATTACAAGACCACTCCACACTTTGCTGCAAGACCCAGAAACAAACTATTCAACACTACTGGAAACTTCCCACTCCTGCATAAGGACCTAACTGCACACTCAGGTGACAGCCTTTTGACAACTGAAAAGGTTTGCAGTTTTGTTGATGACGATACATTCCAGAAATCTCTTCCATCTGAATGTTTACTCCTTGAACTTGCAGCATGTCTGAAAACTCATGGAACTGAGATTGAAAAATTTCTTGACATAGCTATTGGCATGTTTGCAGATGGTTTTAGCTTTCAGAAAGGGGCAATTTTTGGTTTTGGGGACACTGCTGAAAATGATACAGGAACTGTGTTGAAAATTTGTGCTCTTGATAAACATCAGATACATAAGCTGGACAAGCATGTCCAAGTTCCCAATCTTGATGAGGAAAGAAATGTTGGTTCACTGAATTATGAATTGGCAATTCGTGGCAAGCAGAATTTAGGCACAGCATCAAGAAAATGTGTGCTGAACAAATCGGCTGATTTGATTGACAGCGTAGATATAAACAAATACAGAGATTTTCGCAAAAGTGCTGTCATGATCAAAGACATCATGTGTGAATGGACTGAAAAAACAAAAGATATGATGCGAAAAGGATACTCTGAAAAGGAGCTTTTGAATGCAAGAAAAGACAAAACAAAACTCGCCGATCTTGAGTTTTTGAAAGAGCAAAACCCTCCTGGACCATTCACAAAAAAATCAGATGTTGAATTGTTTGTCAAAGGTAATTTGAGTGATGAAATAAAAAACAAGAAGTTGTACATTGAAGTGCGCATTGCAAAGAACACCAGTTTGTCATTGAGGCCAAATTCATCTCTTTTTCGCTTGAAACAAAACTCCAAAAACCTTCTCACAGCAGAATATGCAGAAAATTTGATGCAGTACCTTGATAACACAAGAAATATGACATCCATATCCGTGAATGAATTGAACTCTGTTTTAACTGGAATTCAAGTCTGCGCTACCAATAAAAAGAAACAAAGTGTTGACACTGGATTGAGGCAAACTATTCAAGATTATTCTCCTGAAATGGAACGTGGAGAGGTGGGAGAGCATGTTGCAGCTGTTTGGTTGGATGCAGACGGCAAATATGATTGACATTTGGGAATAATCAATTGTGTTTTAGGTGATGGGTACACAGTGACTTACTTCCACAGCAAAGACAAATTGACATGGACATTCCCCATTGAATCAGACATTCAAACCACAGCTGTTGACCAGATTATCATGTGGAATGTGATGATAAAGTACTACCAGTGTACAAGAATCATGTGCAGTATAAGCTCAAATTTATTGGATGAATTGAATGACATTGTTGCCAGCAAGTTCTGAGAACTATTGTTCAAGACTAAACCATTTAATTTGTGCATTACTCAAGATTTTATTAAAGTCTGTTCATTTTGATGCTTGTTTTTATTCTCTTCTTTTACAGTTGATTCTGGTGTTATTGCGTTGATAGAAAATGAATGAGAACAAGCCATGCATACGGGGTTCCCCGAACAAAATGAGCATTTTGTCAATTTTGACAAAATGAGTATTTTTGGCAAAAAAGACCTATATTTTTTAACTCAGCACCCTTGAAAACCCCTATAAACACATGGATATCAAATTTTAGGAAATTTCAAAATTGAGCCCCAAAAGGGGCTAATTTTTACCCTAAAAGAGCCCCAAAGGTCACGAACGCGAGTTTTCCTGGGGTCAAGCCATACAAATTTGGACACATATCAATGAGAACTATGATTTGACAGAGTTTTAGAAAAATCTAATGGATGGAAAAAAAGTAACAGGCGAAAAAAGTACATTTATGGGCCTTTTTGCCCCTTTTTGAGCCCTAAAAGCCCCATAAAACCTCAAACAGGTTTTTCTTTCATAAAAAGCTCAGGTCAATTTGTAGCCAGTATGGATTTACACCTTTATGCAAAAAAATCAGAAAAATCCAATGGACGATTAAAGAGAAAGAGTGGAATGGACGGACGGACGGAAGGACGGACTGAAATTTTTTGAGGGTGCTATTTTGAGGGGACGCCTTGATACCCGTGGAGGGCATCAAAAGGGTAGCATGTAAATTTTTTGAATGTTTTTGTCAATTTTAGGTCATTTGGCCACTATATAGAGTTCCTCAAAGTAAATTACTGGATTTTCATTTTTAACATCCACCCCTAGCATTAGCCGGAAATTTGCAGTTCAATACATCCTGGGCTTCTATCTGCTACAAATGAATCAGGACTTAGGCAAAACACATCACAGAAAATCGGCTAATAATAAGGGTTACTTAAAAAACAAAGAGAGAAACAAATACACAAGAATCGCTTACAGACTCGATAGACATTTATCGAATTTTAAAGCAAGTATACAGACGGATGCATTTCGCAAAATAAAGCATTTGCAAAACAAAAACAAATTCAAAACACTTATTTATTACTTAAAATAAGATTAAGAACCTTAATTTGGTTGTCAAGTCATCTCAACCTCCCTGAAATTGGGGAAAAATGGCGGTTAACCGCTACAACTCCTATTTACGCCATATTGTTTGGGACCTGGTTGGGTCCTTCCAATATGGCCGCCGCTGCTTGACTTCCGGCTTCACTTTTTGAGCCCAGTTGCTCTATCCAGTCTTATTTAGAGATCAGTAGCCGTGAGTTGCAGCAACCGCAGTTAAACGATCATTCAACGATACAGTCCGACAGCTGTGTACGAACATACCTCACGTGATGTAATTTTAGTCATCATTTTCAAAATGGTAGACATCTTGCAGAAAATAATCTTTTGTGGTCAAACGTTGTTAAAGTTAAAGTTAAAGTTCGTGAGCCGAGGAAATGCAATCATCGCTGAACCCTTGCATTTGTCGGATTTTATTACACCTGAATTCCGTCTTTATAATAAAAGAGTTCAGTTGAAATATGGCAACGTTTTGACCGACTTCTCGTACTTCAATGGACTTGAATTCTACCAAGCGAAAATAAACGGTAAACCGGTAAGTTCGACGAGTTAAACTAGCCTGATAATGTACTGGGATCAAACTGTGACTAGAACGTACTGGAAAGTTGTTTTGCCGAAAGTATTAGGGCTCTTCGGCCTTTTTATTAGGTTTTGTAAAACGGCCATCACTGACGTCTTGCATTTCACTTCTTGAAATTCTACAACTTTCCTCACACCGTTGCATTTGCCTTCCAAGACGAGGCTGCAAAGTTTCGAAAAAATTCGGCCTGTTTCTTCCTAACGCTATGAGATAAAAGTAAATGGGCATTCTGATAGCATGGTTAGTTCTCTTGTACCTTTATCAAGCTTTTCAAATTTCAATTCAAATTTTATTAGTTGACTATTGCTTCCTAATTTTGCTCAATTAGAGATAACTTTATACAAGGAAATCAAAGTTTGATTAAAAAATGATGGGTGTGAAGATCCCACTAGGACACAGGAAGTTTGGGATGATCATTGTTTGCGATAAGAGTGAGAAACCTACAGTATCCTGACAAAAAGCATCTTGAAATGTCAATATTCAAGTTAAAGAACACAAACAAATTGGTCATGGTAATATTTTGACTTTATTTGAAAGCTGTTGTCTAATGTCAGGCACTTCTTTAGAGTGTGTTTTTCTATTTAATTTCTTGAAATTGCTGCCTGTGAATAGTACAGGTATTTGAGGTACAGTAAGTTGCTTGTCAATATACTCTGGTGCAGTCTTTCCAACTAGTATGAAACAATTGAAACTGAGATGCAATGCACTGATTCTGTCCAGTTTACAGTGAGAAGAATCAAGGTGCTTAAATGCCAACGTGTACCAGGTGATCAGAAAAATACTGTAGCTTTGGCAGCAATGGATGGAAATTATTTTATGACATTTTTATTATTGTTTTACAAGATAGTCTTTATTTTGGAGAAGAATTACTAAAATCTGGGAAACATTAGAATTAATTAGACATTAGCTAAAGGACATCTCTTTACATTTACAGTGAGGAATAGGAGAACTCAGAGATTTCAAAATGTGAACATACTGTATATGTACAGTACTTGTGTCTTCAAGTCATCGTGACTAACCCTAGATTTAATGAAGCAAAGCACCCTGACACATGGTGGTCAGTTGGATAGACACTAATCAGCATTTCCCCCCTGGGTTTAAAAAGTATTCCCTACCTGAGGTAGACAAAAGGGAATTTTGGCCAAGTCAAAGCAGGCCTCTCAATGGGACGCGCGTGAGCGCGCAGGCACGCGCCCCAGTGATGTTACGCGCGTGAATGATCACGCGCGCAAATGTTAAGTTCCGCTCACCTGTCAAACTGTTTTATTTTCAAAACGCTCCCGTGCTTGTCGTTGCATGGTACTCCATGGCGACTGGTAGCAAAGGCAACAAAGTCGACTTTAATACGTTTAAAAAGTGGGGAAAGATAATATAATTGGTTACAAGACGATCGAAGAAGGAGGTAGAAAATTTGTGAATTTTGTGTGGTGTAAGGTTTGTACCCGTAACAAAGATTCTATTTTCGCGCATCCGAATTGTAAAGGGTCAATAAAAACAGCAATCAAAGCCTACACTGACGGAACGAACTATGTCACTAAGCATAATGTTACACGACATCTCGAAGGAGAGGGACATCGTATTGCCTTAAGTTTCGAGAAGTCAAAACCGGAGAACGAAAGAGTTGTCGTTGGGCCACAACATGCAAGTGGATCTGGGGTAAGTTGATGATTGATTTTCTATCAATCTCTTCCAAAATTGTTTCAGCGTATGTAAAGTTTTTAATTGTATGTTTTTTATCTGTTGCCAGCTCCAAACCAATATTCAAACATCGTTTCAAAAATTGACAAGAGATGCATACCGAAGTTTAGTTAAATGTGCGTACGAAATGGCAATCACACCTACAATGCCTCAAAGCCATTTTAGAGTCCTTGTAAAATGCCTAAAAGAGAACAATGTTCGCCTTATCGAAAGAACAGAAGACGGTAGAACTGGACGAGAATTCGTTCATTGCATTGCAGAGGCAGTTAAAGAGAAATGCGCTGTGATCTTAGCAAGCTCAAATTTCATGTCAATTTTGAGTGACGGGGGTCAAGCCCGCAAAACTGGCAAAGAAAAAGAGTTAGTTCTCATAAGATGTGAGAGAAATGGCATTCCGACTTACATGGTTGTAAGTCTCCTTGAAATGCAGAAGTTCGGGGGTGGTAATGCAGATGCTATCTTTCAAGGGATCAACAGTCTTTTCCAAGGCTCGAGTCCATTCAATTTGCCGGAAGACGTCTACAGACACAAGGTGATAAGTGCTACAGCTGATGGAGCGAGTGTGAACATGGGGAAATATACAGGAGTTTTGACACAGCTGAAATCTGATCGACCGTGGCTATTGATGATTCATTGCGCCAATCACCGCGTGGAGCTAGCCGTAAAGTCCGCATTCGACATTCCTGAATTTAAAGCAATCGACGAGTTTTACACAACAAATTTCTATTTGGCAAAAAGATAGGGGAAAATTAAAACTGAAGTCGCTGAATGTGCCAAGGCCGTTGGAATAGACTTCTACAGTTTACCCAAAATTCATGGAACCCGATTTATCAGTCACAGGCGACGTGGTTAGAAGGTTCTTCTGGAAACGTGGCCCGCTTACATTCTCGCCTATGAAAACGTGCAAGTTGACACAAGAGGTCACAATGCCAACACTCGCAGTAAAGTAGCCGGACTTCTGAAGAAGTTTAAATCGTACCAGTTCATGTGCTACGTTCAACTCTATTTAGATCTGCTTGACGACATAGTTCCTTTGTCCCTGGTTTTTGAATCAGAAATGCTGCTACCGTTCGAAGTACCACTTTCCATTTCAAGGACAGTTCTTGAACTCACACAAAGGATTGACGAAATTGGAAAAGAAGATGAGTTTCTTGGCAGTTACATCCAGCGCTTTCAAGTAACAGAAGATGGAAAACTTAGTGGCGAATTCGTCACCGCAGGGAACAAACGAAAACGCCAAGAAAACCGACGTTACTTAACGGTAGAAGTAGCGATGGATCCATTTTCACGCGAGGCATGCATAGCAAAGGTGCAGCAGATCAAACGACAAGTCATCCTTTCGCTGGTTCAACTCCTGGAGTCTAGATTTTTGGACTACAACAGTGAAATCTACATGAAAATGCAATGGTTCGACCCGCAATTCTGGGGCGATGAAGTTGACTATGGAAAGAATGAACTGTTGGAACTTGCCAAGCATTTGGAAGAGCCCTTGGCGTTCGTTTCGTTCAACCCTGTTGCCGTTACCAGAGAGTGGAAATCCTTCAAGAATTTTGTGCGCAGCTATTACGCCAAAATCCCAAGCGCAAAAGATCTCTGGAAGTCTGTAATGAGTTATCGGCGCGAGGAATTCCCAAACCTTTGCAAGATTGCCAGTGTAATCATTTGCACTTCTGGCTCAAACTCTCAAGTAGAGAGAACGTTCAGCACCGTCACGAGCATCCTCTCGGATAGGCGTTTGTCAATGACCCATAACGCTTTGAATGAAAGCCTTATCGTCTACGGAAACAACCCGCTTTGGAGCAGACAAGAGAAAGAGGCCATAATAGAGCGTGCTGTAGACATATATATAACATCAAACAGACGGAAAAAGGTCTCTCAACCAAATCAGATTACGTCAGAGAGAAATACTGTTGACATTGTTGATGAGGTCCATGCAACACTTGACGAAGACGAAAGAAGTAGTGAAGACAGTGAATTTGAAGTTTTCCAGGAGGAATTCGAAAGCGACTAGAACTGAAAATAATATCTTAACGTTTCTGTTCTTTCTTTTTTATAAAAAACATTGATATGACATTGTATTCATATCTGAAATAAATTAATCTAATTGCAAGATAATTGAAAATTTTTTTATTTTTTTGACAATCCCCCCAATTTGTTGTTAATTAATCGCGCACGCAACGTAATCTGTCCGCGCGATAGACCGCTCGCGCCAAATTTCGAACGTGAGAGGCCTGCAAAGGCACTTTCTTTCAGTCAAAAACACTTGAATGGTTGCATGCACTACCCTATACATACAAAAACAAAGTTGAGAATCATTGAGAAGCTGTCATCAGGACATAGCACCATGCTAGGAGTTTACTGTGATTAATTTGTGGCATAGAGGTGCACAAGGCACCAATGAATTTAAATGGAATACAGTAATGAAATCATCACTGAAGAATGGAATGTGACAATCTTTGTGCAATTTGTAGTTCTCAGAATATTGTACAGTATGTGAAAGCAGTATCTCAATTTATCAGACGAACAGTTCTTTGAGTAATTCAAATTAATTCCAAACATTTGTCTACCTGGGCAAAACTTCAACATTGATTTATCTCTAACCTCTACTGCAGTTTTGACCAAAGTCACTGTTGCAATATAAATCCTTATAGTAATTCCTAACATGAATCTTACTTAACCTTTGCCCTAACCTTAATTCTTATTGTAACCCTAATTGAAAAATACTGTACAGTAAATGATTTATAAGTTGCTGTTGTCAGTTCTTATAATCTTTTCCAGTATTTTCATGCGTTACATGTTTCCTCATTATTTTGTGCTAAAACTTTCTCTGAGCCCATGGTGTAGGTCATTGACCCATGTTAGTCTACTAAACTGCAGTTTCACTTACTGTTGTGATATCAATTTGACTCCTTTGTACATTATCTAAGGTCTGATTTCCTTTTATTTGATTTTTCCCCATCTTATTACTTCAGCAGCTTCAAGTCGTTGATTCAGCATTCAGGGAAAACCATATTGAGAAGATTCTTCCTTCCATTTGGAAGTGTTTACAAATACATCACTGACCTGAACAGGTACAGTCAGTATGGAAATTTTCAAACTTCAGTTGTCTGGCTGGATACCATGTCAGTTTCCTTTTCATTTCCTTAACTAGTGGCAACAATTTTGCAATATTATTTGTAGAAATCTTCAGATTCAGTTCAAGTCAAAGCCATTGAACTTTTCTTTGATAAAGATACAGTAGAACCTGAGTTTTATGACACTACTTTTTACAACCGTACATGGTTGTAACCATACAACCAGTTTTTCTGGCATGGACAATTTTTAGTTAAAATATATCTGTCATGAGCGACCACCTGTCTAACACGACCAATGGCCACTTTTTAGCTGTCAAAATAAGAAATTTTACCTGTCATGAGTGACCACTGCAAATTAAAATTGCTGACCTCTCTGCTCATGTGCCGAACCTGATTGATGAATTAATTTTGGCAGAAGATCAATGTCCTCTTCTGCCAAACCTAATAGGTACAGTAGATTTAATTTGATTCATCATAATTTAGTTTCATGATTTAAGTTTGCTGTTTAAATCAATACCGCTCCACAATCACTCAAACTGTCTTGGCAAAGAGAATGCAGGAAACAAGAAAAACTATGCACTTACCATTTCAATCAATATTTGATCACTTCCGTGCTGTTATACTTATACTGTTGTGAATTTCTTTCTGAACAAGTTAGGAAATCGAAGCAGTTCTTGCTGACCAATTTCTTTTCACTTAATAGGTAGATGAACTTAAGCAATTCTTGTGTGATTTTTAGTTGAATAAAGCAATTGTCACTGAAATTTGGGTTTGCTTGTTCAGTCATAATAATGCACATTTTGTTTAAATTTATCCATTTTCCTGGAAGTTGCACATGCAAATATGGTGGCCACTACATCACATCACTACCTGTTTTAAGCAACCACCTGACATTTACGACCAATTTTGCCTGGCAAAAGGGGTGGTCCTAAAACTCATGTTCTACTGTAACAATATTTATCTTATACTCAATTCCTCACCCACTGTACTTTGCAGTCCATGTGAAGTAGCATCATTTTTGTAGAAGTATTCTAGCTACAGTATTTGGTACTAAGGAAGATTTACTGCAGATTGCTGGATGACCAGTACTTAACATAAATGTGTGCTCATATGTACTGATGTGGTATAGTCCAGTCAATCTACGAGATTTTAAAGGTTCAGTTCGAACAAATTGCAATAGAATTTTCTTCAGATCAAAAATGTCAGGGAATGCCTTCTAAATAACATACTAAAAATCCCAAAAAATCCATGCATGGGAACATGGGGAAAAACGACCTTACATTTGGAGAATTTTGACTGCTCTTGCCACAGGGAGCCCATATCGAGGAAAGAACGTGAATGTTGTAATAAAGACATTATTAAACAAATTTTCTGGCTTTTTCTTAGTTTTTTTAATCATGGAGCACTGAGGTAGTACGAAAATCTAACATATAAACAATATTTGATTCGTATTTTAGAGTATAGTAAACATCTGTCATTCACTTTTGTCCCCAGTCTCCTCTCGGCCAATATGGTCGCCACATGTGTTTTCCACTAGAATAGCTGCAGGTGTTGTTTAAATTTAGGCCATTCCTTACCGATTTTTTAATGGTTTTAATCTTTGAAAGTGAAAGGGGCTTCAAAAATGTGATTTTCGGTGCAAATCATTGCATTTTCATGGATAAATTGCCTACAGTTTCAGGTAAGTCAACTCAAATATAAATGATCTAGTTTTAAACATTTATCGAGTTTATAACAAGACTATATTATTGCAAAGAGTGTTAAAAATTTAAAAGAAAGCAATTTTTAATTACAGGGCCACTCACTCAGAATCGAAAGTAATGAGCAATGAGCAGTGCCCTTTTTGCAAAGGCAACTTATCTGATGGCCAACCGACCGTAGAATTAAGGCAAAAAGGTGCAAATACTCTTAACAAAATAGCTGGAGACATTAGCTTTGTGGTTGGGCAGAATGTGCATGTTAATTGCCGTAGAAATTTCTGCCGAGATGTGGATAGGAAGGGCAACAGTACTGAACAGTTGTCAAACACTCCATTAGCCGCCAAAAGACGCTCTACACAGCGTCCGTTCTCTTGGAAAGAACACTGCTTCTTTTGTGGGGAACCCGCAAACAAGAAAAGGAAGGGCTTTGAAACCATCCCTGTACGAACAGCTGACCTCCAAACTGCAATAACCGGAATTTGTCGTCAACGAAATGACGAATGGGCTTCAACAGTGCTTGGTAGACTAGAATATGCCACAGACCTGCATGCAGCTGATGCAGTCTATCATAACCAATGTAGTGTAAATTTTCGCACTGGTAAAGACGTTCCAAGACAATATATCAGCGTTTCTTCTAATGATGCAGGCCAACAATCAAAAAACAAGAATGTTGGGCGACCACAAAATACTTCAAAACTGTGTGCCTTCCGTAAAGTTGCCAAGTATTTAGAGGAGAACGATGAAGAGCAGATAACTGTCAATGAACTATGTGCTCTCATGAAAACCTACCTGGAAGTGCCAGAAGACGAACCATATAGTACTGTATACATGAAAGGAAAACTACAAGAACATTTTGGTGACCAAATTGTTATCACATCGATCAAGAACAAAGGCAATGTAGTCACACTAAGGAAAACTGCAACATCAATCATTAATGAATTTTATCAGACTCCGAAGCAGTCTGATGCTGAAGCAGAGAAAGCTAAGATTATCTCCACTGCTGCACAGCTTCTTAAAAGCGAGATAAAAAATCTTGAAGAGGCCCCAAATCATTACCCAAGTAGTGATGAGCTTGAATCCACTGAAACCGCTCTGCTTTATGTTCCAAATCTTCTAGAACGGTTTTTAAGATATCTTTTTGTTGGAAAAGATGTTGATCTCAAAGTTGCATCCATTGCGCAAGCAATAATACAAGCGACAAGACCAAGAAGTCTTTTGGCTCCCCTTCAGCTTGGCCTGGGCGTGCAAATGCATCACCATTTTTCTTCGAGGTTTTTGATTGATACGCTCCACTCAATGGGCTTTTGTTCGTCATACTCGGAAATCCAAAACTTTGAAAGAAGTGCTGCGGTTACTCAAGGGGTGGATATCCCAGAATACAAAGAAGATTGCTTTATCCAGTACATCGCTGACAACGTTGACCACAACACAAGAACATTAGATGGTCATGGAACATTTCATGGGATGGGAATGGTAGCGACGATAACACCCAATACTAAAGTGAGCAGGCAAATACCGAAGCGATCCGTCACTTCTGGTGATATTGCAGCGGCTGGTAAACTAGTCATTCGCTATTATAATGGGCCAACCGATGAGGTAGGATCATCACTGGTTTACAGAGAACTGTCCGATCTTAAAGCACAGGACTCATTATCCAATCTCGACCTTCTTTTTAAGTTAACACAGCCACTGATTGAATCACCTCGCCCGTCATGGTCAGGAACGATGGAGTTGGTGTTCAAAGGGAACCACCCACCAAGTGCTACAGTGCAGTTTCTGCCGATGATTGATATTGATCCCGGCAACCTGACCTGCATTTACTCAACTCTTTTGTTCATTGTTGATCAGGCAAACCGCTATGGCATAACACCAATCATTACGTTCGACCAACCCTTGTGGTGGAAAGCATTGATGATCATCTTGAACGAGCCGGAAGATAGTCATATGAGGTTTATAGTGCTTAGGCTCGGAGGCTTACACATCCAAATGAGTTTTCTTGGCTGCATCGGTCATATAATGGCAGGATCTGGATTGGAAGATGTCCTTGGACTTGCATATACTACTCACGCTGTGGTGCATATGCTAAGCGGAAAGGCAATAGCACGAGCTATCCGAGGCCATTTCCTTGTGGATTCGGCATTGAATTGCCTTTTGATGAGAGATTTGCTCAATATACCCCTTAAAATTGATGATTGTTCCATCAACGAAGACGAAGCTAACTCAGATATCTGCGAGGAAACAGTAAGGGAGGAAACCGTGCCAACTGTCAACAGTGAAGTTCATGATGATTTGGAAAAGGCAAAGGTACTTTATGAAAAACTTTTGGCAGATGAAATAAGCCTGGAAGAAGTGTGCTCTGCCGACGTTTTCGGAAAACTATCAGAAGAGTTAGGAAATAAGAAAGAAAGTTTGATGGAACATAACCGCACGGCAGCCCTTTGGATGCAGTACATGAGGATGATTGACCTTCTTAAAACGTTTATCAAAGCTGAGAGGACGGGAAACTGGAATCTGCATCTTCAAGCAGTACGTGACATGCTTCCATACTTTGCTGCAGCGGGGCACAACTTGTACGCCAAGTCTGCTTATGTATATCTACAAATCATGGAAGATCTTAAAGAGAAACATCCAGACATCCACCAAAAGTTCCAAGATGGGCTGCATGTTGTAAGAAGAAGCGATCGTTACTGGGCTGGTTTATCCACAGACCTAGTCATAGAACAGGTTCTAATGAGAAGCGTCAAAACCACTGGTGGGCTGACAAGAGGAAAGGGTATGTCAGAAATGCAGCGACTTGTTTGGCTGTTATCCATGCCAGCCTGTGCAGAAATCAATGGCGCAATGCAAGCGCTGACAGGTGCGAGCTACGTAACAAGTGAACAACACAAAGATTGTGGTGAAGCGAGACAACAACGTGATTACGCTGATATGAAGAAGATCATGTCTTATATTAATGAACGAAATCCCTTTAGTCCCGACCCATCTTTGCGCAGCATTGTGTCTGGAGTCGTTGCGAATGAGAACGTCAATGCTGACAAAGCCAAGAAAGTCGGTGATGATATTGTTGCATCAATGGCTGGCAAGAGCGTAAAAGAATTTTCCTTTTGTAAAAGAAATCAAGTTGTCACATTGGCATCAAAGAGTGCAGTTGTATCTTCTGATGGGAGCATCAAGGTAGATCCGCAACTTCTGTTCCAGAGACTCAGTGTTCTTACTGCTTGTGGAAGAATAGAGAACCCCGAAGAACTATTTCAATTCGAAATGTGTAGCTTTCCTCCTGCATTGTTTGAGTCTCAGTTCCTTCCAAGACGAGCAAACAAATCAGTATTAGCAAATACTCTATGGGAAAGAACAAAACTCCATCAAACCGATATGCCATCTAGGAATACTCACTATGTTCTGGATGGAGGTTCCCTTCTTCATCACTTGCCATGGCCACGAGGCAGTACCTATCAGGCGATCTTCAATCTCGGCGTCCAGTATGTACTACGCAGGTACGACAAGGCAACTGTTGTCTTTGATGGGTATAAGGATGGTCCTTCAACCAAAGATTGCACACACGTTAGACGTGGAGGAATTGGATCTCAAACGATCAACTTTCAATGCCATATGGTGATGACATCGAAAAAGCAAGAATTCCTGGCCAGTAAAGCTAACAAGCAGAGGTTCATCAACATTTTTTCTAACAAGCTACAAGCTGCTGGATGTACAGTCCTTCATGCAACAGGGGACGCAGACCTGCTTATAGCCATGACTGCAGTAGAATCTTCAAGAGCCAAAGCCACTGCCTTGATCGGGGAAGACACGGATCTTCTGGTTCTCCTATCTTATCATGTAGATCTTAATTCACCATACAATTTATTTTTCGTTCCAAAAACGACATCATCATCGGCAAAGGTGTGGAACGTCAAGAAAACAAAACGTGCCTTGGGAGAGGATGTCTGCTCAAACATTCTAATTCTACACGCAATCCTTGGTTGTGACACAACATCGCGAATTCATGGCATTGGGAAAGGAATTGCCTTAAAGATTTTCGAGCAAAACAGTTTCTTCCGCCAACAATGCTCCTTGTTTATGGATCCTTAAGCCACACCGTTGAACATCATCCACGCAGGAGAAAAAGTGCTGGTAACACTATATGGTGGGAAGCCTGATGACACACTGGATGCCTTAAGGTATGCACGCTTTTGTCAAAAAGTAGCATCGACGTCATCATTTTTACTGCCAGAAAACTTACCGCCAACATCTTCTGCTGCACAGTATCACAGCAAGCGAGTATACTACCAGGTTCAGGAGTGGAAAGGAAACCATGAGTTGCAACCTGGTGAATGGGGCTGGAAACTGAAGGATGGGAAGCTTCTGCCCGTGACAACTCATCTACCTGCCGCACACGAATCCCTACTCACGATGATCAGATGCAACTGTAAATCGGATTGCAGAACAATGAGATGCACATGCAAGAAACATGGCCTGGATTGCTCACCAGCTTGTGGCGTTTGTAAGGGCCAATGTTGTCTGAACTCAGCACCTCTAGACTTGACAAGTGATGACCATTGAATGAATTTATCATGTTTCATTTTATTGGATAGACTGAAACTAGTCGAAAATTGTTGAAACAATGTGTTATGTACACTTTAACCAAATTTGCCATCTAAGATGGTGCCTTTGCTTTTGTATCTAGTTTACCAATGCTCTTTCCAGTGTTTCTATGATTGTATTTTTGAAATTACATTGTGGTTTACCACATTTAAAACTTTCTGGTCTATATAAGTTCAACCAAAGTCATTAAAACTCATGATTTCATCGCAAAAACGACTTAGTAAATTTTCATAAGTCTTGGGTTCCCTGTGCTAAAAACTCTAAATATTTGATCGTCAATTTCCCCATGTTCCCATGCAGGGATTTTTTGGGATTTTTAGTATGTTACTGAAAACACCTTTCCCGAAATTTCCGCAGTGAATTAAATTCTATTGCAATTTGTTTGAACTCTAACCACAGATTGACTGGACTAGTATGGTATGACTCCTTTTTGTGTATTATCCAGAATCTAATTTTTTTATTAATTTGTTTTTTCTAATCTTATAAATTCAGGAGCTTCAGAAAGTTGGTTCGGTATGCAGGGAAAACCATACTGACATATTGACATGATTTTTCCTTGCATTTGAAAGTGTTTAGAAATGCATCACCATCCTGAACAGGTACAGTAAGTATATGTATGCAAGTTTTTGAGCTTTAATCGAGCAGTATTAGTGTGTTGGACAGCAATGTTAGTTATCTGACTGGATACCAAATACTGTAGTTCCCTCCATATTTTTTGAACCAGCAATGACAATTTTGCAATATTTGTAGAAATATTCAGACTTAGTTCAGGTCAGAGCCATTGACCCTTTTGTGATAATGATAAAAATATTTATTTTACAGAGGGAATTTTGAAACTTCACCCATAAAACTGAAGCCTGGATGAAACCTTGACTGAGCTGAGACTGAGCTTGACTTTGTTACATACCTGTAAAGTAATCTCTGGGAATGTCACCACATCTACATGTTACTTTAAGAATTCTTAATGTATAGAGTAGTAGATATCATTGCTCATCAGTCATGATAATAACAAAGTAACCTGGTCATGTTTACCTGCTAAGTTGCTTGGTCCTTCTTGATGCCATAGACAATGTTTGAAATGTGTACAAATGCCCTCATAGACTCACAAATGTTGTATAGCAGCATCCATGTATCAAAAACCAAATCCCTTAACAATTTGGACATCCAGTGTCTGTCTCTAGACCAAAGCCTAAAACCTTATGTAGACTTAAGACAAAGGTTATTGTGATTGCAGTTAAGATTAAAGTTAGTGACTATATTAGAGTTTGCATTATGGTTTTGATTCTGGTTCAGGTACCCTTCCAGTGTTTTCCCTTGGCAACTTCAGAGTAGTGGCCTGCTGTCCATGACCTTAAGAAAGCTTGTGTACCACTGTGCCATAAATTAATGACAGTAACTTATGGCAGACCACTGTGCCTGACCAACAACTTGTGAACCATTTATAACAGTAGTTTTGCAAGTATCTGGTGAATCAAGGGCTATTGAGCTGAGGAAAGAGCTCTTGACTTGACAAAAAAGGCCTTCTGTCTTCCTTATGTGGGGTGCCCTTTTTTAATCTTTAGATAAATCCTGGTTTTTAGTGGAAGTCATAGGACAAAAGGTTAAAAGGTTCGTAGACTGCTGAATTTATGATAAAGATTTCTAACGTTTC
The DNA here is from genome assembly GCA_030142905.1 of Heliopora coerulea. Classification (NCBI taxonomy): domain Eukaryota; kingdom Metazoa; phylum Cnidaria; class Anthozoa; order Scleralcyonacea; family Helioporidae; genus Heliopora; species Heliopora coerulea. Next base: position 941,854 of record JASJOG010000080.1, on the reverse strand, counting down.
AAGCTGTGGCCCTTTGTCAGAGAGCGAAATGATTCGTTTTTCAAAACATTAGAAGTCTTTATCAAAAATTCAGCGGTCTACCAACACTTTAACTTTTTGTGCTGTTTTATACTGCCTACACAGCATCCCATTTTCATATCAATGCCTGGAAGTCATAGAACCCTAGACAAGTCATTTGTCACCAGAGACATTGTAACACTGGTTATACTACAAAAGTTAAACTGAGTATGACTTTTCTAGTGTCTTGTGACCTTGATTGCGGCAACCATGCATATTGTAGAACTGTTAGGTCTTCACCATACAGGTAATGGTGAACCAAGTTATTTTTTTCTTGCAGGTTCTTGGAAGAACTAGATGAAGGTATTTCTATTCAGCTAACATTAGAAACACTGTTGATTAATGCAGATGGCAAACAGTTGATGGTACAGTACATTCCTTGTATTACTTTTTATTTCAACTATCATTGTTACATCATGATAGTCATCTTTACTTTTACTGTTGTAATTATCAGTATCAATATCATCATCATCATCATCATTAACTTGATTGTGATTATTGTCATCACCATTACCTTAATTACCACCATCTTCATCATTCATTATCTGTCATTATCATCATTCTTTTTGTTGTCATGATCACTGCCATCATGAACATTGTAACAGTCATCATCATTGTTACAATCATCAGTATCATTTTCATCATTTTCATTGACAGTGCCGTTGCCATTTTCACTCACTTGTCATTGTTTTGTAAGAAATTCAAAATAATTTTTGGTGTAAAACGAAGTCAGAGCACTGCTACTAACATTCATAGATAAGTTATCATTAGAGGGCTCATTAGAGAGCGGAGCCTTAATAGAGATGGAGGGCTCGATAGAGTGTTCACGGTATTTTTTTTAAACTACGCCCGCCTGCGTAAAGACTCCTTACGTCAAATTCGAACTGGTTAATTTGAAGTTATTGGTAATGTATAGTTCAGTAATTTCAGTACATGGATTTGTCCGAAGATGATTCAGTTTGGTTTATGCCTCATCAACTCTGTACAAATCAACCGCCTTGTAATTTTTATCACTAAAACTTGATAATGATGTTAAGATGACATCGAAACACCATTCAATAAACTTTAGACTTCTATTGCTTACATTTGAGATAAAATGTGATTTATAATAATAAAGAAATAGAAACTGTTTTGCCGTGTTTATGTAACCCGGTGCAAGCACGAGAAGGTCGGGAGAAATCGAAAGCTGTTGTGTACGCCCGAGACCGAAGCTCGAAGGTTTAAACAGCAGTTTGAGAACTCTCGCAACCTCTCTAAGTGTTTGCATCAGGCTACGTAAACACAAAACAGTTTCTGTTTCTCCTATAAAATAAGCAAAGAACTAAGTAATAATAATTATGAATAACGAACTTTATTTTCAATATGAAATCGTAAGTTCTTCTTACAAGTTCGTTGGCCAATCAGAGCTTTCCATTGGCACCAAAAACAAATTCTGGCGTTAAGTGGCGTCTCTGATGTAATAACCATGTTCGCTTAGCCGGATATAAACACGGTAACTAGATAATCACTGCATGCGTAATAGAAATTTTATAATATAAATATATTACACTGACGCTTATTAATATACCGACTTTCAATTAAATGAATGTGTTTCTTCGTGGAAGGTTGTCGGTTGATTCTCAGAGACTACTCCATCGGAGGAGACGGCTTATTTTTTTTCTGCCCTTCTGAACTGGGAGGGTGTTAGAAGACTGGAGCTAAATAGAGGAAATGTGGTAGTTTATATAATTTACAATGTTTTTTTTTTTTTATTCTTCAATTCGTTTCATGCATTTCTTTTTGCCGTAACAAGGTTGAGACGTTAATTGATCAGAAGTTTGGTGGAGAAGTTCGACAGCGGATGTTGGTCTCGTATTACAGATACTGGTAAAGTATATTAGCAAGAATTGATTTTTAAGTATTACTTACCGCGTTCGTCCCTAGTCGTGGCCATATCCCAAATCCCAAGCATGAAACTTATTCTAACCATAGCTATAACTGAAACTAATTCTGAAAGGTTAGCGGCTTGTCTACATCCGCTAAACTGTATTCTTATAAGTTTAAATAATGGAAATAGTAATGATAATGGTAATGATAATGGTGATAATAATGATAATGATAATGGTAATGATAATGGTAATAATGATAATCGTAATGATAATGGTAATAATAATGATAATGATAATGGTAATTATCATTGTAATACTGGTAATGGTAACGGTAATGGTAGTGATAATGGTTATGGTAATAATAATTGTAATGGTAATGGTCATGATATTGGTAATGATAATGGTAATGGTAATAATAATGGTTATGGTAATGGTAATGATAATGGTAATAATAATGATAATGATAATGGTAATGGTAATAATAATAGTAATGATAATGGTGATGGTAATGTTAATGATACTGGTAACATTGATAATGGTAGTGGTAATGGTAGTGATAGTGATAATGATAATGATAATGATCTTGGTAAATAGTGAACAATAAATGGTAAATAATAAAAGATAATGATAAATGTTAAAGAATAAATAGCATTTCAATTTCAAGCAGTTACATCACAAATTAAAGAAAATAGCTTACATACTTTGGCAACCACGGTTTTGAATTTTCTACCAAAAATATTGTTTCTGTGAGAACTAACTTGCGACGGCTTGTAGCGGCAAAACGAAGCCGCATGGGAAAGAATGCTTGCCTCAAAATGTGTACAAGCTCAAACTTACTCCAAGTGATAGCAAGCTCAGACTGGTAAAAAGTGGATGCTAGTTAATGGTGAAAGAAGACGCGAGGCGAACCTTGTATTTAAGCACTCAATACCTTATTTTATTTTATAGAGCGACCAGGGTCGATATCGAGTCAAACATTGACGATGTGTGCAAGCTTCTTCGAAGTACAGGAATTTCTGCAGGAAAAAGACCTCCGAAACATCCAGAAAATTATCTTGTGTGAGTGTGTCTCGAATGATGTCAAAAACATTTGCTAATCTTGTGGGATTACGAACATTTGGACAACTGTAAACGTAACTTGTTTTGCTTTGCGTAGTCATTCAAGTAAAGTAAGCTTCAATTTCTGTATTCACGTGTCCCGATTTTACATCTGAACATTATGTTCAGGTGTGTCCTGGTTTATCACTTGAGATAGCTATTTACTACCGATCGACCTAACGTGAGGTCTGTACTAGTGAAATATAGTAGTTCAATACTTTGCACACCTCAACACCTGTCGAAGATCGCAATTTATTATCTTTCTACCGCGAATCCCACGATGTTATCACTAGATCTTCATTAACTGATTTGAAGCTTCCATCCATTAAATTTGGGTTGTCTAAATCTAAATTATCTTACAGTGGTGCAAGCTTTTTAATTCACTTCCCACTGAGTTGAAAATAATCGATAGTTTACTATTTCGTCCTTTAAAGCTAATATTAAACACTTTTTCCTTAAGATGAATTATGAAATAAATCATCTCGAACATTTTGCTTGTTTATCTTGTAAATACTTAGTTTTTTGTAATTGTTTTAATTAATCACGCTCATATTTATAATTACTTGGAATGTTTCAATTTGCAAGGGCCACTAGGAAGAATACTGTAAAGTAATAGGTGTATAAATTTACCCTACTCTAATAAAGATTATTATTATTATAATATAGGACCAATGTTTTTAAGTACGGACCTCAACTCGCTGCACTCGTCTTGGTCCTTGCTAAAACAGAGGTGCGATATATCACTTGTACAGACCAAACAAGCGAGGTCGATAAGTAGTTTATTATAACTCCGATTACATTGTTAATATTTTGGGCACGGCATGGCTGAAATTTTAGCTTGGATACCGCTATTGTCGGGCTGTGCGGACTTAAATATGAGCGGTGAAGACTTCTTAAAATTTGGTATCCGTTCCTGAAAATCCGTTCCTAGGTACATACGAGGCGCGCAAAACATCTCAGCGACATCCTCGTGAAGTATCGATTGAAAATCGTAATCCTCATCAGTGAGATCTGTTGGCTCACTTCAGCCCAAGTAATTACAAATGTTTACTTCATAACTGATATCAACTACAATATGCCGTAGATATTGTAGGAGGGCATGCCCCCATGGTTCCCCGCTTCCTATGTCTATGTAGTGAACATAGTTATTCATTCTTTAACCCTTTCATCTCTGAATTTTCAAAACAAATTATAAATTATTCTGTCTGTTCAAATTGTTTTGAAAATCTATTAAAATCTTTTCATGCATCGAATTTAAATATATTAAATCGTACTTATACGCGCGGGTTAAAAAGTATCAATCTAAACTTCACTCTGGAATAACGCCATATGGCCAATAGCACGCGATTCAGTTGAGAAAAAAATTAAGAAATTTTAAGATTGGTTGTTCAAAGAACAGATTGCGCTGTCTACTCGCTAGGCTAGATCCATTGGATAACCGTTCTGCGAGAGGAGGCAGAGGTGGTAGTGAGACTACTGGTCTTGTGTTGGGGGTAAACTTCTTCCCCATGGAAGAAACATTAATCATTTCTCAGAGAATATCTTTCGAAAAGATGTTACTTTAGTTGTTGTGCAGAGATATTTCAGAAAAATCTATAGAATACCCAAAATGTCTTTCCAATGACCTTGGATTTTCAAAAATTTCCACTGAACTTCGTAGATTAGCACCCTATCCGGAACTTTATCCCCAACAGCAGGGAAATTCAATCGCCACCACAGAAGTATCCGGATTTTAGACAACTGATCCACAAGTGTTTTAACAGTACATTTTGTTAAGGTATGACAATTAAGGGTAGTTAATTAGTCACCAATGTAGCTGTGAATAGGGGTGTATATTTGTCGGGTGACGAATATGGGCCAGCGAAAATACTTTGGAAAGAACCAAAAAACAAATCGAGGGAGGACATTTCAATAGAATTTGTTAATTAACGTTGCGAGTACTATGTAAGTGAAATATAACAGAATAAGTATAACAGACTACCGTAGAATTCCAAAAGTCACTCCCGTTCCTTTCGGATTAAGAAACCATCGAGGCAGCTATTTGTGGGCGTCGCTATTTTTGGATAGCTTAAATCCGCTAAAAGGCAATCGCGTAAATATTCATGCATTTATGACGAAAAAAACATTTAGTTTGGTTCAGAACTGATTTATTTTGCATGATGTTTGCTTCATTATTGATTGGATGGTTTTTAAAAAGGCCATGCCACTTTTTATTATTGAAGGAGTACTTCCCTAAAGCATTTATAGTATTTATCTGAGCGCTTCTTCAAGAAAGGCCTAGAAAACTTCGTTCACTAATTACGGCAATTCGTTGACGACCACTGACTGAATCTTTCAGTTTTGTTGTCTTGTTTGATTTTGCCTTCAATATAGCAAGATAGCGAACTGGCTTGTACTTTTGTGAGGAGAAGGCTACTTTGGTGAGCGCTACATTGGCGAGGACCGCTACTTTCGGGAAATCTCATAAGTATGGCAAATTTACCGTTACTTTTGAGAGGACGCTACTTTTGGGGAACCGTTAGTTTAGGAATTCTACAGTATTAAAAAAATAGACCAAAGATGTCGTAATTCAAACCGGAGGTGAATAAGAAATCGTAGATACGACAGGACAAAAAAAGAGATAAACAAAAGAGAAAAAGTGAAATAGCAACAAACCACTTGAATCAGAATTGCCATTAAGTAATTAAATTACTAATGGTCAAGTATTTGTAGGGACTAGGGAACGGGGTGGCTAGAGGGCAACTGCCCCCTCTCCGCCTTTTGGAGAACATTACTTCTTTTTCCAGTTTAACAAGTGATTACCTAACTGGTGAACAAACGTCTTCATAGTGCGCAGAGGAATTTGACCAGTTTTCCCTGCTGATATTTCGCCTGGATGTTTTTTTCCTCCCCCCCCCCCCCCTCCAACTTTGTAAAACGTTCCACGGTCCCTGCTTGATAAAATTCATTATAGATAATTCATTAAAATACTTTTGCCATGCACTGTTAGTATGACTGATATTGGACAATAGTTTTTAGGAGTCGAATTCCTGCCACTATTTCAAACAAATACGCTCATCAGAATGATAGTGTCTCATACGTTGACCTAATATTACAAATATTAATCAAGAATTTATCCTAACTAATCACTCCATAAAACAACACCTAATTACTTTTAAACTACGCTCCAGATCTCCTATCACAGGTAAGCTAGCGTCGGACCTCATAGTTTTCCACCATACGTTTAATGGCGGAAAGAAGACCTTCAGGTGCAACTTCTCGTATGAGACATCCGAGAAGGCTGGAAATGAGTCCAAGAGAACAGGATGAGATTAAAATTTGCGGCTTGGAGATTGAAAATCTATTCTCCCCCAATTATGCTGCACGGATTTACTCCTGCGGTCCCCATTAAGTCCCATCCACCTACCCCTTTCCATCGAGAGAAGCTTGAGGAAGAATTTTTGAAACTTGGTAAAAAGAATACCGCTGCCAAATGCCAATCACTTGTGTGAAGATGTGGCTCATTCCATTGAAAACGGCGAAGAGACTTCTGTATTTTATTATGAGCCGACAGTTTAGCAAATTCTTACCGACTAACAGTGACGAGGTAACGCAAAATGTCAGTTTAACAAAATTATCAAAAATTAAATAAGTTCTGCGCTAATATGGCGTTGGACACGCGATGTTGGTCGCAGTAGGAATGGAGGCCAAGTACTTGAACAATTCACAAGTGGACTTTGGGGATAGGAGAAGCCGTCATCTTCTCCCCCATCGCCACCCCGTCCGATCTCCATCCCAACCCTTACGATGTATTGTTCGATATGGCCGACCTATTGAAGGGGAGAATACTAAAGCAAACATGATCGACAACATTTAGTGGAACATCCGCCAAGAATATTGGTGGACAAAAAGTGGCCCAAGGCTATCATTTTAGGTGGGGCTCGTGTTTCAACCCGTAGCTTCCTCCACCGCAACTTAGCATGTTTTGCCCGTCAGTGCAATTTTTCATCAGCAACTTTTGTCAGCCAGTCATATAGATCACTTCATTGTAAATACGAGCGTTCGATTTTTTATCCACGAGTTGTGATGTTTTAAAGCACAAAGGAAGGAGGCAGGAGGGAGTTTCGGGGTACGTCACAAGTGAAAAAGTCCTCCAAAGAATTTATCGTGATGTAATTTATGATACGAGTCCTGAGGTTTCAGTTAGGTTAATTATTGGGAGAACATCAAACCAGGTCTCAAACTCTCAGATATAGAAGCTGACAGAAGCCAACCGTCAACACCTTAATAAAGGTTATATACCGTGATTGATCTGTTTTAACGATAGATCAAACTGAGGGCGAAGCCAAAAGTTTGATATATCGCTTAAATACTGAAGTTAGTGTGTATAAGTGACTTATATCGTCGTTAAGGGTTGGTAAAGCTTAGAAAGAAGTATTAAACTTGCGCGACAAACGTACAGAAATGGCGATTTTTTGTTAGAAAGTACATAAATATCTTAATGAGGTTAATAAGTCAGTTATCAACCTCCAAAGAACAAAGTAAACTGAGCCAACAATAATATAATTCCTGGACTTACTTCTAGTTAATTTTCACATTTCGCAACTTCAAGTCAAAAACGTCCAATTCCCTACACCCCTTTAAAGAAATGTCCTTTTACGATTCTTTTACTAATGGGTAGGGGAAAGAAATACAAATATTAATATTTCACTGCTCTAAGAAAACAAAAGCGAACTATCGGTAGTCTGATTTTTTCTTACAATTCTTTCCCCAACGAATTACTAATTTTTCTCAACGGTGAGCAAAGGTATCCCGACGAGGGAGGCTGCAGCCCTCCTGCTCCCCTCCGACATCACCCCAGAAGATAAGCCTCAAAGATTGGGCCGTATTTATCCATTTTTTGAACAACCGAACTAAAACTTTATTTGTCGAATAGTGAATTATCCACCATATTGCGCAAGATAAGCAATTGTAAGATAAGCTGTCCACATTTACCACTTGGAGAATTTCTTTTTTTGTTTTTTCTGTTTCACTAATTTGTTTCACTTAAAAGCTCGTAAGACAAATAGAAAATTTTGTCCACGTGGAAAATTCCGTCTGCTGAAAATCACGCCTTAGTCCGAACTGCCTAAAGGTTGATTTCCACTGGGTATAAAAAGTCGCGCGGAAGATGTCGTTCTTTTAGTAGATTGACTAGTATTGGCTGATGCAAAATATCGAGTGGAATATTGACTTCAAGTTAGCTTTTCCGCTTGCTACTCTTTTTCCTCCGACTTTTTACGCCAAGTGGAAATTAATTCTTAACGAGGATTAAGTGATTTTAATAGCTGCGATACATAAAAATCCCCAAAATCCTCGTGAACTAAATTTACAGGATTTTGATAAAAGTGGCCAGTATTACCGTTATTTCAGTATTAAATGATAAAAGAACATGACAATGCTAATAAATCCAATATATTAATCACGCTAAAGATACTGACCATTTCGCCATTTATAAAACTTGGCTCAAACAATTTTCGCTTTCATAACCCTTAATCGTTGCACGAATGCTTTGTTAATTTGCCACAGTTGATCTGTACCAGGACACAGCAAGAAAGCCACTACAAACCTTATTTCGATGATTGGCGTAACTACTGGGGTGGCCTGGGGGCCCAGGTCAACCTGAAAATTTACCAGGTTTCCTCAACTTGTAGAGTAATGTAGTCATCAACCGCTATAAATTTGCAAATTTTTGCAAATGACAGTGAGCATGATGACAATTGAGTGTTTGAGAGATACTCCCTGAAATTTGTACAAGATATCGGTCCCCTAGCTGAAGGCCGCACAAACCCCTCACCATCATCACTAAAAATGGCTTAGTTACGCCTCTGATTTCGGTCATTTTAAAGTAATAAATTTGATCAATCTGCTCGTCGTCTTCTGTCCCCAAAACCCAGACAACGCCGTCTGAACATAATATGGAGATGAGAGGCGAGCTCAGGAGTTTTAAATGGAGAGCCATAGCGACTGAAAAATCAAAGCAGTTAAAATAACTTTATTTCATACAGTCGAGCCCCTGTTAAGTGGTCACGCTCGGGAAGATGACAAGTGGCCGGTTGATAGGAGTTGGCCGCTTAATAAGGGCTTGTCACAAACCAACATAAGGTGTGGTACAAAGAACTTTATTTGGAAACAAACACGCGTGAAGGTTTGTGACAACTGCTGTCCATAATAGAGGGCAACAAGTACTGGCAAAACAGATGCTAAGGACAAACAAATTAACAGATGAGGCGGCTATGGCTTAGAAGTACCATGTGAACACCATTTTATTGGAGACACATTTTCCTTTATATGATTGAACTCAAAGCTTGAAAATGAAATATTTGAGGTCAATATGTTATAACGGACCTCTGACTATAGATATTATCCGAGGATAGTCCTTAGATTCTCATACAGTTTTGAGGCGTTCTGTACCATTTACAGTAGTTACGGTTAAAAATGTATTGACAGATGGTCAGTAATTTTAAGGTTTATGTTGTTTGAATGTTTTTGTCATTCGTCACCTCCTTCTCTAGACTTCTCTGTCAACAATTCTCTTAAGATTGGGTGAACCTACGAATGTTAAATTCCCAATGGCCGCTTAAAAGAGATAAAAACAATCGGCGAACTGTTATCGGAACGGCCAAAAAGTAGTCGTGGCTGCTCATTAGAATATTTATACCGACAATAATTTCGGGACTATGATAACTGGCCGCTTGAAGGAGGGTGGTCGCTTAATATGTGGTCATTTAACATGGGTTCAACAGTATACGTTTTTGAACGTGCAACATCTTCGGGATAATTAAACAACATGACAACTAACCAATGAGATAGAGGTGACAAGATTAAAAGGTGACGAGATTATAAAATAAATTTAAAAAAAGGAAAAATTAAGAAGAGCCGCGTGAGACTAAAATTAAGAAAGAGGTATGGATGAGATGTTTTAAGAGAGGGTCAAAATTTCGATATCAGTAAGCTCTCTCGAAGCGGGAGCTCAAAGTTGGAGCTAGTAAGACAAGAAGAGAGGATGGTAAAATCTCTAGGAGAGATGTAGTGAAGAGATTGTATTTCCATTACATTAACAATCTCAACGTCCAGTTAGATATACTGAGGTAAAATTCGAAGAAATTCCAAACTTTAGGGTAAACATGTCTTGAGAAATACATGTTTGCTTTGCTTTCAGAACAGTTTTATCCATTCAGTATAATCATTCTATTATATGGCTGAGCTTGTTTTTCAGTCCGTGCGGAGTGCGAGAAATTACGCATGACGATTGGTTGCCTAATATTTCATGAATTAACCTAAATTAAAAAAATCAAGGCGAAATTTGACGAGAACGGGATTCCAACTCACATCTTACGTTTAACGGACCGCTGTTCTACCAATTGAGCCAGTACTGTAGTCAACCGTACTCAATAACCAAGGCATTACGAGGGCACTACAAAGGCACTAACAAGGCTCTACCAGGGCACAACCAGTGTACTACCAGGGTATTACCAGGGCACTACCAAGGTGCTAACTGGACAAAACCAAGGCACTACCAGGATACTACCAAGATATTACGAGGGTACTGCCAGGGGACTTCCAGGGTACTATTAAGGCGCTATCAGGGAAGGCCTTACCAAAATATATCCACGGCGTTACCAGGGAACAACCAGGAAACTACCAACGTACTAAGAGGGTATTACCTAGGCACTACCAAGGCAATCCAAAGGAAGTACCAGGGCACTACCAGGACACCATGCCCAGAAATGGATCGTGCCAAGCAAAGACCTTAGGCCAGCTAGAGAGGTTGGGACATGCCTCCCATAAAATTTTGAAACTCTACAGGCTAAAAGGTTATTTCGATCATTTTGAGAAAGCAAAACATTTGATTTCACAGTTTGGAAAAAACGGTGACATGATAAAAATTGTCGATTAGACAAACCTTTTTCTTTTGGTGCAAAAGTTTGAGAAGTTTTACTTAAAACAGAGGAAGAAATGCTGGATTATGTGCTAAATCGTTTGATCCTTTGTCTTTGAGAGTTCCAGATATGGATGAACACTCGCTCCTTGGTTGAGAAGCTTAACAACAAGTGTCTTTGGCATCTGATAGACACTTCAGGGTCACCGACGGTGAAGCTGTTGAGATTGATGATCGTGTTTTGTACAAGTGCCTGGTTTACAGAAATGGTGTTATAGTCGGCTGAGCTGCCTCACTGAGCTGAGTTTCCTGTTGTCTACTGTTTTCTTCGCCATTACCACAAGCTGCTTGCTTATTCGCCTATTCTCTCTGGAAAAGCTTTTCGGCACAGTCAAAGAGCACATTGCCTCTTCGTGATTGCAGTAAACTGATATCAACAAAATGCAGCTCCTGAGCCTGCAAATTCCTGCATCAGTAGTATCGGAAAATAGGAGTCGCTAATGGAATGTCATACGCCGCACGTCACTGTTGTCATGTTCTTTTCCGATAAATTACAAATAAAGAAAAAGATACTCGAAATATCACGGTGTCACGCACTTATAAAATGATTAATAAAACATCGTCCTTTGGACAAGCGTTTATGCTTGCCAAAATATTTTTTACCAGGACCTTCACGACGTTTATCAGTGTCCGGTCTCTCTGGGCCTTGGTCTAGCTACGCCACTAAATTGAGCTGTCAAGTCAACTAGGTACAGTATGCTCGTTGTATTTCAATTTAAGTAAACGAAACAATCTCGCGACAACTAAACGCTCGTTATCTATGAAGATGGGCATTGTTTCGACTCTCTTTCAGAATCATCCTCTGAGTAACATAAAATATTTCATACTATGGCATACTGTTCCCAGTTGACTCAAAAATTCAATCGGTAGAACAGTGGTCCGGTTATCCGAAGATGCGAGTTCGACTCCCACTCTAGTCAACTTTTCTAATTTGACTTCAGCAGTCTAAATCAACTCATGAAATACTCAATTCATGTTACCCAGAGAATGGCTGTGAAATAGATTGGTTGCTAAACTGTACTAGATATTTTACCATATTAGACGAACCGGTCCAATACGGTTTTCAGAACGAACCGGTGGGTTTTGGCGGGAAAATCTTCCGAATGGTTTTAACGACATTTAAGGATAATTAAGTTTCATCGTTGAAAAATTTCAGATAATAGATTTGCTGGAACATTAGAGTGGCTATTTTTTATAGCTAATTGTAGTGTTACGTGACAGTCGTCACGCGCTAAGAACCTTCTAGAACATTCGAACTTCTCTTAGTTTTGATTAGTCATACCGCTTACTCATGCTGACATTGTAATTCTGCTGACTCACGCTGATGTAAAAACTTTTTAGGTTACTTGAGTCATGAACATTGTCACGATTGTTAGTAAAAATAGTATATTAGGTCATTTTAGAAATTACGTAAATTGACGTCATAGTTTATGGACAGGCTTGATAAGTGCGACTTGCTTCGACTCTCGGTGTGTGTTGTTTGGTGTCATTTTATGTGCTCAAGATCGTTACCTGTATTCAAGAAGTTAACAATCGTGGTTGAACCGCTTTGCTGCTGGAACCTTTTATCACCTGTCACCGCTGGGTTGTCAGAGTCGCAAGCTTAAAAGTGTCGAGAAGACAGATAAGCTCTGAACATTTTTAGTTATTGTCTTAACTCTTTAGTTTCTTTTCTCGTTTGTAAATAAACCTTTTCATTTCTTGTTACACGTCAGTAACAGTATAAAAATTTTATAAACAATGTTTAACTGGTAAAAACAAGGAGCACAACGAGCGAGTTAAGAGGTAAGGTGAAAACAACATTGGACGACGAAAAGAGTTAAAAATGGAAAAGAGAACCAATCAAAAGTCAAACAATAAATTTTCCTGCAGTTTCTTCTGGTTTTACCAAGATTCCAGTCAATTTTTACATATTTTACTAAAAATTGATATCGCTTACGGTAGTTTATGCACCAAATTGTATTTCCAAAAATAAATTAAGTTCTTAAAATCCATTTACTAATCACTGATAAAATAACCAGACAAGACATCCTCGGCTAGAACGGGATTTTGAGCTTCTCAAGTGCATCAGCTAACTTTTGTCGAGTTCCTCCTCTTTCAATGTATCTGGTAAGCATTGTAAGAGCTTTATGACTTTCACCTTCACCATACCGGAGTAAATGATGTCGTCAATTTCATGAGTCTCAAACTGCTTCGTAAGATTGGCTAACTCCTTCCATGTCCTGGGAATTCTTTGCGCTATTGGAACAATCTCTTCTTGTTGGAGTCGATCTGGTGGTTTTTGTTTTTCTTGACGCTCTGCCAAAATAAAGCAAAAAGTTCAACTATATGTAAGCGAGATTTTTACTTATTCATCGGCAGATTATGAGGACAATTTCTTACAAGACTGAAATATTAGCCTGACCTCCCGTGAAAAAATCTCTAAAAATTTAATAACCACTACACGCCAAAAATGTCTGCCGGTCTCAGCCTGAAATTGCCGACGAAATCCGTCTTTTGATCAATACCTGAACTGATCATTTTCCGTGCTACACGGCAAAATCAACTCTTTGAATTCTTTCGAATTTCATGCTCAATTTTAGGCTTTTGTATACTCCACTTTTTTTAATATTTCCAAACACAGACTTTTCAATCGTTGTCATTTTCTATCGTTATATAAGGCTTCAACATATTTTTCATGCAATTCAGTAGCAACACGCTGGACGTTAAATTGGGAAATGAATTATTCAGTTAGTAAAAGGGTCCGTAAACATTGTGGGTTATGTAAATGTAATAAAACTGTTCGAGAAGTCAAAAAAGACGGATTAACTGCCAAAACTGACGGGAGAGAATGTGAAGAAATAAACCTGTGATTGAAATAGACCTGTGATCGTTCAGGACTTGAACTTGCTCTGTTTTGATGACGATAGACCACACTGCTGAATTTTAAGTAGTTGAAGTGGCTGTCTACGTGGAGAATTTCAGGATGCTGACTCAAGAATTACCTTTGGAAGTTATTCTGCGAATATATATCAAAATTTTTTACCAAAATTCAGATATTGTATTTTCAGTTCTATTAAACAGGCTGAAATATGGCCATGTAATCCGGCCCCAGTTCTCATTAAATCCAATCGCGGATTCTCTTTATATATCTGCTTAGCACAACTACCAGAATGCCTTTCGAAATCTTGTTTCTGATGCTTATCGGAGCAGTTGGTTCTTCATTTGCTTTTGGAATTCAATGTTTGCATGAAGATGAAAATACCGTGAAATATTCTGGTAGTTGTATTGAACTAACGTAATAAGGAAAACCGGCTACGCTATTCCGACGTTGATGAATTGGTTATCACTAGCACGATAAGGTGTTCGAGTTGTCTAGCTCTGTCTTCAAAATGGAGCCAACTATTGCAAAATAATCCAATGGCTCAAAAATATTATTATTGATACAGTTTAAAGGGGCGGTTACACGTGCAATTTTGTCTATTGTGATTGTCATCCTGGTGTATGTAGTCACTCCAAGACAGTCTATTGAGGTAGATATCTGCTCATGATTTCCTCCAGTTCGGTTTCGATGTTCTCGTGATTTTACTACATTCACTAAGATGCCAATCTCGAGACACAAAATTACCCGCACTTGTAAACAGGGCTTAACCCTATTTAACATGGCATATCGGTATGCCCTTATTTCACATGGGGGGGGGGCTTTTTTGGCCCCCCCTAATTATTTCGAGAACGGGAAATGGGAAATGCATGAAACTTTGGGATATGCTAGAAAAATATATTACTAGTCAAAAAACATCAAAATATGTACAAAAAATTTTTTTCAAGAGTCTTTGCTGGGGGTCCGTTCAAGTCCATATGTGGAATTTTTCAATGCATTCATTATATACGTAGCTTGCGTGCTTTGTGCATACTGTTCTTTGACAGGATGGACAACAATGCTTAGATTTGCCAAGTTTGTTCTTTTGTTCCTCGTAATGAGGCTTTCCCTTCAACTGTTCGATGCAGTAAAAGCATCTTTTTCGATAGCTTGGAGCTTCAAGTGCTGCTGGTTGTTCGACGTTCTGTCACTTGTTGTAACTTTTGTAACTTTTCACACCTTTTTCAATACCTCAGATAAGTAGGGTTTCTAATCTGTTTTACACTTCTTTCTATACATCAAAATATCAATAATGGATTCAACTAACACTTTCATACAAAAGGGAAGCTTTGAAGATTTGTATAAAAGAAACGTTTTGCCTGTGATTTGTATTCCACTAATTACTAATTACAGAATACCTGAAAGTAACTCATTGTGTTTACCCCCGAAACTGCATTTTCCAGTTGAAAAAGGCACACATAGAACTAAATTGAAGATGTAGTAATAAATCAGTGTGATAAAAAATCAAAAAAGACATTAAAGTTTGAGAAAAACATTAGAATGTTTGAGTTCAAAAAATAACAGCGGGAATTGAATTTTACTCCCTGAAAAAAAATAAAAATGATGATTGCGCATTCAAATTTGTCTTAGACCTAAGATGTAATTGGCAGGCAAAAAAAATTCAACATTATTGTCCAAAAAATCTAATCAGACGATAATAAAACCAAAGATTGTAAAACTGCAAAAAGTGATTTTTCCTCCCCCCTGGCGACAAAAGTGGAACTACCCCCAGAAAACGCGAAAATTTTTAAAACTTCTTCATAGCAAAATAACTGCAATAAAAAAAATATTAAAAGTCACAAAATTTCAGCCGAATTGGACAAGCGGTTCAAATGTTATGAAACAAATTATAGGTGGGGGGGCCAAAATAGCCCCCCCCCCCCATGTGAAATAGGGTTAACGAGCAATTATAGAGAGCATTAACTCTATAAACACAAGCAGTGATGTCGAAACAGCAAGACTGGTTAAAAAAATCCCTCAGAAAAAACCTATTCATACTTTTACCAGCATTATTATTAACGTTATTGGTATGCGTTCAGATTCTGTTCACTTTTCACGTAAACCAATGCAATTTGAGTGATCTCAAAGTGAATCGAAATTGGATGTTATAATCGATGATCTCGTTTTCAATCCGGTAATAAAAAGGCTGAGTTTCATATTAGAATATTATGACTCAATCAGTGTCTTCCGTTTTGATACTTCTTGATACCAAGACAACCTGAATACAGACTCAATAGTAGAAGGACTGCGTAGTGTGGTGAAAGTTTAAAAGAACATTTACTACAAGTTTCTCTGACACGAACACATGAACTCAGCATTTTATCCAATAAGAAGACAAATTATAATACAACAGATAAAACAAAAATGACATAGTTTTAAGCGGGTCAGTTTTTTATCGTGCTAACCTTACGAAAATTTTATTTGCCATTTTACGTGTGAAAAACACATGGAATTGGAATAATATCAAAGATGAAGTTTTCATTTTACAAATGAAAACAGAACGTTTTTAGGTATGAAATACCAACATTCACATGTCCGATGACATGGTTCAAAATTTCAAATGTGAAATTTTAGTAAACAAAGTATGCATTTCATATATGAAGTGAAAGATCGACAAATGAAAATTAATTTCAAAAATAAATTTTTTCTTTCACATATGGAATAGGTACACTTTCACAAATTAAGTACTATTTTCATTTGTGAAACCAAACCAAATTTTCTTCAAGAAAATACCAAAAGATATTTTCACCCCTAGCACTTTTCCAACAGGATAAGACTTCTATTATTTTACTCGGGCTAATGCCAGACGATTTTACTCGTCAAAGGGAGAGCTCCCTTCGCGAAAAAGTTGCAACCATCAAAATTAAGGTACTAGTGACTCGTAGAAACGAGGGGAAGGGAAGAATATTTTACCTCTTCGTTTGAGCCAAAACGTTTTATGGAGCCTGGAAGAAATCCGTTTGCCACCATAATTTCTCTGGCAAAAAGTTGGCTTTTTCCTTAAGCATTCAAGACTCAGGATGCACACGCAGTCATCGTCGGTACAACCTTCTTTGTCATGGCGCAAACATGGCGTCTTTTCCTCACTGCAGAGATCGCACTTGAAACCAAAATCGTATCTAATGCCTTTAAAGCTCGGATTATCAGACTGAATTCTCTTCATTACATCCTCAAGAGTAGACAACACATTCCTTGCAATATCAGTCCACGCATCTTCTTCCACATCATTAACTGAAAAGAAATGCAAAAACAGTACAAATTATAACTTACTAGTCTGCTCATTGAGCAAAACATTCCATTTTTACCAGTTTATATCATGAAGGAAAACCTCAGAGGTTCATACTTGATATGGCAACCTGGACTCGAGATATATGCCTGACCAAAATCACGGAATACTCAATGCTACCTTCATTCTTTAAAATACGGCAATAATTGCACAAAAATTCATGCATTTCCACGTCGTCATCGTCGTGGTCTTCAACTTCACCCCGAGTCCATTTAAACAATTCCAGAAGGAATCGCGTAAAAACTCCAAGGGAAATGGAGTCACGACAAAAATTAATGTAAAGTGATGTCGGCAGACAGAAGGACAACATCTTATGAATGTCGTTCTCTTCCCTTCTTCTCGTTACCATAGATGAGACCAGGTAGACATCTTTTCTCCAGTGGCTGATTAAACCTACCCGAACCATCATGTCTTTCAACGCTTTCTTCTGACTCTGTTTTACCAACGGATTGGGGAGTTTCTCGAAGGATAGTACGCCTTTCTCCGTCAGGTCTTTCCATGCGAGTGAACGAGGTGTTGGACAAGTGAACGGTGAGTACCTCGGTAAAAAGCTTTACAAGCCACGTTGCATCAAGAACCACCAGGTCCCCAGGGGCTGGATCATCATGAAAATGGACGACAATGTTCTCGTCGTGTAAGAATTTTATTGCCTCACTAAACGTTTCGACCACCTTCGATTACTTTTCATCAAGTTCCCGAGCTTCATCAAGGGTGATGTACGGATGGTGTTTTACGTCTTCAGACCTCCTCACGGTATAAAGAGAAATGATTTCTGAGTAAAGAGCTTGAAGATCGTTCGTCTATCTTAAGATATATCCAAGCTCTCACATTTCTAAAATCATAAACTGCCTTAATCATTATTAATATATCGTGGTTTCCGCTTTGGTCACACATATATGTCGAACTTGCACCTTAGCTCACCATCTGAGTCTCGGTAGCTCAATGGTTAGAGCGTCTCACCGGTCATCAGAAGGTTGCGTGTTCGATCCCCGTCTGGGACTCAAAAATCATTTTCTGAGTAAAGAGCTTGAAGATCGTTCATCTATCTTAATTATGTGAATGTATAATCGAAAAAAGTGTGAGTCGCCAAAGCTCATTATTGAACTTTTGCCGACTGGTGAATCCACGAACTGAAACTCAGGATAAAGATGAAACCATTGAGGAAGAGAGGTCAAAGAATAGGGAATTAGAGGAAAGATCAGAAGACGAATCTGTAGAGGAAACACGCTCAGACGTGGAAACAGCTGCTTTAGCGGGCACTAATAGGCGGCAGAAGAAGGATCGAAAATTATCACTGTCTTGGAACACCAAGTATGGATCTTGGCTGAGATACGATGCTGACCAAGACTTGATGTTCTGCAAGTTATGTGAAATCGCCGTAAAGAAGGTCTCTGGGTCTGAGGAACAGACAATTTCAGGGCCAAAACCATCGAGAAACCCTAGGGTAGCAGTGACTACAAAGAGGCAGTGGCAGCTAAAGCACAGGGTCAGCAGATTCTACCCCCAGTCTTTACTGCTTCTCAGGTTCGAAGAAATAAGGCGATAGAATCAGCTCTGCGAACAGTTTAGTGGATCTAACTGAAGAAGTGACCAATCGCAAATATGGAAACTTGCTAAATCCTCAACGCTTACAAGGGTGTGTTGACGTGCGGAAATGCCTTATACGACAGTCCAGAAATATTCAACCACCGTCTGGCAGCTTTGAATCAGTTGCTTGAAAATCAGGTCGATGTTAAGGTCAGGGCAAGTCCTTGAATTGGAGTGGGAAATGATGAAGTACCGACAGGTCTAATGAGAAACACATCGTTATCGTCGTTTGATATATTGAACTTACTACAGCTAAACTTGTTACAGCATTTTTTAAGTGTAAAGAAGTTTCCGATGGTAATGCCGCGAGTCTGTACAATCTCATGAAGGAAATACTAAGTGATAAAGACATTCCAATAACGAAAGTGTGCGGACTAGGCACTGATCGTTATGATGGATCATTTGAATGGCATTACAACCCTCGTCCAGGAAGACAACCCGTTCTGTGGCACCATACACTGTGTCTGTCACCGATTAAACCTAGTTGTAAGCCAAACCTGTAGGGACATACCAAACTTGCAGAGCCAAACTGGAATTATAAGTGCCATCTACAACTTTGTTAGCCAATCTTCAAAGTGCAAAGAACAACTTAAGGAATTGAACAACCTTCTTGAGCAGAAAAATATCAAATTGATAAGGTTGTTTGATGTTCGCTGGCTCAGCATAGGAGAGACCGTTTCAGCAATCATAAAGAATTACGAACCTCTTCTCATACTCACAAGCCAGGAGACTGCAAAATGTGATCCTGTTGCCATTGCTCTGAATAAACAATTGTCTTCTTACCTCTTTCTTGCATTGATGCACTTTTCTGCTGACGTGTTAAGTGCCACAAATCATCTTTCTAAATTGTGGCAATACAGAGACATATGCTTTTCTGCCATTTATAAAGAATTCCGTGATTATATTGAAACTTTAGAGGAACTTAGAATTACCAATGGAACTATCATGGCTGAGATGGAAAATGAATTGAACGCTGATCTTGTCAACAATTTTAAAGGATCCGAAATTACGTTTGGCCCACAACGTAGTCATGCAGACCAACGACGGCAGTTTCGTCAAACCCGAGCAGAATTCATTGATCAACTTTTAATGAACATCAGAGTTCGATTGCCCAAACACAATTTGCTCACGGCAACGCAGATCTTCGAAGCAGCGTCATACCCTACTGATAGAATCCAGCTGATTGGTTGGGGAAACGAGTTTCTGCAAAAGCTTCTGAAGCACTATGGCCGACCAGCAGAGACACAGGGTGATGTTGAATTTCCTCTACTAGTCGATTCAAATGGGTGCATGGAGGAATTTCTGCAATTTAAGCTTCTTGTTTTCGATCACTTGGGCAAGCAAAAGAGCAAACAAGAATGAAGAAGAGCAATGGCACTTTTGTCGCCCACCAGAGCTTTTGTCCAAGATCTTTGGTAACATCATGCAAGGAAATCAAGCTCTTTTTCCATCAATGTTCAAATTGATGTCTCCTTCCCTGTGTGTTCCGGTTGGCATTGGGGAGGCAGGACGTGTTTTTAGCTGCCAGAACAGGATCAAAACCAAATCTAGAACACTACTGAGTATTAGCCAGCTAGATAAATTGATAAGACTGAGTTATCTGGGGGTGCCAATTGAAGATGTCGACTATGAGGCAGTACGCATAATTTTTGATCAGCGTCATCCAAGAATCTGAAATAACACAATCATATATCGCACTTATTGTAACTTATCGAACTTATATTGAATGGTTGCGTCCTAGTTTCGTTTAGCATATGTGATGAATTGTTAGTAATGCCGAAAATTTGATTAAAATACTTTTAAAGCAGTTTCGATTGATTCAGGTATGCCTGTGGTAAGTTAAATGTGATCAATCCCATGATGCAACTTTGCGCCAAGCTTGTCTGAAAAGTCTGAAAGATGAAAGATGAATGGAAACGATGTCTATTAAAAAAACCTCCAAATCGTACTTTTATGTACACATTTTTTGTTTAAAAGTACATTTGAACGTCTGTGATGGTATGAGAGCTATATTTTTTTATTCCCAAAATGTGTGGGAAACATGCCGATTTTTCATTAGTTCGAAGTTACGTTTTCCTTACTCAGAAGTGCTGAAATGGCGTCTGAGGGCTTCATTTTTTCAAACTTTTCTGGGGGAGCAGTCTCCAGACCCTCCTAGTTGGATCGTGCCAAGGGCACGAAATCAAAAATACTGAAAGCCCATTTCTTACATCCTGGCTAAAAGTCTATTTCTAGTGCACACTTTAGACCAAATGGTAACCTGAGCCAGCGGGATCGGCCTACTGGTGTTTTGAATGTTGCTAAGAACGATAAAGCTTCATCTAATTTGATTTGGTGGAAACCACTTTTAGCATCTAGTATAGAGAAAACTTAGGAATCTGGGATTTCTACTACTACTGCCTCTATTGTTCGCGTAGGGTGGTGTTCTCTTTTGATTACTTTGTTCAATTCTTTCGGGTCGATGCAGATGCGAATCTTTTCATTTCCGACCATTGCTAATGTTGAGCTGACCCACTCTGTTGGCTGTTCAACTTTGGCTATGATTTCATCTCTCTCCATTTCGCTTAGCTTCTTCATGGTTCTCTCTTTCAATGCCGCTGGTAACCTTCGACCTGAGTGCACGACCATTTTGGTGTCTGACTGCAGCATGATGTTGTATGTCCCTGGTAGAGTCCTAGTTGTCCGTGCAAGTTCTGGGAAGTCCTCTAATTCAGGTCGTACAGTCTAATTCACGTTCTATTTGCTCGACTGGATGAAATTCTTAGTCCTAGCCTCTCAGCCGTGTCTCCTAAGATAACGTTCTCTTGGACGATGTGGATAATCTGAAAGTTCACCTTGATGGTGTGGCTTTTGTAGCTTACTGGTAGTTGTACTATGACTAGGGGCTTTATGTGGTGGTTAGAGTGGGTTCGTAGGATTTTTGTTGACTTCAGCAGGTCACCCTTGTGCTGGATTTTCTGGTAATCTGTGAGTGTGAGGGTGTTGCAGTGTGCACCGATATCTATCCTGAACTTGACTTTCTTCCTTAGGACTTTTGTGGTGGCTATCCACTTGTCATGTGGCTCAGATTCTAATGGCTGTGTTGCATTAATCTTTAAGATGTCACTTGGGGTGCACCCTGCTGGAAGTGCACAGGCTTGTACGGAGTTCATGTCGTGTCCATGGTCTGTTTCAGAATCACTCTCTGAACTGGTTGCTACTGCTTGCGGTTTCTGTCGTAGTTGGCATGCCGCTAACGAGTGGTTGTGTTTTTTACAATAGGAACATGTCGACCTAATGGCTACGTATTTTCTTTGATTCCAGGTGTGCTGTGGATCTTTGCTACATTGATAGCATTGCTTTGACTAATTTCCTTTTGAGCTGGTTTTCTTCCTTTCCTCTATTTTTCCTTTTTTTGGTCTTGGGTCTGATTGCTGAGACATGGGGGTCTTCATCTCGCACTATCTTCATATGTTGTTGCGATAGTTTGTATTGCTTTACGATGGCTAAGGCTTTACTAAGTATGAGTTCTTCACCTTTGTCTAGTAGCCTTTCCTGTAGCTTTCTGTAATATACGTTTTCAGTTATAGTATCGATCAAGATGTCATCTACGTCAATATATTCACAGTCCATGAGAATAAGTCTCAAATTTTTTACGAAGTTATAAAATGACTCACCAGCGTTTTGCTTTCGTAGTCTCAACTTGTGTCTTGCTATTCGCCTATTCTTTCTAGGTCGAGTGTATTTTTCAAACTTTTCGAGAACTTTGTCAGGCTCCTCTTTCTCGCCATCTTGCCTTGTAAACGTCTTGTAGGTTGCTCTGCCTTGTAGGCCGATCCATGTGCCTAACTAGCCTGATTTTTCCTTGTCATTTGCCTTCGAAAATGGTAAAGCGAATACGAATTCGACATGACTTTTAACCCTGCTAAATTCTTGGTATAGATCTTCGCTGTCCCAATCAACACAAGCAGTCAAAAGGAACTGCTCAAGCTCGACCTTTTGCACAGTGAAGGATTACCATCGCTTACAACCTGCACCAAAGACTTTAGTTGACCTCAATGCCAGAACACTTTATTTCCCACATGTTTCCCACAGGCATATCCCACAATTTTCGTAAGGATGCGTTGCTATTTTGAGCAGTTTTCAAGGGAAGGTGTGGTCTTTTCTGAATTTATCAGAACATCACTTCGAATGATTGGTGCAATGAGAATCTCAGGCCAAGTGCCAAGACTATGGGTCCAAAACCAAGGATAAGCCTTGAAAATCGCGGGAAAGTGCTTGCATTATCAGAGGAAGGCTGCTCACAAAGAAAGATCGCTGTTCGAGCAGTGGGCTGCAGTCAGAGAAGTGTCAGTGACATCTTGAAGAAACAGCGACTGAGAAATGTGAAAGAACTATGGACAGCTGTCAATGCTGCCTGGGAAGGATATCCACGCGAACGCTTAGTTAATTTGTTCGACAGCATGTCTAGCAGATATGAAGTTGTTTGATGTTTAGGAAACATGAGAGCTTGGATATATTGAAGTAGATGAACGATCTTCAAGCTCCATACTCAGAAAATGATATCTGAGCCCCAGACGGGGATCGAACCCGCAACCTTCTGATGACCGGTTAGACGCTCTAACCATTGAGCTACCGAGACTCAGATGGCGAGCTAAGTTGCAAATTCGATATATATATATATGTGCGACCTAAGCGGAAGCCACTATATATTGATAATGATTGAAGCAGTTTGATGTTTAGGAAACATGAGAGCTTGGATATATTGAAGTAGATGAACGATCTTCAAGCTCCATACTCAGAAAATGATATCTGAGCCCCAGACGGGGATCGAACCCGCAACCTTCTGATGACCGGTTAGACGCTCTAACCATTGAGCTACCGAGACTCAGATGGCGAGCTAAGTTGCAAATTCGATATATATATATGTGCGACCTAAGCGGAAGCCACTATATATTGATAATGATTGAAGCAGTTTGATGTTTAGGAAACATGAGAGCTTGGATATATTGAAGTAGATGAACGATCTTCCAGCTCCATACTCAGAAAATGATATCTGAGCCCCAGACGGGGATCGAACCCGCAACCTTCTGATGACCGGTTAGACGCTCTAACCATTGAGCTACCGAGACTCAGATGGCGAGCTAAGTTGGTGTTCTGTGATAATGTTACTTAATATCACTATCTGCCCTGCTGATAGCAGGTTTTTTTGCCTGCCTGTGTATTTGTGGATGTTCAAATTTTGCGACTGCCAATGTCATATTTTATCAAGATTTCGGGCGGATGGCTTGTATTCGCGTAGATTTCGTTGCAGAACTCCTGACACCATGAAAGAATCAATAGTGGTCAGCCATTAAGGTTGTTACTGCGTTTATTGGATCAACCGCTGACCATGACATACATTACACAGACATTGCTGGTTTGGTGAATAATATAGACTATTAACTGAAAAAAGACAATGAAGATAACACGGAATCATCCCAAACCAGGAAAGAAAGGAGTAATATTATTGGCCCAAAGCAATGCTGTGCTAATTTTTTCCCACCTTTATACCTACTGTACATGTCATGTAACCATTACATGTATATGTGCATATTCATATGCACCTGTACTCTACAGTTGATGTGTACATACTATACATGTACGTGTCATTGTGAATGTAAATGTGCACGTGCATGGCTGTGTACTAATTTATATCTTTGTGTGTGAATGTATATCAGTGATATTGGGAGAATGGATGGATAGATAAACAATTTGGTGAACTTTTTAACCTCTTATAAGACCTAACCTGAAGACTCTGGGGCATCAAGGGTTTTAAGATTTAAAACCAATCAAAAACCCGGACATACTCGAGTTGAAAGAAAGTTCTAATCTTTGCAATTGATACTAACTGCGACAATAAACCACATCTTTTCATTAGATAATGATAAAAACGGATTAAATAAAAATAAACAGAAAACATTTTCCTTTACTATCAGTCAATACTGCCAAAGCTACTGTTGGGGGTGCACTAGGTAGTGAATTTTGCTCACTGGCTGGATACTTGAATAGTCTCATGGCAAACAGCTCAAAAAGGGGCAGTTAGTGATTGATATGTTAACTTTTTGATCCATCTTTGACTTTTCAGTTTTTACTTTGACTAATGCTTCAGTGCCATGCAATTTTTGTTGACAGAAGATGTTTCAGACCACATGAGGTTAAAAATTAACCTCAATCAAATCTGTCTGTTTCCAATTTTTTTGAATTCCTCTGGCTAACGCCAGACGATTTTACTCATCAAGAGGAGAAATCTCATAGTGGAAGGGTTTACTAAAGGTCTTAGCTTTTGACCTGTTAACCTATTAACATCTGGCTCTGGTAAATCAAAATAAATTGTCTGACATTAGCCAGACAAATCCTGAATGAATACCGTCATGCCTAAGGAATAACAGGATTAATCATGATACGGTTCAACCCTTTAACCCTTAGTTGTTTCCCCATGCAAGTTGTGAAAAGTCTAGCATTACCAAGAATGATTTCTCAGGGGCTGCCTAAAAGGGGAAAGAGTTAATTCAGGGAAGCTGAATTTCAAAGGGTGTGTTTGGATTAAACATACTTCAACATTCTTTACATACAAGCGTACGAAAATCATTAGTCGTACATGCAGTAAAATAAACAAGAAAATGCTGTACACTGTCGGTGTACTTGAAGAATATTTCGATCCTAGTACATGTCTAAATTGATTGCCCTATTCCTGCAATCCAAGGATACACTACAACAGTTATTTTCTTGTCGACTGACTATTTTGTTGTGGATATTGAAATTGCTACTTTGACTGTGGAATATGTACTGCAGTATATAATATGGTTCTGGCTTGACTATGATCAGTTTTCTGTTCTCCAGTCAAATAAAAACACGTTTAGCAATTGGTTGCTTCTCTTGGGGTATGGCACATGGTGCAGATGGAGGTCTCAACCACTTTTACTGCAGGTATGACAATTTGAAACCAGCCTCAACAATTGTACATTCTCTGAATCATTGTGTTAACTCTCTATTTCCAAACAGCCATTCGGCTTGTTACTAACAATTACTTTCTCTTAGATTTCCCTGACTCTGCTAATAGTCGCAATAAACAGAAAGTAACTCTTTAAATTTTTGGGAGTTCGTCATTTGAACACTAGCTTGGTCAATCTGTTCAACTACTAATAGCCCTCGTGCAACCATCAATCACAATTGACAGTAATTACGTTCAGTAACTCTTCTTAAAGCTGAACATAAAATCAAAAACGGAATACATTTAAGCGATCCTTCACGTTACCTTTAAGTAGAAGGCAAATAGCATCAACTATCTTGAAATGTTCACTAATGATTTACCGAACGGAAATCTTAGACGTAAAGTGAGGATGAGAGCCCAGAATTTCGTTTGTTTCTGTCTAATTCTTGAGTGTAATTACAATACATCTCTGAATTTTGAGGTGGGCTTTCATCTTCATTTTACGTTTATTAACTATCTTACCCAAGTACCTATAAATTTATCAATGAGCTAAACTCTCCCGAATGAGTAACTCAAGGGGCGAGTTACCGGACGAAATAATAGAAAAGTCATCGGCGGAGATGGTGTGATGAGAAGCTTTGGTGTGAGAAAGGATGCTAGACAGGCTTGTGTAAGATCTTTTCTTCCCCGTTAAAGGCGAGATTCCTAGGTGTTCAGAGATGCGTGTGTGTAGAAGGCGTCGAGTTCGCCCTATATACGATGCTATATACGATGCTCCACAGCATCGACACGTGTATTGATAAACAACATGCGATCTCATTAATTTCGGAATACTATCCTTGAACCGGAAGAAACTAGACAGACGTTTGTTAGACTTAAAGATAACCCGTAGCTCGTCTTGAGGAAAACAGGAGAGACGTTTTGTTAACTGTGAACGGATTTGGAGGCAATGTTTCCCCGTAAATGGCATAGAAAAATAAATGATACGTTTAGAGACATCGCAATTTCTAGCGGAAACTGAAAAAACTTTATCGAGAAATTTACCAAGGCAAAGGTCAAAGAAGGGAGTTGGATACCCATTGTTAGTGAGAAAATTTTTGAGCTTGATGACTTCCGAATGAAAGATGTGGTAGGAGGAGCATATCTTAAAATATCTGTCGAGAAGGGTGTAGACAAGTCCACGTTTAAATGAAAGTGGGATAAAACTGTCAAAATTAGTAAAAAGTCCCGAAAAAGTAGGTTTACGATGAACCGAAGTGGAAAAACCGTTGTTACGTTCAATTAAAACGTCAAGAAATGGAAGAGTATTATTTGCCTCAGTCTCGCTCGAAAATTTAATACTGTTGTGCTGTGAATTTAAATAATCTAAAAAGGGCTTAACGTGATCGGGACAGCGAAATATAACAAAGCAATCATCAACATAACGTCGATAAATTAACAGTTTAAAATCTCTAGGGCAGTTATCCAGCCAGACCTTTTCATGATAACATAAGAAAGTGTTGGCAAATGAAGGACCTAAGGGGCCCCCATAGCCACACCATCAACCTGTTCGTAGAGACGGCCATTAAAAAGAAAGTGACAGTTTTTAACAGCAAAATAAAGAAGTTTCCGAAATTGTGCGTGTGAGAAGCCCGAACATTGTGTAGAAGAAGAGAAGAGCCTATTAATTATAATATCAATTGTTTCATCAATGGGGATATTAGTGAAAAGGGATGAGACGTCAAAGCTTGCCATAAAGACCTTGTTGGTGTCAAGATCAAGATTGCGAAGCTCTTCAACAAAAGAAAAAGTGTCAGTGATTGTATACTGACCTACAGAGATCTCACGCAAGTAAGAGACAAGATATTTGGCAAGATTATAGGAATGGGTGCCCAAGGCAGAAAGAATAGGTCTTAGAGGGAGGTTAACTTTATGTACCTTAGGCAGTCCATATAATATACCGGGTCTGGAGCCTGTTGGACAGAGTTTTTCATACATCATCTATGTTACTTTGAAAATGTTGCGCGTTAGCAACGAAACGTCTGTAAAGCTTGTCTAAACTAACATGTTTTGTTATTTGTCGTGTTTTATCCTGTTATGGCTATTCACATCCGAATTTTGAGCTGGGCATTAATATTCATCCTACGACTAAGTACCTATAAAGTTTTATCCAATAAGCGATGTTCCCGTAAGGGCATGTCTGCCACCACATACTCCATCGACCATATGTAAATTACTGACTGACCTTACAGTACTGAGTTCCATTATGTTTTTTTGCCCAGAAACAAGTTAAGCTTTGTACCCTTTGTTGAGTGACATGTTAACTGTGTTATTATTAGTAGTTTTTTAGTTGATTAATTAGTTTAGAGTTACATACTGTAATGGGGTCCCGTGGATTTAAAAATCGAGGTTTAGAATATATGTCAATTTTGTTCGGTTCTGTTTGCTATTCTGGAAGCTAAACGGTGTTATTAGTTGAATTTGAAGTTAAAGGGGGTCTCAGAGGGATATTGTCACAGAAACAATGGGATTGCACACAAAGTTCAAACCTTCCGTGACAAGTAACAGTTTTAAATTGTTTAATTTAAGAGAGGAATCAAGGAACCAAATCTCAGTCAGTTAACCAGGGTCTGCTCTATTGCTCAGTCATTGGTAGGGAATGCAACCAGACGATAATGGCTATCGTAATATGATATATGTGTATAAGTGTCCCAGCACAAAACACGAAACTAAGCCATTTAACATGTAATTTAACAAATAATCTTGATATGACCTTAAGTTTAAAACGCTTCATCGCATCGCGAAACATCATCAGAGAGGGTAAAACTACATATACCGTGAATATAAAACTAGTTTGAGATGGATTAAATCAATAGAAGACACATGCAAGATCTGCCAAACTTGAACTGGCGACAGTCGACTGTTACAATAGATGACAAGCGATATGTTTGTGAATATTTCTTCTTGAAGAAATTTTTTTTTGACACTGGTTGTACCCACTCGAAGTCAGCCATCGTCGATTAGTAACTTTGAACCACAAAATCCACGAAAAGACAGAATGCTTACTACGGTTGTTTAAATGTGAAATCCAATTTAAGATCAAAGCATTGGAATACTCGCAAAGCGTCGAGTGAAACTATCAAATACAGAATTCGCACTCCCTCGTTAGCGTTGGCTGCCGGCCATTCAAACTTCTCAAGAAAGTCTCCTACACTGACTTTATCCGCATCAGACTACTTTCTTATTCATTGTGCATTATAATTTTATCCACTATGATGTTGCGCAACACGAAGAAACCCTAGTGCTATTATAATTGTTATACTCCATGTTTAATAGCTTTATTTCATGTTTTGTGCTTGGCACTTGTATTCATATTGCAGTAGCTCATTCATATCTTATTAGAATGTCTTTGAATATTATAAGAGCTTGACCGAATGTATTTTAACTTCAGCATCGAGATGAGATGACCTTAACGTGCCAAAACGCAATCCATGTAATCTATTTGCGAAAAACAAGGTGTCCTATAACTTGGCAGCGATCCTGTAAATTTATCACTCGTACTTGTTGTCCATGGTTTGTGTAATGACATATGACTACTTTCTCTGAAGCAGGTTGTCCTTCCCGACGGTCCAGTCGCAGAGCTTCGGGGCGACGTTAACCACGCTCTCTTTGGCCACGGTTTAGTTAAGCCACTTCGAAGCCTTGTTCGCACTTGCAACATAACGACATAAGGACATTAACATAATGAAAGAAAGTCAAAAAGTGACTTTTATCCTTATTTTGTGATTTCCTTGTCATGAAGTCACTTTGTTGACTCCGTCGGCTATTCGACCAAGACTGAGTTTCTTTTTGCATTGTGTGACTCAGTCGTTACATCCCTTTGAATGAGGCACACTTGAGTTCACTTATCTTTTGTGAGTTCAAGGTTTTGCGATTCATAGATTATGTTTGAGGTTATCGCTTACTGGAAGGTATATATCGTTGATTTTCTTACCTGAAGGCGAATAAAATCTATAACAATCGTCTGAGTGATATTCCCTGGTTTCCAACGAACGTAACTATTACAAGCAACACCAAACACCATCACTATTTGTAACCATAGACGTCTGACCACCTAATTTGATTCGGTATTTACTTGGCTTATTGACCAAAGTTGACCAATGGGGTGATGCCACTTTATTCTCTACTTCAGTTTCACTATGGGAAGAAATGCACACTGTTGTTTCCTTGTAAGTCGTCAAGGAAATATTTCTCCTCTACTGTCACAGCTCAGATGGCTAAATTGTTTTCGTTACCTGTTCAATATTACATATCCAGAACCTAGCAAGAAGAGGAGACATGATCCTGGTCCACTTGTTGGCTCCTTCTCATATTATGGGGTCGATGGGGAATGTATTGGAATCAAATACAGCAAGCAACAATTTTTGAATTATTTCCATCAGTTGCTTTTTTTTCTCTCTTCTTCTTAGTTGCTTTTTACTTCACCATGTTTTTACTATTTATAGATTAGGATCAGCGTTAGGACGAGGGTTATGGTGCTTCTACACCGTACGCGAGCACAGCGAGTATCAAAATTCAATTAGCTGCTGTACTTTAGAAACTGCAGGGACTGGGCACGGATTCGTGTCCCGCAGGGGAGTATGAGGCTGTTTTTGGGGACGCTCTTCTTTGTTTGGAAGAATTCATCGTTTTGAAAATGGCATACAAAGAAAAGGACATTTCCATAACAGAGATTTCGAGTGAGAAGAACGATTTGCATGATAATGAGATAGATGATATGATAACAGACGATAACGTGGTGTTGGAAGAAACGGATATCCCAGGAGCTATGCTGCTGAAGCCAGTCGAACAATGTAGTGTGGCGATTCTGAAACGCTGGCTATTATGTCGTGGCGCTAAAATATCTGGGAGAAAGAGCGAGCTTATTCAAAGGTAAATGCTGCGATAAATGGTCCATTTTTGTTGTTTGTTGGCTATGACGTTGATGTGACATTTTTGTAAATTTTAGGGTTAAAAACTACGTAGATAATGGCCTGACGTCTAATCTGGTCGACCCTGATGATGGAGTAAAATTAGCCCGAAAACGACTGAAGCTTGGTATGTTGGCTGATGTCTCTTCAACTGTTGAAAACTTTCCCTCGTCTGGATTTGAGTCAGACCTTAGCTTTCTCCCCAGGTTTTCTCATAACTTTTTATGGAAGTTTATGATTGAAGATGTAGAAGTAAAAAAGCAGTTATCGACAGAGAAACCCTTGGTAAAAGGATACAATTTGTTAAAGTCTGGTCATGTCCTGCAGATGTTTGCCAAACAGCAAGACCAAATGTTCTTTGTTCTCAGCAAGGTTCTGCCTTCAGTGAAAAAGGGGAAGGTATACAATGTCAAGATAGTATTAAGAAAAGATGAAATTGTGTACAGGACATGTTGTGGCTGTCCTGCAGGTGTTGATGGTCAATGTAACCATGTTAAAATACACAACAACGTAACATTTCCATAACATAGCTCCTGGGATATCCGTTTCTTCCAACACCACGTTATCGTCTGTTATCATATCATCCATCTCATTATCATGCAAATCGTTCTTCTCACTCGAAATCTCTGTTATGGAAATGTCCTTTTCTTTGTATGCCATTTTCAAAACGATGAATTCTCGATTTTTGGAGTTACCGTTGTTGTGTCTTTTATCAAAATACTCAGTGGTTCCAGCAATTTCTTGTAACCATGTTACAGGTAGCTTGTTTGCATTGGAAAGCTATTGCAAAACAAGGGATAGTGAATGTAGCTTTGAGAACCAGGAACTTCCATGTACTTCAAAACCATGCAAGTGGAATGTCTCATGCCCAAAGAAAGTGCAGCCTTCACCTGTGTGATTCATGCAATTTATTAAACATGAATGGGGCAAGGACAAAAAAGTAAAATTAATCAGCAGAAACCAAGATGCTAAACCACCAACTGAAAGGACAGTAAATAAAGAAAAACTTGGTGAAGTTTTAATAATGGTCCAAAAAAGTGCAGCAAGAGACTGGCAAACGTACTGAACTTTCATTAATTCTTCCCCAGGTTATTCCAGAAGACAGTGAACAAACAAGTGAAGAAGCCCTGGCTAAACATGAACCTACCAGTTCAACATGGAGTGTTACCTCCCCCAGCCAACCTGAACATGGTGGTCTGCTGTCACTATATGAAATAAAAGAGAGGGCTGAAAGAACAAAGAAGAGATTGTTTGAATCAGGTGCCCACAAAAGTGAAATAGAAAAACAAACAAGAGAGCAGCAGCAATCTGAGTTATGGTATTCTATTCGTCAACCCAGGATAAGTGCATCTAAAGCCAAAAGATGTTTGTTGAAAGATAATACAAGTCCTACAAAAGCAGTTGCAACAATATTGCAGTATAATGACAATGTACAGACCAGTGCCATGTGGGAAGGTGTGGAGTGGGAGGGCAGAGTCATAGAGAAATATGAATATTTGAGTGGAAATAAAGTGTCAAAGTCTGGATTTGTTATCTCAGCCCTTCATCCATTTTTAGGAGCATCACCAGATGGTCTCATCCGTAATGGAAATGGAGTAATTGAAGTAAAAAAAGTTCTGTCAAAAGAGACAGAATCATATCAAGATACTTTATGCAGATTAAATATATATAAGAAAGTAGAAGGTGAACTAGTAATAAATTCCAAGCACCAGTATTTTGTTCAGATGCAGCAGCAAATGTACTGCACAAACACTTCTTATGGTCATTTTATTATTTCTAATGGTGTGTGGGTACATGTGGATGTAATCACATTTGACCGAACGTTCTGGAGAGATGTAGTTATTAAACTTGAGAGATTTTATTTTACTCACGTCTTCCCTGAAATTGTGTATCCAAGAATTCTGAATGGTGGTGTACGCTGGGGAAAGAATGATTCTTTTCCTGACTTAACAGTTTAGTTATTTGCAGAATCATAATTTTTGGCAAATATTTGCAGAATATTTAAACAGTTTTTATATTGTAAACATTTTTAATATTGTGAAAAGAATGATCAAATCCTTGTAAAGAGCGCAATATATTTGATTGTAAATATGTGCAAATAGTTCTGAAGCTCTTCTTTTTGCATTTAAGTAGGCTGAATAAATGTAAGTATGTGTGTGTGAGTATGTATATTTATATACATATACATACATATATATATATATATATATATATATATATATATACACATACATACAGTATATGTATATTACAGTCGACTCCCGATGACTCGAACCTTCAAGGGAAATTGAAAAAGGTTCGAGTTATCGGGAGTTCGAGTTATAGGGAGCTGAGAACAAACTTCCGGAAATAAGGAAAAAATGGTGTTTACTATTTTTCTATTCATACAGAGCACATTTTAATCAATCTTAATTACAGTACAGAGAAGTCCGCTTGAAATTGGAACAATATATTTGTTAATCATTACTGTATAAATTAGAACATAACGTGAAACAAAAAAAGCAAATTCAACACCGATTCCTTTATCAAAGGATATCATGTCTACAACGAAGTCTGGTCCCCAGAGCTTCACGAGGAGCTAAACGCTGTACCAGAGCCAAACAATTTTGTTGACAAGTACGCGGTTTGTGTGCAACGTAATTGCGAAAGTATAGGACATTTAATGAAAGGCAAATCAGGACGTTTTGCGAAGGCAATTTTCTATTTTTTGTGGGCCGATCAGAAGAACAAATGTACTGTGGTGGTGACCGTCAAGGCAGTTAACCTTGGAGATGGGGAAGGAATGCAAGTGCCATGCACACTGCACTTCAAGGGACACAAGAAATTCATTGACATTTCGAAGAAGGAGTTAAGGAGTAAGGCTTTATGAACATACAGTGCACTCTACTTAAGTGTATTCTAAATCAGAGAAACCTGAACTGGACTGACATGTTTGGTGTAGTATAAAAAGACTTCATAACAAATTCAATGTTTAAAACTATGATACACTGTTTTGTTTGTTTTGTCAAGTATTGACAGACATGGTTCGAGTTATCGAGGGTAAAATTATATAGAAAAGGACCTTAAGGGAAACAAAAATTGCTTTGAGTTAGCTGGAGGTTCGAGTTATCGATGGTTCGAGTTACCGAGGGTAAAATTACGGTAAATGTTTTTCAAAAATCAAGGGGAAATCAATTTTGGTTCGAGTTAGCGCGAAGTTCGAGTTAGCGAGGGTTCGAGTTACCGGGAGTTGACTGTATTGCCTTATGTACTATTTTACAAAATGAGTGGGCCAGTCTGTAGTGGGGTTGAAGATGATGTAAAAAATTTAATAAAGGGTAAAAATTTTGCGGACATTGATTAAACATTAAATTCCATCATGTTCCTTCCATAAATTGTCAATGAGGTTTAGAATTTATCACATTCAAATGAAAAAAATAAAGACAAACATGCAAGATTGATTTAATTGATAAGTGGTGGTAAAAAGTTAGAAATACATGCAACAACTATCCATACATCAGGTGCAATATCATGCAATGTTATAGGGGTTGGTCAGCCAAAAAAGTGCCAATTTTTCAGCCTCTCCATACAACGTTCTATATGAATTCTCACACCTGCAATTTTTTTATTATGTTGATTTGCTGCCTTGGAGAACTGATTCCTAGTTTTAAGAAAGTTGGGCATAACTAGATGGGCACCAACAGAAGCTAAGTCATCTTGAATGGTGAAGCCTTTATCAGCCATATCAAAATCACCCTTGTTCAAATGTTCAAGGTAACCTGACTTCCTGACAATTTCTGGATCACTTATGGAACCACTATATAAGTCACTAATAAATGATATTACCCCGTTTGGTGTAATTCCCACAAGGCCTTTTATTGCTATATGGGATTTGTAGTGAGAATAACACGCAGACTGATTATCTAAACCAGAAGGGCACTTCATAAATATTTCTGTGCAGTCAATGATTGACACCAAGTCAGGGTAAAATTCCTTGAATACAGCTGGCATATAGTATTTCATCTGCTCCTTTGCTGGCCACAAAATACAAACTGCCTCCAACTCTGCTCTCATGAACTTTATTCAGGCACGGAATATCACTGAAACGGTGCCCTCGGAAACACGAAATCGATGTGCCAGATCCCTTGCAAATAAGCCCAAGCGTATACGCATAAGAACCATAGTGTATTCTTGCCATTGTGATAGTTTCCTAGGACTGCCTGGTCTTTCATGGTCAAATTGACTTCTTGCGTGACTTCCATAACTTATGTTGTAAAGTTTAGGTTTCAGTATATTGAAACACAATACCATTGTCTCATAGTTTGCAAATCCAGTATAAAATGAAATATCTCTGTCGCTCGTCTTATAGTTATCAATGTCAAATACAGGATCATGTACTTGCTTATATTTTAATTTCTTTACCTCTGCTTTTAGCTTTTCTACTTCAAGGCGGAGAGTTTCCTTTTCAGTCGGATATTCTGCACTCTCCATCTGGATTTCGTTTTCTTTCGAGGGAACAGGAGCATCAAATGTTAACACATCAGTACTTTCTGCCATCTCTGAAAACCCTTCAGTTTGTCCTTGGCTTGTCCTTGTTATAGAGGCATTTACTTCTCCGTCGGCTGTCCTTTCCTTTGATGTAGAAGACAGCAAAACATGTTTTTTTTATTTTTCTGCGAATGTTGACTTCTTTTGTCCACGGAAATATCGATGGCAGTTGATTTCGGGATACTCTTTCCCCTCCAGAGAAGTGCTTTCCACAAATTCTTGTGCTGGAAGAATTACGAAGGTTATCGTTTCGGATTAGTCTAGCATATTCCTTCCGCACTGCTTCATCACTTGGTATAGAATGCACCTTAAGATTTGGTGAGTTTCTCCAGTTGTTCGTACAGAGAGGAACATGTCGTGCATTTGCCTCCTCTCGTGTCCACGAAGTTCATTCGTGTATTAAGTCTCAATCACAGTCACGAACACAAACATAATAACAACGACTCCTCCCCACTCGCTTCGTCTCAAAAACGAATTTACATGTCACGTGATACTTTATGAATTGTTTACGTAATCATCAGTCAATCTCTAACACCCTCCCCCCATTTATCTACGGCGGGAGATAAATGTTGATATTTCCAGGAGATTGACATCACAGAACTTAATAACAGAACAATATTAAATGAATTAAAATAAAGGAACCCATAGTTAGTGTCTCAATTTCTGAATGTTCAAAGTGTTCTATTGACTATTGTTCTCTTCAATCAGTTCTTGGATGCGCACACGCGCAGCTACTGCAGCATTGCGACGCGGCCTAAAGGTGGGAGCGTCCGGATTGAGAATTTCTGGAACAACAGGTTGTTCATTGTCGCAGGAATGTTCCAACGGATAAAGTTGCTGCACAGCATGTTCGAAATTTGACCTTTCGGTGCGAACTCTAGCAGTTCTGACAACACCATCTCTAACAGAAATCAATTCGCTGACGATTCCCAAGGGCCAAGCGCCACGTTTCTTGTCATCTGTTGAGATGATCACTACGTCTCCGACTTTTGGTGTCTTCCCTCGTGCTCCCATCTTGGCGCGGTATCTTTCGCGAAGGCTTCGCAAGTACTTCCGGGTCCATCGTCGCCATAAGGCTTCCTTGCACTTCAACAAATGTTTCGCCCGTTTCCGTAAATCACCGTCCTCGATATGATGCGGTTGCAACTCAGGTAGTGTGTTACTATTCACGAACAACATCGAATGTGGAGTTAGCACAGGAAGTTGCACATCGTCCTCCACGTAACCCAATGGGCGGTTATTTAGGTCTACCTCAACGTCTAGGATGACTTCTTCCAACTCTTTCCATCGCAAGAGACCATTCCCAATGGTCTTGCTCAAAGCTGTTTTCACAAGACCGATCAACCGCTCAAATTGCCCGCCCCACCAGGGAGCACGACTAAGGTTAAACTGCCAGATGATTTGATGGATGGACAGGTAATTCTGCAGCTTCTCATCTTTTATAACGGTTTTGACCCATCTCGCAGATCCGGTAAACGTTCCACCATTGCCAGAGTATATTCGGTCAGGTCTGCCCCTTCGCGCTATAAACCGTTTCAGACTTGTTAAAAAGTCTGTCATCTCCAAAGTAGGACGAAGATCCAAATATATTCCTCTCGTTAGGCTGCATGAATACAGAAGAATGTAGGCCTTTCCCTCTCGTTGCTTAGACACGCGATACTTCACAGGGCCAGTGTAGTCCACACCAATTACTTGATAGGGGTTATTTCCATGAGTGCGGGTAGGTGGTAAGATACCTGGTGGCGGTACAGCGTAGTGCGTTGCGGTTATCCTCTTACAGCCAAAACAACTTCAACGTACTTTCTTCGCAAGTCTTCTTAACCTTGGTATCCAAAACCGTTTACGTACTTGAGCCATGGTTAGTCCGACACCACCGTGTAATGTGCGTAAATGCGCTTCCTCCACGGCGCGACGGGAGAATAGGTGAGAATCGGGTAGGTAAATTGGGAATTCCCCTTGCACACGACCGAGGCATTCTAACAGACCATCTCGACCTGGTTGTAGGTTCTGCGCCTTTCGATCTGTAGCTAAGGATACCACTCTCCTGGACTTGCTTGGTCAAGAACTGTCGCTGTTGTTCAGTCTCAGCTGTGGTCAGTGGTCCCTTGATGCTTTCTCTTCCTCGGCTTCGAAGAGAATTGTGGGCAAATCTTCGAATCCACGCGCAAATCCGTATGGCTTTCAACAAGGAAAACTTCTCCAACAGGTTGTCAATCTCATTTTCTTCGTCTACTGCGACTTCGAAGACTTGTTTTACAGCTTTAACTTCTGAGTTGCTCTCCGCTGATGGTTTGGTCACTTTGTCGTTTGGCCAGAGTTCGTGGTCGGAGAGCCAGTGTGGACCACGCCACCGCAATTCTGCGTTGTTGACTTGGCTAGCCCTACTCGCTAGGTCAGCAGGATTGTCGTCAGTTGGAACATGTCGCCAAATCACATCTTGGTGACTCTTGATTTTCCTGACACGGTTTGCTACAAACTGTTTGTAGTCCCCATCTCCTTTAATCCAGTGTAACGCCACTGAGCTGTCTGACCAACAATGGACGCTTTTCACAGGAAATTCGAACAATGCCTCTCTGGTATTGGTTGCGAGGTTAACAGCCATGTGCCCTGCCACTAGTTCAAGTCTCGGGATGGACAGTTCTCGTTTAGATAATCTGGATCTCGCGGCGACCAAGCCTTGGTTTATGCCCGATGCTTGTTTGACGACTGCGTAGACACAGGCAGCCACCCCACTTTTGCTTGCATCCCCAAAGGAATGTAGATCGATGCATTCAATCGGTTCTTGATGGACCGCGAGAGACCTAGGGATTTCTACTCGTTCTGGAAGATCGTTATCCCATCGTTGCCAAAGGTTGGCGTAGTTTTCCAGCGACGGCGCATCCCACGCTTTCTTCAGGTCACACACAATGCGGTGGATCAGCTTACCACGAAGCGTTAAAGGAGAAACGAATCCTAGAGGATCGTATAGTTTAGCAAGTTTTGCTAAAATGTCTCGTTTAGTCAACACTGTCCCCCCTTTTGGCATTTTCACATTCACTGTATCTCTGTCCTTATCCCATCCAAGTCCAAGAAAACTAACATCTCCCCCGTCATGGTTTCCAAGTTGCTGTTTTGCATATGTAGGCTCTTCTTCCATGGTCTTGGTCGTTTCCAACTCGCATTCATTGGACTGCCATTTGTGAAGCTTGAAACAGGCATCGTGGGAGATAGCAGTCGCCCTTTCTTTCAGTTCTTGTGCTTTGGATACCGATGTTGATCCCGATATTAAATCGTCGACGTACATCTCTCGGGGTAGTTTTGCCACTATCTCTGGTTCTCGATCTTCCCAGGCGTTTAAGTGCATATCGATGACTCCCTCCAGCAAGAATGGGGATGGCTCGAGACCAAAGAGAACTCTCGTGAACCTCAAAGTCTCCAATGATGAATCTTGATCTCGACGCCAGTGGAAAAGTAGCGCATCACGGTCACGAGCCCGCACTCTTACTTGCAGGAACACCTTCTGCAGATCTCCTGTCAAAGCCACGGGGTGAAACCGTCCTCGTACAAGTACGTTCCACATCTTGTTCTGCAAAGGCGGTCCTGGGTTCAGGCACTCGTTAAGCTATGGAGCTTCACTGTGCTCTCGAGCTGAGGCGTCTTACACAATGCGGACTTTCGTTGACTTTGCATCTGGTCTTACAACTGGTTTGTGAGGTATATAAAACTCTCTTCCAAAGCTTGAATGTGGAGCATTCTCGATTATTCCTCCTGCTTTCTGTTCTTCTATGATCTGCTCATACTTGATTGTCAGTCCCTCACGATCAAGTTTCTTGGTTAAGTTCGCAAGTCGTTGCAGACTTCTGGACTGATTATTGGGTAATGGAGGATGGTTTCCACGCCATGGTAGTGCGGTTTCGTACCATCCAGCTTCATCTCGGGTTAGTTGCTCTTTGAACTCTTCATATACGTTGGTCTGATCGTTAGTTGGTCTGTCTCCCAATCCTAAGACATCTAACCTGCACAGTCCCTCGTAATCACACTGCGTGGTCTGCGTCAGTAGCATGTTGGACACATCCAGTGATTCCTTCCCTGGTGACATTATAGTCCATCCGAATCTAGTCAATTCTGCGACAGGCTGTCCCGGTTGGCCAATTCTGGGTGCTTGTTCGGTTTTGAGCTTTGCGTATTCACTTGCTCCCAAGATGACATGCACCGGAAGGTGCTCTTTCTCATCAAGGTCTTCCATAACCACTCCCTTCAGGTGTGGGTTTGCTTGAATTAGTTGCTCGTAATGGGGGTTGTCTAAGAACACCAGCTCGCCCTTGTTGACTTTGGTAACTTCCACTGACAGTGAAAATTCGTCCGAGGTTCCCTTGATCTTGATAGTTGATATCTCAGCTTCTCTTGTTGTCACTCCGAGCATCATGTCGATCTTCCTCACTTCCTTTCTTCACCGTCTCTTCGATGAAATACGACCTAGAAGGGCAGAAGAAGCATACAAGCTGCCTACGGCAGTGTCCAGTAGAGCTCGACATTATATACCTTCGGCTTTGACTATGACAACCGGATGGACGACTCGTGCATTCGTCATCCCATGGGCCACCAAGAGCTGTTCCGTTTGGTCGCAGATGGAGGTGTGATGTGTTTTCTGGCATTTCTTGCATCCCATCTTGCTTCTGCAATCGGCAGCACGGTGTTTTGCACCTGTACAATTGAACCACAGGCCTTTCTTGGCTAGAATTGTCTTTCTTTCTTCAACTTTCACCACTTTTGTACAGGCAAATCCCTTGTGCGTGGGATCCTCGCACTAAATGCACGCACTCCCACGTGGCTCGGGTTGAGAATTTCCCGCGCGAAAGAACTTCGAACCGCGCTTATTTACAGCTTTCCGTTCGTTTCCTCTTCCTGGACTTTCTTCGACCGGATTAATATCTCTCCATTTTTTCAGCTCTCGGAGATCTTCGAACCTCCACTCTTGCCAGTTTTCGTTTCCACGGACAAGGTCTGATTTAATTCCTTTCAATTTGTCCAATGTCGCTCGCACGTTTCCCTTGACATCGTCCAGTTTCCCTAAGGTATCAAGACTCTGAACATTATATCTCAATTGCTTGTGAAATTCGCTGATTTTCGTTGAATCTCTTCCAGCAATGACAGGTAAATTCATGATATTCACGATGTAGGCATTAACAACTTCGGTGATCTGTCCATATTCGGATTCTAGAATGGTCTTTGCTTTGGCATA
The DNA here is from genome assembly GCA_030142905.1 of Heliopora coerulea. NCBI lineage: Eukaryota > Metazoa > Cnidaria > Anthozoa > Scleralcyonacea > Helioporidae > Heliopora > Heliopora coerulea. The sequence goes on along the minus strand of JASJOG010000080.1, from coordinate 901,450 downwards.
TCCATCTTCGGTAAATGGTAAGTCGTCGATGTCAACACGAACAGACTCGTCGAGGAGCTCTTTTAAATAGGAAAACTTGGTCAATGGTGGTAGGCTCGTGGGATCAATTTCCGATTTAAACTTTCCCCAAAACGGCAGCCAAGCTTCTATTTTGCCGTTGAATTTCGTGATTGGCAGCTTTGGTAATTTGGCGCCAGACGGTTGTTTATGTTCGTTGTGCTCTGCTTCCGTTTTCTTCTTCGTTTTGTTCTTAGTGAAGTTAAATCTGCCAGATTGATTTTGGGCAACGCTTGCGTTCTGAGCTGATGTTTTAGGTTAGGCCTAGGTGGGCTCGCTTCTAGCTACTCGACTGATCAAGATAGGATTATGTCGTTCCATTACATGCGATACTTACCAGAAATATTCGAATAAAGCACGTCTATCATAAAATGTCTGTTTCCTTATGAAAAAATCTTTGGTGTATTTTGAACCCTGCTGGCTATGTTGTATTTTTACATGAAAACTAAGCGATGCATCAACTTAAAAGCTATTTTTTTCTTTTGAAAAAATAATTCGTGGGCCTGCGTGTAAAGGAAATTTTCTATCAATATATTTTAATCTTATATTATATATTTTTAATTTCGAAAACCGACTTCTACTGTGGTAAGAATCATATAAAACGATACACTGCAAATAAAAAAGCAGAGCATTAAAGACAAAGCTTTGCCAATTTAATGATATTCCACATCAACAAGAGTAGCTTATGGAAATATTCAGACCATATTCGGAGATACATTCCATGATATCTTCAACACTAATTTTGCAATCGTATTCGAACATATTCTTATATCGGAATATCAAAAGTGTTTTATTCCGACATATTCAGAACTTGAATATCGATAATATTCCCAGATGTTCAGATGGCAATACTTGTGAATATGTCTGAATATCAGGAATATTCAAAACACTATTCAGACGTATAGACATCGGAATATCCGCCTTTTCATGCAGTGGGCCTTTTGCTCGAGTAATTCCCGTTCGAACGCCAGGATTTTCTTGTGATCATGGACGGCTTTAGCCTCTTGTTCTTTTAAATCCATTTCCTTAATCTGCTGCGTTAAAATTCTCATGTACTCGTCGGCCTTTGAAAGTTCATCTTCGAACGCTTTGCTCCACCCAGCGACCTCTTCTTCGCTCTCTCCCTTTCCGAATTTCTTCTCCTCTATAGTCTCTTTCAGGGTGTTTACGGAGGTCGCAATATTCCTGATTGATGTAAGTTGTTGTTCAGACACTTGACGATCTCCTTTAGCGATAAGTTCGTCCATTTTCGCCAGTCTAAAGCGAAGGGCTTTGACCTTGCTCGTAAGTTCACTTGTTAGTTTATCCATAGTTGTCTGTGTGCTCTGTTCTCGGGTTTTTTAACCTTGTTTGGTCTGTATCACAGTAAATCCCGTCGGAGGTGCCACTGTGTCGTGAATTTGCCTCCTCTCGTGTCCACGACAGCTCACAATTGGTAAAGTTTGGAAGTTCATACGTTTATTAAGTCTCAATCACAGTCACGAACACAAACATAATAACAACGACTCCTCCCCACTCGCTTCGTCTCAAAAACGAATTTACATGTCACGTGATACTTTATGAATTGTTTACGTAATCATGAGTCAATCTCCAACAGAATACAACAATTTCATTTCAAGACCATTGTCGTATTTATTTTATATCAATCGTTTATAACTTTGAATCAATGAAGCGTTGGTGCGTCCCCCAAAACAGCCCATACTCCCGTGCGGGATACGAATTCGTACCCAGTCCCTGCAGTTTCTAAAGTGGCTAATTCAAATTATTATTTATTGCGAAATTTATGCAATTACCATATGAGAAATATAGCGCGTGTTTTGTTCTACCCCCATGGAATGAAAATTAAAAATTTTGACTAAGATGATAAAAATCCTAAATCCACCACTGATAAGGGAAGTTTTTGGTGAAATTTCAGATTGACGACCTTCGCTTCGTCATTCATCCTGGCTCACAAAATAGACGCCGCGCGTGCTTGGGTGTCTTGAAGCAAAGAAGGAACTACAAGAAGCTTGATGATTTGAACGATGAACTTCTGCACCAATGTCACGAAAAGGCAGGAGCAAAGAGACTTGCATTTAAAATCAATGACTGACTCAACACCCTCTCTAATACATTTTCAACCAACCTTGACTCCGACACTACGTCGGCAAAGACTCCAACATGGAACAAATAAAATTTCACCTCCCCAGACTACCAATGCGTCCGTTAAAGTTGGGTGGAAAATTAAAACACTTAACTGCACTTTGCCTAAGGATCTTGGATCAATTAGGAAACAGTTGTGTGGAAGAACATACACACAAATTGCTCGCACGACTTGGCGTTGTAAAAAGGTCAGAGAACAGTTTGTCCTTTTGTTTTTAAAAGAAATCAATCGAGGGTGCTCTAATATGTGCTCCAAGAAAAATCCTAGCATTTTACGCAAACCCAGCGAAGAGGACGTTGTTATCTTTTCGTTAACAGAACTTGATAATGAGTTGAAAGACAAACAAGTCGAACTGCATCTTGTAAATATTCACTGAACCGCAGCCTAGACCCATACCTGCATTTCTATCCAATCTGCATTCAAACAAATGGAATCATAGTTTTAATCAACCGAAACTGAGCTTATTTAACTCTTATAGTGGGTACACCTTCGTTACTCTTTACCAACGAAGCTGTCATTTAGTAACTTATTTGTTTTGCTTGACTAACCCCAGACGATTTTACTCGTCGACGAGAGGCGTCGTCAAAGCAGATTGGTGGTGTCCAGCTTAATTTGCTGGAATATTGTACCCCTTCAAATATTTCCCGAAATTAATTTGACACGCATTCAGGCCATTTAAGATAAAGCCTCACCTCTTCGGCCCTAATACGTAAATTAAAAGATGAACCACGAACCAAAATGGAATTTGTCCTACCTGACCAGATTAAATTTTGCTCGAAATTTGATGCTCCAGATATTTTTGCCCTTACAATCTTTAGAGGGCGGAACTCCCCTATAACTCTCTGATAAACTACCCCCCTGCCTCGAGGGTCGACCAATTCAGGATTGAAAAATTATGTGCCTTAAACCTTTACCATGCTCATACGGCGTTCCAAAACGTATTTCTTTTACTCCGAGTGATGCCACATGATGTAGATATTCAAGGAGAGATCACCTACAGATCGGACAAGAGTTGCTTGCTATTCTGCTTATCTAAATATCTTCAGAACTAAGTGAGGTACAGAAGAACAATAAACACGGTTCTGTCATTTTCAAACTTCTTTTAAAAAAAACTATTGTAATTTTCATTTCATGTTTACACCCCTTTTTGGAGTTTCCAGAGTAAAGAATGTCATAAACAAATCTCCAATGCAGAAGAACTGAAGCAAGCCATGTTCAACGTAAAAGATTTAAAAACTTAACAAATGTGAATTGAGCAAACGATAACTCGTTTAGGTTTACCAGTGGTTCATCTCTTAAGACTACGAGGAATTTGAATTTTTACTTCATGATGATATTCTCTAATCCAAGGTTGAATTTATCTTTTGCTGAAAGAATGTTACAGTTTTACAAAATTTCAAACCCAACACAGGGTACTTAAGCGGGAGTTCAGGCTCAAATCCCTACAACTATGAAAACATATTTTTCTTCCATTCCTAAAAAAATATCTATTCGATATATTATTATAATATATTAGATATGTGGCTGCTTTTTGGTATTTATGGCTGTATTCTTTTTCTTCATATTGGTTATTAACTTACAAAAATTTTTTCCACTGGTAGTTCTTTCGGTTACTTCTTTGTTATCTTGATTTTGTCTACTTTAATAGTTATTTGTGAATATGCTACCAACTCAGTAATTTTGTTGGAAGCTTTTTAAATCGAATGACAAAGTTCAGTATGAATTTCGTCACTTAGCTCAACAAATTTAACATTTGATTAAGTCTTTTGTTTGTTCTTAGCCTATTGTTCGATTTAAGGTTCTTGGAACTGTGTTTTTATACTGTACAAAACGTTTTTATTAATCATTAATTCGGCTTAGGAAAAACAAAGCACTTTGTTTATTATTGACTATAGTTCCTTCCCCCATTGCAATCAAAGACCTTATAGCGACATTCCTTCACTTACGATTTGTATTCACATGTTTTACGTATTGTAAACTCATTCGCTTGCACTGCGTTCGTTCGTCGTTCACAACAACTCTTGAATATAAAACCATGCGCTACCATTTCCGTGGATAGTCAGTATACAAACTATAGATTTCTCGAATTATGAGTTCAAGTAATTACGTAATTATTTTTAACCAAATTGAAATTATAATTGATTACAATAATTCGCTAAACTTCAAAACATCTACGCAGTTGTGAAAAACCAAGGAGCAAGTTAAATTAGATTCTCTGTCATTCACCGTCGCCATAAGCCTAAGTTAATAGCAATTGTTTTTGATCAGTTCTTTTCTTCTACCTTCTAGTGCAGCCATCAAAAAAATCCATACCTGTTTCAGAAATTTCCTCGATAATTTTTACACAATCCAATCGACCCATTTACATTAAAACTTCTCTTTTGATATGGTGTTCTCGCGTTTTCTTCCCCACCATCTTAACACTATTTGAGTTGGGTTTCTCTCTTGGGAAATAAGGTCTAGATCATCACTCGACATATCTAGATGAGCAGTGAGAGAGCTGAAATCTCCACCAAAGTCTTCCCTTATATCCAACCTTTTGCATATCCACTGCCTTGCTAAAGCACGAAGTTTCTCAAAGAATATTTCAAATCTTTTGCTTATTCTTCCTCATGGAATTAAACAAACTAGATGAGATAAAGCTGGCATGAAGTCATTTTTGTATCCTGAAAAATTTCATAAATCTCATTTGTTTATCAGTGGAAAAGAAGGGAAAGCACGCACTTTGTAGTGTTGCTGTTAGAAGATCACCTTATCCTCTGATGTCACAATCCTAGTAACACGAATCCCCGACAAGTCAAACCTGTAAGAAATATTATAATCACGAGATGGGGCCTTGCTGGTTTGGAAAGAACAGTTAAAGTCGCTTCCGTTTTTAAAACGATTGACGCTGTATTAACCCTTGTCCACCGGGAACTGTCCCCTTGAGAAGCAAAACCGTTTGGCATTAGCGACAGCAAAATGATAGACCACTTGATACCGCCAAAAAAGGATTACCAGAGTTAGAATTTAGAAAAAGACTGACCATGAGTCAAATCACGATTTCGAGGCTACATTTGCATCTAATCTGTACTGACCGTTTTTAATAAGTCCTTTTATAAGTTTTTGAGATTCCTGGTGGTTAAGCAAAAACATAAAGGATTACAGTTAAACGTTTTCGACGAGAGAGAAGTTTTCTAGACAACCTTCAAAGTGGAAAACTTAGGTTTCTGGAGTTCCGGCATTATGATCTTGTGCCAAACCAAATTACTTTGTTGAAGTACTTGGCTGACATCGAAAGCAAGCCATTAATTCTTATCCTAGTCCGGAATAGATGAACAGTAGGAACTTACTGTATAACTGGGACCTTAAGTCGAAGTACATATTTGACATCATTTCCGCCGTGTTGGTAATACTTTCACAAAAGAATCTCAAAAATACGTATCCAACAACATCACGTAGTCGCTTGGGTTAATCAAAACCGGTCTAAAGTTTAAATATCGACACTAGAATTATTGGTGGTGTGGCTCTCAAATAGGGGCCAGGATATGACATGCTAAGGGCCAACTTTTAGTAGAAACATGTAAGGTGGGGCTGAGGAGACAGCTACCAATAAAAATACGATGTGAATTGAAGATGCGAAAACCTTAAATTCATTAAGAAAAAAGCTTAAAGAAAACTACTGACATCAGGAAACGCGTCTATAATGACATGCGTCGGTAATGAAATATAAATGATTACAAGTGATCCCCCTTCAGGGCATACAGGAATTTTAACTTCCATGCCTCTACATAAAACGTCATGTTTATGCTAATTCTGCACCCAACATAACCCTCAACATAATGGCCTTCCCGCTACAGATCATTGGGGCCCACAAACTACAACTTCTTGCAGCCCACCAGGAAATATTCCGGTGTCTCGGTGGGCCACGCCGCCACTAAAATAGTCTGTCCACTTGCTATACCTAGTAATATTGGTGAAAACGCCAGTTGCTTGAAATGTTTTACAGTCAACAATTAAGACACTTCACCATCGTTCGTTGAGCATGACAATTTTGGTTTGTGATGCTACAGCACTCGAGACATGATACTGTACAAGGGCGGATTTAGGGTTAGGGAAATAAGGCAGCTGCCTAAGGTGACTTATGAGCAATCAAAGCGATTTTGCTTCGCGAAATGGCATGTTCGACTCGTCGTCGTCATAATGTCCGTATTTGCTATTTCACTGTCTAGCCAAGAAGCATTTGCGTGCATTGCACTAGCGAGTCATTTGCGATGAGATTAACAATCATCGAATTCAATTTCAATCATATTTCATCGCCTCCCATCACTCAGGCGATCAGGCCGGCATTGGTGTTAGATTACTAATATGCCAATTATTTTGCTTAAGTTGGTGCTTGCATCAATCCTTGTGATTGGTTGAATTACTTCTAGTGACTTTATCATGGGTGGTGGTTGGATTGCCGAAGTTTTGCTTAAACTGTGATCTGTCTGAGAGTCTCTGATTGGCTACACTTATTAGTTGGTCATTTAACAGAAGCTACCATTGGTGCAGCGGCATTTACTTAAGCAGTCGTACTCGCTCGACGCCTGATCTCAAACGTCTAGTGAATGAAGGGAACCTCCACAGAAATTTTGGAGCGGAGACTTACGTTCCAAGGAACCATGAAAACAAGCAGTGCATTGCTTTCAGGTCAGTAAAGTTGCTGGTCTTCCCTTACTCTCTTCAAACTGTTAAACTTAATGCGGACAATACACAAACGTGGCCTTGAGTGAGATTTCACTAATAGCAGAAACCCATAGGAAGAAACACTTTTAGTCGATTTGTAGATCCTAAATTCATGAATCAAACTTAAAACAATAATTTTGCTAGGTATCTTCATATTGTTTATTAGTTATGTTCCTCTAGCGGATAAAATTGTCTAAAAAAAGGTAAAACCAAGATTTCGGATTACGCGTTCATCGTCAGGGTAAAATGGTTTGACAAGCATTTGTTTCTGCTTAAAATTATTTCCCTCATGCAAATTACTATCTTTAAAACAACTATTTTTTAAAACTAATTACATTCAAAAAATCCTAAGAAGAAACCAGCTGTTAAATTATACAAAGTGATTATACTTTAAAACAAGCTAACTGCTAAATGCAAAGTAATTTACTACGATGGGCTACAGAGAGATCTGTCCGCCAGTTCTAACTCGCCTTACGGTTCTCCAAAACCCCGCTAACTCTCCTTAGGGTTCTCCAAAGTCGGCCTAACTCACCTAAGCCAAATAAAAAAGGGTGAGAAAAACCGGAGTAAAATGAGTTGGAAAATGGGAAATTAAAATCCAAAAAATGGAAAGGTTTTGAGAGAACCTGGGACAAAAGTGTAAAAACCATAAAGTGAAACCATATGGTAATTTTCAATAATATTTTAGTTTTCAGTCTTAGTCTCTTTTATGGTTTCGTCCTGTTGGTTGATTTTATGACCGTAGACGTGTTTAGCAGTAGTAATACCACTTGATAAAAATCCCAAAAATGGGATAAATGGGGTAATTCTTTCAACTAATGAGTGAACATATCTTTTTAACAATTCATCTTTATTCAAATCTTTGGTTAATTCCTCAGGCGACTCAATAGCATCAAGACCTCCTAAAGTATTGGCAAATTTACTTGTTAATAGATCAGTTAGGAGCTCATTAGTTTTTTGCATTCTCTTACCCTCATATTCACTGTATAGTTTATTGATTACCTTCTGACTGGCTTTATCCAAATCACCATCTTCATAAGGAAGAACAAAGAAGGTAGGCGAAGGGAATTTTCAGCTACCATTTAAAAAGGCCCAAAAAGTACACTTATACGTATTCTAGAGGCCAAAAAACACGATTTTTTTTGAAAAAGGTAGATTAAACTCTGGTTTTTAACTACTTCTAGCTACAAATTTTCAGCTACCTTTTTAAAAATCTATTAGGGAAATTCCAAATAGTGAATCCAGAGTTAGAGAGAGGCAGGCTGCAAAACACAATATAATCAACTGTCCAATTGACGAGGTGGTTTCTAATAATTTATATTCGAAGGAACAAATAAGCAAGTCCAGATAAAAAATTATAATAACAAAGGGACAACAGTTACCCAGCAGTACTTTTAAACGCCCTAAATAATCCACTACTTAACTGTTTCATTGGCCTTGCTTTGTTGGTGTCAGTTATTTCCCCCAAAACAACATCCATCTCTTCATGTTTCGATTTTGTGGTTCTTACTCCAACAGTTCTAAATGGTATTAAAGTATTGCTTCATTCCAGGTTTTTATATTTTTCCATCAAGGTGTTACTGACAAAATAGTCCTCCTCTCCTTTAACACTAAAAAATATACCTATCTTTTCCTCTATACTGTTTAGCGGCTATTGAGTTAGTAATATACTCTTTGCTTTCTTCCATTGTCTCTAACCTTCTACAGTTTTTAATATTTACTTTTCTACAGTTTAGGAACTCTTTTTTATCTTCCACAACTTTCGTAATCTTTTTGTTTTGTAAAGCATCTATATTTTCTACAACAGTGTAATTATATTTTATATGCCTATTTTTATCCCAATACTTTTTACCGTTTTCTATTGCTAAAAAACTCTTAAAGTCTTTGTTATAATAGAGCAACAAATTTTTATCTTCCCATTTGACTAGTTTGCCATTTTTAACGAATTATTTATAACAGCATTTATATAAATATTGCTAAAATAATCATTACCATTTCTCGATAGCAATACATAGCTGTCTCCATATTTTATTCTAATATACTTGGCGCATTTTATTATATAAATATTATCGGCGATACTATCTAAATTACCAGCAGTTTGTCTATACTTCTCTAGTAATAAGTCTATCTGCTCCTTCTGTTTGACTATAGTATCCTTGTTCTCTTTTATTTTATTAACAGTATCTTGCAACATAATTGACTGCTTTAATCTTTCTTTCTCAAATTCTCTGTTTTTTCCTATCTCTTTCCTCTCCTTGTTGTTAAGAAAGTTAACTTTTCTTGTACTATTTTCAATTTTCGTGAACATATCTCATTAATTGTATACTCACTTGTAAATATAGTCCCATGTAACTGCTACATACACTATCATCTCGTGAGATGACACTTTTGTAACACTACTCGTGCAATTTGTACACCCGAATCTTCTTAATACATACTCCCTTCCTCTACAATAAACACAACAACACTGCCCTTCTACATAACACCCTTTCGCAGAACTACGTTGACGTATCCATTACGCAGCAAAATACAACATGCATTCTCAGAACGACGTCGATATGTTCATTCCTTTGTAATATATAAAACAAATTAAAAGGGGATCCACTCCCACAGCTGTCCCCCTACGACACCTACTACCACAACTCTCCCAACACTACACGCAATCACTACCACGCGCTACATGTCAACTGGGAACGAACAACTCTACCTATTATATATTCTCGTCACAACTTTACCACGATCTCATTTACTGCTTACCGATCGGCGCATACACAGTGAAAACACGTATACAACAGCGACCTTCTTAATCTTATACGATGGTACGACGCGTTGGATTATCCAAGCCACACAACAATTTTGGTAAGCAGACACTTTTTCTCTTTACACTATTATTATACTCTATACTGATTTCTCTGCCTTCCGACTGGAAAAAATCGACTCCCAACCCCAAATCCCCGCTGAAGAGGCCACCATAGAAGGCCGAAACGTACGTCCAAGGTTGTGTCCCAAAAGAATTATGCACGAGACAATGTTACGCATCTTTTACTGTCATCTTTTACTCTCTTCTTTTTTTTGATATGCTATATACATACTCATTTTTTTACTCGGTACCACATGTCCAACTCCGTAGCCATCTAACACCTCGCATCAATCCGTAACATACGGTGGGTTTAGACTTCCCTTTCCTACTAGCTGGCAATTTTATCATTTTTACCACACTTATATGGGCCCTACATCGACTCTGAGATCAAGACTCGTACATATTCTATCGATTCTCGTGGCATACCCTTATGTGTAGCCATCCAACGCGTGTTATAGCCCGAGGCTGTAGGCGCATTATATTATCACAATGCTAACTCACTAATTAAATTATCACATTTACATAACTATAACACCAGTGTGGTTCCAATTACCTACTCCAAAACCATAAAAAGTATTGGGATAAAAATAGGCATATAAAATATAATTACACTGTTGTAGAAAATATAGATGCTTTACAAAACAAAAAGATTACGAAAGTTGTGGAAGATAAAAAAGAGTTCCTAAACTGTAGAAAAGTAAATATTAAAAACTGTAGAAGGTTAGAGACAATGGAAGAAAGCAAAGAGTATATTACTAACTCAATAGCCGCTAAACAGTATAGAGGAAAAGATAGGTATATTTTTTAGTGTTAAAGGAGAGGAGGACTATTTTGTCAGTAACACCTTGATGGAAAAATATAAAAACCTGGAATGAAGCAATACTTTAATACCATTTAGAACTGTTGGAGTAAGAACCACAAAATCGAAACATGAAGAGATGGATGTTGTTTTGGGGGAAATAACTGACACCAACAAAGCAAGGCCAATGAAACAGTTAAGTAGTGGATTATTTAGGGCGTTTAAAAGTACTGCTGGGTAACTGTTGTCCCTTTGTTATTATAATTTTTTATCTGGACTTGCTTATTTGTTCCTTCGAATATAAATTATTAGAAACCACCTCGTCAATTGGACAGTTGATTATATTGTGTTTTGCAGCCTGCCTCTCTCTAACTCTGGATTCACTATTTGGAATTTCCCTAATAGATTTTTAAAAAGGTAGCTGAAAATTTGTAGCTAGAAGTAGTTAAAAACCAGAGTTTAATCTACCTTTTTCAAAAAAAATCGTGTTTTTTGGCCTCTAGAATACGTATAAGTGTACTTTTTGGGCCTTTTTAAATGGTAGCTGAAAATTCCCTTCGCCTACCTTCTTTGTTCTTCCTTATGAAGATGGTGATTTGGATAAAGCCAGTCAGAAGGTAATCAATAAACTATACAGTGAATATGAGGGTAAGAGAATGCAAAAAACTAATGAGCTCCTAACTGATCTATTAACAAGTAAATTTGCCAATACTTTAGGAGGTCTTGATGCTATTGAGTCGCCTGAGGAATTAACCAAAGATTTGAATAAAGATGAATTGTTAAAAAGATATGTTCACTCATTAGTTGAAAGAATTATCCCATTTATCCCATTTTTGGGATTTTTATCAAGTGGTATTACTACTGCTAAACACGTCTACGGTCATAAAATCAACCAACAGGACGAAACCATAAAAGAGACTAAGACTGAAAACTAAAATATTATTGAAAATTACCATATGGTTTCACTTTATGGTTTTTACACTTTTGTCCCAGGTTCTCTCAAAACCTTTCCATTTTTTGGATTTTAATTTCCCATTTTCCAACTCATTTTACTCCGGTTTTTCTCACCCTTTTTTATTTGGCTTAGGTGAGTTAGGCCGACTTTGGAGAACCCTAAGGAGAGTTAGCGGGGTTTTGGAGAACCGTAAGGCGAGTTAGGACTTGGGGACAAATTCCTCTTTAGCCCATCGTAGTTAATTAAACTATAAATCATTGAGAATATGAAGATTCCAAGCAATATATCAGTTTTAAGTTTGATTCATAGAGATTATTGTAAAACTGTATTTTAGACTGTGAGAAGATTATTTGCTACAAATGCAAATCTGGTCAAACAGAAATGCCGTTTTGATTTCAGTCATCGATGTGAGGATTTAATACTTTTACCACCGTTTCTACAGATAAGGCCGCGCATTAGTACAAGTGCTGTTGGTGCTATAGGGAAAAGATTTGGTTACAAGTTTCTGGATTTACGTACAGTATAACTGAAAATCGTAGACTTCACAATTAACTTACGATGCCGAAGTCAATTGGATTAGAGGACCCGAGCAGGATTTGAACTAGCACCGAAATCATAATACCCTGAAGATGATTCTGATATAGAATTGAAATATTGCACATCCATCCTCATGGATAGCGTTAAGTTGTCGCCAGAATATCTCGTCGCATTTAAATTGGATAAAAACATACCCCAGTCCCTGTGGACTCGATAGCTCAACAGGTAAAACGGCGGACCGGTATCCCGAAGGTGCGATTTTAAATCCCTCTCAAGTCAACTTTTTCAGTTTACTTCGGCAGTGTAGGTTTATTGAGAAGTTTTCATTTCATAATACCCCGAGGATAGTTTTGAAATGAGAATCGTAGATTTATAATTAAGTTTCAAAGTAACCTGACGAATCTGGTTCAAGACGTTCGAGGAGAGTGTGAAGATCGATTTTCGCGACGGCTTCGAAGAGATCTTGATACCTACTTGGAAGAATTAAAAACGATGACTATAAAGAAGCATCAAGAGATACTCAGTACTTGGAACGGACAGAGAGTGGATATGGAAAAAGATTCCGTTGACAAATTAAAATGGGCGATAAACCTTTCAAGCAGAGCCTTAACTCTTTAAATATGAATAGGGGTCAAAATGACCAGGTAAGAAACAAAAGAACCAGTGAGTGAATAAAGGAAAAACAAAGAGAGAACAAAGAACAAAAGAAACAAAATTCAGGAGCTAAAGAGTTAATGCCGAAGAATGCTCGTTGTTACAAAAAGATTTAAAGTTTCCACCGGCACTGCGGCAAATGACGACTATGGAAATTATTGCAGAGATTAAAAGCTCTAGATTCAAGCTGGATAATACGCACAAGGCTGAGATAAGAACTGAAGTTGCTAACATCTTGATTCGAGCTAAACCACTGCAAGATAACATGTCGAAGAAAGAGCGTCAAGTACTAGCAAAATTGAAGAAGTATGAGGACATAGTTATCCTTGAAGCAGACAAAGGTAACACGACCGTCATTATGGACAGGTCTGAGTCCAATGAGAATTTAGTGAACGTGTTAAGCGATGAGACAACATACAGATTATTTTTGAAAGATCCCATGAAATCGCACCAAGCAAAAACTTGGTGATAGATTGCACAAGAAGTTAAACATGACTGATACTGTAACCCCAAGACTATATGGTTTACCAAAAGTACACAAGGAAAGAGTGCCGTTAAGACCGATTGTAAGTTTCGTTGGTTCGACGACGTATGAATTATCGAAGTATTTATGCAATATTTTTTCTCCACTTGTAGGCAACACAGAGCACTGTATCCAAAACTCATATGACTGGGCTGATAAATCGAAACAATCGAAACAATGAGCTCGTTTCATTTGATGTTGTATCGCTTTTTACCTCCATTCCTTTTGAAGCAGTTATACAAATCGTGGTATTAAAGTTGGAAAATGACAAAACTTTGTACGAAAGGACATCACTGTCACCTCAGGATATTATGGAACTTCTTGAATTTTGCCAAAAGTCAACCGATTTAGGCACAGAGGTAAATAGTATAAGCAGATTCACGGTAGAGCGATAGATTCTCCCGTATCAATGGTGGTTGCAAATTTGGTTATGGAAGATTTAGAACAAAAGGCTCTCAATACTTTCCCAGCACGACGTGGATTGTAGCACAGATTTGTTGATGACATGATTGCAGCCTTGAAGAAAACACAGATATCCCAGTTCCACTATCAGTTGAATAGTCTGAAACAACACATTGAATTCACAGTTCAGAGGTACAAGGAAAATTGTATCCCGTTTCTGGATATGTTGAGTACGGTAAATGGTAATGGAACAATTAGTACGACAGTCTACAGAAAACCGCCTCAATCAGTTTGTTAGCTGCAGTTTACGTCACACCACCCAATTCAGCGGAAAGCCTCAGTGGCCAGGACGCTGCGCTCCAGAGCAGTGAGAATTAATTCTGATGGAATGGAACAAAGGGAAGAAGAAAAAAGTGTTTTTAATTCATTAAAAAGTAACGGAAACCCACGGAAATTTTTGCTGGATGTAAGAGGAGAGGTTAGATATAGTACTACCAGTACTATAACGGAAAGAAAAGAAAAAAGTAGCAGTGAATTAGTAACTCTTCCTTATGTTCAAGGTACAAATGAACAATTAAAACCAGTTTTGGAGAAACGTATAGTTGATGTCTTTATTAAGCCAATGTTTACATATAGGATGCAAACTGACTGCGAGATCTATTATTGAATTTGAAGACCGAGGGCGCAGCTGGACATCGAATTTCAAGGAAAGATCGAGCACGAGGTTTTTAAGTTGTTTATAGGCTTACTACACCCATTTTCAATTGTTTTCAAGAGGTTTTAGAAAGCTTTGTTTTTGTTGTCTAGGAGAAAGTAATACGGGTTATACAATGGTCTTTGTTTAGGTTCATTAGAAGGGAAAGATTAGAGCGTTACGTAAATTTTTAATCACGCTAGTCTTTTTGTTTTGAGGATGTTTGGAATAACGTTTGGGATTTGATTGCTGACTGAAGCATTTAACAGAATGTACGTTTTTGTCTGGTTCGAAAATTATGCCGTTTGTATTTGTATAAGTGTTATGTGTGCAAAATATTTATGAGATTCAAAGGTACATGCATTGTCTGGCGGTGATAACTCAGTTGAACATTGAGAGTTCTTCAGTTCATGGTTAAGCGATGGAGTTAGGAGATTCTGACTCAGACATATGTATTACTCAATCAGATTGCCATTAGCAAGAGAATAACTTCAGTGATGACTCCACCAGAGAAGGATTGTTCTGTATGCTATGAAATCCAGATCTAGAGTTATTGGATACAACAAAAGATGAAAGCAAAGAAGTAGCGAAGAGTCGTTTTGCCAAACCGGCGTCCGAAGTCGAAATTAAGGCCAAAAACAGGTGATGCAGTTCCCAAGTCGACGAAATACAAAGAGATGTGGGCGGTCAAGTTGTTTGAAAGTTGGTGAGACTAAAGAAACCTAAAAGTATCCAACAGTAAAGAGCGGAATTCTTCCAGATTAAGGATAATACAAAATTGCTTGGAAATTATGTCGAACGAGGAACTAAATCGCACCTTGGCACTATTTGTTTGCGAGGTAAGAAAAACCGATGGAAGTGAATAACCGCCAAGCACTCTTTATGAAATAGTTGCTTCAATTTAACATTTTTTGAAAAGGGAAGGAAAGCCAGTAAAACTATGCAACGACGATTAGTTTGTGAATTTAAGAGATGTGTTGGATACTATAATGAAAGAAAGTACTTCGAGTGGCTCTTTTGGCACAATAAGTTGGCTTCGAACGTGAAAAGATGATGATGATGATGATGATGATGATGATGATAGACTTTATTTTGACACGCTTGCCTCGTCCACTGAAAGTTGATTTCCACGAGAGGCGTGAGTAGAATTAAAAAATACGAGTATAAAATTAGATAGAAACTATTTACAGGACTGTAACAAAAAGTAGCAAAGAAGTTCAAAATCAGTTAGCCTAAATATCAAATATTAAATTAATTGAATTAATTAATTACAAAGATACGAGATATATAATTTTATATGTCAATGCACGTCGCGATTTTCGTTTGAAATGAAGTGAGAGATCTACTCTCTCTAATTTCTTTGGGAATGGAGTTCCAAATTATTCCTCCATCATAGATATAACTTTTCTTCATACTACTACACTATGAGAACAAACTGGAATTGCTGGGTATAGAACCAGTCACTCACTCCGCGCAACAGCTACGACACGAATGAATGATATGGGAGTTGATGAGAAATTGATCTGTGAAAAACTAGTGAGGATATATGCAGTTTCATTCCAAACTTGTTTTGGCATTTGGTTGTTGAGGTTGGGGTTTCGGTTGCGGTTGGTTTAGGCTTTAGTGTTTGGATTAAAGTTTAGAGGTTAGGGTTAGGGTTTAGGGGCTAGGGTTAGGGTTCGGAGATTCAGGTCTGGGTTGAGGTCTGGGGTTTAGGGTTCGCATAAGGGTTAGGGTTCGGTGTTGAGTTGGAGTTTAAGGTTAGGATTAGGGTTAGCTTTAAGTTCCTATTCGAATGTTCTGGCTTAAGTGATTCTACCGTTTGATTAATTGTTGGTGATACGTCGCGATTTTTGAATACGAATGGAATATGGAAAGCATGATGTGAATTTTTCAACGAATGAAGGAGAATCCCCCGTACTAAATAGGAACTGTTATGTTTTGAGCTCTTTAACTCCAAGTAATTAAACAATGTTGGTAGGTTCACATAGCAGGAAACTTATTTCATTTACAGATGACGGATATAGTTAATGACCATACATTGTGTATTACGAATGTTGAAGGAGATCTTTTCTGTTTCGTGATAGAATATACTGACGTCACAGCGGTGATACTGTGTCAACCCTCTGATAACCACAAACCATTTCAAATGGAACTGCTCATATCATTACCCACTACTGTCAATGACATAACCACGAAAGGGCAGAAGATATTTGTGTGATGGAATAGTTACAAATTGTTTGGCGTATACCAATGATATCCATTTTATACATATAGCTCTATGAATGACTTTCCATAATAATGGACCAATGGCCGGTCCCACTTTTTATGTCAGCTGAGTACAAGTACCAGAATACCTTACATTTTCTTTTTTTAAGACAATACAGTTGTCGCCGCTTAAATGCAAGTCGCTTATATGCAAAAATCGCTTATATGCAAAGATTTTGGAAATCCAAAACCTATTCGTATTAAAATAGGTCTTTTTGCTCTGCTTATATGCAAAACGTTTATATGCCAAAATCGGTTATGTGCAAAGAAAAATTTGGTAATTTTGCATAGAAAGTCGGTTATATGCAAAAAAATTTCGCAAAAGTACAAGTTTTTCCACCAATGTTTCAAAGTTTTGCGTTTTTTTACCATGATTCATCATTTTATAAACAGCACTTAAACAAATCCCTATGATTAGCATCTCTTCTACTGTTTTGATTACTTCGGTCCTTGTTTTTATGAAAACAAAGCCTCGCTGTTAATTGCGTTTCTAAACAATATGCAACAGCTAATTGGCGTCATTATTTTTACACCTACTCTTCTAAGTAAGTTAAAAACAAACACCTCAAATGCTCGGTCTCTGAATCATTTGCCAATTCAGGCAAGTTGTCCATTACGTCATACCTTACGGGTTCAATATTTAAACTCTGCCTTAAATTTTACATTCACGTTTCAAAATGCCAACTCGAAAGACGCTAACACTCGCTGAAAATCTTGAAGTTATCAAAGCACTTGAAAAAAACCCTTCACAGTCTCAGAAAGAAACTGCTGAGAAGTATGGAGTCAGTATTGCTACCATTAGCCGAATTCTGAAAAACAAAATGTCACTTCAGTCAACAAGCGAAAAAGTGCAAAATCTTAGACGAAAAAGACAACGTACAAGCGCAGCCCCTGATGTTGATGAAGCCTTATTTACCTGGTTTCGACGAGCGAGTACTATACAGGGTATACCAATCTCTGGTGACGTTCTTAAGGAAAAAGCGCTTTTCTTTGCTAGAAGTTTGAATGTCGAAAACTTCAACGCTTCTGATGGCTGGCTTGGGCGATGGAAAACTCGATATAATGTGGTTTTTAAGAAAGCTCAAGGTGAAAAAAGAGATGCAGACACCCCCACTTCCGAGACATGCCTGAAAGAAACATTACCAAATATTCTAAGCCGTTACAGCGAAAGCGATATCTTTAATGCGGACGAAACTGGACTGTATTACAGACTTCTTCCGGACAGATCTCACGTTTTAAAAAGAGAAAATCTCGCTGGTGGCAAGAAGAGCAAAGCCCGAGCGACCATTCTAGTTTGTGCAAATATGAATGGTACGGAGAAGCTGCCACTCCTAATGATCGGAAAGAGTAAAAAACCAAGATGTTTTAGTGGCTGCAAAACTTTACCGTGCACGTATGATTAAAATGCTAATGCATGGATGACGGGGAAGATATTGGAGGGCTGGTTGAAGAAATGGGACAACGAATTACGCAAAGCAAAACGGACAATCGCTTTAATAGTTGACAACTGTATTGCGCATCCATCAGATATAACACTCACAAACATTAAACCTCCCACCAAATGTCACAAATCTTATCCAACCGTGTGACGAAGGAATCATCAAGGCGCTGAAAGCCCACTATCGTAAAGCCATGATTAAGAGATTGGTTACTGCCATTGATGCCGGATTGTGTCAAAATGTTAGCGCATTTTATAAGAAATTTGATTTGCTTGATGCTATGAATGCAATTGTCGCCTCCTGGTCTGAAATCACTGCGAAAACCATTGCAAACTGCTTCCATCATGCAGGTTTTGTATCAAGAGATGGTGGTGGTGATGAAGATTTGTTTGACGAAGGACATGAAATTCCGTTGGCTCAGCTGTTGGCAGCTCCGCATGGAATGGATCAGCGAAGCTTCGATGACATGTTATCTGCGGAGAACGGCCTCGAAACTGCACCACCAATTGATGAGAATTCGATCATTAAAGAGCAAAAAGGCATGCAGGAGAGCGAAGACGAGCTGGACGAGCCCGAACAAAAACCGGTAATTAGTCACGCTGAATTTATTTAGCTGATATGAAGGACTATCTTTGCTTGCATGGCTTCAATGACTGGATATCGTTTAACTCGTTATCAAACTTTTCAACGGACGTGTATTCAAATGTTGCCAAAAGGCAAACATCAATAGACAGTTATTTTAGAAAGTAAGAGCATTTGTCTTGTATATTCATGTAACATAAGTGTGCTACAGTAATAAATAAGTTTTTGCAATTCTTATTTAGTTTTGTTTCGTGTCATTAAGTTGAAACGGGATTTGATTATACTGTATTCTCATGTTTCGCATACAAATCACCGGTCATTTACATTATGTAAATGTGAATTTTGCTCGATGCGCGTCCTAGGAACGAATCCGCTTATATGCAAAATCCGCTTACATGCAAAAATGTAGTTGGCAAAAACATTTTGCATATAAGCGGCGGCGACTGTATTTAATATACTCAAAGGGAATGGAAAGACATATGCTTACTTTAGCATAGCAAAGATTTCGAAAAGCCTTTTGGTAGTTGTATTGGGCAGTTAAATCAGGGGGAACCAGCTATTGTTTTCCCTCGTTAAGAAAAGGCAGGACTCCCCGAACATTAACATGAGGAAATGATTGAGCGCTCCGGTATTCCTGCTATTCTACACCAGTCGCGTAGCAATAAATGTCAAAGATGGTGGGGGAGGGAAGATGAGGTAAATGTGCCAAGATATTCGAAATGAATGGACAAATATTACTATGCAAAACTCAGCCAAGGCATTTCCCTAACGCTAAAAGTAGAACTCTTAGTATAATTTGCCTAAAGAACGGATAATTTTTACATAGCCATTTCTCGTTCATATTATATTTCGAAAACGATTTCACATAAAAGTGCGCCGTTTCCCTTGAGGTGATATATACAAGAGTGTTTTTAGTTAAGCCATTACCACTACCATAACCACTTTGTTCTGAGAGCTGATCACATATGTTGGTATCCACGTACAATCTCAATTCCCGTCGGCATGAAACAGTATTCCTCGCCAAAACAATTAGCATTGAATATCTTTCATGAACTTGAATTTAAAGACCATAACCTATTTACTAATTTTTCATCTGGATATTACGCAAACTAAATTCGCAACGGGCAAGGTTAATGTCCATACAAATGCAGTGGGTGTACCGACAGTTCTGTGTGGACGAAATGTGTGAAAGAGACAACTAACCCCCGGCCCCGCTTCTGTTTACACTATTGTTCTACGCGTCTGGAGAAAAGTAATCCAAAAATATAAGGCCAACCCTTATCGTGGAATTGACTCAGTGATGTAAAATACAAATAAATAAAACGCGTGATAAAGTAAGATTGGAAGTGGTTAATTATATGTAAAAACGTTAAATTGAGCGACGATCCAGCGAATGCAGATCGGTGCTCCAGTTGCATGATATGCCAATAAAGTAAGACTAAATTCTAGCTTTGTGTTAGGAACTTTCAAATATTTGAACAATATCATCTCTTCCCAGCTCAGACAGTATTTGAATTAGCTTTTCCACATTGTTTTCAGCTTTGGTTCCCCAGTCGTTGAGTAGGGCCCGTGCGTGATCCTTTTCCAAATTAAACTTGTCCACCTCCTCTTTCGTGTAGCCCATTTTACCAGCCAAAGCTCCATAATCTTTGCCAGGAATGGAAACATTTAATTTTTGACAAGTTCGATCATAAATGTCATTTCCAAGTTGATCCAGTGTCATTGTGTTCTTCCTAGTTCCTGGAAAATAAACGTAAGAAATGTAACGGACATAAGATTTTCATGAGAAAAAAAAAAAACAAAACAGCGAACAAAAGTTAATAAAAAAAATTGCTTACTTTTTATACTACAACTCGCCTCATCTTTAGATTGCGACCGCCTTTTGTTGCGATTACCTATTAAACAAAGACAAGAAAATCAAGGATAAATAAGCATGAAAGCATAACAAAGAAAATTGATAAATTCAAAGCAGCCTGGATTTCGCAAAAGACAAAGCACGGAAACAGCTATCATCAAGATAACTGATGAACTTCTTAGTATTTAATATGGACATTAATTTGGCATAATACATGCTGACTGGTAGTCTATATAACTTTGGTTTCAGAAACCAAAGATATATGGCGTAGATTACTTGGTGATCCCCCTTCCCGTAAGTGAATGATTTCGATGATGTTTCGACTTTATTTCAAGACTCCGATTTGACAACAACTTCGAAGATAAGTTGAACCATCATTGTAATCACGTCCATCTTTATCTGTGTACTAAAATCTTGGGTTCTCAAGATACTAGTATTTTTCAGTATTTGTTTTATGCTTTACTAAATAAATAAATTGCATTTCAAGCAGTCAAAGGTGAGTTTATGAATGGATGCACGGTAGCAAAAACAACTTCAAAGACTTATCAATATTCAATTGGTTGTACGGATTTGATCACGTGCAAGGGCTTTTATATCTGATAAAACTTACTGAGACGAATATTTTATGAAGAGAAAATTTCATGATCAATGATGGCTAGTTGTGAAATTTTCTCTTGATACTGTCCTAAGAATGATTTTGAAATAGAAATGAACGTTTTATACGAAATACTATCAAACATACAGTTTTATGCAAAGTTGTTATCTTAATAAGCGCGTCAACCTTGGTTATTTTAGTATCTTTTTTCTGCGCTTTTAAATCGACCGCGTGTCTAAAAATACAGATGGATTAACCAACACCGGTAGAACACCAGTACCAAAGCGCGTTCCATTTATTTCAGTTTCACTAAGATCTCTATCATGATTAATTGTAAAGCACACACTTTTTCCCTTCTAAAAATTCTCGCGTTCTGCACTAGAAATTTTACAAACTTGATAAAACACTACCTACTTGTTTCAATGTTTCCATGAAAATGAAGAAATCGTATAGTATTCTGGTAGTTCTATTCAGATGACGTAATAAGAGGAGCCGCCTCTTATGTTCAGATACTTATGATTTGTTTATGATTAGCACGATAAAGCGTCCTTATTATTAGCACGCTCGCACGACAGCAACTGTACTTACATTACTGTACTTACAAGGAAGCTTTAGAGTGGTTGTTGATGTGAAGTCACTGCCTTTGCTGAGTCGTAATTTTCCAGTATTTAGATCACCACCACGGCAGGCATAGTGAATAGGCAAGTTACCATCATTGTCTATACAGTTAACGTCTGCACCACATTGGATTAGATAATGAACCAATTGCGTATGTCCAGACAATGATGCAAAATGAAGTGGAGTACGACCATAGTTATTTGTTGAAGTTAAGTCACTGCCTTTGCTAATTAGTAATTTTACAGTATTTAGATAACCACCACTGCAGGCATAGTGAATAGGCAAGTTACCATCATTGTCTCTACAGTTAACGTCTGCACCACTTTGGATTAAATAATGAACCTCCTGCGTATGTCCAGACAATGATGCAAAATGAAGTGGAGTACGACCATAGTTATTTGTCGATTTGAAATCACTGCCTTTGCTAATTAGTAATTTTACAGTATTTAGACGACCCTCTCTGCAGGCATTGTAACCATCCATGTCTCTAGGGTTAACTTCTGCACCAATGGGTGCCAGTGTAGGTAGTCGAGGATAACAAGATGCGATAACTTCGGGTGAAGCAACTACCTGAAATATACGAAAAGAATATTTGTATTATATTAGATTATGTAGATTAGTAATATATTATATTGGATTAGATCATGTACAAGACTCTATGCTCCTTCAATGTGGGAGCTCCATTTTTGATTTCACGTCACCTATCAAGAAATAACCTAACACCCCCGATAAATATCACAATTTTATCTTATTCATGAACAAAAGGTCTTACGTGTTTTTTTTTAGTTATTACTTTATTTTATTTTTATGTTTTAACTTTTTTTTCCACTGAGCATGTGCAACAAGACACGAATTGGAAACGTTCCCTCAAGGTTCCCGATAGACTGTCGGCTAATCAGAAGATAAGTTTCGTTCCACACTCTCTTCTACGTAGCTCCTGTGGACCTGCAGTTTTCTTATACTAAATTTCAACTACATTACGCCAAGTGACCATTTTATATGAGTTGCTACTAAATTGTATACTTCAAACAACTCGCTATTCGACTATCGACATCGCCCGTCCGCAAACGTCCCGACTTATACGATTCTATGTACGCGAATGCCAAGCAGTTTCAGCCATTGAAATCTGTCAGGAGGAATGAGGGGAGAGAACGTGAATTTCAGATAAATGTTCACAAGGTCAGCTAAATTTATTTCTATATCTTAGACAATGAATGTACAATTACAGTCAACATCAAGGTGCCGTATGCGAAATTAACAGTTAATTTAGTTGCTACGACCAACCCGTAATCCTTCATTTACTCATGAAATACCAACATGTGCACGTACACTTCCAATTGTTGGACAATATTGTTCGACAAGAGCGTGGTTTGTATTTTGTTGTAAACAGTTCCCATGTACTAGAAAAGTTCATCAGTGCGACACTCTTCTGCCTCATAACGAACTAAATCATTTAGCTCGTGCAGTTCACTCTTTTACCGTTCAGTGTACATTAACACCTCAAATAATCTTTTTGGAATGGGCATTTACTCATCTTACTCTACATTATTTTCGCACTAATTGCAAAAAACAAAAAAACATTTAATTATTGTTATTTTAAATGCAAAGTGTTAGAATGTTAGAATGCCATGCAGATGAAATGCAAAATGGTAGAATATGTCTTAAGTACAAAAATAGTAATAAAATTATTCTTGGACTTTAGTCATATTCCAACATAGCCTGGGAGTGGATCCCCTTTGCCACGTACTTAATCCTTATGAATCCTTATGGTCCTTGTGACAAAGTAGAGTGCAGTAATACGTCCATATTAAGTGAAAGTAAATTTTTAAGTGATGATATCATACATTTTAAGACACATCCAGAAACAGTTGCAAAACATTCATTTTTTGGGCCTTCAACTAGCAATGAAACCTGTGATACTGCAAATCTAGTGCAATTAAATACTGTCATGGACTCTTCTAGTTCATGGTAACAACGTGGTTACTGTCAAATTATAAAAACACAATACTAGACTGCAGTTTAGCAGACCTACTGTGTCACTGACTAGTTAGGGTAAGGGTATGTATTAGATTTAGTGAGCTGGCAGAATGGTCTCTGCCTTACTTGGGCCTGCTAACTGCTGTGCCCATTTTTTGAACAAAACTATTTTCCTGACATTTGATACATTACATCATTTTAGTATCCAAATCGCAGACCCATGCAATCAATTTGTACATGACTTTCATTGGACATTGGTGGTCATAATGTTTAGCAATTAAATGAAATAAAGAAGAGCTTTTAAAAGAATGAAATTGGCAAGATGAAAATGTTTTGGATCCACTGTTTGATCAATAAATGGAATACCATAATGTTGACTGTCATTCTTATCTAATGTGCAATTGATTTAATTTAAGATATCAAAATAAAGTTAGGATGTCAGCAACTGAAATCTGGAAGTGGCAGGCTTTCCTGAGAATGCCAAATCTCATCATTGAAAAGTGTAAAGTTAGCATGCAATTGGAAATGAACACAGAAGACTGGTGCCTAAAATGGATGCTTTGATTTTATGCAATATTCTATAGACCTACTTGAAATGGTGATTTTATGATAAATATAAAAAAAGTGCCGGAGCAATCTGAAAGGACTTTTATATTTTGTAGTACAGTACTACAGTTTAGCAGACCCATGTTGCTGTTTGTCTTTTGCCATTGGCTCAGTAAAGAAGAAAATGAGCTTTAGGCATAACATTTAAACAGCAAAGGTCAAGGTTCCACAAGTGGGTCTAAAATCCCATTAGCTTACCAAGATTCTGTATCTGCAGATTTAAAAAAGATAAGGTTAGAAAACTTTGCAAGGATTTTTACTCCAAAAAGGCTTCCTCATTTACCTACATGTACTGGTACCATTGTATGGCGCCAAGATGGCTGCCACGTTTGTGAGGGCTCCTTGCCTTCACCTTATTATCTGTGTATTTATCAGTCTTATTTATTATTCTAAGCCACTAAAAGCGGACTTAGACTTCAAAGAAAGTCCTTGGCTATAAAAGTGTCGCGTTTCATGATCTTTTATGCTTAAACATCGATTTCGACGGCCACTTGTGTCATGCAGTCATCATGGTTTGTTATTACTGGCTGTCCTGGAACGCTACATTTTGTTGGATATTATGATTAACATGGACGTCCAGTCTCAACCTGGCCCTATGTATGTCTTGTCGGTGGAAATTCCTTGCCTAAGAGTTGGTTCTTGTACGAACAGTTTATCAAGTGGAGTCAGTGTGCGAGGTAATAGCCGTTTCATCGATCGTGCCAAACTTTTGTCCTATCGAAACAAGGCTTCTAACCCCTCTACTGTTGTCATGGCCGAATTAAAATCACTGGGTATTCTAAGATATAGAGGAGGTCGAGGAGCGGGAAATTCAAATGTGGTATTCACGAAGGGCATAACAGTTGTGAAATGTCGTCGTAGAACCGGGATTAAACACAGACAAGTACAGGTCGATGCGAGAAATTTAATACGCATCCGCCCGGAAAACATTGTTACTAGTCGGCCTATATCTACGGAATTTGCTGTTCCTAAATGTCTTTTTATTAACATCTGTGGTTCGACAAAAACGAAAAACCAAGTGAGAGCTTCCGTGGCGTTAGATGCTGATCTTAGGAGTCAAGACATTGATATATGTGTTGTCTCTGAAACACATCTCTCAATCAAAATGCCTGATGCGATTGTGAATATTCCCGACTATGCTTTATTTAGGAGAGACAGGTGCTGGGAAAATTTGGATAGTAGGAAAAAGGGTGGCGTGGCTATCTATGTAAGGGATAACCTTAAGGTCCTGGACGTATACCGTTCCAGACTTTATGAACTTATCTGTCTAACTTTGTTATTGCCTTCTGGTCACCGTATGTTAATTTGTGGCCTTTACAATCCACCGATGCATAAATACCGAGACGCGGATTTGATGAATTATCTCATTAGCTTTGTGGACTCGGTGTTGGAGAAATATCCTGATACGGTTGTTGTGTGCGGCGGCGATCTTAATCGATTGGACACGCATGAATTTAAAGCATTGTCGGGATGGAATGTTCTGGTCGATTTCCCTACGAGAGGTCACGCATGTTTGGATTATTGCCTTACCAACAGGCCGGAGTTGTTTGGAAACACTTATCCTTTTCACATGTTGATAAAGACCGATCATGAGGGATTTGTCTTACCCGCTGGAACAAAACTTAAACCCACGTGCCGTAAAGTACTTGTGCGCGATTGTAGAGAATATCGTAAACAATCTTTCTATCAGGCTTTAGCAGCACAAGACTGGCAAGAGGTTGACACGGCTGACAATGTTGATGTTGCAGTTAGAATTATTGAGGACAAAATATGCTCTTTAATGGATACCTGAATGCCACTCAGGTCTATCCGTATGTCAACTCGAGATCCCAGTTGGATTTCCCCTCTTGTGCGGTCCATGCTTAGAGCAAAAACGAGAATATCACTCAATAATAGAGATCGACTAAAACTCGCGAATAGCAGAATTTCACAAGTTATTAGTGAAAATAGAAGAAATCCAGCGAGTTTAATGGGTAGTCGAGAATGGTGGAAAACTGTTGACTTAGTCTCACAGCGTCGTGCAAAGACAATCGGTGTTAATTTCGACCACGCATCGCTTGATCATCTGAATGACTATTTTTGGCGTCTGTGATATGATGACAGTTATGTGAGACCTACTGATGTGCTTATTGAGGGGGATGTGGAAGTTCCACAGATAACAGAGAGGCAGGTCTGGAATGCGCTCACTAAGTAGAAAAGAACAGCTACAGGCCCAGACAACATACCATTCTGGATTTGGAAAGATCACGCAGAACTTCTCACTCCAGTAATCACTCGTGTGTGGAATTTATCGCTATTAACTTACTCATGGCCGTGTTCCAGGAAGAGGGCAAATATTAACCCCCTTCCTAAGGTCGATATTCCTAAAGTGGATTCAGACTATAGAGGGATAAACGTCACACCGGTGATTGCCAGGGCCTTCGAGAAAGTTGTATATCATACGTATGTGAGGGAAATTGTTGAGGAAAGTTTGAGCCCTACTCAGTTTGCTTATAGGGAGGGGGGTAACTGTACCAATGCATTAATATCTATTCAACATCATGTTTATAAATATTTGGACAATCAAGATTGTAAGGCAGTTCGCATCTTTGTAATGGATTTTAGCAAAGCATTCGATTCTGTTAATCACAGTTTACTCTCTGCAAAACTTAAGCAGCTACCGCTTAACCCCTACATAATTAACTGGTACCATAGCTTTCTGCATGAACGACAACAGCGTGTTTTATCTAGTAACCATGTTTGTACTTGGCAGGTAGTCAACAAGGGAACGACTCAGGGAAGTGTTAGCGGCCCTTACCTTTTTAATGTTTTCCTTAATGATCTAAATATTTTTCATAGTGACGCTCCTGCTCTTTTTAAATATGCAGATGATTCTACTATCATAGCTCCTGTAAGCAGTATGTCTGATCCGTCTGACCGTTTAGTAGAACTATTTTTAAAGTGGACTAGAGAAAATAATATGATTTGTAACCCTAGCAAATGCAAGGAACTCATTGTTAGGAAGAAGAACAATAACACGCAATATGAGCAGATTTGCAATATCCCACAGAGTAACAGTCTGTCGTTACTAGGTGTTACTCTTCAAGGTAACTGGAAGTTCAATGAACATGTAAGATTGAAATTAGCCAAAGCAAACAGATGTTTGGATGTTTTAAGGTCTTTTAGAAAGGAGCAATACTCTCAAGGAGAGATAGACCATTTATTTAAATCCTTAGTTATGCCGAATTTTACATACTGTCTTTCTGTGTATGGAGCGTCAGAATCTCATTTGAATATTATACAATCTTTTTTAGATCGTTGCCATAAGCACCGCTTTGTTTCTTTTCCCGTTTCAATTAAGGATCTTTTATTTAGACAGGACTGCAAGATTTTAAAGGCTATTATCTCTGTAGATAACCATCCGCTAGGTTCGTATTTACCATCAATAAAGGAGACTAAATATAATTTGCGTAAAAAACAGTGTGCCTTCTCCAAGGTTAATACCGAAAGATTTATGACATCCTATGTAAATAGACTGATTTTTAAACACAAGATAATGTAGTTTCTATGTAGTTTTTATATTATTTGTTTGTAGTTTAACTAGAGTTATATCTCTGTAGAATGTAACAAAAGATATGTACTTTTATCTTTTGGAAATAAAGACTATTGACTATTGAAGATCCCACTGACATTGTTTCCCGACCAATGTTTTGGATTTACTTCCACACCAAAACCAAAACCCAACCCCTAAACATTATCCCTAACCCTATGCCTAAACTCCACCCCTGAACCTTTTCCCTAACCCTAACCCTAATTAAATGTGGATCATAAGAATAAAGATTGCTTTTGCCTCTTTATGAAACTCTTTGTCTCTTTAATTCCAAATAATCAAATATTTTTACATCCTTTAGAGTGTGCAATTTTCCAGCTGCCAAAAGCTGCCTCATTTGTGTTCTGAGTCTGGAAGAAAGACTGGCTACAAGGTTGTTTTATTAAACTCCAATCCAGTCTTAGATTTTAATTCATGCATAGATTATTAAATCTGTAAGAACAAGTAAAAAGTTTAGAGTTCAAAGAGTTTACTTTTTAGTTTTGCAGTATAGCAAGTAATAATGTCAACACATAGCTTACAAGTTTGAACTAGTCAAAATCAGTATTATGTCACCATTTATTGTTCATCATTTCTCAAGAACAACATGAAGGAAATTTTCCCTTTTTCTTGTGCTTGCTCTGGTGCCTACATGTACTTGTGCTTCCTTCATTGTTTTTCACAAGTAAACTGGGTTTTGAAGCAAACACAAGAGGCCTAAGTTATCTAAGAGTTACCCCCATCTTATGACAAATATTCCCCAGATTTAAAAAAAATCAACAACCAGAAGAGTCAAGCAGATGTTCAAAAATTTACAAAATCATTACTCACAAGATAAGTGAAAAGAGCATGCAAGCAAACAGGTTTGGGATTCTGTTCCTGCGATCCAAGGGAACACTACAATTGTTATTTGTTCATCAACTATTTTGTTGTGGTTGTTAAAATTGCCACTTTGCCTGTGGAATCTGTACTGCAGTATATAATTAAGCTGTTTTTCTTGGTACATATCTATGCTTTTTCTTCCTTGACATGTTATCTGTCAAATGTTTGTGCCAACTTCTTAAGCTTCACCCTCTTCCTGCCCTGACAATGAACCCATGCTTTCTCTTTGCTTGCCTGGAATTAGCAGGATTTAAATGGGAAGATTACCAAAGGCAACAATGGATTGCCATAATAGAGACAGTTTTAATGCATTGCTGACAACTGGTAAGCACCCTCCTTCTGCTCAACAAAATCAGGTTGCATTTCTGTTGCAAGAATAAAATAAAAAATATTGCCTTTAGGTGTGGGAGGGTTAATTCTGTGAATAGGTTTCAGTACCACACACCATAATTGAACATGAAACCTTATCACTAACTAGATTCTCCAAACATTTAGCTACAAAAAAAACACTGGGGTTGTAGAGTGATGGGTCATGTTAAACTATGTGCACTACATTATAGTTCATAATTAACGGAGAACAAGCATACTGGCAAGTCTTGTGTATTAACATATCAGTTACTCATTGCGTGCACTTAATCACAAACAGCTGATTGACTTATTGAGACTTCCCAACCTTCATACAGTCCATCTGTTCCACCAATTATAAACCAGCCCACACTGTAACCTTACCCCAACTATCTAATTTTTTGTACCCATATTGTTTGAGAATCTTGTTATGCGGTGATCAGATGTTACTTGTTTGATGTCTGTTTGGGCACAACAACTTTTTTTCTGAATGTTAAAGTATGAAAATCATGTGCACTAATAATACTTAGTTATATTAACATTAATCTCAACTTTACATGTAACTCTTCAATATTACTGTACTAGTGTGGATCTAGGATTTTGCAGAAGGGGGTGTTTGGTATGCCAGATCTGGCTTCAGGTTTTTTAGGAGGGCATGGGTAAACAGATCATTGGTTCTTCTAGGTTTTTAAGTGGGGAGGTTTCTCCATCACTTAAATGGATTTACAATTAGAGAAAATACATGCAAACAAAGTTTATTATATAAACATAAGGACATTGGCAAGAAACCCTCACATTGTATGGTGGCCCAAAGGTGGTGTTTAAGCCCCCTAAACCCTCACCCTTGATCTGCTGCTGCTGTAGTTTTATATGTGGCCATTATTTCTTTACTAGAGCTCAGGCAAATGCTATCCATGGCCCTTGACAGGAAAGTCTGGTCGAAACACCTTAAGAAACTCTTTGTTAATATGTTGCCTTAACAATGCAAAACTGACCTTCAGAAATAAAAACACGTGGTTATCCAATTCCTGATGTTAAAAATCCTGGTACATTACTCATGAAGAAATCTAGAAATCTTAATTTAGACCTAATTTACCCTTTTTACCTTAGAAAGCGAGAGGTAAGCAAGAAATTTTATTGTCAATTGCACAACCACCTCTTAAAATCTAGTAGTCCAAGAAAAGTTTGGTCATTTTGGACAACTGAATGTTTACTTCTTTCTTTAATTTCAGGCCAAGAAGTAATATATACTGCATACTTATTTATATCTTTCATGATAGAACTTCCATCTCACTTGGCTGCATGACCTGTATGCCACTAGAATAACCTTTCATATTTTTATCAGTAACTATTGGTAAACAATTTTGCTCATCAAGAAGTGACTTCAAGTTGGGAGGAGGTTAAGAACGGTGTCCTTAAACTTAAAATATGGTGGTTGATTGCAGTCAGTTTTCTGTATTGCAGTCAAATAGAAACACTTCATCTTTTGCCTGCTTTTCTTGGGGTATCACAGATGTTGCAGGTGGAAGTCTTTGACACTCACAGCAGGTTTGGTGATGTAACGTTGAAACCAGCCTTAACATCTGTACATAGCTTTAATTTATGAAGTTTACTCACAATAAATCATGCATTATTACTAATAAAGTCTGTTTACTTTGTCTTACTGTAGTATTTATATCATTAATATCTTAGAATTTAAACTTTAAGCATGTCACATTCCATTTATGTAACACCACGTCATAAGCCCTGCGATACAATCATGAAATCAAATATAAACCTAACTAACCGGTTAACTCCAGGTTTATGGATAAAAAATTATCTATTGCTGAGATACTTTTCGCCTCCTTAATTTGACGGAGACTGATCAAATCTAACAGAAAGCCAGGTGCAAAATTATCGTCTTAACTAACGAGACGTAAAAATTGAACTTCATCGATAGTAGAAATTCAAACGTAACTAGGAAATTGCAATAGTCAAATTTAGAGCGGGGAGTAGAACATTCTATCGAGAGGTCTGAATTTCGCTATTCATCGATAGTACATTCCACACGAAACTTCGCCGCATTCCTGTACCCTACTTCCTACGTGAAGGTGAAAAATGGTTATTTCGACTAATTTGGTGCAGAATTCGATGGTTATATTAGCCAAACTCTCGTTTCTCAAGTGGTTATTCGACTTCTTATTAACAGTTGGATTCTTTTAGGTGTGTCTAGCTCTGTAATACATGTAGTAGCAACAAACAGGAAGTCTCGGTTTAACTTTAATGGAGCTTGAAATTTTTTCTTATATCTTTGAATAAATTTCAATTTTTCCAGGTTAAGAAGGTTATCGACTCCAAAATGAAATTCCACGGATAAAGCTCTTTTGTTTGATAGTAGGGACTATTTCGAGCTTTACCTCGGTCCATCACTTCAGTTGCTTATAACCCTCGTGCAACCAACTATCGCAATGGACAGCCATTGCGTTCAGTGACCCTTCTTAAACATACGCTCACAAATCCACGACATTTGGGCAATCTTTTACGTTAGCTTTAACTTGAAGGCAAACACGATTAAATGCCTTACCTAAGGGCTGATAAGCCTCAACGAATGAACAAATATTTCCTTGTGACCGTGTCTGTTACCTCCTTCGTCTTCGATCATACGTGAAATAGTGCTTGACCTTGAAATTTGAGTTGTTTGTATATTTATGATCAAGGCTGACGACATCTTCATGGTGGGACAAAAATAGCATTTCATTGGCTCTTGTCAAAGGGGATTCCCTTCCATCTCTGGGATTTCCCAATTTCGCTCTCTAATTTGGGAGGCAGGACATGACGTCTTCCCCTTCTTACGATATATTTGCGCAGCAGCCAAACTGTGCAAAAGTAGAATTACCAGATCTTCTTTATCGCTGTTAGTTGACTTGAAAGTTGGTTAACACCAAGAAACTGGGGTCAGTTGTACAAAGCCCACATACCATATCCATGAGATAAAACCTTACTAGTGAACACAGCCATTCACTCTTTCACAATCGAATTCAGATCTTACGGGCGGAAACTTTGCCATAGGTGGATAAAATGCATTTCGATGGATAAAAAATTTTAGAAAATTTAGCTTTTGTGATTCAAAGCATGGATAGTGCTTTTTACTCGTTAGGACATATCCAAGGAATAGTCATCCTGGGGAAGGTGACAGGGAGGCTGCAGGCCTTATGTTGGGAAAGCTATGCAATCTCCCATCTGGGAAATATTCATAACTTCTAGAAGAAAATCTTAGGAAATAATCCAAAGGATTTAGAAGTAGTGCAGACTGCAGAGAGATATTTTACAAAAATTTGTTACAAAAACAGTTATAATCGTTTTTCAATAACAATAGGCCGCGGAAGCACTTCAAAAATGTGGGGCACTGACAAAAGAGGGCACTTTTGTGATTTAATTCTAGAAAATTGAGTAAAACCTCGTTACTACTAGGCAACTGTTTTATAACGAGAGAAAAGATTCCGTTTTATGAAACGGATATAAAAATGATTGGCAATCATTTTAGATTTTTAAGATTTTCCACCAACCACACAGTTTAGCAGCCGATTCGGGGACTTTAGCCCCTACAGCATAAAATGTCAGTTTCCTCCTCGAAAGTATCCCGGTTTTGAACAAGAGCCCCACAACTGTTATAACAATACAATTTTTATGGTATGACAATAAAGGGTAGTTAAATATTCACCAATGTAAAGGTGTATATAGTACGTTGGTATAATTACACTGGTAATTATCGAGAATCCCTCAGAGTGATTGGATCACCCTCGTGCAACCATCAATTGCAATGGACAACAGTCACGTTCAGTAATACTTCTTAAAGTTGAATATAAAATCACAAAACGAATACATTTCGACAATCCTTCATGTTACCTTTAAGCAGAAAGCAAATAGCATTAACTACCTTATCTAAGTACTTATAAAGTTTGATGCAATTAACAATGTTCCCAAAAGACCATGTCTGCCACCACCTTTCCCTTCAACCATATGTAAATTACTGATTGACCTTCCAGTACTTAATTCCATAATTTTCTTTCCTAGAAGCCAGTTAAGCTTTATCCCCTTATTACAGAGAACAAATTATTGCAGTAATATCAAAGTAAGCACTGGTGCACCTACTTTTTCCCTTGCTGCCTCTCCTCTTCCCCGATATTTGTTTCAGTTGTTGGTTTTACTATAAGAATAAGTATAAAAATACATGAAAAGTACTTTTAGTTGAAATAGAAGATATATTGTATACTATAAATTAGTATTGAAAATATTTAGAATATTTGTTGTCCCCAGTTGTCTAAGTTTTCATCTTTACGTTTAGGACCGCAGTAACTGGTGTCAGGTGTTGCGGTTGACCAGCCTGTAAGGAAATGGCCATATAAATATCTCTGATATTGACAAATCTCTTTTTAACTAATCTACATAACTTTGAACTGATATATGTTATTTTAACTTTTAATTATTTATTCATTTTAACCCACGAAGACCTAAGCTGTTTGTTCAAACGTCTTCTAAAATTTTTATCAACGTATTTTTAACGTTTTACCTAGCCAGTGTCAATCATTAAAACTTTTAAAATATGTGCAATCCTGGCTGCAATTTCAACATTTTCCGATTATTTAGCTTTATTTGATCCTAACCCAATGGCCTCACACCAATGCCTGGTTGCCTTAAATTCTTACCATGCAAGCACTCATTATTCTTGAACTCAAACTGTAATTGTTTTTGAGAAAGATCCCCCAGGTTTATTCATAAATTTACTCCCCTGCTTATGCTTGTGCCTATTTCGTTTGCCACTCATACGCTAAAACGTGGGTCGCCCTTTAAAAATGTGACTGCACAAAATGTTGATTAGGTCGTCATAAAGTCTATCGAGACAATCCATGGCCAAATCATTGCTGAAACAGTGGTGGTGCTATCATCAGTCGAAATTACCCGACGAATAGTTAATTTTAACTCAAGAGAGGGGCTGTAGCCCCCCTTTTCCGCCACCCCTGCACTGAAACATTAGCAAACCTTCTTGAAGCATCACATTCAAATTAGGAATTGTATAAACCTGTGGAATTGACGCTGTCACTCTGGAAGATTTTGTTTTGAATTATTGTCTTCTGTGACAATAAAAACAGCGGTTGAAACCAATTAGGCTGCGTTATCTTATGCTAGGTTGCTGGGTTGATAATTCCTGTCGCATAAAAGAGGTATTCTAAGGGCCTATTTACACGAAACCGGGTGGATCGTTAAGTCGAAACAGGTCGTCAACCCGGATTAACCCGCCTACAAAATAAACTCCTGTCAATATTTACATGATAGCCGGGTCAATCCGCTTTGCCGGGTAACCCGATTGAAGACCTGGGTTGACCCAGGTTGGCGTGGGGGTGAAGGTGTGAAATTTTGTTTGAATGTTCATGTAAACACAAGTTGAATTGAGCGGGGTTCGAGAAAAGTGGTGGTAGATGTATCAACCTGGGTTCATTCTCTTACCCAGAATGCAAGATCGCTAATCCGGTTCAGCCACTTGATCGCCGCATCTTGGGTGGACCAGACTCGGATGGCTGGCAACCCTGGCCAATGTAAACATAATTTATTAACAATCCAAGTTGCCGTCCTGACACGGGTTGGCGGCTAACGAGGGTTCGTATAAACACGCCCTATTTTAGATTTTTCAGTGTAAGTGATTTAGAACAAGCGGAACAGGTGCGTCGTCACTCTGCTGATAAGCAGTAAAAACACTTGTACGTTTTAAAACAAAGGTAGGGCTTGAGTCATCACAGGAACGTATGACTCAACTTTAATTTTGATTATTCTTTTCCTTCGAGAAATCCATAAATGTACAAATTTGTGTTATTATTTTGGATTTGTTTGTGCATCACCATTGAGTACAAGATTTGCAAGGTTGCTTATAAATAATTGAATACCTTATTTTTAATTAGATAATTATAAGCATGAAATTTAGGATGATATGGTCATGTCATCACGACGCCGAATTTAACACACTTCAGATTACGCCATGATCAGGTGAAGTGGTTCTTCACAGAAAACCTGACCTGAGGTAGTAGAACTTCATGACAGAGCCTTTGTCAATTGGCTTTGATTTTGTTCTTTGTAAGGTATACACGTTAAAAGAACACTAATATACACTATATAGTATATTAGTGTTCTTTTAACTGCGGGCCCATTCCTTTGTTTTAGCTTGTATTACAACCAGAATACTGTTAGGCATCGAATCGACGTACTCGCTGAGCTTGTTCTTCAGTTTGCGATTTGTTGTTCCAGATTTGCTTAATCATCGTGAGTACATCGGAAAGAAACCTCATGTCCGGACGTGAATGTTTTACAGCCCACTGTATGTTGCCCAAAGCATCTGAGGTGAAAAAATTGTGTTTTGTGGCTGTGTTACGTGAGATGCATATTGTTGGAAAACGGCAAAGGATAGTCAAACTTAAAAAATTTGTCTGTTAATGCATACTGCGATATAAAATGACATCGTTTACGCATTACGATGAAGTAAGTCACTTTACGATGAAGTATTTACGCTTACCAGAAGTAAGGGGACAGACAAACTCTCATGTATATTTATGCAAATAACACGCATGAACACGAAGCTATGATAATAGTGAATTAAATGTATCGAAATGACCATGATTTGCTCAAACACCACGCCCTTAACTTCTTTTCCGTGTAGAACATGCGATAAACGATAAAACAATATCCCTCCACTTTCCTCGTTCCTCCTGTGCTAAAGACGTGGATACGAAGCAAATTTGGTATGTTACCAAATATCCTACAGTTCTGAATGGCTGCCTAGCCGCATTAAAAGCTGTTTTACAAGTAAATGGGATTGCACACCAAGTAGAAATCTTCTGTGACAAGTGATACTGTCTTAAAATTATATAATTTAAAGAGGAATCAAGAATCAAATGTCAGTCATTTAACCAGGGTTTGTTCTATTGCTCAGTCATTGTTAGGGAATCAACCAGACAATAATCACAATCGTGATATGATATATGTGTAGAAGTGTCCCATCAAAAAACACGAAACTAAGCCATTTAACATGTGATTTGATAAATAATCTTAATATGACTTTAAGTTTAAAACGCTTCATGGCATCGCGAAACATCGTCAAAGCGGGTAAAACTACATATACAGTGAATATAAAGCTAGTTTGAGATGGATTAAGTCAATGGAAGACGCATGCAAGATCAGCCAAGCTTGAGCTGGCGACAGTCGACTGTGACCATAGATGTCAAACGAAATGTTTGCGAATATTTCTTCTTGAAGAAATTTCTTTGGACACTGGCTGTACCCACCCGAAAGCAGCCATTGTCGTTACCAACTTTGAACCACAAAATCCACGAAAAGACGCAACGCTTGCTACATTTCTTTAAAGGTGAAATTTAATTTTGACCTTCGCAAGTTTAAGATCAAAGGGTTGGAATGCTCGCAAACGGTCGAGTGAATCAATAGAATACAGAATTCGCACTCCCTCGTTTGCGTTGACTGCCCCCCATTCAAACTCGGCAAGAAAGTCTCTTACACTGACTTTATCCCCATCAGACTAGCTTCATATTCATTGTGTATTATAATTTTATCCACTCTGATGTTGCATGACGCGAAGAAACACTAGTCGTGTTATAATTGTTATGCTCCAAAT
The DNA here is from genome assembly GCA_030142905.1 of Heliopora coerulea. Classification (NCBI taxonomy): domain Eukaryota; kingdom Metazoa; phylum Cnidaria; class Anthozoa; order Scleralcyonacea; family Helioporidae; genus Heliopora; species Heliopora coerulea. The sequence goes on along the minus strand of JASJOG010000080.1, from coordinate 864,730 downwards.
TGAATAGCTTTATTTCATGTTCTGTGCTTGGCACTCGTATTCATATTGCAGTAGCTCATTCATATCGTATTAGAATGTCTTTGAATATTATAAGAGCTTGACCGAATGTATTTTAACTTCAGCATCGAGATGAGATGACTTAAACGTGCCAAAACGCAAACCATCTAATCAATTTGCGAAAAACAAGGTGTCCAATAACTTGGCAGCGATCTTGTAAATTTATCGTTCGTATTTGTAGTTCATCGTTTGTGTAATAACCAATAACTACGTTCTCTGTAGCAAGTCGTCCTTCCCGACGGTACAGTCGCAGAGCTTCGGGACGACGTTAACCACGCTCTGTATGGCCACGGTTTAGTTAAGCCACTTTCAGGCCTAGTTCGCACTAGTGGCATAACGGCATAAGGACATTAAGATAAGGAAAGAAAGACAACATGGTAGTTTTTTTTTTTATTTCGTGATTTCCTTGTCGTTATGTCACTTTGTTGACTCCATCTGAAATTCGACAGAGACTTAGTTTCTTTGGGTTTCGCATGACCTTATGTCCTTATGTCGGTTTGTGTGAAGCACGCTTGAGTTCACTCATCTTTAGTAAGTTCATTGGTTTGCGTTTGATAGGCCATGTTTGAGGTTATCACTTACTGGAAGATATATATCGTTGATTTTCTTACCTGAAGGCGAGTAAAGCCTGTAGCAATCGTCTGAGTGATATTTCCTGATTTCCAACGAAACCAACTCTTAGAAGCGACAACTTCGCCATATGTAACCAGAGACTTCTGACCTAATTTAATTCCGAATTTACTTGGCTTATTAACCAAAGTTGACCAATGGCGTGATGCCACTTTATTCTCTACTTCAGTTTCACTACGAGAGGAAATACACACCAATTTGTTTTTCCTTGTATGTTGTTAAAGAAATATTTTCTCTCTACTATCACAGCCCAGATGGCTAATTTGCTTTCGTTACCTGTTCAATATTATATATCCATGACCCAGCAAGAAGAGGAGACATGATCCTGGTTCAGTGGTTGGCTCATTCACATATCATGAGGTCGATGGGGAATGTATTGGGATCAAATACAGCAAGCAACAATTTTTGAAGTCTTTTCCATCAGTTGTTCTTTTTCTCTCTTTTTCTTAGTTGCTTTTTACTTCCGCATATTTTTACTATTTATGGATGAGGATTAGGGGTTAGGACAAGGGTTATGGTGCTTCTACACTGGACGCGAGCACAGCGAGTATCAAAATTTAGTTGAACAAATGACACAAATCATGTAGAAACATGATTTGTTTTTCAGACCCCTACCCATGCAACGAACTGTGGGTGTTGAATTAGGGCCTATTTACCGGATACGATAGTTGTGTATGATTGTTTGATGTCTCCGATTAACTCATTGGTATTGTGGCTGGTGAACCAGCCTTAAAATCCACCCCTTCTCCGTACAAACATATAGTTAAGTAGTTTCTTCGTATAACAAAATAGATTTTGTGAGGAAATGGATCTTGTCCTTGGAAATGTGACACTGTCACAGTGACATTAAAATGTGCATCTGCTATTTGTAAACGCAGCTTTTCTCTGTGAAGTGACATATCTTCATCGGAAAAACGCGCGTTTCCGTCGAAAAAATAAGCGTCTTGTTCTAAGAAATAGACGCTTTCACTGTAGTAATGTGCACTTTCTTCGTAGAAAAATGCATCTCTCCCTGTTTCCTCTCCTTGAAGAATTTTCATCACATGTAAGCGGAGGGGTTCGGTTAACATATGTTTGTCTTCTTACCCGACCCCGTAAAATGAAGCCTCCCGGACGTATTGATACTTAGGCGAGCGAATGAAAGCGGGCAAGAATCGTGCTTATGGGACAACATTACATTGCACAGGATGAACAACTGTTTACGATAATCGTATCGTTTAAATGGGTCCTTGCATAAATTGTGGGCTACAGGAGGCGATCTTCTTGCATCAACAAATGGTAGAAAAAGTAAATATTTACTTTTTCATTCAAATAGGCTTATTTAAAGTGATATATCTTCAAAACAAATGTATTAAATCGAAAGATTGTAAAAGCACTTATCATTTACCGTGCTTTCTTTATACAAAAAAAATAAAAACTACTGAAGGTTTAAATGCAATTCAAGAAATACCAAATATACTTTCGTTTTTGGATACTGTCATCTGGACATGCGGAATGTGGCAGCACTTGAGAAATGCGACCCGCGAAAGCAAATTGGCGCCTTATCCCGGAAAATATAACTTGCAAAGAAATATCAGTTTAAAAAGAAATGTCCTGCATTAACTACGGGCGAGGAAAAAAAACCCCGAAAAAGCAGAGTTCAGTTCAGGAAAAAATATTGTCCAATTTGCCGAGACCAGAAAAAATTCGTACACTATTTCACGCGAGATCATCCCAAGAGGTCAAATGGTTGGTCCACAGAGCAATCAGTAGGCCTGTCTAGATTGTGCTCGTAAATTGCGGAAAAGTTGCTCCAAAAGATGCTTTCGCGTAACTTAATGCGTTTCAAGTCACGCTGGTTGCTGGTTCACGATCCAAGAAACTTCAACTTGGGACTGTATTTTTTGAATATATATTTATTAACAAAGTACAAGTATTTACATAAGTTTGCACACGTCGTTACAACATTCGAGTTTTCAACAGGAACATGACTAAGGTTATTTAATACAGAAATGAAACACGTTTTTCCCTCTTTGTGGTCCATAATCTACCACACCTTTCTGACGCATATCCGTGACGCCGGTGTAACCTGTTTACAGATTATATATATATATATATATATATTTTTTTTTTTGGTATTTTTTTTTTTATCACAACATACAACATAAAGATATTTTTCAACACACTCCCCACCTTGACTAGTCCCACTAGTCAATCATTTTTTTGTTTTCCACACTGAATCCAGCGCTGCAGCTCTCTTCGGTCTTGAATTTCGTCTCTCCCTCGTTTCTCTCTCTCTATTCTCTCTGTCCCTCCTTTCACTCTTACTCTCCTTCGTCCCTTTGTCGTGCTTTACTTCGGTAGGAAAGAGTTTTTGGACAGGACGGCTAAGACAGACCCTTTTGCCATTCTGCGTCACTCTTACCTTGGCGCCCCTAAGCACACCATCTCTACCTGGTATTAACTCATCCACTACACCCATCTTCCAATTGCCTCTCTTCACATTATTCTCATGCACAATCACCACGTCACCCTCTCTAAAGACCCTTTTGTCGTCTTCGCGTTTCCCTCTATGAAACTCTCTCAAATCAACAAGGTATTCTCTACGCCACCTACTCCAGAAATGTTGTTTCTTCTTACTCAAGTACCGAAACCGTCTATTACAGTAGTTTTCATCAGATTCATCACTAATCATTCCGTCCGGCATAGACATCAACCTCCTACCAACCGTGTTGCTCTAGTAGCCTACTCATCAACCCCGGAAAAACTAAACTCGTTCTATTTGGTACCCCACAAATGTTAAGTCAAGTTCAGGACTTTCGAGTATCCTTCCTTGGAAAGATACTACGACCCGTTTCTTCAGCGAAAGATTTAGGGATGGAGTTTGACAAAAGCCTGAGTTATGATGAACATATTGTCCAAGTAGTCTCCAAATGCACAAAGTCGCTTTGTCAAATTAATCGAGTCAAACACATTTTGGACAATCGACCTTAAAAATGATTATAAATGCCTTAGTTTTTAGCAAACAATATTATTGTTCCTCAGTGTGGGCAAATACTTCCACGAAGAACATAGCTAAACTACAGAGCGTACAAAATTTTGCTGCTAGAATCGTCACAGGTATAAGGCAGTATGATCATATCACGCCTGCACTGAAACAATTAGATTGGTTGCCTGTTGATTATATGTTGAAATACAAAGATGCTGTTATGACATTTAAGTGTTTGAATGACTTAGCTCCATCATATCTTGCCAGAAGATTTGTATCTAGGTCGCAAACACATGACCGAGACACAAGATGTAAAAACAAGTTGCAGATTCCCCTCTATCGAACTGCATCGGGACAGCGTTCTTTTTTATATAGGGCGACTAAATTATGGAACGAACTTGAGGATGATATTAAGAATATTTCAAACATCAAAACTTTTAAGATTTTAATAAGGAACAAATTATATAACGAGTTTTCGAATAGTTGCATGAATAGTTAACTTTTTAACTTTTTAACTTTTTAACTTGTTATTAATTGTAATGTATAGTTTAAATTCACGTAGGTTGAGTAATTAATGATGTTAATGTAAATATAGATTTGTAATGCACATAATTATTAATTGTAATTATTTCTGAAAAGCCATAGTGGAGAAATAAATTACTTTAACATAACATAACCATCAAGTGTGAAGGGGTCAATACTTCACTTTCAACCTCCTCATACGCATACGTTAGTGGTCTGGAGTTTAACGTCCCTTCAACCTCAACTAACGTTGTCAACAACTCATCAAACGTCAACCTTGCATTCCCCAACACCTTTCTCAAACAACTTTTAACCGACTGAACCATCCTCTCAAAAAATCCTCCCCACCACGGAGCTCTCTCTAAATTGAATTTCCACTTAATTCTATTTGTTCCCAAATATCCCTGTAATGTTTCACAATCGTATAGTTTTCCCAATACCCTGGCTGTGGCCTTAAACGTTTTAGCGTTATCCGAAACTATAAGTGTTGGAGTTCCCCTGCGTGCCGAAAATCGTCTCAAACACCGCAAAAACTCTTCTGCCGACAAATTTCTTACTAAATCCAAATGTAATGCCCTAGTTACACAACACGAAAACAACGCGATGTAAACTTTATCAGTCCCTTTGTTAGCATTTCTAACATACAATGGACCGGCAAAATCGACCCCTTTCTTGGCAAATGGTTCAGTTTCTTGCACTCGAAATGCCGGAAGATTGCCCTCTTTGGGAGCATTATAAGGTTTTCCCTCCAGTTTTTTACAGATGGTGCACTTATTAAAGATGGCCTTAACTTGTTGCCTACCCTTCGGTACCCAAAACCGTGATCTCAATTTTCCGAGCGTCGCTCTTACCCCGCTATGATGCACTCTGTTGTGGCAATGAGTAATTATCAAGTGTATCAATTTACCTTCCTTCGGCAACAAAATTGGATATTTTGCCTCAACCTCTAGTTCCGATTCTGCGAATCGTCCTCTACATCTCAAGGGACCGTCTTCCTCGACTATCTTTGACTGAGCCACTAACTGCTTATAATTTTCATCACCCTTTAACTGGTTTTGAGAAGCAACTATCCAAAACCTTTCGGCTCCAAGTAGCTCCTCTCGCTCTAATTTACCTGATGATGTGCTACCTTGGTCTCCTTTAATCTTCCAAATTAATTTTTGCGCAAATCGAACAACCCACACTGTTATTCGTAACAATTTCCCTAAAGCACTGTATTTCGCTATTGACACCACCTTGTCTATACCTCTGACTTCCTGTACATTTGCAACTAAAACCGTTGCTTTCTTCTCTTCTTCTCTATTCTCATCCGTTGCGTCAATCTTAGCTGAACTCGGCCAGTCTCTGTCTACACTGCTTAGCCATTTTGGCCCTCCCCACCAAAGAGGGTTTCCCTGTAATTTTGATGCCAGTATCCCCCTGCTCCCCAAATCTGCTGGATTTTCCGGACCCGGGCAGTGGCCCCAATCGCCCTTGTTTGCCACGGACAGAATTTCATTAACTCTGTGTCTCACAAATTGTTTCCATTCTCGTCGGTTTTGAATCCAGTACAGTGCCGTAATGCTGTCAAGCCAATACCTAGTTTCCAAGCCTTTAACCTCCGATGCGAGTGCCTTCTTAACTGAATCTACCAGCTTAGGCAACATAAGTGCAGACATAAGCTCTAAGCGCGGTATAGTAAGAGCCTTAAGCGGCGCAACCCTAGTTTTAGCTGCTAATAGCCGGACGTAAACTGATATTGACGTGCGACAGACGAAATATACGACTGCGCAGTACGCTTTTTCGCTAGCATCGCCGAAACCATGAAGTTCGCATGACTGAATTTGACCACTTATATTGCTATAAACACATCTGTTTAGTGTTAACGTTTTAACTCGGCGCAAATCTTCGATCCAATCTAAATGCGCCTTCGCATGCCTGCCGACTAATTCGTCGTCCCAACTTATGTTATCAACACAAAGCTGCTGAAACGAGATCTTCATCAGAACGACTACGCAACTAACAAGCCCTAAAGGATCAAACATTTTAGCTAACGTGCCCAACAAATTTCTCTTCGTCAGCTTCTTATCTTTCAAGTTTTCGACCAATTTAAGCAGATTAAACTTCATTAAATCCCTCTCGCAATCCCAAATAAGTCCTAAGACCTTATCGCAGCTGCCATCTTGCGGTACGCCTAAACATGATTGCGCAAACGTCTCAGTATCATCTAGCCTAGTGACCTTTTTGGAGTCCATGCTGCTTTCTTGCTTACCTATATGCTTACGTAACACAGCATCGTTAGTAAGCCATTTTCGCAATTTAAATCCGCCCAAAGCCATTCTAGTTTTGGCCTTTTCGTATAAATCTATGACTTTATCTGTTGATTTACCCCCCGAAACAAGATCATCCACATAAAATCCCTCCTTCATTTTTTGAACAAACGCGGGATCGCTGTCGACAAATTGTTCAATGTGGTATCTCAACGTTGCGTTCAACAGAAAGGGAGAGGCGTTTAACCCAAACATTACTCTACAAAAACGGTAGACTACAATGTCTGAATCACGACCTACCGGATCTCTTATCCATAAAAATCTCAGATAGTCACGGTCTTCCTCGTCGACTTCTATATTCAAAAAGGCCTTCTCTATATCTCCGACTAATACTACTGAGTTTTCCCTAAATCTCAATAAAATATCAAATAACAGTGGCGTTAACAAAGGTCCTACATGCAAACAATCATTAAGGGAGGTCCCCTTCTTACCCTCCATAGACGAGGCATCATAAACTATGCGCAACTTAGTCGTTTTCGCGTCCTTACGTATGACGGCTTGGTGGAGCAAGTAATGTACGTTTTCATTAGCTTCGGATTCCCCCACCTTCTCTATTACTCCGGAGTTTAACTGCTCCCTTATAATCGTGTCGTATTCATTTAATAATTTTGGTTCATTTGCAAGACGTTTTATTTGGCCTTTCATGCGCGCCAGACTGTTTGAATAATTTGTTGATAAATGCCCATGACCTTGCTTCCATGGCATCTTGACCGAATAGTTTGAGCCGTTAAACTTAATCTTATCTATCAGGGCTTCGTGTACGTCATTGAACTCTTTGACCCCAAGGGTTTCTAAATCCCATAATTTGTTTACGTCATTACCTATATTATTCGCGTTTTGATTTCCGCTCTGTGAAACAAAATTAACGCTAGTGGTTTTGAATTCCGAGCTCCCTTTGAGTGGACCACTAACTACCCAACCTAAACACGTATCAATTGCAACTGGCTCGTCATCCTTCCCTTTCACAATCTTTCCGCTCTGAAACGCCCAAAGATTATCAGCACCAATCAAAACATCAATTTCTAACTCATCATCACCTTTACATACGTCAGACAACCACAGTTCCCTTAAGTGCGAATACTCACCCTTAACAAGCTCAGGATGCTCGTTCCTAACATGCGAAATTTGAGGCACAACTAAATCTTCTATCCGGACGCTATGACCGCCCTTAATAGAGTCTATTTCAAGATCGACAACCTTTCTCATCTTCCCTTCCTTCATCGCGCCGCCAAACGTATTTATCTCAAGCCATTCATCCCTAACAACGCGCAACTTCGCCTCGTTCATCGCCCTAGAAGTGACGAAAGATTTTTGACTACCTGAATCGAAAAGCACTCTGACTCTTTTTGTTCTCTCACCCTTCAAAATCCCTTGCGCCGTTTGCAAGGCCACTCTACTCTTCGTACCAACATGCAAATTACTAGGACTAACATTAACTGTCTCTCTTTTTTCCGCACCCCTACTTTCCTCATATTCATTCCCCTCTTTTTTCACACACTGACCTCTTTCGCATATGGAAACATGACGCAACCCCCCACAAGCACTACAATTATTACGTACACGACAGTCTCTACTTAAGTGTCCCTTATTGATACATTTATAACATCGATTGAACCTACGTAATAGTGCAACGCGTTCTTCCCTGCCCGTCACATTTCTGCAGTCTTCGTGCTTGCGGTTTCCTCTACAATACGCACAATCCATTCGCCTGGTAAAGAGAGCACTAGCTGTCCCTGGTTCGCGATGGCGTCTTCTATGGTTGGCTTCGTAGTTGCTCGCTGGGGTTGCCGTCAGGGAATGACATTCACGTAGCTCAACTTCGGCTTGTAATGCATCGACAAAGTCCTTCATATTCCATTCCAAATGGTTTTTATTCCCGTAATTGTCAGTCGTACTCTCTCTGGTAGATTGTTTAAAACCATTGGCACCACAATCTCCGAGTAAATCTTTTGGTTAACACCGAGAGCTTCCGATCCCCTGTACTTACTTTCTATGGCATCGAAGAACTTTCTCAACTTTTCTGTTTCATTCGCATTATACACAGGTTTCACATTCAACAGATCATTAATATACACGTGTTGAACAACAGTTTTGTGCCCAAATCGTCGTTGTAAGACTTCCACAGCCGCCACATAATTTACTGCTGTCAGGGCAAACCCCGCTATCGCTGACTTGGCAGGTTCTTCTACTGGTCCTCGCAGATACGTAAATTTGTCAATATTGTTCAGAGTTTTGTTTTTGTGTATCGCACTTTCAAAGGCGTCCCAGAACTCTCGCCAATCTTGGATTTTGCCAGAAAACTTGCGTACCTCTAACTTCGGAAGTTTGACTCTAGTATTATAAATACTATTAGGGCTACTTACAGGCGTGTTCTCTGCGTTCTCCTTGGGAACGGCGAGTTTTTTCTTCTCAATCTTTTTCAAAGCGTTGTCTATTGCGGCTATCCCACCATGAATATCGCTAACGAATTCTGACGAGCTCTCGATCTCCTGTTCTATGTCTTCACTTTTTTCGAGCATGTCGAGAATCGTTACGTCCAATTTCATTATGGTCTCAAGCTTTCCTTTCAAGCTCAACCTCAACTGCGTAAGTTCCACCGCTGCTTCAGGCTGAACATTTTCTACAAGGCTCTTAACTTTGGCCAACACTTTCCTGGCGTACGTACGATGCCCGTTTCTTGATTGCTTTTTCTTCCTAATCTCCGACATATTTTCTCACAAACGCTTGTACTTCGTATGCTCTTCTTGAATCCCGAATCCGGCTCCAAGGACCACGTTTCGCGTAACTTAATGCGTTTCAAGTCACGCTGGTTGCTGGTTCACGATCCAAGAAACTTCAACTTGGGACTGTATTTTTTGAGTATATATTTATTAACAAAGTACAAGTATTTACATAAGTTTGCGCACGTCGTTACAACATTCGAGTTTCCCTTCTTTTTGCGTCTCTTTTACACTGACTTCAGCCTATATTTATATTGACAAACAGGAACACGACTAAGGTTATTTAATACGGAAATGGAACACGTTTTTCCCTCTTTGTGGTCCATAATCTACCACACCTATCTGACGCATATCCGTGACGCCGGTGTAACCCGTTTACAGATTACATATATATATATATATATATATATATTTTTTTTTTTGGTATTTTTTTTTTTTATCACAACATACAACATAAAGATATTTTTCAACAGATGCATAAAAGCTGCTAAAATGTTGCTCAAAATAAAAAAAAGTTGCCAGTTGCTTCCGAAATCTGAAAATTTTCTCTGAAAATTAAGTGTTTCTAAGCATATATATTTGCAGCATGTCTGTTTTATTGCATCAATAGACGTTTCACATCTTGAATCATCCGTTACTTTAAAATTTCTCGGTGCACGCGCCCTATATAGGGGCCGCAAACAAAACTAAACAAGTGTTTACCAGAACTGTAAATAACAAATCAGATTTTTCTTTAGTTTCTTATAAAGTACGTAGATATTGAATGAGCGCGCTCTAGTTCTCGTCCTTTCTCTTACTGCTGTTGCAGCGGATCATTTCAGATGCCTCGATGTAATCTTCCAGTGCACTTTCTTGTGGTAATGATAAACTGCTTAGCAAACTGAACAACCGTTCAGCAGCAGCAGAGCCAGGCTGAATCAGTACCAATTTAATTTCTTTACCATTGCTGCCCATTGTGGAAGTGTGTTATAATGGGATGAGGACGACAACGTGGCGTCCGCCATTTTCCCTGTGATACTGGCATCAATTCCATACTTGGAATTGGAATAAATTACCACATTCCCCAGAAAACCGGAAGGTCAAAGGATTAATGTTTAGCCTATTCCCCTCCCGTTCCGTAAAAGGACACTTTTAAACGGCACAACGATGTTTCTTAGAATTTTCTTGCACCATAACCACCATATTACCAATGAGGAAATGTTTAAAACTTCAAAAAATCTATATCTTGGTTCAAATAAGCCCGACAGTTGCTGAAAATGTGCTGACTTTAAGAAAAGTTGTTCGAAGTTGTTCGTTTGCGAAAAAGTTGCTCGAAATCCCAAAAGTTGTTAAAAAAGTTGCCGAGCACAATATGGATGGGCCTAGGGACCAGCGAATATTGTGTAAATGGGCCGTAAACTGCCGCAACTGTCGTTAAACGATTATGAAACGATACTTTCCGACAGCTCTCTACGAATATGCCTCACGTGAGGTATGTTCAGTCGTTATTTTCAAAATGATGGACTTCCTTGCAGAAAATAATCTTTGTGGTCAAACATTGTTAAAGTTAGTAAGCAGAGGAAATGCAATCATCGCTGAACTTTTGCGTTTATCGGATTTCATTCCACCTGAATTCCGTCTTGATAATAAAAGAGATCAGTTCAAATATGGTAACGTTTTGACCGACTTCTCGTACTTCCGTCGACCTGAATTCTCCGAAGCGAAAATCGACGCTAAACCGGTAAGTGCGACGAGTTAAACTAGCCTGATAGTGCACTGGGATCTAACTGTGACTAAAACGTACTGACAAGATTTTCAGGCGAAACTATAAGAGCTGTCCTTCGGCCTTTTTATTGGATTTTGTAAAATGGCTATCAATGACGTCTTGCATTTCACTTCTTGAACTTCTACTACTTTCCTTACACCGTTGCATTTGCATTTGCCCTCCAAGACAAGGCTGCCACATCCTCACAAAGGTAGACCAGTATCTTCCTAGTAATTTGATGTTTAGGAAACATGAGAGCTTGGATATATTGAAGTAGATGAACGATCTTCAAGCTCGATACTCAGAAAATGATATCTGAGCCCCAGACGGGTCATCAGAAGGTTGCGGGTTCGATCCCCGTCTGGGGCTCAGATATCATTTTCTGAGTATCGAGCTTGAAGATCGTTCATCTACTATCTTCCTAGTGTTATTGAGTAAAAGTCCAGTAGCGTTGAGATTGCATAGCTCTCCTGTTGCTGTATCAAGCTTTTCAAATTTTAAAATAAAATAATCTTTTGTCTATTAGTTGGCAATTGCTTCCAAATTTTGCTCGGTTAGAAACAGCTTTTTACAAGGAAATTGAAATTTGATTCAAAAATGACGAGTGGGAAGATGCCACCAGGACTCAGGGAACTTTAAAATTTGGTACCAGAGTTGATTGTGAACCCAGATTACCTTTTGGGATGAGAGTAAGAAATATACAGTACCTTGATGAAAATCATCTTTAAATCTCAATATTCAAATTAAAGTAGATGAAAAAATTGGTCATGGTAATATTTTGACTTTATTTGAAAGCAGTTGTCTAATGTCAGGCACTTCTTTAGAGCATGCTTTTTGGCTTAATGTCTTGAATTTGTTGGCTGTGAATAGTACAGGTAATTGAGATGCAGTAAGTTGCTTCTCAATATTTCTGATGTGGTCTTTCCAATCAGTATGAAACTGAGATGCAATGCATTGAATATGTCCAGTTTACAGCAAGAGGAGCCAAGGTGCTTAACTGCCAAGGTGTACCAGGTGATCAGAAAAGTACTGTAGCTGTGGCAGCAATGGGTGTAAATTATTTGATGACGTATTATTATTATTATTGTTTCAAAGGATAGTATTTATGTTGGGCAAAAATTACTAAAATCCTGCAAACATTAGAATTAACTAGACATCAACAAAAGGATATCTCTTACATTTACACTAAGGAGTTGGAGAACTCAAGGATTTTATAATGGTAATGTACTGTAAAAGTACAGTACACATATCTTCAAGTCACAATGACTACCCTTAGGTTTACCATGATGAAGCAAAGCACCCCAATACATAGGAGTCTGTTGGATGGACATTAATCTGCATTACCCCCTGGGTTTAAAAAGGATTCTCTACCTGAGCTATACAAAAGGGGATTTTGTCCAAGCAAAAGGCACATTCTTTCAGTCAGTAACACTTGAATACTTACATACCCTATAAATGGAAAAGCAAAGTTGAGAGTGATTGAGAAGCTGTCATCAAGACACAGAAGCATGCTGGGAGATTTCTGTGATTAATTTGTAGCATGGAGGTTCACAATGTGCCATTGAATTTAATTGGAATACAGTGTCGAAATTATCACTGACTGAAGACTGGAACATGACAATGTTTGTGTAATTTGTATATACTTCTTAGCATTATTGTATATGAAAACAGTATCTCAATTTATCAGAAGAAAAGTTCTTTAAGTAATTCAAATTAACTCAAAGCATTTATTCACGTGGGCAAAATTTCAACATTGATTTCTCTTGAACCTCTACTGCAATTCTGACCAAACTCCCTGTGGCAATACCAATCATTACACTAATTCTTAGCATGAACCTTACCCTAACCTTAACCGTACCCTTAACTTTTATCCTAACTCTACTTCCAATTTTATTGTAAATGATTTATAAATTGCTGTTCTTATGTCATCTTTTCAAATAGTTTCATGCTTTACATGTTGCCTCATTCTTTTGTGTTAAAACTTCCACTGAACCTATGGTGTAGGTCATTCACTTATGATGAGTATCTACTAAACTGCAGTTTCACTTCCTGCTGTTTACAATCCATGTGAAGTAGTGGTGTTTTTGCAGACATTTTCTAGCCTATTTGGCACTTAGAAAAGTTTGCATAAGATTGTGCTAGATGACCATAACTCAGTGTAAATGTGACCTCTTACATGTCCTCATTAATGTGATTATGACTCCTTTGTACATTATCTAGGATCTAATTTTCTTTTATTTGGCTTTTTTTCCATCTTATTACTTCAGGAGCTTCAAGACCTTGATTCAGAATTCAGGGAAAACCATATTGACATACTGACAAGATTCTTCCTTGCATTTGAAAGTGTTTACAAATACATCACTGACCTGAACAGGTACAGTAAATATGCAATTTTTTAATCTTTAACCTGACAGTATTAGTGTGCTGGACAGGGAATTTAGTAATCAGGCTGGATACCAATCAGTTTCCTCGTTATTTCCTAAACCAGTCACAACAATTTTGTGATATTTGTTGAATCTTCAGACTCAGTTAAGATCAGAACCATTGAGCTTTTCTGTGATAATGATAAAAATATTTATCCTACTCAGGCATGCAGTGAATTTTGAAACTTCACTCATGAAACAGTGCACCTGTCTACAGTATACAGTATCTGTGATTTTTAATTAGATGTGGCAGTTTTGGAATGAAAATAAAAGATTTTGCTTTTAAAATTTTTTATATGTATTGCAAGCCTTGGAATTAGTAGCCAGTCATGGACATTGGTGCAAATTTGTTATTATGAAGGTGTGACCAGCACAAAGTTTATCGTGCACATCACTACCATTTGTCCAGTGCCAGTTCTTGTGAAAACAAACTTCAGATTTTACCAAGAATAAACTGTTATTTGTTTCCAATCAATTTTTCTTTAAAATTGCATTTTATATCCATGTTACAAGATCAATCATTGGTCACCTCAATTTCATGAAACTTGCAAGTTATCATAAATACTTATGTATTATTGTTACCCACTAGATAATCCCTGGCCCTCTCAGTTACCACCTGGTGTGTAAACAGCTGTTTGTTGTAATCAGTAAAAAGGTTGATAACTGCCATAACTGATACTGATATTCTTTGATATTCTTTGAAATCAGTTATAGCAGTTATCAACCTCTTAACTTTTAACCTTACTTATCATTGCCTACACAGTATTCTGTTCTTATATCATTGATTGTTTTAAAAAGAGATTGCTTTTATACAGCATATAGCTGCTAATTAGCCATGTCCAAAAATATAAGTTCATATTTCCAGGCTTTGTCATGTGAAATTTGAAGCTATGTGGTCATTCACATGCCTCGTCTATTTGAGGTGTGTGATGGCAAGTGATAACATAATAATGCCTTAATAAGTAATGACAGCGCAAAGGTAAATACTGCAAAAAGACTTCATGAAACATGTGGTACTTGTTCACAATTTCACCCTTCAGCAGTACTCTAATTTCTATCTGGGACTGGCTATACAAAGTACAAAATTTAATGCTTATAGCAAAGTTGGGCAAAATACAATTAAAACACATTCTGAAAAAAGTGTTTGTGAGACTGTAGTATTTTAACTTTATTACAAAGTCATCATCAGACAGAATGATTTACAAAGCAAGCCAAGGTCTATATATACAATGTGTGATGTCAGTGTGATGTTGCTTTGATTCCAAGAAAATTGTGTTGCACATAATGTTTAAAATAAAATCACTTCCATTTGAAGCAGATTGCCAACTTATTGACACTTTATTGTCCCACTCATGTCAGGTCAAATTTCACAACATGAGTATCACATTATTTTTACAAAACATTTCACAATTGTGTTTACACATCATTAAATAAGGGCAAGAAACTCCAATTAAACTTGTATTAAATTTAATTAAACATCCAACAAATTTTACAATCATTCAAGGAAGAGGAGGGTGCCAGAACAGTGGAAAGAGTTATACCATTACAATATATAAAGGAAAAGGGATGCCTTGATGTGTGAAAAATATAGGGAGTGAGACTTATGGAGCATAGCATGAAGGTGTGGGAGAAGATCCTGGAGGGAAGATTAAGAGACATTGTGGAGATTGATGAAAATCAGTTTGGCTTTCAGCAGGGGAAGTCAACAGTGGATGCCCATCTTTGTTATGAGACAACTGTGAGAGAGGTATGGATGGGGGAAAAAGGAGCTATTCCATATTTTTGTAGACTTGGATGAAGCCTTCGACAGAGTGCCAAGGGAAGCAATTGTATGGACACTGAGGAAACAAAATGTGCCAGAACAACTTATAACACTGGTTATGGCACTGTATGTAAACTCAAGATCATCAGAGGCAGGAACATCAGAGGAGTTTGAGATAGGAGTTGGAGAACATCAAGGTTCTGCACTGAGTCCTCTGTTGTTGTGATGGTGATGCAGGAGGTAACGAAGGATGTGAGAGGTGAAAGTTTGTGGGAATTGTTATGTGTAGGCAACCTAGTGTTCATAGCAGAGTAAGAGGAGCAGGTTGTCAGGAGGTTTAATGAGTGGAAAAGAGAGTTGGAAACGAGGTCTGAAGGTGAATATGAACAAGACAAAAATGATCATAGTGGGAAGGGAGCCAGCAGTGAGACCACAAAGAGGCAGATACTCTTGTGGAGTTTGTGGGGAAGGGGTAGGAGAGAACTCAGTCTGGTGTCAGGGATGTTCAAGGTGGTGCTATGGGAAATGGTCCGGACTCAGAAACATCAAAAGAGCAGGAGATAACTATAAGTGTGGGGCTTGTGTCAGAGATCCCATGGCAATGCCTCAGGAGGTGGTGGTTGAGAGTGGTATGTTGGATGTGGTGGACAGCTTTTGTTATCTGGGTGACACCATGACCTGTGTGGGTGGAGTAGAGGTGGCTGTCAGGGCAAGGATAGCCAGGGCATGGAGGAAGTGGAGGGAGTAGGCAGGCTTGTTGATAAATCAGAACATGCTCTTGGTCAACCAGGCTAGGGTTTACTGTGCCTGTGTGAGGCCAGTACTGTTATATGCTGCTAAGACTTGGGTACTGACAGGAAAGCTGGAGGGAATTTTGGTTAGGTGTGATCATAGAATGTTGAGATACATGGCTAAGGTAAGATGGCAAGACAGTGTGTCAAATGAAGAGGTGTAGAGGAGATGTGGTGTGGAGGATTTGGAAGATAGACTGAGGAGAGCAAGGCTGAGGTGGTTTGGGCATGTTAGAAGAGAGGAAGGTCATATACAGGTATGGACAAGAGCTGTAGAGTTGGAGGTGGTGGGAAAGAGAATGGTGAGAAGGCCTAGGAAGACCTGGAGGCAGGAAGTGAAGGAGGTCCTGAAACATTTGAATATCAGGGAAGATATGGTAGGTGATAGGCAATCCTGGAGACAACTCATAGCACGTCTGACCCCAGCATTGGGAAAAGATGGATGTTAAACGAGAATGAATGATGATGATGTAACAACATCCATGTGAAGGTCAAAATTTGAAATATTTTGTTACTTAATGACTTCCACTTCAGAGGTGTTTAGCTGAAATGCATTGTGTTAAATTCTGAGAACAACTTTTAAGTTTTGGGCATGCAATGGATCACACACCTTGTTGGTTCTAGGTGTGTGCCAGGGCATGTGCATGTGATTGTGTGTGTGCCTTGTATGACAAAGCCTGTATTTCATAATTTTTATAGCTATAGGCAAGTATTTAAGCCAAAGTAATTTGACTAACTAATTGGGTTAAATTTTAAGCTACCGATGAGTTTAAGACACACATGCAGAGATGCTGTTGTGATTCAGATTGTCAGACATTCAGTGATAGTTTTCATTGTGTAGTTTCAAGATAAACCATGCTTACTCAACCTTTGAATGGAACAAGTGAGAATAATTAAGTTTCACTTGTGAGGTACTTTAAGTTAACATGTAATGCCCTAGGTTGTGGGATGTCTTGTTGATATATTAAATTAAGACATTCACTAACTTCTATAAGCTGCTAACTCATAGTGACAGATAATTTTTTTTATGTGACCAGTACAAACTTATTTATGCCTTCCATTTTGACAGGCAGAAATAAAATTTTTTTTCCAGGTCTGTTTGTATGAAATTATATAGTACTGTATATGCTGTATATTTTGTTACATACCTGGAAATTATTTTAATCTTTGGAAGTTTAACCAAAAAGGAATTTTTATATCTCTGCTCACATTTCATGGTTAGAAACCAATTCAGAGCTGACAATTAAGAGTCTGGTTGTCTGGCCAGTTGATAGAATAATCTGCCATAAGCCAGATTGTTAAAAGTTCACTATCCTGGTGGGTTCAGTTCTTGTCCCCCAGTACTCCTGCAGTTCTGAACATGGCAACCAAACGTTTTGGGTTCCTGGAGGTACAGAAACTGTCTGACAAAAATAATTGGATGAGAGATATATGGACAACCTTTTAATAGCAATCAAAAGGCCTTGTAGGATGGTTCACAAATGCTAAAGCTGATGAACCAGAAACTTACTGGCTGGTAGGGCAGTGTTGAAGTTAGAATGTTCTTTTGTGGAGACTGAGTCTATGATGTAGCATTTGGCTGTGTGCTGTGTTATACGCCATTAGGTGCAACAGAACCAGAGTTTTTTTAGCATCTGCTTGAATTGTGATCAATCTGATTAACATTTAATAACAGATAGGATGTTTCTGATCTGAATAAAAGTTAAAAATGTTTCCATAACAACTTAAATGTAAAAATTGTAAAACATGGTTCTATATTTTTGATCATTCACCATAATCTTTATCAGAGAATGACTTGAAAGCAGAATAGCAGTCTTGTTCTTAAGCTTAACATGGGGTCCTAAGGGACATTATAAAAAGTCTTTATGTCTTAGGGAATTCCTTCCTTTCACTGACAGTATTTATCCCAACTATTGAATGCTATGATCCCAGAAATAGATGTTTGTCATGATAGACAAATCATTTACTGCCTGCCTCCTCACTCCCAGTGTGTCAAAAAGTCCAGACCAGAGTCCTAAAATTTATTGTATTGTTAAGGCAAAGGTTAAGGTTGGGATTGTAGTCAAGATTAAGCTAAGGTAAGTGTCTGGATTTGGGTTTTGATTCTGGTTAGGATAAGTTTTAGATTCCAGTGTTTTCCCTTGGCAAGATCTGAGATGTGTCCTGCTGTACCTGACCTTAAGAAGGCTTGTTTACCACTGTGCCATAAATTAATGACAGTAACTTCTGGCTGACCACTGTGCCTGGCCAACAACTTTTCAACAATCTGTAACAGTACTTTTTGCAAGTATCTGCTCAATTAAGAGCCATTGACTTGAAGACGGAGCCCTTGACTTGACCAAAAAGGCCTTTTGTCTTCATTATGTGGGGTGCCCTATTTAAATCTTTGGGGAAATGCTGGTTTCATGTGGACATCATAGAAACCTAGACAAGTCATTCATCACCAGAGACACAGAAACATAGATAGTACTGCAAATGTTAAACTATGTATGACTTTTCTAGTGTCTTGGGACGTTGGTAGTGGTAACCATACATATTGTAGAACTGTTAGGTCTTCACCATACAGGTAATGGTGGACTAACTTATGTTTTTCTTGCAGGTTCTTGGAAAAGCTGGATGAAGGTATTTTTATCCAGCAAACACTAGAAACACTCTTGATTAATGCTGATGGCAAACAGTTGATGGTACAGTGTGTTCATTGTATTAATTTTGTTGTAATGATCATCTTTACATCATGACAGCCATCTTTGCTGTTACTGTTGTAATTATCAGTATTAATGACATCATCATCATTATCAATGTAATTATGATCATCATTGTTGCAATGATTGTCAACACCATCACAATCATCACAACCATCTTCATCATCGTTATCTGTCATTGTCATCAATCTTTCTATTGTCATGATCACTACCATCATAGACATTGTAACAGTTATCATCATTATAAGCTTTATTGTAATAAGCATTATCTTCATAATTATTGATTACCACTATTATCATCATTATCATATTATTATCATGATTTTCATCATCATTGACATTCCCATTATCATTGTCATTGTCATTGTTTTATAAGAAATTCAAAGAATTTTTGGTCTCAAACGAAGTTAGTGGAAATCAAAATCGTCACTTGATGTTGTTCACATTCATGTTATTAAAGGCGCATGTAACCTAAACTTGTAGTAATACTCAGTCATAATCATACCCCTGTACTCATAATCATGTCATAGTCGGTCATGGTTATAGTATAAAACAAATCATCGTAATTATAATCAAATCAAAATCATTGATCTAGTGCTACCAAATACTTTTGAACAGTTTATCTCAAACTCATTAATAATTTATGAGCAAAACACAAAGAAAATCAGTAACGAGACGTAGTTTGGATATCTGATCTTAATTAGCATAGAATTTTGACAAATTTGAACCCGATTTTCACTTTCAATACGGATTCGTTTAAGATATAATATCATACAGTCGAAAGTCGTGTTTCATCAGACATCCAAACACCTCGAAGTTGGTTAAAAAACTCGGCTATCGCCTCGTTTTTCATTCACTTCTCGGTGGTTGGATATCTGTTGAAACACTCCTTCTCGTGTATGATATATTACATCAAGATATTTTGCGTGGTTTATGACATGAAAAAAATACTGAGAAAGGTGTGCATTATACAGTAATCAGTTTTTCGAGTGATATGGGGCAATTTTGTTTTTATTTTGATTTAACCACGAGAGAACTACGGTTATTTGCTTAAACTATGCCACTTGCCTAAAGACTCCTTCCGTCAAAATCGAACTGGTTAGTTCAAGGTTATCGGCAACGTTTAGTTTAGTAATTTCAGTACATGTATTTGTCTGAAGACGATTCAGTTTGATCTACACGTCATCAACTCTGTATAAATCAACGCGCTTGTAATTTCCGTCACTAGAACTTGATAATGGTGTTAAGATGACATTGAAACGTTTTATAAACCTTATCCTTCTATCGCTTACATTTGTTATAAAATGTAATTCATAATAATATAGTAATAGAAACTGTTTGCCTTGTTTATACAGCCTGATGCAAGCACGAGAAGAAGGTTGGGAGAAATCGAAAGCTGTTGTGTACGCCCGAGACCCGAAGGTTGAGGGTTTAAACGGCCGCTTGAGAGTTCTCCCAATCCCTCTGAATGTCTGCATGAGTCTGTATATGCACAAGAAAACAGTTTCTGTTTCTTTCATAAATAAGCAAATAACTAAGCAATAATAATTGTGAACAACGTACTTCATTTTCACTATCAATTGGTAAGTTCTCCTTCTAAGTTCCTTGACCAGTCAGAGCTTCCCACTCGTGCCAAGAACAAATCTAGCGTCAGTAAGCCAATCAGAGCTTTCCATAAACTCCAAGAACAAATTCTGGCGTCAAGCGGCGCCTGTGATGTCTTAACCGTGTTTGCATAGCCGGATATAAACACGATAACAGACCAATCACTGCGTTCGTAATAGGAAACTTATTTTATAATATAAATATATTACATTGACGCTTATTAAGATACCGCCTTACAGCTAAACCAATGTGTTTCTACTTAGAAGGTGGTCGCTTTGTGCTCATATTTCCATATTAAAATATATCTGCTTTGTATTGAATAAAACTATTCCTACGGTGTGTGGAGGATTAATTTTCTCCCGCCGTTCTGACCTGGGGGCGGACTGGAAGGCGGAGAGCTAAAATGAGTCTGGAGGGGTTAAGAAGAGGAAATAATTATGTTAGTTAACGTTATAATTTACAATATTTCTTTATTCTAAAATTTGTTTTGTATATATTTTTTTTTTCCATTATAAGGCAGAGGCGTTATATCTCTATGGAGTGATGCTGTTGTTAATTGACCAGAAGTTTGACGGAGATGTTCGAGAGAGGATGTTGGTCTCGTATTACAGACACTGGTAAAGTATATTAACAAGACTTTGTATTTTAAGTATTACTGAACAGTATTAACTTTGCCGCGTTAGACCCTAACCCTTGCCATATCCCAATCTTAACCCTGAACCTCATCCTAACCAAAGTCACAACCCTAACCCTAAAACGTTAGCGGTTTATCTACGTCCGCTAAACTGCAGTGTTATGATAAATTTAAATAATTATAATGATAATGATCATGGTAATAATAATGGTAATGGTAATAATAATGGTAATGGTAATAATAATGGTAATAATAATGGTAATGATAATGATAATGGTAACAGTAATGATAATAATAATGGTAATAGTGATAATGGTAGTAATGATAATAGTAATAATGATAATAGTAACGATAATGATAATAGTAATAATAATGGTAATGATAATGATAAGAGTAATGATAATGGTAATGATAAGGATAATAATAATAATAATGATAATGATAAGAGTAATGATAATGGTAATGATAAGGATAATAATAATAATAATGATAATGGTAGTGATAGTGGTAATGGTAATGGTAACGATAATGATAGTGACAGTGATAGTGATAGTGAAAATAATAATAATAATGGTAACTAATGAATAATGAATGATAAAAAATAAAGGATAATGCTAAATGATAAATGATAAAGAATAAATAGGATTTCAATTTCAAGCAGTCATATTACAAATAAGATAAATAGCTTCGATACTTTGGCAACAACCGTCTTGAGTTTTCTACCTCAAATATTGTTTTTTACCAAAAACCACGGCCAGCCGACAACTTCAAAAAGTATAAAATAAAACATATTCCGAAAAATAGAGACATCTTGGAAATCTCAAGATATGTGTCAAAAGAAGACGAGTATACGAGACTGTAATATTTCGACTTTATTACAAAGTCATCATCAGACAGAATGATTTACAAAACAAGTCAAAATCTATATATGCAATATGATGTTGACAACGGAAGTTAGGAATCATATACCTGAGATATTAGCACGACAGAACGCATTGCTAATTAATTATTTCGACAGGAAGCTAATATTTACAAGGCAAAAGTCATGAACAATAACTGACCCGACAATGCTCATGTGTAAGGTGACGTATAAGATGACTAACTGGGATAGGTGAGTATCAGATGCCATAAAGTCGACAGACTGATAGAATAATTGTCAGTCATTAAGTTGACCAACGATAAAGTGAGCAACCAAAGAAAAGAAAGAAAAGAGTCAGAGTGAGAACGACGTATAAAGTAGGATGTCGGAATTATATATGAAGCCGCCTAGTTGAAAAAGTATGAGTTCTTTTGAAGCTTTCAGTCCGGAGTTGATTTAATGCTTATTAAATTTGATATGAAGAGCTTCAATTAACAAGAGTTTAATGGTGTTACTAGATTTACTCGAATAAAAAATTTTATATTAAAGATTAAATTCTTAATAGAGTTAGATGAGTTCGAAAAGGAGGGGAGGTTATTAAGTCGATCGTATTGACCCTGTAAGTTGGCAAGAAACTGTGCGTGCTCACATTCATTGAAGTGTTGTGGTATTGCACTGGTGTTGAGTAGAATGTTCTGTCAGACGTTTAGAAACGCATCTGTCGGTTTTGCCGATATAGCTTCCTGTCGAGATAATTAATTAGCAATGCGTTCTGTCGTGTTAATATCTCAGGTATATAATTCCTAACTTCCGTTGTCAACACCACACTGTATATATATATATATATATATATATATATATATATATATATATATAGACCTTGACTTGTTTTGTAAATCATTTTGTCTGATGATGACTTTGTAATAAAGTCGAAATATTAATTTTATTCACTCGTCTTGTTTTGACTCATCTTGAGTTTTCCAAGATGTCTCTATTTTTCGGAATATGTTTTATTTTATACTGTTCCTGTAAGAACTAACTTGCATCAGCTTGTTGTAGCGGCAAAACGAGGTCGCATGGGAAAGAATGCTTGCATCAAAATGTGTACAAGCTCAAACTTACTTCAAGTGATAGCAAGTTCACCCTGGTAAAGAGTCAATGCTAGTTAATGGTAAAAGAAGACGCGAGGCTAGCCTTGTACCCAAGCGTTCAATACCTTATTTTATTTTATAGTGCGACCAGGGCCGATGTTGAGTCAAACATTGACGATGTGTGCAAGCTTCTTCGAAGTACAGGAATTTCCGCGGGAAAAAGGCCTTCGAAATATCCAGAGGATTACTTTGCGTGAGTGTGTCTCGAATGATGTCAAAAATTCTTGCTAATCTTGTGAGATTACGAACATTTGTGGGGAACACAGGTGTTCTGGTTTGACTTGAGATAAATGTGTGCTGGTATTCCAGTTTAACTTGTGAAAATTTTGTTCACTGGCCTGATTTCGGGCTGAAAAATCCACGATGTCCCAGTGAATTTTTCGATCTTCATATGTTTTTTTCTGTCTGACGAAGGGCCTTCGCTCGAAACGTTAGATAACTACTCTCACATTTCGGCAGTACTCAAACCTTTCTCATCGTTTCACTTCGATTTTCACACTGCCCACGCAGCACTCTCTTTTTATTTCATAGTTTTGATATCTTGCTGCATAGACTGTTATTTGTTTATTACATACACCAGGATGACAATCGCAACCTGAAAAATTGCACGCGTAAACGACCCTTAAGAACTGAGTTTGTTGGTTTAATTCCGAATTCTTTCAGGGCTCTTGTTTTCCTTCTCAAACTACCATTCCCGCTTGGTTTTCCACTTTCAACTAAATACCACCACTTTTCGTTTTTTTGTTGTAGTCGAGTTGCTATTTCTGAAACCTTCATTAAAATGTTGGTTGGTCGACTGCGTTCCGACGACATTTATAACCAGGTAAGAACCTTTTCTGATCCGAAATTATTGTGTTCTTTCCCAGTCCTCATTCCACTCTTTCTCAAAATTGCCTCGTGTGTTTTCTGTGGTGCGTGTCCTGGCTGCATGCGGGCCAGGCTTCTCGAACAGTCTGAGGCAGTTACTCCAGACCATTGAACTCTAAAAAGACTGGAACGATACCTGCAAACTATATTTTGAAGCCATCATGGAGGCTGACGTGTAGGTCATTTTGCAGGTCATCCCAGTCCCCTACGCAATAAAACACGCAACCTATTGTGAAAAACATCACCCAACTTTCGGATTTTTTGACAGTTTTCTTTTTTATCCATAGTAAATAGAGGAAAATGTCGGTAGGACTGCATATTTGTCAGAATTAACTGTCAATGAAAAGTAAAGTTCAATACAACTTTTTCCCCACGCGTGTTTTTGACCTACATGGCTGTCCCCATATCGGCTTCATTCAATCGTGAGGCCTGGTGTGACGAGGTATCGTCCCAGTCTTTTAAGAGTTCAATGCTCCGGACCAGTGGACTCTAAAAAGACTGAAACGATACCTCGTTAAATCTGGCCGTACAACTGAGTTAAGCCGACACGGGGGCAGCCATGTGGGTCAAAAACACGCGCGGGAAAAAATTGTACTGAACTTTTATTTTCAGGGACAGTTAATTCTAACAAATATGCAGTCCGAACGACATTCTCTTTCAATGTACTAAGGACAAAAAAAAAAATTGTCAAAAAATCTGAAATTTGGGTTACGTTTTTCGCAGTAGGTTTCGTGTTTTATCGCGTAGGGGACTGGGATGACTCGCAAATTGACCTACATGTCAGCCTCAATGATGGCTTCAAAATAGAGTTTGCAGGTATCGTTTCAGTCTTTTTAGAGTTCAATGCTCCGGACCCACCTTGCCGCTGGTCTTTGCCGTTGGCTCAACAAACAAGGAAACGAGCTTTTGGCGCGAAATTTAAACGACATAGTTCAGTGTTCTCACGACGGAACCTAAAATTCCGCTAGTTTATGGAGATGTCTGGAAATTTAAAAAAGGTAAGAATACTTTGTGAGGATTTTACTGCTCGAAACATGTTTACTGTTTGACCTACTGCCTAAAATTCTATCATTATCTCTGTTTCTTCATGAACGTCTAGCATTATTTCCAGGCCAAACGTAAACTCTAAACCTAATTCTAACCGTAACTCTAACCTTTACTTTAACCTAAACCTTAATTAAATTTAGATAATTAGTAAGTAAATTGCTTTCGTCATTTCACGGCGCACTTCGTGTCTTTCATTCCAAATAATCAGGTGAATGCGTTGCCATACATAATTTCCCGCCAAAAACCACCTCGCTTGCCCGAAGAGCCCGCAGCAATGACCAGCGGTAAGTAGGTCCTAAACTCAAGTCTAGCCAGATTTAACGTTGTCGCAATTTTTTTTAAGGTTTCGTCCTACCCCCTCCCGGAACACCGAAGCACCGCTCTTGCCACTCAAGCCACCATGCTGTATGTGATCCTGTACTTTGTCCCCGACACACTCAATTCACAGCAGGCCACCATGAGGGAGATTGTGGATAAATTCTTTCCAGACAATTGGGTAAATTCCTTAAGGGCCGTTTACACGTAAGATTTTGCAGATGGCCATTGTCATCCCGGTGTATGTAATAGACTCATCACAGTCTGTGGAGTAAGATATCCGCTTATGATTCGCTGTAGTTTGTCCTCGACGTTCTCGTCAGTTAAACACATACTCCAAGATGTCAATCGCTTGGCGCAATGGCACTTGTAAACAGCCCTTTACGTTCCTTATTTTATTCTCCACAGTTAAACTGACCGAATCCTTATTTAAGTGATTTATGATTCGAGGGGCCTTGGTGGATTGGCGTGGGAGAGGGTTGTGTGGGTTAAAATCCCTTCCTGGCTACTGAATGAGCGTTGGTGTGTTTTCTAAAGGTATACAGTAATGATTGGTGTGATTATTTTCATGTTAGTTTACCCTATGTCGTGGAACCTCTTTCCAATCTTATTCAAATGTAGTGAAGAGCGATTACATTCAGTGGGACTGCATCTTTCCTTGTAAATATATTCAATAGACGAGCCCTCCTTGTGGTGTCTTTACACTATAGCTTGCCGCACTTATATCTAATTACAAAACAATAAACCTTTCAGCTACGAATAAGGTTAAAAGTCCAGTAATTGTAGATACCCCATCCCGGTGGCGTGCGACTTCTATAATTTTACTCTGGCTAACGTCAGATTATTTTACTGTGGTTAACGCCAAACGATTTTACTTGTCAAAGGGGGAGCTCCCGCCTTGAAAGAGTTAATTTGGTATTAAAATATCAGTTGGAATGGTCAAAATTCAGGTAAGTCTTCCGTGTATAAATTTGATACAATCGATACCGTTCCATGATTCATACCATATTTCCTTTATTAAGTCTCCCATAACCTCCCCCAGTTAATTGAAAAATAAAAATAAGCCCTATCCCTCTATTGTAATAATTTAACTTTATTCATCCATCTTGTGGCAAATCTTGTTTGATGTCACAATCTATGTTGTTGTTTGTTACTTTTAGTCGGAAAATTAAAATTAGCTCTCTCCTTCTAATAAGTCCCACTCTCTATTAAGTCCCCATCCTCTATTAAGTCACCATCCTCTATTAAGTCCCCATCCTCTATTAAGTCCCACCCTCTAAGCCCCATCAGCCCTCTTCCTCTAATAAGCCCACCCTCTATTAAGCCCCAACCTTCTAATAAGCCCCAACCTTCTAATATGCCCCTACCCTCTAATAAGCTCCCCTCCCTCTAATAAGCCCCCATCCTCTAATAAGCCCGCGTTGGTGGCTTAAAATTAAAAAGCTTTCTTGGGGTTACATAGGGAAAATACGGTACCCCGGAAACATTTGTACGTATTACAGGATTTTTTTTTAAGAACATACCTACAATGAAGATTGATGGCATTTTCGGCACATCGTCTTCTCGAATCTTATATTGTGTTCTGAGACCTTAAAGAAGGTACCCATAGCCTTCAATAGCGAAGCGATGTCAGTAATTTGCAGTCATTGTGATAGCAATCGTTGGGTAAATATTTTGAATAAGGTTTGGAAGTCTACTAGTTGTTCAAGAAAATTAAAACTTTGTTCATGAAAATAATAATTTCTGGATACCCAACGAATGTTTGTGGGAAGAATTAAAGGGATACTCTCGATACCAGAACTGAATTCGAAAACCAGGCTTTCTGTGACCTGAATATACTGCAAATTCGTCAAGACGTACCCAGATATTTGTCTTATAAACCGGACCAAAAGCATTTTTTTTCTTATTTCAAGGTTCATGTTTTATGAAATGTAATTTATTTTTCTCAAAACAAAACTTATTATCTCTAGAAAGTATTCTACTTTCTGAAAATGTTTCTTGAAATTTTTCTCGTATAGAAATTTTGTCGAGGTAGCTTATCTTCTAACAGGAATAGGATCAAGCTTCTTTTGTGAAGCTTTCTTTTTTAAATCCACAGCTGTTTGTGATCCAGGATTTTCTTTTCCTCAGGTAATCAACATATACATGGGGAACGTTGTGAACCTCGTGGAACAATGGGAACCTTACCGGGCAGCAAAGACGGCCCTAAATAACACGATCGAACTGGCCAACGTGAGGGATCTCGTAAGTTGTCCGTAAGAAGTGTAATTATGCCCGAAAGTCGTGGCGAAGTGCTCGTTGAAATTAGCCACCTAACTCATGAATTGTTGATGAGTTTGGGAATTGAAAACCAAGTATCGAGACTTCTGTTGAAAGTTTGTGGCCAATGTTGTATTTATTGTATTTCAGTTTATTAACCCAGGATAACCACGTCAACTGCATGTTGTATTTCCCTGGGCCACACTTAAGTACATTAACTTACTTTACAAATTATAAGTACAGGAATGAAATAGCATGGAAACTTACTTGTTATGGAAAATTTTGTAATTTGGAAGAATGTATGGTATTAACTTTTTCTTCCACTGTGATTATATAATTGATTCTAGGTTATAGTACCCGAGTAGCTTAAACTTTGTTTCATGTAATTTAAAATAGTTTTAGTGCCCGAGTAGGTTAATCTTTGTTTCATGTAATTTGAATTAAGTTTAGTACCCGAGTAGCTTGAACTTTGTTTCATGTAATGTCAATTAGGTTTAGATAACATCAAGAAATTGTTGCTTGTTAAGCTGTATTTGGTGTTGTTGCAAGTTTTGAAAAGTTCAGTAATAATGTCAGAAAAACTACCGCTAATCATTCCTTGTATCTATTTATTCCTTCGATTTTTCCATCTTTCTTCTAAAGTTTTAATACCTTATTTTTCTAATGTGTCACGGCTTTTTGTGAAAGCTCATTCTGACGTTTGTTTAGCCCAGCGTTTTCTGTGTGTATAATTGTCAACCCTATGTAACGTTGTAACAACATGTAAAGGAAAAGAAAGCTAAGCCCGTCAAGGAAGCTCGCTCTTCTGTTGATAAATTGGATCAACTTATTGTGTAGATATCTTAAGAAAATGCTTTGCGAATATATAGCGTGGCATCTAAAGACTTAAGAATGAATATCATTTCATTTAGAAAGCAACTCGAAATATTCACTATGTGCTGTCGCTCTTGCTTTACAGGCTGTGAGACACATCGGAAATGTTCAAAAACTCAACGCCCAGGTACTTCTGACTTTGCAGTCGTCCTGCAAATCTTCTTTGCTCTAGTTTGAGAGTTTATGTCATCAAGATGCTTTATTTTTTGTAGGTTTTGAAGTTTCTCAAGGAAGGTTTTCTCACGGAAGAGTTTGTGTTGGATAGTATTCCCAAACTGATGAACTGTATTCGTGACTGCAACGTGACATTACGTTGGGTCATGTTGCATACCAGTGAGGGAGGTTGGTCTAGTTTTTTTGCCATAGCTGTTTATGATTGTAAAGTGTCGATATTTATAAAGAAAATGGTTTGAACGTGGGAGTATCGTTAGACGTTTGTGAAAGTTGATCGTCCATGTTAGAGTAGTCTTGAGAAAGACAGTTGGTGTTGGTGAAGTGACTGACATTTCGACGGCTTCAGCGGTGGTCATCGTCAGACTCAAGTTAAGAAGACCGCCACTGAGGCCGTCGAAACGTCAGTCACTTCCACTAACATCAACTGTCTTTATTTCGATGTCGAATTATCTGGTTCACTTAACCGAAACCGAAACCCTATCCTAACCGTCTCAGTTGCGGGTTTCCCGCTTCGCTTAGACCCTAACGTCACCACCAGTCGCTTTAGTTTATTACTTTAATTTTAACATTTTGACTATACGAAGACTCGAAGAAAATTAAACACTGAAACGTAAAAAAAAAAAGGGGGGGGGGAAATAAAAAAGGGAAAAAACCCCAAGATTTTGAACGCAAATAAAACAATATATATATATATATATATATATATATATATATATTTTTTTTTTTTTTTCTACTTATATATATATATATATATATATATAAGTAGAAAAATTCGGTTTTGGCTCGAGTTCGAACCCTCTTGGTACCTGTCGCTATTGGTTGCACAAACCACTACACTAGGCCTGCAGGCTCAGTTGACCGTCGTGAAAATTGGAAATTTATAAAACATTTCAAGATTCAGTGAGGGTCCTCAGGGTATACTTGGGGAAGCCGAAAATATTAGGATGGCAAAGACCATTGACGAATAGGAAAATAGCAGCTGCGTAGTTTATTAGGGGGTGTTTGTGTGTGTATGTGCGTATGTGTGAGTATGTGTGTGTGTGTGAGTATGTGTGTGTGTGTGAGTATGTGTGTGTGTGTGAGTATGTGTGTTTTACACACACACCCCCCCCCCCCAAAGTTTGTGAAAAAATAGAAATTGCAGGTAAAAAAAAATAGTAGTTCGGGCAAAATTTGATAAGGTAAAGTTGGTGAAAATTCATTTTGGTTACTAGTTTATATTTAATTTACGTACTGGGGCTGCGGAAGCGAGCGTACGCCATATATTTCTTGAATGCCCGTCAAATTAAATTCGGGCAATTTTTGAAAGTATATAATGTTTGGGCAAATTAAACTGGACATACCCCCAATCCAAATGGGGCAACTACGGCCCTATATCCACAGCATGCGGGCTGGCGTGAAAAGTATGGTGATTGTATGATGCGAACCCCCAGTTTTAGCTTTGATCATTTTTATTTGACTTTATTTTTTTTTAAGTTTCGGAAACCAACAAGCGTTGTCGTGCCATTCGTGATATCGTCTTGAACAGTGGCTACAACCCAAGTCATTGGTTTGATATGCTCCTGAACACAGCCCAATTCGAATACGTCGTCAAAGAGGCAAGTTTATAAAATAACGTGACTCGTTCGCGAGCTCTGATTGGTTGTTATCCATGTTTGGATACCCTGATTCAAACATGGGAAATTTTCTCGCCGAAAGCGAACAGACGTTCGTGGTGCTTGTTCACAGCCCTGAAAGTCAGTATTTTAGCCTCACGTGAGTTTGGCTAGTGCCTCAAAAATTTTACCACCTAGGGTTAAAAAGTTACCAGCCAAAACAACATAAATGACATGCAAGCCGCAGGTTGGCAAAAAACAGTTTCTTACATTTTACTTGCACTCATTAGTATGAAAATAAAAAAGGACATGAAAAGCAGACAGTATGACCACATCTTTTCATTTCATGATATTATGCTTTTAGATTTAAGTAAATAAAATTATTATACATTCAAACTTCATGCTTGTTTCTTACTTTCTTGTTGATCGACGTTCACTAGATAATTCTCAATGTCCAGAAGCAGTGATGTCATTTCCACCAATTATCGTTAATTATTAGACGGAGCAGTCCAAAAAAACAAATTTATTGGACACCGATGACGTCTCCACCTCAAGGCCGCGAAAATTACAAAACAGCAAAAATGGCCGGCAGTAGATTTACCTCAGTAGACGAAGACGGCATAGACAAATTAATATCGGAGTAATACGGTGAAAGCATCAAAAAGGCTACAAAAGGATTCAAAAACCTCTTTGATGAGTATCTTCACTACAAGAAAAATACAGTATCCGCAAAATGCCGTAGAATTGGCAGCGATTTCAAAAGTTTTTTATGCCGAGACAAGAAAGCAAGAGGAAAATCTTTCCTTGCTTTTGTCGCTGTTTTGAATATATGATAAAACAATTATTGGATTCGGCTTACGCATAATATCAAGAATTATCCAGACCTCGCTCAATGTTATCCGCCTCAGCCTCAGCCTTCGGCTTTGGCAGATAACATTGACCTCGGTCTGGATAATTCTTGACATCAAATTCAGCCACATCCAATAATTGTTTATTAGTAAGGAAGAACCCAAACTTAGCTAAAAATAAAATACAACTATATGCGATAAGGTAGACCCGTGGACTGCTGTCATGTTTGGTCAATTCAATATCCTTCATCTTCCTTACTCTGTTAAAGACTGCCCGGCCACTCAGTGTGTAAATCTTAAGTTGGGATAGAACATTTTTTCATCTGCGGTAATTCCGCAGAGATGCCACCAACAGTAGTCGCAATAGTTGGGAAGCATTCATCAGATTTCATCTCGTTGTTGCAAACTCGCCTTTGCAGAGCAAAGATTTATTTTTACACACCAAATGCTATTGGCACCCGCCATGGCGAGTAAATTACTTGTGCTCGCCACTTTCGGTGGTGGTTCAGTCTATAATTTTATAGAACAAATACGTAACAGTTTTTATTTTCTGTTTGATAAATGTGATTCAGACACTTGGTACTATGCTTGTCTACCGAATATCTAAGAAAAAAGAAAACGCACGCTATTTCCTCTTTTTTTTTTCGTCACGTTGAAGTAGCTTGACTTTGTTGAACTGGATTTTGTCTTAACGCTTAACAATTTGCATGGTCAGGAAAAAGCGTTAAAGTGTTGCGAGAAATTTTTGAAAAATTCAACCCTTTCTTGCATGATTAAAAATTGTTGGGCGGAGCTGACGAACGTGAACGTTAATTTCCCTTTTGTTGTCATTACAGTTTTTCAAGAAAATGCTCGCCGAGAAGCAAGACAAGTGGGAAAAGAATAAGAAGGAGAGTGTGGACAGGATAGACGAGCTAGCTGACGTATTCTCTGGTGCAAAACCGCTGACCAGAGTGCAGAAGAATGGTGAGTTAAAGTAGGATCAGTCAGAGAACTCCAGTGAACTCGATTTCTATATCTGGAATGCTAACTGGTCAATGAAATGTGAAGTCAAGATGGTCATCCATAGTGGGCAAATTTGTACGTCAGTTTCAGTCACCTACACAGTCTTGTACGTCAGTTTTGGTCTCCAACTTCCTGAGTGATATTTGTTTCAAAATACACTAAATATGTTTTCAAAAGACAGAAGTGAGTTTAAGAACCTCAAATATAGTTCGATAAAATCAAGTCGAGTTTCAGATTATATATTTTCACGAAAATAAATTGCTAAACTAACGAGAAACCCTATAAAACAGTCTCGATAAATTACTTTAGGAAACTACTTACTGTGCGTCCTCTTTTTACCGTTAGTTTACCATGCTTAGACAATCTGCCACACTTCTTAGGCCGCACAGCAATTTTGAATCCTTTTATATACCCGATTATGTAAAAAAGCTCCCGTGATATTGAATGTATTCGTAGCCGAACCAAACAAAAACTGAAGATTAAAGTCGTGTAAAGGGCTAGAACTGACGTACAAAACCGTGCATTGCCCTCCATGGACGGCCATCTTGGCTTGACATTTCATTGGCCAGTTAGCATTCCATAGATGGGAATCGAGTTTACTGGTGAACCCGAACTGGGACGCAAACTCGCAATCATTGGCCTTCGAGAACGTGAAGCCAAGATGGCCGCCCATGGAGGGCAATTTTGTACGTCAGTTTCAGTCCCCTACTCGGACTTGTACCTTAACTTTAGTCTCCCACGCAACTTTTTACATTTTCTGAAGATTTTTCTTTTGAAATTACAAGCAAAACATGTCTTCAAAAGATAGAAACGAGTTTAAGAATTTGAAATATAATTCGACAAAGTCAAACCGAGTTACAGGTTATATATTTTCACGAAAATAATTTACCAAACTGACGAGAAACCTCATAAAATGGTCTCGAAAAGAATTATTTGAGGAAACTACTAAGTGCACGTCATTTTTTGCCGTGATTTTACCATCTTTGGACAATTTAGGACAGTTCTTATGCCACACGGCAATAACGAATCGTTTTAAAGACTCGAATATGTAAACTGGTCCAGTAATAATTCGTTTGTGCACTTTTTCCATGGTTTTGAATGTTTTCGAAGTCGAACCAACCTGAAACTGAAGATTAAAGTCGTATAAAGGAGTGGAACTGACGTACAAGGCCGCGAAGAGGACTGAATCTGACGTATAAAATTTCCCTCAATGGGCGGCCATCTTGGCTTCACTTTTTGCCCGAGCAAATGACTGGGAGTTAGCATTCCAGATATGGAAATCGACTTCACTGGGCCGCCCATGGAGAGCAATTTTGCAAGTGAATATTGACTCTTTACAAGATTTTTCACTTTTGTTTGATTAAGCTTTGAAAACACTTACAACCGTGGAAAAAGAGTTTAAATGAAATAAATGAAATAATTCCGGAAGATGTTTGCATGACCGAGTATTTAAGACGTTCGAACGCATAAGCTCATCAGAACGTTAAGTTTGGGGTTGATGTTAGTGGAGAAGAACCAGGAATTAATGACATCGAGATTTATTTATTGATAATTATTCACCGACACTGAGGTGAATAATTTTTAAGCATATATCTCGCATAGTTGTTTTCAGTCACATATTTGTTTAAAATTTTTAAAACAACCTGACGGAACGTCAGCTTGTTCACTTGTCGTTTGTAAAGAAAACATTTTAAACACATCGTGAATGCATTTATCGCTAAAAAGTAAAAGAAATACAAACTGTGAATACTTTGTTGCCAAATTTCGTTGCTTTGTTGGCATTGTCTGGTACGACGGCTTCGTTTATTCAAAAAAATTTCTTCTTCCGAAACTAAAACAAAACTGGACGCCATCTTGTTTTGGTCGGAGGTGAATAGTGCAGGATATTCCGAGATAGAGGAACCAATCAGACTGCGCGAAAAACACAATTCACCTGCGAGTTATATGCTTATAGTGGTTAACTCGATAACCTAAGCTGTTCTGCCTAGAGGTCCGTTGAGGGTCACCCCTCATGAGTCCCAGTGTTATTGCATGAAGAAACCGGAGTACCCTGAGAAAATCTGCGATGCTCAGTAGGATGAAACTGAACAAAACTCTTCTCACATGTGATCAAGGTACCTTTAATCAGATAACTGCACAAAGCCGGAATTGAACCCTGGTTACAGCGGTGAGGGGCAAGTGTGCTACCACTGTACCACAAGCACATCTCTTGTTTGAACCTTTTCCAACTACCTTGTTCGCTCACGTTAAGCACCCTTACAGGTCACCACCCCAACAGGTTCTAATTGTCTTGATAAGTTCTTGTTCTTCATGTTTTATGAAATTTTTGTCGTTTACAAGACGCCTTTAATTTTGCAGAAAACCTTTAGGGGTGGTTTAGAGAAATGTCCACCCAGATTCAGTCTTTGGATTACGAAGACTCGACAGCGGCGGGACGAAAGGTCGTTCAGTTAATGCAAGCGTTGGAAGAGGTAAAGAACCCATTTTTCTTTGTGTTATTAACACAAATTGAATTAAACACATTCTCAGAAGCAAACGTCCGAAAACTTACCATTTACATCAACGCGGTAGTTGCTGTAGTGATAGAATAACGACTTTAAAAGATCACCATCATCGCGTTCGAACGAAGCTATATTTAGTTACCAATCTCCTGCAAATAATTTCAAAGAGCGACATGTCGCACTTAAACGCATCAGGATATTTTGAAACACTAACGTTTCGTCACTTTATAACCTACACGATTACAAATATAGACGTGAACAAGGAATAAATTAATGATCATGTAATCGTGTAGATCATTTAAGCCGAGATACTTTTGTAAACATATCTTACAGAGATGATGTTGCTTGCAAAGTGACGAAACGTTAGTTCTTATTAAAGTATTTCAAAATATCCTGATTTGTTTACATGCGACATGTCGCTTCTTGAGATTATTTGCTGGGCAATAAGTTTTATTACTAGACTTCTGTTTCCGCATTGTATTTTGATAGCCGAAATCTTACCAATCCCATTCTAAAATTACATAGGGGAGCCAGGTTAATCCCTCTCGCTTCCTTCACATTACGAAAGGCCCCCTCAAGACGTGATCGACCTCCTTCCTGAAAACCTTACAGCAGGTTTACTGTATTTAACTGTAAATTTTACCCTTCAAGGTGCAAGAGTTTCACCAGTTGGAAAGTAACCTACAAGTGTGCCAGTTCCTTGCCGATACAAGAATGTTTTTGCATCAAATGATTCGAACCATCAACATAAAAGAAGAGGTAAGAAGATTTATTTAAATTTAAAGAAAGTTACCCAAGAAATCTGAATCTGGTGAATCTGGTTTGTTTGTCTTGAAATCAACTTGGAAATGTATCATCCAAAACTTGCCTGTCTGTACCGAAAACATTGCATGGCTAGACAGCCGATTAACATAAAATAGCGGACGCCAGTTGGATGCCTGGTCGTGCAATTAGCTTTTTCTTGCAGACTTGAAAGTTTTGGTCGAAAAATTGTCGAGCTGTTTTAAAGACGAAGGAACCAGGTTCAGGAACATTTTGCAAAAGATTTACAACAACCAACTTCCGAAGGTAGATCTTTCCATATTTTGGAATTGTGGAAGCTTGAAGATATCTTGGGATGATAGATGAATGATTTTCAAGCTCTATCCTCAGAAAAACGATTTCTGAGCCACAGACGTGGATCGAACCCGCAACCTTCTGATGATCGGTGAGACACTCTAATCATTGAGCTACCAAGACTCAGATGGTGAGCTATGGTGCAAGTTCGACGTATGTGCGACCTGAGCGGCAGCCACTATATTATATACCTCATCCATGACATTATTAACATATAATGGCTTCCGCTCAGGTCGCACATGTCTCGAACTTGCACCTCAGCTCGCCATCTGAGTTTTAGTAGCCCGATGGTTATAGCGTCTCACTGGCCATCAGAAGGTTGCGGGTTTGATTCCCGTCCGGGTTTAAGTAATCGTTTTTCTGAGGACGGAGCTTGACGGTCGTTCATCTATCATTCATTAAATCTTTCCAACCATAATTTTAAGTAGAAAACTACATGAACTAATTAAAAACGTAATGTAAAAGGTAAAAATAAGTAAGTAAACCTAACTCGCTAACACCGGAACAATAAATGGTCGCTAAAAGCGATGAAAGAAGGGAGCCAAAAGCCATACAATAAATTTCTTATTCATTTCGTTTGTTCGGTCAATACGGGAAAGTATTTGCCTTCGTTTTTTTCCACACAGACCTCGCTCACTAGTTGCTCGGTCTAGACGAAAACCTCGAGCAGACACTTTCCTTAGGCAAATAATTTTTTTGATTAGAGTTTTGTGATGGCACCAATTTACCGTCTAAAAACACGTCTGGGGAAATTAAAGTTTCTTAAGGCTTGTTTACACGAACCCAGATTCCCTTCCAGTCGTGATCAGGACGCCAACTCGGGTTATATGTTTACATGGGCCCATATTGCCCGCTATCCGAGTCTGGTTCACCCAACCCGAGCCGAAGAAGCGGCTGATCCGGGTTAGCGACCTTGCATTCTGGATAAGAGGATGAATCCGGGTTCATACATCTACCACCACTTTACGCGAACCCGGGTCAATTCAACCCGTATTTGCGTGAAGATTCGAACAAAATTTCACACCTTCGCGCCTACGCCAACCCAGGATAACCCTGGTCTTCCAATGGGTTATCCAGCAAAACGTGTTCACCCGGCTATCGCGTAAATGTTTGCAGGAGTTTATTCGTAGACAGGTTGACCCGGGTTGACGACCTGACCCCCGGGTTGACGACCTGACCCGGATTGACGGCCGACTCAGGTTCGTGTAAACAGGCCCTTAGAAACTCTCCCAAGAACAAAAAGAAAATGCAAAATTGGAAAGAATAGTCGCCCTTCACCTCATCAACCCATCCTGGTAATACTGCATTGATACTTCTTATACTTTTCAGGTTCTCATTGTCATTCAACTTGTGGCTGACTTATCTTATACGTGGATCATTATAGACGGGTAAAGAAACCGGAGTACCGCAGAAAGTGTTCATAAAACGTCGCAGCCGTAAGTCCATCTTTTGTTCTTGATTATTTTCACATTCGCCATGTTCCGGGCAAGTGATTTCATTGGACGAGTTTGGTAGAAGTTGCATGACTTGTTCGAAATTTAATCGTTTTAAAAGGAGAATATCATTTGCACTAGAGCACGAGCATATGAAAGCACAAAAAGATGCTACACTAGGTTGGACTTCTGGCTTCGTACTTATTCTGTAGCCAAATGTCATTAGATAGGGTTCTCCAATAGCATCGGAGCAGGACGCTGTGCCCCGCTGGGAAAATTCCCCACTTTATCAAGAACGAAAGTGTTTTCCCCAAATTTTCAACAACATTAACATTTCAGACAATAAAGATCTCTCTTTTCTCTTTCTTGGCTTCAGTTATACTGTAAATATGCAAAGCGGGATCAAGATCCCTCGCTTGTGCGGAAACTTCGAGCAACTTTCTTAAAGGTGAGAGTCAAAGAAAACGTGCGGCTGTGCTTGTTTTTCAGGCCGCGCGCGAAATTGCGCATGCTGATTGGTTGCCCAACAGTCGAGGTTTTACGATATTGGACCGACCAGTCTACGTTTTTCATTCCGGACCTGTAAGTATTGGCGGGAAAACTTTCGAGCTGATTTTAATGAAAGTTAAGGAGAATTGTGTCTCTAAAGTGAAATATTTCGAGTGAAAAATTGTACTGCAACATTAGTGTTGCTTTTGTTTAAAGTTAATAGTACAATAGAGTATGTTAAGTATGGTGGTATGACAAATGAATGTTTAATTGGTGAAATAAGAAGCAAAACGAACATGTTACGAGGTAAGGTAAACTGCCACGTCGGAGGAAGAAAACCATTTAAAACTGGAAAGAAAACCAACATTAATATGCATAGTAAGTTCATTATTAGTGTGATTCACTCGGTCGATGTTGGAAAGTATTTTCCTTCGTGCATTTTTTCGCACAGACTTTCGTTCTTTCGTCGCACGGTCTGTACGAAAACCTCAGGCAAATACTTTCCTAAACGAACCTCTCTCGGATAATAAGTATAGAAGGGCTTATTACATGGAAGATTTCAGCCTGGGCTGAAATTCCAGCCCGTTTAGAAAGGCTGGGATTTCAGCTTAGCCTTCCGATAAAATACTTGAAAAACGGAGCTCGCGATTGCACGAAAGAAGTTTCAGCCCGGTTTGAGTTACCCGGGCTGAGAATTTCAGCCCAGTTGACCGGGCTGAAAAATTACATTTAATTGCATGAAAAAATTTCAGCCCGTGCTGAAAAGTTGATTGACGCACGTGGGAAGATTTAAATTGACAAAACAACAAAGACTATTTACAAATTTCTGCCTGAGTTCACTTCCGATTACAGTTTCAGCCGGGGCTGAAATATTTCGTGTAATCGGGGCTATTTTCAACCCGGTCTGCCCAGCTGAAATTTTCCAATGTAATCAACCCCTTAGTACTGTGGTACTTATGTAGCGTGGTTTTTTGTGTTCGTCCTCATTATAAACGACCGGCCCGCTAAAAATGAATGTCTGATATTCTGATTTCTTAGATGGCATCAGCTCTAGACCTTCCACTCGTTCGCATCAGTCAGGCGAACAGCCCCGATTTAGTGAGTGTGTCCCAGTACTACTCTGGTGAGCTGGTGAACTATGTCAGGAAGGTAATTTAAGTGAAGAAATAAGTTGCTTGTGTCGGTGCGTTCAATTATGCTTTCATTGGCGTTGAAGTGATCTTTTTCTGGTCTTGTTTTTGCATTTCAGGTTTTGCAAATCATTCCCGAGTCTGTGTTCGGTCTTCTGGCTCAAATTATTCAAATATTAAGTTACAAGATGAAAGAGGTAATACTGTCTAACTGGAAGCTTTAAACCGATTTGTACTTTTGATAGCTAGAGTACCTAACCTGTTGCGTGCTAAATCTCGTATGGAACTTAGTAGTGGGACGCTGTCGCGTTGATATAGCAAGGTAATTCTGTCATTCCAACGTCAGAACGCCAAAAAACACCATTTACCATTACAGTAAATCCCTGCCGTGGTTGAGCCCCACAGGTAAGTGATCTCCAGTCTCTTGCTGCTGGAGATAAATGACCTGGAAACTTTTCTGGGATAAAGACTCGAAAAGTCTGTTGATGTACAGTAAACAATTTTGACTTAGTCGTTGTGTTATCAAACTTTCTAGTCGTGACCACTTTTCAAGAAGTCACAGTTCGCCTGAACTAATTTCAACACCTGTTACCTATAGGTTCCCACCAGACTTGAGAAAGAGAAATTACGAGATTTCGCCCAGTTTGATGAGCGTTATATGGTAAGACTAATTTTCAAAGGACTAAGGAGTGGAAGAGGAAAAAGTGAGAAAGCTTGTTGAAAACGTACTGGGAGATTATGTAGTTCGCGTTGGGCGTAGGGATTGGCACAGAGGTGATTAAATTTTAGATACAACGATAAAATTAAAGAAGCTAAAATAGACGGAATAGACAATACAGGAAAGAAAAGAAGAGGACGGAAAAGTAGAGAAGGATAGAAGAGAGGAGAAAAAAAAGGTGAAAAAAGACAAGAACAAAAGAAACGAGAACGAATAGGAAGGAAAAAAGGAGAGGAAAAGAGAAGTGAAGGGAATTAGGGGTAGAGTTTGGGAGTTGTGAAGGGAGGAGAAAGGAGAGGAAGAAAAGGGAAGGAAAGGATAGATTGAGTTATAAAGGCTACGATGTGTCATGGGAAGGGAGCGGATAGGATGGGATAGGATGGGATGGGGTAGGAAGGAATGAGATGGGACAGAAACGGAAGGGAAAAGAAGCAGTTGAAAAGGAAACTAGCGAGCTGCGAGGATTGTAAATACGAAAGAACACAATGATCTGCAGGAGTTTGTGCTTCTGTATATAAAGTGCCCGATGTTTTCAAACATTCTAGGTTGCAAAGCTGACGCACAGCATCTCTGTGTTCACAGAAGGAATCCTGATGATGAAGACAACTTTAGTTGGCATTATTAAGGTATGACTATGACGACCGTACGTTCTTTGTATTCTGTTGTATATGTGCCGCGTTGGTGATATCATGGTGGCACAAATTATACTGGTGAATGTACAACATTTGTCATAGCTAAGAGACCCAGTAGTGTTGGTGTATTTACGACGTTGATGACATGCAAACACTGTATTATTGGCGTGGCTACCATCTTAAATGTGGTCATGAACTTGATCTTTTTCCGCACGTTTCTATTTTATAAAAGTGGTTGGAACCTAAGTTTTGCCCGTGTCATCATATTGCGACCATGGTCAGTGGTCTAGAAGAGGCGGGTGAGGGTGGGAGCGTTGACCAGAGTTCTCAAACTAAGGAAACTTCCCCTCTTCCGTTTTAAAACCATTGCTCCATCACTAAAGAAAACTATAAACGAAGCTATATTTTTAAAATATTGTAGGAATTTATGGATACCCCATGATATATTAAAACAACTCAGTATGCGCCAACAACAATGTTTATTATGAACCGAAATTAGTATAATCTAAAATTAAAATTCCTTTTCCTAATTTTGGTACTATATTTCAAGGTTGATCCAAAACAGCTGCTGGAAGATGGAATTCGTAAGGAACTTGTGCGTCAAGTCGCTGGTGCTCTTCATCATGGTTTAATTTTTAACTCGAAAACAAAAGTATTTAGCCCTAACTGCTCCTTAACTGTTGTTTTTGTTTCTGCCACATTTTCTTGTTTTGTCTCGGTAGATATGTAAACAGTTCATTGTAAATGTTGTTTTGCTCCACGCAGACAGAGCTTCGTCCAAGATTAAAAGAACTTGGAAACTGCATGGATGCTTTCAAGAGATCTTTTGAATACATTCAAGACTACGTGAACATTTACGGATTGAAAATCTGGCAAGAAGAGGTGTCAAGAATTATTAACTACAACGTCGAACAAGAATGTAATAGCTTTCTGCGTACAAAGGTGGGCTCGATGTTCATGCAGTTTTCAAGTGATGTATGAGGGATGTAGATATAAAACCTCGATAGCAAAATCTAGCTTTCTCCGTTACTAATCCAAAGGAACAAGTTCTGCTCATACCCGGCTTTTTTTCGAACCTTGTGCCTACATTTTCTATACTTATGGTTGAAACATTTGACCGCATTTTAAGTAATGTTTCAAAAACGAGCTGGAGCGCTTTATCGGATTAAAAACACCAGGCGATAGCCGAGTGTTTTAGATCCGATAAAGCACTTACCGTGAGATTTTTCACGGCTTAAAAAACTAACCCCTTAAAACGTTAATTCGCAAAAATGGTTTGAAAATTACTGTTTTCGAAGCCGAGAAAATTGGAGGTGAAAAGTGTGTTTTCAACACATATAAAGACACGACACTGCTATGATTTTTCTTTGTATTTTCTTCATGATTTCTTGATGAGTTTTTTTTTAACTATATATTTTTACTCTCCTTGCTTGTTCAAGTTCCTTGGCGTCTGACTGAGAGGAAGAATTTTATGTGTTTTACTCTGGACGTTGTTTGTTCCTAAGCAAAATCGGGCCCTGCTTAGGCTACGTGAACTGTTCAGACTGGGTGCCTTATTTAGGCTAGGCGTCCTTTGACCGTGTTTTCGTAAAGATTATATGAGACTGCAGCCTCATATCTGGTCTGAATCACTAAACTCTGCTGTAAATGCGAAGTTGACTATAGCCAATGATCGCATTAAAAAAAAAAAAGAAAAACATTTACATTACATTTATATACTGGTTCGTAATGATGGATATACCACATTTAATAGCATTGATTATCACTAAAAATGGACGAGATATCGAGACTTGCAGACTGGCTGTACATATGCCTACCTTCATTATGAACCAGTACATAAATGTAACCTTCATTCCCCATCTGAGTCTATGTAGCTCAATGGGTAGAGCATCTTACCGGCGATCAGAAGGGTACGGGTTCAATTTCCGTCAGGGACTCAGAAAGTTTTTTTTCAGAATAGTTTGAGTACGTATAAAGAACATCATACATCTAGCAAGCTACCACATTTAATAACATCATGGTGAACGTTGTTGAACGATGTTCAACGATGTTGAGAGCCGTTGAATAAAATTTGAACATGTTCAAATTTTCTTTCAACAAGCGTTTAAAATTTAGATACTGATCTTGCCGATGGTG
The DNA here is from genome assembly GCA_030142905.1 of Heliopora coerulea. Taxonomy (NCBI): domain Eukaryota; kingdom Metazoa; phylum Cnidaria; class Anthozoa; order Scleralcyonacea; family Helioporidae; genus Heliopora; species Heliopora coerulea. Next base: position 822,715 of record JASJOG010000080.1, on the reverse strand, counting down.
GAATATGTTGAATGCGTTTGGCCATCCCTGACTTCAACATCGTTTGACATTGTTCAACAATGTTGAAAGCGTTTAGCCAGAGTTTAAACGGAAGTAAAATATGGTATTCATAACGTGACGTGAATTAACCTGAAGTCACTTGGCGTGACTTCTCGTAACGTAGATTAATGTAAACTGGCCGATCACTGTGATTAGGAAGCATCAAACATCCAGTAAACTGTGGAACTATCATTTTCAGGTGTACGACTGGCTGTCCATCTACCAGTCTACTACAATCCCAATTCCTAAATTTCCACCCGTTGATGAATCCGTGAACTTCATTGGACGGCTTGCGAGAGAAATTCTTAGAATCACCGATCCAAAGTATGAAGCAATAGATAAACTGGATAGTTAAAAGATAATGGATAGGTTGGACTGAAACACCTAGAGGAAGTCCATCGTAGCACAGCCAGCGCAGCAGGCAAATTTTTTTTACGCCTACTGAAAGATGGCGTACACTTACCGTGAGAGCGTGAGAAATATTCTCGTCCGAGTTATATTATAATTCAACCTGTCCTCTCACCTGAGATTGAGGTTAGGATTACGGTTAGGGTTAGGATTAAGGTTAAGATTAGGGTTAGGGTTAGGATAACGGTTAGGATTAGGGCTAGAATTACTGTTAAGATTAGGGTTAGGATGAGTATTGGGGTTAGGATTAACTCTAATCCTAACTCTAATCCTAATCGTTATTTTATTCCTAACCCTAATCCTTATCCTATCCTAAATCTTTGGTGAGAAGATATGTTGAACTATATTATAATGCGAATGAAAATAGTTCTCAGGCTCTCACGGTAAGCATCCGCCATCTTGAAATGGACGTAAAAAGAAAATCGTTCGTAGGGGAGTTACCAGAGTTAGAACATTATATATGGATAGGCTTGAATTACTATTTTATAACTTCTCCCTGCGGGAGGCGTACAGCATAAAGCGAAGAGCGAGAATTAAGTACCTGGCAGAAAACGAATTAGAAATGGTCGACGATTGTTTGTTGACATAATTAATGAGGAAATGAGTGAAATATTGTAAATTGAAAGACCACTTGTCCACCAAACTGTTCTTTCGGAACTCATGCCCAAATGGTGTTTTCCATAACAGTGAGACGATAGATGAACGGAGCATTGCCACTTCCACTGCTAACTTAAGGAGAATGGATGACGTCACGAAAAGTCGAGAAAACCTTGTTTTATAAAACAAATGGAAAATAGCTTTCTTGTCTCTGTGCTATGATAAAAAAATGAATGACATCATTTGAACCAGAAAAATGCCTAGACAGTTAATGACCGGAAATTTAGATTTTACTAAAATTTTTGGATCAAATTCACCTGCTTATGCTTATAACGTATATGAATGTGTATGTATATCTACGTATACCTGTGTATGTGTAACTCCCTCAGTTCAAGTCTCAAGTCCATTGAGTCAAGTCACAAGTCTTTGAGAACAAGTCTCGAGTCAATTTGCAAGTCTTCCTACATTGCCAAACCAAGTAGCCACACAAAATCCAAGCGATTACAAAAGGTCACTAGGGTCGAATTAAAGAATTTAAGATTTCGGCTACGGTTAAAAACCAAGTCTCAGCAGAATCCAAACGAGATTACTTTCGGAACGTACGCCATGGTTACTTGTCGTGAGATTGAGTTCAATGGGTAGCGGAAAAATGACGCGAAAATTCACAACTACACTTCATGTAATCAAGCACGAAAGCTATCGATCAACAATGTCTGAATATACGGGCTTTCATATCGGATAAATACTGTGTAATAAGAATACTGTCTCCGATTACTCTCTCTTGCTTTTCGTGGCATGTTTGGTTACAAAATAGTACTTTTAGGTTTAAGTCAGACGCAAGTCTCTAGTCACAAGATTTTGCTACTCGAGTGCGGCTCGAGTCGACAACACTGTGTGTACGTGAATATTTACAAATATGACTAGCGCTAAGCCTGCTTTTCCGGATTTCTCTCTCTTATATAGAAGTACATGTTACATCGAGGAGAACGGAGCTTGGTACGACAACAGAACTATAGAGGAAGTGGTGAACTTGCTGCTGTTTCGTGAACTGCAGTTCAGCGTCCATACTTTTGGTCTGACTGGCTTGGACAAACTGTTGTCGTTCATGATAGTCAAAGAATTGCAGGTTAGATGAAAAGAACTGAAATTTATTGTGCACCGCGTCAAATCTAGTAGAAAGGGAAGGCACCAACTACATATCAATAATTGTACTATGATGGTAACGAATGCTTGAAAAACATGCCCTGTCAAAGTTGACCCACTTACACAGAGCTCAAACGGGTCGTGGAAAACTCAAGGAGTATATAGCTGTTTCTTTTACAAAAGTATACATATTCACTGGTCAAACCATATTATTGGAAAGCTTCCGCAGAAACGATCTGATTCGGCCCATGGAAAAAACAAGAAAAGAAAAAAGGAAAAAAAGTAGTCTGAACTTGTTCACATCAGGTGCTATAGTATATTATTCCTCTCCATTTGTGTGTTTGTTAATTTGTATATGAGTTTGTTTGTTTGTTCGTTTGCTTATTTGTTTACCGTGGAATTCCGAAAGTAGCGGCCCTCGTTACTTGCGGATTTATCCGCCATTGGGGGCCGCTACTTTCGGGGGCAGCAGCTACTTTCGAGAGGTCGTTATTTTTGGGCGGAAAAGCACATAAACATACTATGGGAGTATTGTTTTTTGCCCTTTTATTGGCTTTAAATTTACCACATTTGATTCTATTATTATTATTATTATTATTATTATTATTATTATTATTATTTTATTATTATTTAATTTTATTGACTTTAAATTTACCACATTTACCTCCTTTTACTTCATTGCAACTTTGACAGTTTTGCTTCACTTTCGGCGGGTCGAGATTTGAAACTTAATACTTTTGAGTCACTCAAGGGATGACTGAAACAACACTGTCAAGTGTTAAGTGCCAACTGTTGAGTATCATCATCATCATCAACTTTATTCATTGTAACATGCGGAAACGAGGTATTTTCAAAAGGGCCGCTATTTTCGGGATTCTATGGTATTAGGTTATTTATTTGTTTATTTATTTATTCATTTTCTATTTGTTTTTTCTTTTTTTTCTATTCGTTTACTAACTTATTAATTTGTTTGCTTGTCAATACATTCTTCTTTTGTTTATTTGTACATCTTGCAGACTTTTGTAAGGATAGTTTATAATGTACTTAAGAAAGATCAAGTCGTTCATGGTGTTCTAGAAAACCTTGCTTCTTTTTTAACGCCTGTGAAGAAGATAGCCGGTAAGAGTTAACTGAATCTGTCATGAAACTGTCGAAAGCTTCATGACATTTGTTTTTTAACATGTGTCGATCTGTTCTAGCTGATCCTTTCAAGATATATTCCCAAGCATCTCAGAAATGTGCTAAGCTATGGCCTCAATTCTTGGACACCATTATGAAGGTAATTCAACAGTACCTCAATGATGTTTTGGTCATTGGAATTCGAAGTCACTCCGTCTACTTTAGTGGGTGGGTATAATCCGTATAAAAAGATATTCCAATTTTAACCACACTCTAAATTCTTGTCTGTCAAGCTTGAGAACCTCATATACTTTAATATCAGCCCCGCGTTTGAGTAGCCCCTTTAATATCAGAATATCAGCCCCGCGTTTAAGTAGATCAACAATCTTAAATCCCCCCCAAGAATGTTTTCAATACCGTCGAGTTTTATAGAGTTTAAAGTTTCAAATTTTTTGCTGATAATTCTAAAATTTCAGGACAGTCAACAGCCGCAATGCTGCTTCATTATGAACTTATGTGCAACGCTTTCTCGGAAGACACTCATGACGTGAAAACGCTAATTTGCTTTATTTCAACTAGACTCTTGACGAAAACTAGTGATCACATGTCTTAAGATTAATCGTTCAACCAAACCCAAAGAAATCTTCTAAATTTTCAACAAAACCAATGTTTACTCTCATCGACTAGCTTGCTTGTTTGGAATTGCTTGAGAACTTCCAGTGTAACCCTGCGCTAATAGGAGATACAATCGTTGTTTTCCGGCTGCATGTGTTGCCAAGAGCTGAAGTGACGAGCCAGAGGGAAAAATAGACGGGATTGGCTATTTACGCGAGAGAATTTAGACATGTCTTTCATAAAAACGCGAGTTTCTCTTTGCTGAAGGTTTGCGCATGCATGACGTCATGGCGGCCATGTTCGTTGAACTTAAGATAGATGAACGATCTTCAAGCTCTATACTCAGGAAACGATTTCTGAGCACCAGACGGGGATCGAACCCGCAACCTTCTGATGACCGGTGAGACGCTCTAACCATTGAGCTACCGAGACTCAGATGGTGAGCTAAGGTGTAAGTTCGACATATTTGTGCGACCTAAGCGAAAGCCACTATATATTATAAACTATTAAAACTATTAAAATCATAAACTGTCTTAATCATCATTAATATATAGTGGCTTCCGCTTAGGTCGCATATATATGTAGCTAAGGTAAGCGTCTCACCGGTCATCAGAAGGTTGCGGGTTCGATCCCCGTCTGGGGCTCAGAAATCATTTTCTGCGTATAGAGCTTGAAGATCGTTCATCTATCTTAAGATACATCCAAGCTCTCACATTTCTAAAATTACAAAATTTTGGTTGAACGTTGTCAAAAGAATCTCATTAACCGCTATTGTCTGAGAGACCTACTAAGCCGGCTGTATCATTGTCTTCTGGGTGTGCAGGAATTGGCAGCAAGCATTTTGTAAAAGGTATAAAAATGGTATTCACGCTTTAAAGGTTTGGGACCGTCTACTTTAGGGGTAATGTGATGGTATTTGTATTTAAATTTATTTACACTTGATAGCCACGTCAACTTACATGTTTTTCATTGAGTCCAGCTTAAATTTTTATATGGCTGCAGCAGCAAACGCTCTGTGTACGGAAATCCAGCAATTTGATTGGTTCATAAGTGGTCGGAATATTTCCTGTATTGCTAACTCAGGAAGGGAGTTTAAAAAAGCCTTGCGCTTGTGTCTAATTGAAATTACAATTTTTGACGATAAGTGAAGTGAAAATGTATTACGAGCAATCAGAAAAGGTAATGTAACCGAGCAGAGTGAAGTTGGTGTAGAAATTTTATATGAAATGACGACACAAGTGTTTACAGTTCGACGTTCTGTACCTTTGCACATGTCAATTATATTTATGTGAAGTCATATTATAAACTACTTATTAACCTCGCTTGTTTGGTCTGTTCTAGTGAAATATTGGACCTTCTGCAAGGACCTCAACTCGCTGCACTCCTCGCTTTCCGTTCTTAAAAACATCTGTCCTACATTTCACCAGTACAGACCTCACGTTCTGTCAATAAGTAATAACTATTACACGAATTATAGGTATAGGGATAAAATAACGGACAAATTTACCTACTAGGAAAATATACAATTTTACAAAAATATGTGGTGTTAATTTTTTTTTCCATTTACATTTTATGGTCCAGTTACACCACAGGATTCTTGTATATGATGGCTCGTTCTGCAATATCTGATTAACTCGATGGAGTCCCCCGGACGTATTACTACATCGGTGAATCAATCGAAAGCAGGAATTGTGCCTTAGAGACATTACATACCCGAGGATGAAAAATCGTAGATGACTATCGTATCGTGTAAATAGGACCTAACAAGACATAGTGAAACGTACCGCTGAGCATGCGCTTCACTCAAGTGATGCAATAATCTTTACTGCGCATACTCATCGATGCGCTTGGGCAAGATATTGATAAACTGTGGATGCTTAACGATTCAGTCCGTTACCTTTCTGTTCGGTAAGCTTGAAGTGGAAAAGATCTCTTAAGGCGTGAATATCATTTTTATAAAGTTCACTGGTGGTTTTTACATGACGTCATGGCGACCATTTTGGTTCAACATTCACAAAAGAATCTCATTAGCTATCGCATAGTATTTGGAACCAACATGGGCGCTTTATCGTTGATTATTGAATGTCGACGGATTGATTTGAATCCCTTGCAAAAATTGCACGTGATTTCTCGCGTGTCATTTTATGATCGCGCTTGTTTACATGCGAAAAGATTTCACTTGTGGAAATTTTTTACATGTGGTTTTACACATTCAATGTTTATTGTGTGTTCAAGTTTCACGCACAATTTAATATTACGTTATACACATGTAGTTAATGCGTCATTTACATATGGTCTGCGTGTGAAATTTTGGACGAAATCAGGCAGGTAGAAGTTTCGTAAGGCATTTCACTTGTCAACATTCTCTTGGAATGTTGTTTCAAACACAACCTACGAAGTTGCACGCATGACTTTGATCTTGCAACCATTTTGTCGAGCAAACCAAAAGAAAAACTAATTCCTCAAAAAGTGTTCACAGCTCAAGTGTCGCCAGAAATCGAGTCACATCCATGGTCTTGTCAGCTGTCCTCTTCTTTGTTCTTACAGATTGGTCAAATGCAACTTCTTCGAAGACAAATCGGAAATGAATTAAATTTTTCGTGTAAATTTGACTCCAAGCATTTCGAGAGCAGTCTTAGTACTTTAAATCAGTAAGTGGAATAACTAATTAAGCACCTACCTTACCTTCTATCTGAGTGCGTTATACGGCCGTTTTGCTGAGATGCTTGTTCTGCGATTTCATTGGTTCATAAGCGTTCAGATGTTCCTGATATTCAAGCGCTCAGAGGGGAAAACTTAAGAACCTAATTTATTGTGGGTATAGCGTAAATCTCACAGCAACGTGAGAAGAACTATAAAAATGCATGATGAGCAGCCAGAAGAAGGAAATTACACCTCATACTTGTTATTTCGTAATTGTTCACAATAAAAGTGATGCACGTTGATGAAGTAACGTGATTGATTTAGTGTCTGTACTATTAAGACGTTGGACCTCTGCTTTTTGTGGGATCCTCGATTCGCTGCTTTTGTCCGGGTCCATACTTAAAAGTATCTGTCATTCTCATCCCCAGGTCCCGCCAATTTTCCCAGCCCAGCTGCTTGAAAATTTTTCTAGCTCTGGGGACAGTGATTGGATATGGGGACAAAAATGAGCATAGGTGTGTTCGTGCTCAGCTAATAAGTAGTTATATCTAGTGCTACTTCCGGTGAAATGGAGCATTCTGATTTCCTGTGACCCTCTGACTGGCAGTCTACTTTCCAGTAATGGACCGGTTCATTACGGAGTCTGGTTTGCATCAGCAAATGTTTGGACAGTGGCGTAACGGAACTACTTGGGGCCCTTATGAGATTTTCGTTCGGGGGGCCCCGTTAGAGTAAACTTAGTATAGACAATTTAAAGACTTCAATTCTCAATTGTTTTTAAAAATTCATCGCGGGCCCCTTGGAAGTCAAGGGCCCTTATGAGTTGCACTAACCCTGATCACAGTCCGTTGCGCCACTGTGTTTAGAGTTTGTTTTTGGCAACGACTTCGTGTTTTTTGTTTTATTTATTCATCTACTGTTCTGATTAAAGTTATCAAGGAAAAGATTTAACCAAGTCATAAGCGGTTCGTTTTGGTAAATCCTAGCTAAAACGTAGCTGACTCTCGTATGTTTGCCCTTTAAAGCAACTGGGAAATTCTGTCGCCAAAACTTGCTGGTCTGTCGGGAAAATATTTTACATGAAAACCCTAGTTTACTGGGATTGTTTTCATTTGTATGTCTAAATTATTGGTTTTTACTCGGGAATTCACAGCAAATTGATCTTTCGTTGTGCACTGTGCCTTCGAAAGCGCTCAACGACTAACTCTTCGTCAAGCTATATGAATGTAACATATTTTTACCAGACTGAGTATATTTTGCTTGTTTAAAACAAGCCATATAATAAACCTCTTATTAACCCCGTCCACTTGGTCATTGCTGGAAAATGTCAGACCGGGGTCTTTTATGTACGTACTATCAACTCCCCGATCTGATATTTTCCCGTAATGACCGCGCTCTCGGTTAATAAGAAGTTATTAATATTCATGTACGTAGATCAGGAAGCAAGCAGTAATGACTACACTCTCGGTTAATAAGAAGTTATTAATATTCATGTTCGTAGATCAGTAAGGAGGCAAGTGGGCATTAATGCATGCGTAGATGTATAAAAAGTATACTTACGTACGTAAGTAGTGTACGTAACAGGTTTGTTGCGGAGATACATAAATTGCGTTCTTACGCACATACTTAAGGACGCAAGTAACGCGTATGTTGTGTAAATGTGTAAGTTGCGGGTCACTCGTAGGTACGTATCGATTAGTATGAATTCTCGGGAAGTAAATGTACACCTATCAAGGAAGTATTGCATAGTTTAAGAAAACTGGGAATAGCAAACGAAGTCTTTTTCACAGGCTCTCCTTTTCTCCACTTCGTAGATCTTTAATCAAAGACATCGAGGCTCATTATAAAGATCCCAGTAAGCCGTACCCAAGTGAAGAAAGTCCTTTAATGTCAGAGCTGTCAGCCTATCTTGAGTCAGCTGGAATCCACGATCCGCTGAAGAAGGTGAAATAATTGTTATTCAGATATTTAAGATACAACAGATATATATAACTGACATTTAAGAACTTGTTATCTTTATGTTATGTGTTTGAATTTTGTATTTGAGTTTCTAAACCACTACTCCAAGGAATACCCTTGATATCTTGAAGTCGAAATTATCCCTTTAACTAAAAATAGATTAATTCTTTTTAATATAAAAAGTTTCTCAGCTTTTTTTCCACCTCCAGCCATTCGAGTACCATCGAGATGATGTGCATGGTTATTCACGTGCGGATTTTTATAACACCTCAGAGATATCAATAGGCAGACTGTTGCCTGTGTTACCGCATAAAGATAGCCGCTATGCAAAGTTTTTATCAGATAATTCCTATTGTTTGTTTACATTTATTGCTACGCGAAAATCAAATGGTCATTACTTATTAACCGAAAACGAGGTCCGTATGAGAAAGTGTTTGCTTGAGGTCTGCACGAAAAAAATGATGACAAATACTTTCCATTACGGACGGAGCAAACGAGATCAATAAGGAATGTATTATCAGGATTGTGGTAGTTTTATTAGTCAATTTCCCGCTTTCGTATTTTCGCTTTGCTAGGTGATACTTGCTGGTTTGTTTTCGCCGATGACTTAACGTCTGTTTATACCGATTAATTGGCCTTTTCGCATATACTCATGAAAAAAAAAATACTTGAGTTCAAAAACGAGTTTGTGTTGGTTGTCTTTCGTGAAACCTTATACTTTCTTCCTTTGGTCTCGAAACAGTTTGCAAAATTACCATTAAAAGTAGGCCGTTTTGTGCGAAAAACTTGTTTCACGGTCTGGCAGCCAGTCATCGATGTCATTTACCATTCGGAGCTCAGTGATATAATAAGAGAAACCTACATTATGAAGCGCTCGAATATTGTTCGCAACAATGGCATAAATGGAACTTCAGTTTCATCTAAAACAAATATTTGACGTATTATTAAAAACTCCCACCTTGTGTCCGAACACCACGGTATTTTCAACATGTCAGTTAATCACTCATCCTTTGATGATGTTGCGGAAGGCAACAAAGCGTAAAATTCAACAAAACATTTAGGTCCTTCGTGCTTAACGGCTGTGCTTTGTTCATTCTTGGCTATGATGTTCGTTTTGAGGTAGACAGAAGTCAGTTTTGCTTTACTGTTCCATGCGCACGTAGTGTTTCTATAACAACTGTAATGATACACATGAAAAATCTCGATTCTGATTGGCAAAGAACAGTGCAATTTCAAGGTAACACACTGCCGAAAAAAAGTTAATACAGTAATTTGCACAGAATTTCCTTTTTTGACACTATATTAATTTTTTCATGAATATTATAAACTGGCAATAGCATGATTTCTCGTGCAATCTGGGAAAAATCAGCAAGACTATCAAAATAGTATGATTCCGAAGGACGAGTACAACAACCGAAATTCAGTAACAACTGAAACTCTCTTTTCCGGGTTCACTCAACAATGCCACGTGCTGTTTTGGTAAGCATTTTTTTCCGGATCTCAAAGATTTCACCTTAAAATCACTGAAGAATGTCACTTGTATGCTGTTTAGACTGACCAGACTATCACAGTTCAACTGCTAGTTTGCCTGATTTTGATGAGCTTAGTCTCAGAATGCTGTACCGTTTGTTCAGTAGATCTACATGACTTTGATGGTTTTTGTCTCAGGGTGTTCTGCCGTTTGTTCATTAGATCTACGTGAAAACACACAGAACAGTCTTCCTTCCTTTACTGACTTCGCTGTGCGTGATATCACAACTACCCAAAGTGGTGTACGTGAAAAATTTAGGTAAGTCCAAACACTACTTTTTGTCGTTACATGATCGTCATCATCTTTAGGAAAGTCGAAACACCATTTTTGTGTTATTAATTACGTAGTCCTCCAAATGTTTGTGACCATTACCATCACCATCACCATCATCATCACCATCATCATCATCACCATCATCATTATCATCATCATCATCATTATCGTCACCATCATCACCATCATCATCATCACCATTATCATCACCACCATCATCATCATCACCATCATCATCATCACCATCACCGTTATCATCATCATCATCATTTTCCCAATCGTCTGTCATTTTCTAAATATTTGATGTTAGTTTAACCCTTTCTCGCATACAGTTATGATACAACAACAAATTACAAAGACAGAAGAAATGAAATAGCAAAGCAAAAAACAAGACAACAATACGTCGTGCACAACACAGCTAATACTTAGAATTACCTCACGAAAACCCACAATTCATTGTTTCAACAGAAGCGTTAAATCTTTTATTCCATTCATTAGTATTCAGGGGCCGATTGTTCAAAGCACGATTAGCGCTAATTGAAGATTACCACCTAATCTGTTCTTTTGGTTCCGCTCGTTTTAGTTGAAAATCTAAGTCAAATTTCACAGCTTAAAACGTTTTTGTATGCACCCAAAATCTGTTAGAGAAAATTCTAACATTTTCTAACAGAATGTTGGAAATGTTATCCTCAAAATCTTCGCTTTTTGAACAAAGTAATCAGTGGCTGGTTGTTTCCTGGCCGTGCACGGTCTGTTCCACCGCCAAAAGTCTTCCACACGACTATACTAGTTGGAGTAGATGAACGATCTTCAAGCTCGATACTCAGAAAATGATATCTGAGCCCCAGACGGGGATCGAACCCGCAACCTTCTGATGACCGGGTTCGATCCCCGTCTGGGGCTCAGATATCATTTTCTGAGTATCGAGCTTGAAGATCGTTCATCTACTTCAATATATCCAAGCTCTCGTGTTTCCTAAACATTATACTAGTTGGATGGAACAAACACAACATACGATCTAGCATTTGCCTGGTTACCGTGAACACTCTTACACATCCAATGTTATGTGTGTAAAGCCTCCTCACGTGAACTACCACCAAAGATCTTTGACACGACTATAGTCAAGTGGACGGAACAAACATGATGAAAAACGCTGTAGCATTTGCCTGTGTTTTAACGCGAACTCTTACACGCCTCACATTAGATGTGTAAAACCACCTAACGTAAAGCACCACCAAAATTCTTTCACACAACTATATTCAGATAGGCGGAACAAACATAATGAAAAACGATGTAGCATTTGCCTCTCTTTTACCATGAATGTGAGATAAATGGATTTATTTCAACTAAACGTGGCATAAGATGTGGAGTACCCCAAGGTTCCATTTTAGGACCTTTGCTGTTTTTAATTTATATTAATGATTTATCATCATGTCTAAAACAACCAAAATCCAGGTTGTTTGCTGTTGATACAAACATTACGGCGGCTGGTGAGTCAATCAATGATATTGAAGTTGCAGTGAATTCTGATTTGGAAAGATTGCGAAAATGGCTAGTAGCAAATAAACTCAGCTTGAATGTGGCAAAAACAGAATTTATTCTGATTGGAACTAAACCTATGCTCAACAAAATTAGTGATTATCAATTACAAATTACTATTGATAACAAACCAATAAAACAAGTTTCCCAATACAAAGCTCTGGGCGTGATTGTTGATGAAAATTTATCTTGGAAAATTAATACAGAGAATATCTGTAAAAAAGTTTCATCCGGTTTATATGCTTTAAAACAAATAAAAGAATTTGCTGATCAGAATACTCTAAAATACTTACAGTGACACGCAAAAGTATTGGACACATTGGATTTTTTAAGAAAATAATAACTTTTCTTGTTGCTACTAACCTAAAACTTGAACTGAATATAGCAGATGTTTAGGATAGACTATGTACGAGAAGAAATAAAGAATTGTTTGCTCACACAACAATATATTGACAAATACACCAGAAAGTAACACGCAAAAGTTTTGGACACATTCTGAAAATACAAATATAGCAGGATAAAAATTGCCGTTTTGGACTGAAGTTTCTTTCATATTAATTTGCAAATCTCCACAGACCAATCAGAGCATACCATGCACCATGACGTCTCCGTGTGCTTTGAATGGTCATTGAAGATTTGGCTGTCAAATTGGAAGATTTTCAGAATGGCGAAGACAAAAGAGCTCTCTCAACAACTTCGTATAGTTATAAATGACCATCATAATCGTGGAATGGGATATCGAAAGATTTCTGACGTGCTCTAGATCCCCATTAGCACGATTGGGGCCATCATTCGGAAATGGAAGGAACATGGGCTGACTACCTATCTGCCTCGAAAAGGGCGTCCTCGTAAAGTAAGTGAACGAGCAACTAGATCCATTGTTTGGAAAGTGATGCACAAGCCATGCACAACACGAGGAGAACTTCAGAAGGAACTGCAGGCAGCTGGCACAAAGGTTAGCAAGGATACAATTAATCGTACACTCCACCGGGTAGGGCTGCATTCTCGGACTCCTAGAAAGACCCCTCTGCTGAAGCTCAAGCACGTAAAGGCTCGTCTAGAGTTTGCCAATCGTAATCTCGAGAAGCCTGCTTCGTTCTGGAATAAAATATTATGGTCTGACGAGACTAAAATCGAGCTTTTCGGTGGCAACAGCTCGAGACACGTATGGAGAAACGAGGGTACTTCATATGACCCCGAAAATACCATCCCCACAATCAAACATGGTGTTGGACGGATAATGGCTTGGGGTTGTTTTTCCTCCAGTGGTAAGGGCGCACTACATTTCATCGAAGGAACAGTGGATAATGCTGTGTACTGCGAAATACTAAAGAAAAACATGCTTTCATCTGTAAAATCGCTCAAGCTCCCGAGAGGTTGGATTTTTCAGCAAGATAACGATCCCAAGCATACTACAGTGAAAACGAAGGAATGGCTTCAGGCAAAGAAAGTAAGGGTTTTAGAGTGGCCTAGTCAGTCGCCTGATCTAAATCCGATAGAAAATCAGTGGGAGGAGCTTAAATTTCGAGTTCATCAGAGGAATCCACAAAACCTGAATGATCTCAAGGACAGTTGTGGACAGGAGTGGGATAACATTAGTACTGATTTCTGCAAGAAACTCATCTCAAATTATTCCAAACGTCTGGCAGCCGTAATTTCAAATAAGGGATACGCCATTAAGTATTGAACGCTGTTTATTCACGTGTGTCTTAAACTTTTGCTTGTTACTTTCTGTTGTATTTGTCAATAAATTTTTGTGTGAGCAAACAATTCGTTAATTCTCCTCATACATAGTCTATCCTAAACATCTGCTACATTCAGTTCAAGTTTTAGGTTAGTAGCAACAAGAGAAGTTATTATTTTCTTAAAAAATCCTATGTGTCCAATACTTTTGCGTGTCACTGTATTTAATGCGTTAGTTCAACCCTATTTCAATTATTGTTGTGAAGTTTGGAGTGTTTTTGGAGAGACTCAATCGAAACGCCTGCAAAACCTTCAAAATCGAGCAGCACGAATCATAACAAATATGCCTAATGAAACTAATCAGCAAACCGCCTTAAATGCCTTGGAGTGGGAACCTTTAAAAACGCAGTGGTTCAAAGCTAAGGCAAAAATGATGTTTAAAATATTAAACAAGATGGGGCCAAGTTGCCTCCATGACCTATTTACCTACAAAAATGAACTTATAAATTATGATCTTCGTGATAGCCACAGCTTAGTTCGTTTGCCGAAACCTCGTACTAACAATATGAAAAAAAGCCTTATGTTCGATGGATCTGCCTTATGAAACTCCTTACCAACTGATCTAAGAGAAAGTAAAACACGCCTCTCTTTTGAAAGAAAAATCGCTGCTTATCATTTTTAAACACAAAACCTGTAAATATACACCGCGCATTTTGTAAACAATCGTGCGGCATATTATTATTAGTCTTAGCTTAGATTCTCTATATGTACTATATCTTTTATATATTTATATGTATGTTATTGTAATTATACTTTTTACATGCCTATCGTGGAAACCAGCTCTGCTGACGATACCAGCGTGGGTAAATAAAGTTTTTCATCATCATCATCATCAACACTCATACACACCTAACGTGAGATTTGTGAAAACCACCTAACGTTATCCACCACCACTACCACCAGAGGTCTTTCACAAGACTATGTGCATATGAATTGAACCAAAAAAAAAAATGATTTTGAATTTTTCCCCTGATTTACCGCGAGTACTCTGATGGACTAAACGTTAGGTCTCAGTACCCCTTCCAGGTTTTTGTGCAAAATCTTTATGTACCATCAGGCTTTTTCTTCCTTCACTATAGCGGGAATAGTTTCTCGGAAACTCGACGATGGTATCGATTGTGCTCCGTTTGTTGTCGGGATAATTACAGCCTTAAAGCAATATCATGTGGAAACTACACACCAGTTCTTGGCCTGTCTTGGACAGTATGTTCGATCAACCATTGATTCCACAACAGGAAGATAAACCAAGTTGAAATGCTATGATAAAGCCAGATGTCCTAAGCAATCGAGAATTCTCACATGTGTTGATAAGTCAAATTGTATGTGCTGTAAGGAGTTTAAAAATCTTGAGGTAGTAGACCGACATTATGTTCAGAATCCTTATTGAAAATGCTTGACACTGATTTATAATCTAAAAATGGACGTCACGACTAAAATACTTTAGTCTTTCGCAGCAAATCATGGCTCTCTGCTGAAAAACACTTCCTGTTGTTGAAGAAGACTACAGTATTTCAGTTGAAACGTCCATTGATAGATTATAAGCCACTGTCAAACATGTTTAGTAAATATTTTTAAATGGAAAGAGTCTATTAAAGTTCTTTTCTCAGCTGCTTGTATGAGCAACATCAAAATGTTGAACTATAAAATGGGTTTGAATTTACGTGTGAAGGATTCTCAGATATACGTTAGATAGTCAGTACCGAGCATAGCTACTGTGTTAGTCTAGCACGGGAATTTAGTGTAGCCCTTCCGCGGTCTGGCCTCATCCTCTTGGCGGTTGCATCGTTCACATCACTTGAGTACAAGTGATTTTTAGAACCATGCGTATGTATAAAACGTGAGGGTTACTGTCACGATTACGCTTCGGATAGGGTTAATATTCCTGTTAGTGTAACAGTCTGACATTTGAGCCCGTCGTCGGATAATCCTGTACCCGTTACTGCCTAACCATACAGTAAGAATGTTAAATGTCATTGTGGCCAACTTGATATCACCAGGTGAATATAGTATAGGATGGAATGGAATACAGTTGCTAAGACATGTGAATCAGAAACGTTTTGAAATGGAGTAGATATTTATGAAATATATGAAAATGACGACGATTTCTCATGTTTTCTTTTGTCGATTCAGTAGCAAAGCAACGGATTTTTTTGATGAAATAGTGAATGCACTCGCTTTCTTTGAAGACTTCCTACACTACAGCAAACTATCACGGAAGGTAATCCATTTTCACTTTGATACGGGCAAATTTTAACAGGCTGTCTCATCCCGGATCCTTGTTTGTTTTGGGCAGCGGCAAGGATCCATCAGCATTAGCTGGGATGAACACGTGGTTGGTGACCTGAACATGCTGTAGGTGTTGGGGTTGTCAACTAGCCTGTGTCCAGCTGCATATCTCATAAGCCATCTTGCTTGCATATTTTGAAATTATGATTATCTGAAATTAGAAAAAATGTATTACGGAAGGGAGAACACCATTCTTTATTACTTACGCTTGAGGAAAACCAAAGGAAAAACCTGATGGACGATATTTGAATTCGTAGACAATTTTATACAGTGAGTGATACGATATTACGAAAATAATAGCAATATAATAGTGTTGTGAGATGCTGACATTGACACTGATAAAACTTTGTGTACGCTAGCCACTTCATCTATAAGCTGGTTTCCAAGTGAGGCGTACATGACAACTATACACAAAGTTATGAGAAGATATTTAGTTACAGCCATAAATTTTAACACAAAAGTTTGCAATATTTACGTTGAATAAAAATAACGTTATATGTATATGTATATAACTACAGACGGAACCGTTTCGGCCTATTGGGCCTCATCAGTGTAGTGCTGATGAGCAGGATGGAGTAGCCTACATTATATAGGCAATTCAAATGTCTAACGCTTGTGGTACATCTAAGCCATGCCAGAGTGCTCTAACTAGAGACTAGTGAGCGTGCGCAAATGCACTGGCGGCATGACTTATCCTGTAGAGCGCTCAATATGAACCAAGAGGCCATAGAGCGATATCTAACTACAGACGGAACCGTTTATGTATATGTATATTTACTATTTACAAAACCAGCAGGAGTGCTTTATCGGATACAAAGCACGAGGCGATAGCCGAGTGTTTTGGATCCGATAAAGCACGTACTGCGAGGTTTGTAAATGTCTTATAACACTAACCTCTTTATACGCTAATTCCGTACGAAAGTTCGGCAATCTCTGTTTGCTAAGTCGAAAAATATTGAGGAGAATTTGAGGAGAATTTCAGGCTAAAACACGTGTATCATATACAGACACGAGACGGTTATGATTTTCTTTTGTTTTTCCTCATATAGCGTTAAGCAATGCCCAC
This sequence comes from Heliopora coerulea, assembly GCA_030142905.1. Taxonomy (NCBI): domain Eukaryota; kingdom Metazoa; phylum Cnidaria; class Anthozoa; order Scleralcyonacea; family Helioporidae; genus Heliopora; species Heliopora coerulea. Next base: position 805,754 of record JASJOG010000080.1, on the reverse strand, counting down.
CCAATCTACAATAAGCATTCAAAGACCGACAAATAATAGTTAAGTAAATGGTGTGTCCTAATACGTCAGATAAGCAGAGGAAATGCTAGGAGACGTTGCAGGTAGAAAATATACAAGGCAGCTGTACAAAGAATTTTGTGCTCGTGATTTCTGTAATGTTATTGCTTTTTTACAGGTTGCCGAGGAACATGTTCCGATGTACCTTTTGGATGAATTTAGACAACAGCTAAGTTGAGGATAACAGGCAAACGAAAGCTAAATTATTCCGCGATCTTTTTGACAGTTAAATTCAATGAATTCTTTCGAAGTTCCGAAGGTTCACAGAGTGAAGTGCAGAACTAGGTTCCGATTACGTAAGGTGAGGTAGCGTGCTTATCAGGCCCGCTCTGCAAGCACGCCGTGTCATCCTCACAAGAAGGAATTTCGTGGTTCCATGGACATAAGCCAGCTCGTTTGCCGAGATCAGCCGGTTGAAGCTATCTGGGCTAGTCGATAAACAAACAGTTCACTTCATTTAATGACGTGAACCTGATAGCTAAAGGGCCGTTTACCCGTGAGATTTTACACATTGCGATTGTCATCCTGGTGTATGCAATAAAGTCATGACAGTCTACGCAGCAAGATGTCCGCTTATGATTGGCTCCAGTTCGTCCTCGACGCTGTCGTCAGTTAAACACATCCTCTAAGATGTCAATCACAAGGCACAAAATCGCACGTTGATTGTCATCCTGGTGAATGTAATAAAGTGATGACAGTCTACGTAGTAAGATGTCCGCTTATGATTGGCTCCAGTTCGTCCTCGACGCTGTCGTCAGTTAAACACATACTCCAAGATGTAAATTGCATAGGCACAAAATCACACGTGTAAACAGTCCTTAACAAACCTAACAGCTTGGTAACCTGATAGGGTAAATCAGTTGTTGAGGTTGCGGATAGTCGCGAGAGTCTAGACCATGGAGATCATATAAAGCTAGATGGGGGCGCGGGGGCCAAAAATTTGGGTGAAATTGAACGCCGCCATTTTGAGTAAATTGGGAGACAAATTGTTCTTCAGTCCCTTTCCTGTCTGTTCGCGAACTTCGAGGTCAAACAACTGATCTTTAGCTAATACCCAGAAAAACTGCTTTTCTGGGTATTAGTCGGCTATTACTTTTTTGAGTGATAGACTAAACGTTCGTCAAGCTCTGGGGCTCAGAAAAATTTTTTCTGAGGATAGAGCTTGACGAACGTTCAATCTACAATTCCAGATATCTCCAAGCTCCCACATTTCCAAACTATATTTCTCATATTACTTTTTTCTGAATTGTCTTATCTTCTTTGAAAAAAAACCAAATAAAAAGAGACAAAAGATAGGTGGGTATTTACCCTGACCTTGAACTTGTCATCCGGGAATGTTTGTTTTGCGCCGCCCCCCTGTTTATCCAATATGGTGGCTATCAATTTTTCCCCCGCGCTTGAGTGACATTCAGCTACAATGCTCCCTCTAGTTACTATATGATCTTTAGTCCAGACAGCAGATGGCACCGCTTAGGCGAGCATGGCTGGTAACAAGGATAGCTCGCCTTCGTAAATTATGTCCTGGAATCGATCACCATGGCCAGTTGTTCAAAGCACGATTTGTGCTAATCTAGGATTACCAGTTATAGTCTGTTTCTTTGGTTTGGTTTATTTTGGTTGAAAAATCTAGTTCCAATTTCATTGCTGAAAACCTTTTTGTGTACACCTGAAATCTGTAAAAGAAAAATCCAACTTTTCTCAGCAGCGTGATCGGAAAATTGTCCACAAAATTTTTACTAATCCTGGATTAAGCTAATGGCCTTTTGAATCACCGTGCCCAGGAGTAGAGATCATTACAGTCATTTAACATAGATAGGACGAGATAATACGCTTCCCGTTAGTTCTGGCACGAAAGTGGCGTAGGTTAAAAGTGATCAAGAAAGTGAACCAGAAACCACAGCGTGATTACTTACTCTTTGAAGGTTTGGTCAGTACGGGAAATTTTTAGTGTCTGTTTTCCTTGTATGGACGGAAGACTAGAGTCAGTGCAAATGAGTAGTTAACTGTAAAAGACGTGTTCCATATTTTGTTATTGTAAATAGGAATTTTGCTGTCAAATTTAAATATTACTGTAGATTAAGGTTACACACTTAAGGACTCTTTCGTACGACAGAATGGTTTCCTGCTCCGAAAAGCTGGTTTTCCACCAGGCGAAATTTTCCGCGGGAAGCGAATCGATTAACTCTTTTAAGCTTTGTGATTGGTTAGCAGTGGGTTACTCGCGAAAATGTCGGGTCTTTTTCTAATTTTAACGAATTTCAGCGAAAAATCTCCCCTGGAAGAAAACCACTTTGGGCCCAGTTACCCGATTCGATTGTCTTGTACACTAACCGGTTCTTTTTATTACGTCATTGAATTTCCAAAGCGAATGGAAATGCACTTGCTCTAATTAACATTACAAACAAGATTTCGAAAGGCAATCTGGTAGTTGTGTTCAGCAGATATATAAGAGGAACCTGCCAGTGTTCGTCCTGAGGTATGTAATCTTGTCTGACGTATTTTGCACCGAACTCGTGTAAGTTCGGAAGAACTTGGAATGTCATCGGAAACACACATACTCCTTGTCCCATGTTCCCACTGTCCTAAGGATCCACTCATTTTTCTCATACTCAATGCAAACACATCAGAAATTTTGATCTATTTCGTAATTTATAATAGTCACGAATTTAGATGCACTTATATACGCCTCAGAATGAGCCACTAATTCTAACCTTGTTAGTAATCAAAGAGTTGTTTGTTTATGATTATCGTCAGTTACTTTGGATCTAATCTGAAATAAAGAATCATTTTGTAGAATTACTTTACCCTACAATATGTCTGCCTGATATTGAACATTTTTTTATATAGAAGGTTGAGTAACGTGGTAATGACGCTAGTAAGAGTGCTCGATATCTTTAATGATAGAACGTAGAATATTTGTAGTAAACTTAGGTTTGTTCGTTGTTACTCCGAGTTTCACGTCCTTGGACAATATAAATATTCAACAGTGCATGGCATTTACCGACCCATTCGTACGAATACGACTTTACTTTTTGGCTCACAAATAACACGGGTAAGGCGTGACCATGGTTTTGCGTCTTTCACACGAGCCTTTCGAATCTTGTCTCAGCGCGTCGTATGTAAGACGCGTCTCAATTTCGTCTCATAAACTATCGTCGTGAAAATAAAGCTAAAAGTATACAGCACGTCCACCGACAGAAGTTATGATATCATCTGTGACCTCATTCGCGGACTGGAGTATTCACGGGTCGCACAGGTACGAGAAGCAGAACATCTCGCTTTCACGTCGCTGTAGTTGGCCTCCGGGAGATGAATGGGGATCCCGTAAGAAATTTGACAGTTTCGGTGTGGTGGGGTTCCGCTTCATCATTTTCCTTGCGCTACTGCGAAAATGTTTTGCATATTATGTTTTAACCAGTGCTATCCTTTGCAAGCCATGATGGTTGGGATAAAAGGACACCATTACGGTGTGTGAAGATGGAGGGAAGGTCGTATAGATCTGATGTGTCATACCTTTCTGTATCTTCATCGAATTATTCACTAATGAATTCTAGGAATTTTACCTTTAGAAATATTCATATATGAATTCAATTTCCAAGGTTTAAGAATTATTTTGCTTTAATGAAAACAATATTCTTTATCGCTGACGGGGCCTTGCAAAGTTTATTATTATTTATTATTATTATTATTATTTAAAATTATTTAAACGCGGTAGCCTTTCAGTATTATACTGATTTTCAAAGGGCCTTGTGTTTCATTTACATAACCTAATTAACCTAGACAATTAAGGTATTTACAACAACAAAATCTTACATATACCCTAATTATTTTAGGAACTAATCTATGAACTATTTACAACATCAAGAAATTTCGAGGAACTCCATCTCTACTATTCAAGACTGAGTGTTTTATTTTCTTTTTGAAAGATGCGATTGAATAATCAAATTTTTCTTGAAGTAGAAACTTTGGTAACGAGTTCCACGACGCAGGTCCTCTATATGAAAACTTTTTCTTTAAGGAATTCGTGTTAGGCTTTCCCAGAGAATATACTATTTTATTATTCCGTAAGCTGTAGTGAGGTTTGTCTCGGAAATTGAAAAGTTCTAATAAGTAGTTGGACGCAAAACCTTTAGTAGTTTTGAACATCATGATAAGTTGGCATTCTTCCAGAGTTTTACCGATTGCATCCCATTTAAGTCTTAAAGATAACAGACGATGGAATATAGTAATTTGTTGTAAACGTTTTCAGACAGAAACGGTACACTTGCACTTACAATTGTTTTTTTTTATTTCAAAGACGTCTTCAGCGTGATATAAAATGAGAAATTCGTGATTCAGTTACGCAGCGAATGTCAACACTGAGTTAATCATACCATTCTCTCTTTACAACACCCTGGGGAATGACCCTAAAATAGAATTGTATAAAACAACAAATCCTCCTGGATAAGCGTTAACTTCTTTCGAGAATCTCTTAGCTGGATTCAACAAGCATACTGTTCGCAGTTGACTCGACGGCGGAACTGATAGAACAGTATTCCGGTAATACAAAAGATGCAAATTCAAATCCCGCTAAAACTAATGTTTTACGCCTAATTTTTCGCTCTGTAGGTTAATCGTGTACAATTCTTATCCTCGTTCCGAGTGTGTACGCTGACTATAGATTTATTGAACAACTAACCCATTCCTGTTAGAGACCTCCCCTTGACAAGTAAAATTGTCTGGCGTTAACCAGAGTAGAATTAATAAGTCGGGTACGGACCGGTGTCACGCGAAATAAGTGACCACTGCGAAATAACCGACCAAGTGTGACGTCTCAGAAATTCTGCATTCTAACCCTAACCTATGTCTGATGCACATTTCATACGGCGCATCCTGTGCTCATGCGCACAACTAGTAGAGTCATTTCGCAAGTCATAAATTTCGCGTTGCAGTGGAAAGGGTTAAACATTTCAGACATAGCGCGCCTTTTATAGCAAGTCGCTAGAATCTATGTGACTGTCCCTTCTTTTTTATCTGAAGTTTGTAATTGCCTTACATCGTTAAAACTGACTTTAATATTCACTGCGCTGCATGTCCCAAATTTATCGACTGAACGAAGATGGCTCATGTTGACTTAAGCTCATATATACTTCGGTGATTCTGTATCATTTTCAATCAACGTTAAAACTAGAAAATATTGTGACTTTCTAATTACCAACTTCAAGCAATTATTTCCTCCATGGACATGTCAATTTTAAATAAACTGACTCGACTTCAATGTTCTAATTTTGAGGGTAACTCGCTTTCCATCGGAACCGACCGAGTCTGACAAAGTTTGTGATTTTTTTTCCTCTGAAATTTCACCTCGATTGGCGATTTCTAACGTTTCTGGCGATTATCTTTGACCACATTAAGTGCATCTTCAAAATAAATGGTAAAATTGATATTTTAATTTGTTTATAACCAACATTTCCTCTTAATTTCTAGTTAAATTGCTACCCAGTGAGTTCCCCGCTTTCTCGCAGCTGAGCAAACTACATTAGGGATCTATAATGGGATTTTAAACGGCTTGTTATTTCGTCCTGAATTTCTTATCTTATTTGCTTGGATTAGAGAAGAATTGCGATCTTGTTAAAAAGGATAGAACTGTTGTTGGAGAGATCAAAAGGTATAAGTTTTTTCTGTGGAGTTGTAATCTTGTACGTTGATTTAAATGTTAGTTTTCAATAAACGAAAATGTTAGAAGATCTAAGTGAAAGGAAAAACTGTTTACCGCGGAGGAAACTTGTTAGGAATCGAAAACAGGCGACAAGTGAAGCAGAACAGCTAAACATGTTGAAATAAAACCATTTATTCAAGCCAAGACTGTTCATCTAGAGTGCGGAACAGGCTGAATCTCTTTTCGTTAGTTCTGTTTAATGGTTCCTCTAGCAGTTTAAAAATTCACGAGTACATAAATATCCTATTTCAAATACGAATATTGGTATTACATGATCTTACAAGCTGCTCAACTAATCGACTTGACAGAGGAGTCATTGAAGTAATAGTCTCGTTTTTACCATTCTACTCATGGAGCTGTCCTTCGTTATTGGTCAAAGATGCAGGACTTCAAAATTTTGTCTTTATATGTACCACTCAGACCCATTCTAATCTCGCATATCTTTCGGTATATGGAATAAAATTATTCAAACTTCCTCATGTAAAATCCATTTCCAGCCGACAATTTGAAGAAATACAAAACAAAGCATACTCTGAATAGCAGCATTTTGTGCACTCAAGATTTGAGTAATAAACAAGACAATAATATATACGATGATATTTCGATTTTACTCCCAAATTGTTTGTCTTGTTTATTACTCAAATCTAGTGTGCACAAGATGCTGCTATTCGGAGTACGCTTTGTTTTATATTTTCTCATGCAAAACTATGGTACATGGAACATATTCTTAATACCTGAAATCGAAAATGCACGAGTTAAAACTAATTTCTTGAATGAAACTTACCATGTGACATAAGAACTTTTTCGTTTGAGATTACAGGTAGACGCAATGTGAATGGGTGATATTTGTAAACTGCGAGATTTGAAGCATTTCGTCTCTTAACGGCTTGTGCCCGTTTTCGCCCCCAGTCGATTAACTGCACCCAATTTCTGCACCAAACTCATTTATCAGTTATTGTGTATAACCGAACATTATAGTTGCATAAAGATTCTTTGTTACCTGTTGTTGGTTTAGCGGCACTTGTATCAGTGTCTACTGTTGAAAAGCTGAAGATCAAAACAACACTTTCTTGCCAATTTTCCTTATACTAAATCGTCTAGGTTAAATCTGCTATAAAGTACAAATATACGATTTATCAAGATAGTGATCTGCCAAAATTTATCAAACGAAATTGAAGTTACTTCACGGTACCACGCTGTCTTATCGTTCATTAAAAGCGCTTAGGTTAATGACTCCGTTGGTAGTTTTCAAGTATATATTCTCAAAAACGCTCTTTGCGAAGTAGAGGCGGGAAATAATGACAAACGAGAGACTGACATTTCAGGATGAAGATGCAAGGTCTTTGAATTTGTCTTTTGAATGAGCCAAAAAGTTGACTAAGAAACGAATCAGATATCTCCAATGTAAAAGCATATTAGATTTACCAAGGTTCAAAGAAATTTTGATTTTACACAGTAATGTCACATGTAAATCAGATATTTCTTGCGTGAAGTACGTTTCTTGTACCATATCCATATATCTACATATCTATATATCTATATCTATGTACTTATCTATGTCTATATGCCTATCTACATCTATATATCTATGAATCTGCATATCTGAATCTATATAGCTATGTATCTATCTACATATCCACATATCTATATATCTGTAGCGTATCTATATATCTATATGTAATATTTAAAAACCGAGCAGAAGTGCTTTATCGGGATTTAAAACACGAGGCGATAGCCGAGTGTTTTAGACCAGATAAAGCACGAATTGCAAGTTTTTTAAATGTCTTATGAAATTCACCACCTAATACGCTAATTCGCACAAAAAGTTTGGAAATTTAGCTTTCGTAAGCCGAAAAAATTGAACTTCTTCTTCACATATGAAGGCACATGTATCTTTATCACATATATAGATCCGACACGCTTATGATTTTTTTTTTTTTTTGTATTTTCTTCATGAATTTACATATATACATCTATATATCTATATATACATCCATATATCTATATATTTAAATTTAAAAAATTGAAAATAGCCCGAATGTCTGTCCTGAAAGACAAAAACTGCTCATTTTTTTGACTGGAATTGCGTCATTAATGTTTCTATCACATTACGGAGATACGAAAACTATTTCCTATTTGTATCATAAAATAACTAATAACCATGATATCAACCATTCATTGTCTTCAGGATTGCTAATACTAACAATGGCGTTCTTTTCTTAATATTATTATCAACACTCTGTTTTCTGTGTTTCAGAATGATCTTAACGTTCAGTGCCGTTTCATTTCTAATCATAAGTTGTTCATACGTGTCTGCTAGCACGTGCCAAAGTCAACTGCCCAGTGGCGTGGACTCGTCCATTTGCGACGAGATTCAGTCAGCGGTGCTCATATTACGCTACACTGTCCGCGATATTGATGAAAACGTGAGAAATTAATGTATTTTCTCTAGCCTTGACGTTTTTCTTAAAATCATGCCTGTTTTGTCGGTTAACTAGCCCGATTTTATTGTCGCACCGGGGTTACTAGAAGTTTTGACCTTTGAAATTCGCTTGAAAAATCCTTGGATAGACAAAGTGTGGGGGAATGAGAAGATTTGAGGGATAGTTAATGAATGAATGGTGATTCAGGAAAAGTGAGCTGCTTGTTATAATGAGGAAAAGATCCCATTCGTGTTTTTTTAGGTGAAGGAAACAGTAATCGTGGCTCTGAAAGAAGCTCGTGATATTTTGGGATCCACATCAGCTGCAACAATCGAAAATGTCAAGAGTGCTTTATCTGGGAAACGTCGTAAAAGATCAACGAGTAAAGGTGCAATTTGAAACCAATCTTTTATTAGTCTATACCGGTATAAATATACTTATAAACACACGAAGGCGTACATATGCTACACATACATACATATATACGGTTACATATATACACATGCATATTTACACATGCATTTATACACATACATGCACATACTTTTTTCGACTGAACACGGTTGGGTTTGAAATTATATTTGAATAGAACTACCTACCCACCTACCTACCTGCCTGCCTGCCTGCCTGCCTGCTTGTTTACTTGCCTATATACCTACCTACCTACCTACCAACCTACCTACTTTCCTGCTTACCTATCTACCTACCAACCTGCCTGCCTACCTACCTAACCTACCTACCTATCTAACCACCCACCTACTTACCTACCTACCTACCAACCTGCCCACCAACCAACCTACCTATCTACCTACCTACCTACCTACCTACCTGCTTGCCTATCTATTTATATACATATAGGCAAACATACTTTCATATGTCCGTGTATAAATGTATTCATAACTTCAAACCCACCTATACAAATGCCCACACACCTATAACCATATATCCAACCATACAAATATTCACAAACGTCCATACCCACATAACATAATCTAATATACATACCCCAGTCAAAGGGGAGAGATGATGAAACAGTAATCCTTCATCTTGTAAAATTTTGTAAGTAGGTCGAGGACTTCTTGTGATAAAATTTCAAATGCTTCGACAATTAAAGGCGTTCTATGGGCGAAGGAGGTTAAACTTTCTATCATCGTCCTGTCAAATGGTATGTTGACTCATTTTATACACTTTTTATTTTTTATTATTTCATTTCAGATATACCAAGTGAAGTGCGGTCCCTTGCAGACAAGGCAGTGGAAAACATTGAAATTGCGATTACGATTGCTGAAAAAGACATCCGGTCCTCCATTGCACTTGCTGTATCTCACATAAATATTCAAAATGATAACTTGAAGACTGATGCGGTAAAATTACTTCGCAAAATACTGACTAAGAGGTCCACCGTATCAGGTATATTAGATTTTAATCTTGAAATGATTGTATCTTGCAGACGTTAAGGGTAATGTGGGGCCAAACATTTATGTAGATGTTACTGGTATCGTTTGAAGAAAATTGTGAGAACTTCGCTCAGGAAAGCGAGAAATTATTCGTTAGATTATGTCGTAAGTTTATTGATCAACCTCCACAGCCTTGTAAACTTTCAAAATTACAGGGAATTTGAGCAGTATACTAACTCGTACCTTTCGTTAAGAAGACCGCTGCTTCACCCATGTCACAATCGAGTTAACTAGGAATAATAAACCCGTTTAATTTTGTCTAATTAAAATTACTTTCCTCTAATTTACTTTGATCTAATTTACTTTGATCTAATTTACTTTGATCTAATGTAATTTAGTCTCACTTAATTTAACTTGACTTAGGGGCTGATTACATGGAGGATTTCAGCCCGGACTAAAATTCCAACCCGATAAAGTTTGACCTACATGGCTGCCCTCATGTCGGCTTCATTCAATCGCGATACCTGGTACAAAGAGATATCGTTCCAGTCTTTCTAGAATTTAATGGGCTAGTCCGGTTTACAGTGATCATATAGGAAAATGTCAGCCCAGTGAAGCGGTGGGATGCCGGTCAATGCCAAACGGGTTAACCCCTAAATCGGATATTATTTCAAAGTTTCCTTACGTAAATTTCACACCATTTCATATGTGAAAAACATATGAAATTGGAACATTTTCACATATGAAATTTACATATGAAAATCAATATTAAATAGGAAATTTTCATTTCACATGTGGAATTGAAACAACTCACACGTGAAATATTAATTTCACATGTGAAATTTCATGTGAACGTTTTGTAAGGGTTATACAGCGAAACCACGAATTTTGATGAAATCCCAAACGCACGGTTATTCTGAAAATAGAAATACTGATAAAGGCAAACCATACAAATTTAACTTCATAAAACAGAAAAACAAATATAGAAGTCCTAGAAAGCCACTATAAGCGCTACATTCTATAAATCTATTTGGAAAAAATCTATTTAACGATTGGATAATTTGCTCGACATTTGTTTGAGGTCATTGTTGACGAGGGCGAATCCTTCGTCAACTATCACCTCATAAAAATCTCGAGCGAATAATCTAATTGTTTTAGTAGAAACACACTTTGCAAAGAACATTTTGCGTCTTCTCTGGGATCGCACTTTCAAGTAAGCATTCTTTTTCTTCTTCAGAAACGTCACAAAAACGAGAGGCGGAAGCCATTTTCGCTTGTCGCTATCTATCGACGAATAGATAGCGAGTAGCGTAGCCAATCAGAACGCAGCATTTGCAAAAGTACTCGTTTAAGTTTCTACTTATTGGCTATATAGCAGATGCGTAGGAATCAACTAATTATTGAGGGGCATAACCTACCTGTAGAGGAGTTCAGGGGCATTCGTCCCGGGGAAATTTTTCATTTTTTGAGGATTTTCAACGCTATTTTGTAGAACCAACTAATTATTCGGGATCACAACCAACCTGTAGAGGGGTCCAGGGGCATGTGTCCCCGGGAAATTTTTGACTCTTTGAGGCTTTGATACACTATTTCCTGCATTTTGAGAACTGTTTCACAAAAGGATAGAATGATTACAAACAAATGATGATTACAAATATTTAATTGGAATTGAAACAACTCACATGTGAAATATTAATTTCACATGTGAAATTATTTTAGTTCAACCTGATCAACCACATTATAAAAAAGCACGACTATCGTAAATATTGGAGGCACGGTCCTGCCACTTCTACTGCTGGGGGAGACGTGCTCCTGCGCCTCCCCTCCGCTTCCTACGTCTACGTTGATTCAACAGAAGTTCAGCAAAAGAGCAATGTCTAAAGCCGAATCGCACTTCATCTGGATCATTAGACAATGGCACAAGTACTACACTCGAATCTGATATTCGAGTGTAGTACTTTAACCAGCTTTAACGCACAGTGTCCAATATATCGGAAACCCAAAACAAATTAACAGAATGAGAACAAAGAACAAAAGAGAAAAAAATCACGAAATAAAAGGTCAAAAGTCAAACTTTGCTCCAACCAAATCGACATTAGGTTCAAGCTGACTGAACCTCGACGTACAAAACTATCCTAAGTCAAATAATTTCACGAAATAATGAACAATTATTCATCTCAGTATCGGTAAATAATGTAGGTATTTACCTCTCCGCGAATGATTGTTTTCGCAATATATGTCGCATAATTGTTTTCACATATATTTAAATTTTAAAAACAATTTTACAAAATGTCGGATTGTTGCCAGCTCTTTATTTGTAAAGAAAACATTTTGAACACATCCTGAGTGCATTTATCGCTAAAAAGCAGAAGAAATACATGTCTTCGAATACTTTTTGCCAAATTTCGTTGCATTTGTGGTATTGTCTGACACGGCGATTGGTTTTTTAAAAAGTTCTTTTTCTTTGATTGCAACAAAACTGGACGCCATCTTGTTTTGCTCGTAGGTGAATAGTACAGGACATTCCGGGGTTGGGAAACCAATCAGATTGCACGAAAAACATTTCATCTGCGAGATATTTGCTAATACTAGATATTATAACTAACGTTCGTATTTCAGGCTCGGAAGACGCTATGATCCGTCGAGATTTGCCTTCCGATATCTAAGCCGCCCTTGGCATTGCTGCCGGGAAGTGAAGAAGGCGATGAAAGAAGCCGTGACGACAAGTATACATGAGTATAAAAAGATTATGGATTATTTTGTACCTTTCTTGAAAGAACTGTTCCAAAGGGCGGACTTGAAAGGAGGTATGTTATTAGACAAACTAATATAAGAAAAAATTAAAAGGATATAAAGGATACTTCTCTCAATACGTTATCATGCAAAGTGTCGTCTCGAAATTTGTGGAAGTAGAGGTCGTACCGAGTGTGCAAAAACTGAGTTTTTCGACGTTGCCATTAAGCAGGCAAAACTCAGCAAGACCTACTGAAAGGCAAGTTTTCTCGCCATCTGCTTAGCAGCAACCAGATCAGAGCCAAGGTTTATCTGGAGATGACGTTACAGGAACTCTCGACTCATTACTTCTAAATTCGGCCAATTTGATAATGGCTCCCAAAACCAAACTTTGCACATAAGATACAATGTTTCTTCGAACGAATTTCAAGATGAAACTTCGTAAAAATTTCAATTGTCAAGAGATCTCTAACGTTACCTCAGAAAACGTCAGCGGATTTTTCATGGGAGAACCCCTTTAAATGGATGTAATTTCTGCTACTCCCTTTGATAAAATATGACAGTGGTTAGTTATCTTATATTTTTTGGTGCCTTGGCGAACTGCCAGTCGGAAAGAAATTCATTTCATAATGCATTACATCAATTTTTCCCGTCGAAAGAGATAATTTTGGCCTTTCAATCAGAGTTCTAGGGTTGTGGTCTGGCACCCTAATCGACCAACGTAATTTCAAGTGTCTCTCAGTTTTCGTTAATTCCTAGTGACTAATTTCTTCATTTTGTGGTTGATATCGCGTGTAAAAAGAACAGTGTCTCGTTGAAAAAAAGCTTGAAATTAGGCATTCATTTTCCTTCATTATAGACGGCGTGGACCAGGCTGAACAAGATATTGAACAGCTGGCTATCAAGGCATCAATGGGATTTATTAAGTTTTACGATTCATTTTCACAGGTCAGCATTGGAAAGGCTATCAGAACTGTCGAAGGTTTGTTGCAAAAACTACGCGACATTGGAAAAGCGAATCCAAATGGTAAGAAATGCAGGAAAACTCGAGTTGTTGTTTGGCAAATTGAAATGTAGTAGAAGTGAGTACAAATTCATTTCAAAAAGGTCTACTTTAACTGGCTGAAACACCAAGCACCACAAGGGAGAATGCTTCGCTGCAGAAAAAGGGTAGCAATTTGGGTAAAGCTTTCTTCTTAGAAATGTCAGTAATAATGCTCATTAAATTGTGAGTAATATAGAGAGTGTACAAGAAACACAGTCTACTGGTTTTGGCGTTGTCTATACCTGAATACGACTTATTACTACGCCTAAAGTGGTTTCAAGCTCGCAAATCAAAGTTTGCCAGGTTGTGATACAGTCTTATGACTCATTGTTGGATTGGAAACTGAAGGTCGTTGCAGCTATTTGAGGGGTTTGAACCCCTTGAACCCCCTTCCTTTTGGCTACGCCACTGGCTGTAACCAAGATCTGAAATTTAATTTTTTTTTTTCAATATCCCATTGAAATACCAGGGTTCAAAGTTTTAGTATCTCTTCCTGAGAATCCAGCGTCTCACTTCTGGATACCAGCTATCATGATTTCAGTATCCCATTTATCTGTCAGTATGACTGTCTATCACACCCAATCCAGCCCAGTAACCATCGAAGCTCATTGGAAGACCAATTTAATGTTTGATACGGAATACCAACATGCTTAACTTGAACTGCTTAAGTTTTCACTAGTCAAGCTATCACACGATTCGTTGACTGATATACACCCTCCATGTAGGCAATTACTGCAACCTTGCAACCTCGTACCCAAGGTCTTTTCCTCAGTTTCCAGGATGGCAACTTGGGCAGTAGCTATTTAACGACTGAGCTATTGGGAGACCACCGCAGGCATTTACCACATTTGAAAGTTTGTGGTATCCCATCGGACAGGCAAAACACAGTTTATTGCGCAAAATGAAATTTTAGTGTCCCGTGGATACCGGGACCGCGCAAATTTCAGAACCTGTCAGTAATGAATTGCTCACACTAGTAAGCATAAATTTTCTGCTCATACATATGCTTATCATATGTTAATGATAGCAAACGTACAGTAAGTGAGTGATTTTCACTTTAATAAGTTTTAGAATTTCTCATCAAAATCCATTCAAGTAGCAGTTGAGTAGTTAACCTGTGTGGTAGTCTGTTTGTTATGCTTGAAGAAGCAATCAATCGTTTTGATCTCTCAGGCAGGCATGTAGGGACCCAGTCACCAACGTAAGCACCCACCTAGCCACCTGGTCACCCACAATCCTTCCACCTCTCCATCCTGCCGCACCACCACGCAGCCACACGACAACCCAGTTTACTCCACCCCGTTATCCCGCCACCCCACCAAACCGACACTCCTATTGATCAATCGACCTGTTGATCAATCAGTCAATCAACCAACCAACCAACGAATCAATCAATCAATTAATCAATCAACCAATCAATCAATTAGTCAGTCAATCAATCAACTATCAATTAGTCAATGAATCAATCAACAAATCAATCAGTCAGTCAGTCAGTAAGTCAACCAATAAACAATCAGACCGACCAACTGATTAATCGTTATTGGTGCTTTTTTTCAGTTGATGTTGGTTTTTGTTTCGTCTTTCTTCAAACCACCTTTCATGTTTCTTAACTTTTTTCAGCTCTAGGTTTGTTAAAGAGTATTTTGAAGCAAGAGACTCAACTTGTCTCTAGCGTTGTCCAAACGACTAAAGGGCCCGATGAAGAAATCCGACAAACAGTGATAGGTGCTGCCGAGCAGATGTTAAAGGATAACCAAACTATTGAAGCAATGATAAAGAAGAACGGGATGTAAGAAATGATCTAAATGAAAGGAGTTTACCCACGAAACTAAATGATGTCTGCTTTTCTGTCTTGATTATGATTTTCAGAAGTAATATTATAAGGTGAAATAATCAGTTAAGTTGCGTTCACATCAGCTCTTTTGGAGTGGATTTGGACGATTTCTAGGTGAATTGGTTGCGGTTATTTCGCCACATTGGCCTTGGTTTGGACTTTTAATAAAGACCTTTTTGCTCATCTGATTCAAGGCCAATTTCCAATCACGGGATTATGGCAAAATGCGAGAAATAACTCGCGAATTTTCTTTAGAGAATGCGTAGTTTATATCTTTTGTTATTTTCCCGGCTAAAAAAGTATTCTCTTTGCCAGGGAGTTGAAATGCCTTGAACTCTTGGAGAATTTAGGTAGTGTTCTCACGAAAATCTTTCCCAAGAACCGTAGAAAGTCTTCGACCTGGACCAGACGTGCGACCCATTTGACCAGACTTTACTCCCGACCATCGCTAAAGAGAGCCACAGCTAAACAATCAACGTGAATCGCGACCTAAAGATTGACCACCCTCGTGCGAAGAGAAGACATAATTGTCCGAAAAGAAGATAAAAAATTAAGGTGCTGTCCACACGTATCCGTTTCAACGGAAATATTTTTCGAAGTGAAATGATCGGAAAGGTCTGAGTACTGCCGAAATGTCAAGAGTAGTTTACTAACGTTTTGAGCGAAGGCCCTTCATCAGAGAGAAAAGGCAAAATATTTTTCTCAAAGTACGTCGTTTTCAAAGTACGTCGTTTTCAAAGTACGTCGTTCTCAAAGTACGTCTGTCTACGCGCTAACGTTTTTGAATCGCTTTCGCCCTTCCACCCGAATACGCAAACATGATTTGCATAGTCGTCTTGAATATTCAGCAAAGCTAGATTGATCTCAAGATACACTATTATTGGCTAAAAAACTGCCCAAGCAAAAGTGAAACAAAATGGATATGTCCGTCCGCCATTTTAAATCCCGCGTGCGATGCCATACCATGGTGCACACGTTTTTGAAAAGTTCCGTTTTCATCCCTCCACACGACCGTAGGAAAACAGCGTTTTCAAAACTTTCCACTCGGGGAAGCGTTTTTAGAAAGTTCCGTTTTTCGGTGACCGTATTCGCCGGATACGTGTAGCCAGGAAAGCAATCATCAAACAAAAATTTGGATTTTGAAACAACGGAAGACGGTAAGAGTCCGAGTTAGTGTTCGAGTTGGGAATCGAGTTGGGATTCGAATTCAGATTCGAGTTGAAATTAGGGGTAGTGTTAGGGCTGGAGTAGGGGTTGAGGTGGAGGTAGGGGATAGGGTTGGTGTTAGGGTTGAGGTTGAGGTTGGGATTAGGGTTAGCTCCAGACACTGGTACGTAGCGATTATTTCAATTTTCAGATAAGAAATGTGTTACTTTGTTGTTAGGAATCCTAACCCGAATCGTGACTCGAATCCTAAGTCGAATCCTAATTTAAATCCTAATTCGAATCGTGACTCCAATTTAACTTAAATCCTAACTCAAATCCTAACTGGAATCCTGACTCGAATCCTAACTCGAATCCTAGCTCAGGTGATCAACCAACTCGTGTGCACTGGGCCTAAAGCGAATTTTTTTTCTTGCGTTCATCGACGTTACCGTATTTACTGTAACCTGGTAGCCTTTATATTTGACAATTAGCTCATTCAATTGAGCTCATGAGGGAAATCGTAGCGATTGTTCGATCCTTCCAATTTGGCTCCGAAGTCCATTTCCTGTAGCGAAGATAGGTGGTTGTATTTTGAGTATTTCTACTATTAATACTTCCTTTCCGATTCCCAGATGAACTGGAGTGCAATATTTACCGCTTTAAAGTTAATTTTCCTGACAATACACTGAACTACGTTTGCCTCAGACACTTTTAGGCTGTTTTCATCTGGACGTATTTTTTTCGCACGAAGCGGCTTTTTTTTGTTACCTCACGAGCTTACAGCTGGAATAAATACCTTAGACACTGAGGGTTGAGGGTTAAAGTAAAACACAAAATGTCGTCGTATTGAAGCTCTTATTTGGCTCTCGAAAACCTCCTTGGCAAAATAGGCGGTTATCCAACGTTGCTACGTATCACCAGCGAATAAGTTGATAATTCCCTAAATTTTTTGCGACTTCGAGCCTTCTTGAGCTAATCCAAAATTTGCTTTTCCTACTTGTGCCTCTTTGCTTCCTGCATTTATCACTGCATATTGACTAAAGTGGACAATGTTTTGGATGCGATGATCGTGTGAATCGAAGTAGACAGTTCACAGTCAGACACTCTACCTCGCCCTGTTAAGGAAAGCTTTTGATTTGACGCTTTTGGCCTTTTGTGACATTTTCTTGATGTTTAACAGGGATTCAGTTACATGCTTTGGTTGTTTCTTTCTGCAAACCGTCAGAACGAGAGGAGACCATGATCACTACACTTGTCTGCTTCTCTTTTCTTTGGGCTCGAGCTGGTGAGTTCCCCTCGGGTCCAAATCGGAGTCTATGGACACATTTTCTGACTTCGTTTTGTCATCATGATTTTCATAAAGTGTCACTCGAGAAGGTTGGAAATCTGTAGATATTGTCATCTCCAACTAGAACAGTTGTCAATGATGTTACTCACCCTCTATCTACCCACCTGGCCACTCATTCATTGATCCATTCAGGTGCAGATCTAGGATTTTGCAGGAAAGGGGATTTGGCAGGTCAGGAGTGGTTTCAGGTTTTTGAGAAAGGGGTGTTTAACCAGACTATTGGTTATTGTAGTTTTTTAAATGGTGTGGTTACTTTATTGTTTAAATGGAATGTATAATTAAAGAAAGAATGTGCAAATAAAGCTTATTCTGTAGACAGGGACAACAGCGAGGAACCTCCTCATTGCTGGCTCAATTGGGGGGTTTAAACCATCTAACCCCCCTGGGTCCGCCACTGACATTCAACTATTCATCCATTCATATATTCATATGTCCTTCTAGCCCTTCATCCCTCCTTCCCTCTATCCATCCACCTACCTCGCCTTCCTCTCACCTTTTCTTATATCACTTATTCATCCACCAACCCTTCCTCCTTCCTTCCATCATCCACCCTCCCAACGTCTCTATCTCGTTCCCACCAACCTGCCCTTCCTCAACAAGATAAATCTTACGCTTCTACCCTCTCACCATCACTATGATAGGTGTTGCTCTCCCCTGCCAACCCTCAACAAGATGGGTCGTACCCTTCGTACTCATTCTCAACTACTTTGGTCCTAATTTAGGTTGGCTTGAGAAAGATACGGCACAGAAACTTTATTATTTTCGCAAATCAGTATAAGATTACACATATGTCTTTATTTCTAAATCTTAAGTCACATATTTTAACTTAAATTGCAGTTGCCTTGTGTCAAAACTAGCCTAGCAGCAGTGCAAAACGACAATAAGGCCATGTGATACAAACCGGAAATTTAAGTCTGAATTTAAGTTTTCGGCATTAACCCTTTCGGGTCCATACCCAACTTTGGTATTTTACCCTGGCTAAATTCAGACGATTTTTTACGTTAAAAGGAGAGCTCCTGCCTTGAGAGAATTATCTCCAGGTTTTCCCGGCGGCATAAGACTTACATTATTTTACTTTGGCTAACGCTTGACGAGTTCACTCGTCAAGGAGAGACTTGAAATACGTTGACCTTTTCCTGTCCAAGGGGTCTCCTTTTGACTAGTAAAGTCGTCTGTTTAGGCAGATTGTTTCCTTAAGCTTTCGTCATTAACCCTTGCCGGTCCATACCAGACTTTCTATTCCTCCTTCCCAAATTATCAACTTAACAGTTAGGGTCGCATGGAAATGCCATGATGTTCTTTGGTATTTTACTCCGGCTAACACCAAACGATTTTACTGGTCAAGGAGAGACCAGAAATATGTTAACACTTTCCTGTCTAAAAGGTCTCATCTTGACCAGCAAAATCGTTTGCCGTCAGCCAGAGTAAAATACCAAAGTCGGGTATGGACCTGAAAGGTCGGATTTTTCCTATCCAAAAGTCCTGTTGGTTAATATAATTCACATGTTCTTGTTTGTCGCATATTGTCCACTCATTTTAGCAGAGAAAGATAAATGGTAATTAACAAGGAAATAAACGATCATTAAAATAGTATATGATAAATGATCATTGACAGTTAAATGGTAAATAAAGAATGGCAAACGAAATATTTCCTTGAGAACATAGTGAATCCACTTCTTGTAATTGCTTCATGAACATATTAGGCGGCGGAAGATGTTTGACATTGGGGTGGGGACTAACTCTAACAAAAAGTAGGGCCAGGGGTGCATTCAGCAGCTCCCCAGCTAAAATTTCAAAAGTTAAATAACGAAATTTGTTGAGAGCACTGCCTTGGATTGAATTTATTAATGATGATTTCGCAAAGGATGGTACTTACAAGTACTATCAGTTAAGCAATTTGAAGAGTACGTATTTAGCCCTGGTCTTGAAAATAGCCGAGGACCTAGTCCCTTCACCAGAAATATTGAGGGCTATAGTCCCAGTTCCCTTACCATTAAGCCGCCAATGTTCACTACCATATACGTGATGTGATGCCGCTAAGCATGGCGCTGTCAAGAGCCCGCTTTGCTTCCTTCTGAACTTCTTTCCATTCGAACGTCTTGCACACATTATTGAAAGGGTTTGCTGGGTCCATTACAAGTGGCCTTGAATTAAGAAATATAAAAAAATAAAATAAATAGTAAACATATTAGGACATTACTGTTTGAACTGTTAGATCGTCTTCAACAGTCAATCATTCCTGAAAATACTTAAGAATAAACTATTTCTGAACTATTCATTTTCTTAAACTATTAATTTTAAACTATTTATTTATTTTCTCTCTTTATTTATTTATTTAATTCTTATTTATTCAGTTAAACTTACACTATTCATTTATTTTCTTAAACTATTTATTTTCTTAAAAACGTAAACTATTTCTGAAAATACTTAATTCTTTGCACATTTGAATTGAACCGGCGAAGAGTAACCTTGCTCAAGAAGAAACGTCATAATCTTGGTATATAAGTTTAGAAATGCTGGCAGTCAATTTGGCAACAAAAATATTTTTTTTTATTCATATATATCGGCATTAGCCGTTATAAAAATTGCTAAACGTTACAGATACTATCACGTTGGCAGACCGTACTTTTCAAAAACGCATTAATCTTTACTCTGCATATTCAATATTAAACTTTAAATCTGCTTTTCTCAAGTTTTTAAAGTGGTTGGAAAGCGTCTTTTTTCCAAAATAAAATTAAATTTCCGTTTTTACCGAATCTTACCAAATTTTCAACCTAGACAGCAAGCAAAACAATCTAGGAACTGAACCTATTAAATCAATTTAATTTCACGTTGAAACACTTTCTAAATATGTATATTGTGTTGTTACTTTGTCTGAAGGTTTGAATGTTTTCCGAAATAATTTTAAAAATATTTTGGAGAGCTCGGAAAAACTTGCAGTATTTTAGATTAAGTACCTGAAGTGGCGTTCTGACAATGCATTAAACATTAGCAAACTTTCCTGACCATTTAGTAGTTCTATATGTTTGAAAGTAACAACGCTATTTCACCATTTATCCTGAATTTTTTTCGATACCATGGCAATTGACCAACTGAAGAGATGATTTTCATTGCAGGAAGTTGATTTGTTATTATGCCTAGAAACTCATTTCACCTAACAATAAGACCTATGAAAATTCATATTTTCAATACAAGACCACCATAAAGCCTTCGAGAGTTGGAGCTTAATAGGAAAAGGACTAATCAAAGCATTTAGGGTAATTACATGGCTCATTTTTTCGAGGAAATTTTCATATTTTAAGAACAAATGTTTGAATTTTTGGCAACTTTTGAGCAGCTTATGAGTATTTCATTGAGCAACTTTTCCACAATTTACTTGCACAATTTATAAGGGCCTTCTCTTGAAACAAAATGAGATCTTGGTTAAATGATTTCCCGTGTACATTTCATTTCTCTAGCTGCGGGAATAATTCTAAAGATCGAATCCGGGTTTTCGCCAAAACTTGTTGATATCCTGTTTGCTAATAGACGACAGCGTGGTCGCCCCGATTCATCGTCTGGTATCTCGATCGCGGGCGCGTAATACTGAGCTGATGGTATCCACATAAGTTATCGTAACAAAGATGGCGTCCTGCAGGAAGCTGCTGGAAACTTGGAAGGGAACTCAAATATCTTTGCAGGTTTTGAAAGTCTGCGTTCTCGGTCACTATTCTGATGCCATACGTGACTACATTTGGTGAATTTCTACTGAATAAAAGGACCCTAGAATTTTATCAAACGATACGAAGTGGAAATGAGATGCAATTTGAAAATTATCTACAACGCTCTCCTAAAAAAATTGAAGCAAAGGTGTTGACAATCTGTATTTCATGGTAGTCTTTGTTTCTTAATAGAGTCTTGGATATAGGTTCATGAAGTCTAATGTTTATGCGTTTTTCTGCTGTTCTATAAAGGATTGGTTGGCTTCGATGTTGGAATGTTTGTTACATCAAAACAAAAGGTACGTTCAACTGTCTTCAGCACAACCGACAATAATGAACTGTGTGATGGTATGTTATTTTGTCAGATTGAAAATTGTAAGGAAATCTGGCGATGTCGCTCATGTATTGTTAATCTTGGCTCAAATCATTTTATAGTACGTTTCTGAGGCCTGTAGCCAGCCTGGCATGCTAGGAGGGACAATAAATTATCTAAGGACATATCTGCAAGAAGAAGCGACCGTTTGCAATGGTTTGTCATGAGGTCCTTTCTTCCTCAATTTGGCTCTCTTAGCTACGTCAAACTAATGCACAAGCATGAATAATCAAATCAAATTTAACATATAGAGTGCATTTACGTGTATATTCATTCTGCTGCTCAAATTACCAAGGTAAAAACTACACTAATAAAATTGAACACCCAGTGGTAACACAGCGGTAGGCTGCAAGTGGTTGTAATATTGAACTAACAAGCCGAATGAATTGTGTGATGGTATGTTATTTTGTCAGATTGCAAATTGTAAGGAAATCTGGCGATGTCGCTCGTGTATTGTTAATCTTGGCTCAAATCATTTTATAGTACGTTTCTGAGGCCTGTAGCCAGCCTGGCATGCTTGGAGGGACAATAAATTATGTAATGGGGCTCATAACATATGGACACAACTCAAATTTACAGTCAATGGACTACTAATATTTCCCAGGCAAGTGTGAAAGAAGAAAAATATATTTTATTCGGTACGTTAGAAAATACACCTTTTGCTGTTCATTGCCGTAAAATATACTATCATTAACGTCAACCTCAAAGTCATTAACGCATATCGATGTTTTTCCAATAGTCTTAACTTTTAGCTGACCCATGTTAATTTCAGCATAGGCCATGAATCTGTAGATTCGTCATCACAATCCAAAATAGGTCGAAATGCTTCCCCCACATAACATTTAAAACATTACAATAAGTCAATTCTAAGACAACTCCACGATCTGAGGACGTATTACCAACTCTAATAAACATCTCAACTTTCTTTATAGGGGACTTAAATCCTGTTTGGGGACTTGAGTACCCTAATTCCCCCACCCTCTCTTGGCTACGGCCATTAGGGAAAATAGAATTTCAATTACGTAAGGTATTTCTCTTCCGTAATTCAAATTTCATTATCCCTAACGCATAGTAGAATGGTGTCAATGGTCGTCTGCTGGCGCTATGGAATGCTCTTTGGTGCAAATGGTTGCGTATCTACGCTAGTGAATGTCAATTGAATAAAATGAATGTATTTTTGCGTTAATGAGTTTGATGTTGGCGTTAATGATAGTATATTTTCCGGTAATGAACAGCAAAAAGTGTAATTCTGACATTTTGTGGAGAAAATCAAGGAAGGGGAAAACGACATCTCTGCCCACCCTTTGCACTGACGCCCATGCTAGGAGTACATTCTTACCGTTGGTGGCAAATATGATCTGGTATCATATTTTCTGTATAATTGTTCCTCCAAATTACACGTAGGGATTCAACATGAGCCAGTGCCTCCATCACGCTGTGAAAGGCTTTCACGGTGTCAAACCGGGAGGGCCTACCTTTACTTTCCCAAAGGTGAATGACAATTAATTCCAGGACATAGGACGTTGGGAGACGTCTTCCAGTCGATGTCCGTCCTACGTATTCTTTACGCCAGTACTTGACAAGGCGAATTAGATTTTTGACGTTCGCTGGAATTGCACTGACGAAGTCCACTTGCATTTTAACCAGAGATGCGCTGTAAAAAGGTAACAGCGAATCTGGACGCGCTCCCATTTCCCTATATACATCTTCTTTGTCTAAAGTGAAGCGAAGATTAAGTTCAAACAATTTTTTAAATATTTAAATCAATCTAATTGTGTGCAATTTCAACTATTAAATTAACTTATCACGGCTGTACTCTATGATCAAAGCTTGGCTTCCATGTAACACCTGCGACGGTTGGAATCGTTAAGGGTGTTTTTCATACAACAATTTTTTTTCCGAGTGGATGAAATTTTCGGAGCTATTCCTTTTTCTGAGCATGTACATTGCTGTTTATCATTGCTTCCTCTGAAGTGACTTTTCGCGAAGAAAAAGCCACTAGCGATCGTGATTGCTGTGACCTTTGTGATCGTTAATATCACCGAGCGTAGAAAATCACTATAGTGGATAAAATCACTGCGGCTGCCAAGTTTGTTTCTCAGTGGTCATAAGGACCATAGAGAACCCACCCTTTAGAAACCAAGATTTGCAAATATATAGTTCGTTGAGACTTAGTAACCAAACTGATTACGTCCGTTCCTTTGGCAAATTTTAGAAAAAATTTTCCAGTTGAGAAACTAGCTGAAAAATGTGACATTTAAGATCACAAAGTGTTAAAAGATAAAATGTTTTATATACATTGGCGGATCTCTTCTCCAGTCATTTCCTATCTCAAAATAACCCTTTGACGACCGATTAAATTTGAGATGTTTGAGGTGAATCCACTTACCATGTGACCTTGCGCAATATCTTGGTTTGAGTTGACGATAAAAGCCCACATAAGTAGGGAATTGGACCACTTTTCAAGTATATATCAAAATCAAACGTAATTGGGCCTGGGAATTTATTATATGGATTTTTGATTGTTTTCTTCTCTCCCATTTTTAACCGATTTTTCTACGTCGGATGTTTCTGTTTTACCTTACCTGGTAACTTGTTCATTTTGTTTTTTGGTTCCACCAGTTAAACACTCGTTTATCGTAATTCTGAACAATTAGCTTTAAACAAAACCAGTATCAGTTTAGCAGCACGTTTAAATTATTCGAAATTTTTCAATCTAGATTCTTAATCCTTCTCAAACTTCATTAAAATTAGCTTAACGATTTTCTCGCCAAAACGTACCGGTCCGGAATAAAAGCCGTAAATAAAATAACGGTGACTGATGCATATCAATTTACCTTCAAAGTGAAACGATGGCAGTAGGTCAACCTTTACTTCTTCGGATTCGGTTTCCACGGTGAACTGTACCGCAAATCTTGTTCTTGTAATTGTGTGACCAATCACGTTGAAACCTAGGTTGTTGGCACTTGTCAGGTACTGCTCAATCTTATTTTGAATACTTGGCAAACTCACTTTAAGTTGTGCTGCAGTTTTTATATCATTTAAAATAAGAACCAGGTCAATGTCTGCTTTTCCTCTCACGGCAGTTCCTTTGCCCAACGAGCCACCCTAAACAAAGGCAAATCAGTGAAACTAAAATCTGTAAAACTTGGTAAACCCCGAAAAAAATCTTAAAGACAATTGTGTTACCGGACGTCCGGGAATCGAGTCAACGCAAAGCCGTCTGGGAAAATGTTAAAGATGCCGGTGAGGTATGGGCATACTACACCGCCATTATCACAAAGTTATAAAAACCTACCACAAAATATAATTGACTGGACTTCCTCTCAGTTACTGGGCTATTGTATTTATAACTAGACTCCGTTTTCTGCCTTGTTCTTCGATGGCAACCATACTCTTACACTCTTTAAAAATTGATTTACCTTCCTTGTACAAACAACTCTTACGCGATGGTAACCATTAGAAACAGTTGTTTCATTGCTATGGCAATAGCACGAGTATTTAAAAGGCCTTAAAAGATCATGAAGTATTTTCAGGATGTGACAAGATAAAGTTCAGTTAATAGTCCTTTTTTCTCTTAGTACAGTATTTTGATCAACGTTATTTTCAATGAGGCAAAAGAGTCGAGAACCACCTTCACCGCTGTAATTAAGGTTGATATCTTTTTCAAAATATGCGATAGTTGACATGAAATGACTCCTAGAGTTAACGGCGTGGCTGATTATTCGAAGATGGGGGAAAGCAAAAGAAAACTCTAGTTAATGTATGGACTAAATATCCCTTATTTACAAGTAGTATTCGAGAATCTTTCGTTGGAAGGAGGAAAAGATTTGGAGTTGTTTTTGTATCTGCTTAAAAATCGAGTAGAAATTATTTGGGTATTCATTTCATTCAAGAAATACCGTTAGTCTACAAGGTTACAAAATCACCTTGAAAGGTCGGAGGCATGCGCTCCAAGGAAGTCTTGAAATTATGAAGCGGTGAAAGCTTTTCATTGAGTTTGACGTCAACTCATTCATGAGAATCTTTTTAGAAACTGCCAAGAATTCCGAATGTCTAAAAACAAACATCAAGTATCCAACACCACGTCGGTGATCCGTGGCTTCTTTTAAAATATAAAATTCTGAGTGCCTCATCACCCCCGTGGCCGTCTTCTCTTGGTTATGTCCCCCACTTAAATCACAC
Source organism: Heliopora coerulea (assembly GCA_030142905.1). NCBI lineage: Eukaryota > Metazoa > Cnidaria > Anthozoa > Scleralcyonacea > Helioporidae > Heliopora > Heliopora coerulea. Next base: position 779,814 of record JASJOG010000080.1, on the reverse strand, counting down.
AGTCAAAGTACCTTTACAATTTCTCTCGGTGACATCAGTTCTCTGAAGGAGCTGCAGATATTGTGCACCGTTTTATTCATCATGGAGTTAAAGCTCAGTGTAGGCTGCAGCTGACTATCTATGAACTTGTTTAAAGCATCATAGGTAGTTGGTGATTTGAGATCAAATTCTAAAAGGAAACAGACCACATACAACTTAGCGTATAATAGATTTGCAAATTCGTACAAAAGATAACATTTCATTGGACAATTTTTAAGGAAGGTTTTTATCGCAACATATTGTCGCAGTAAATTTTCGTGTAAAATCGCAGGCAAATGGTTTGGTAAACTCATCAGTTGTTTTGGACAAACATTTGCTGCATGAGAATCGTCGTAAAAAATCGGCTCGGCTAAAATTTAATTTTAGATTTTTTTGTATGTATGTATGTATGTATGTATGTATGTATGAATGTATATATCCATCTATGTAAGATATCTCCATCTATGTAAGATGGCGGACGGTTGTGAAAGCGAGGGCTCCGTAATCCTGTCATCGAGCAGTTCGAATAGGCGAGGAAACGAGTGTATTTCTCTGTTATCGTTTTTGACAGCAAAGATAGTACAAAATAAGGCCAAATTTAAGTGGTTGGGAGATTTGGAACAACTGAAAACGTTCATCGACGAAGAACTTTGCTTATGTGGAACCTGGTCATTCGTCACAACTAATGGTGGATTTGATGTCTTTAAGAGCAGTACTGCCACTTTGTATTTTTATCGAGGAACTAAAACAGCAACTGTTCAGGGGGCTAAGCAAGATTTAATTCGGAAGAACTTGCTCAAAATTGTCGAGAGTCAAAATAAAAGCGACTACGCGGTTAACGAAAATGGCGAGCGAATTAATCGTCAACAAGAACCCCAAGCCCATGAAGATGACAGTAATGAGCAAATGTCTTGCGTCGATACCGACTTCCCTTCCCAGGATATGAAGTGCTTAGGTTGCTGCAAAAGTTCGAAAGACATTTCCGATCTGTGGAACAAAATCGAGGATTTGGAGTCTCGAATACTACCGGAGTCTGAGAATAAATCAAAACACAGTAAATCCTATGAAAGTCTAACTCTAAGGTCTAAAGTTAAAACGCTAGAAGAGGAACGCAACAGTTTACTGACTATGATCAAACTACTTCAGCAAGACGGCCAGACTACGGGCAACAAAGATCAACAGTCCAACAAACAGTCCGACGAGGAAAGTAACAACTGGACCGAGGTTGAACGAAAGAAAAAACCTCAGACATGAAAAAAGGCACCTTCGACCTCGAAGCAGGATGATGATGGCCATCCAACACACTGTACGAGAAGACAAAGTGCGAATAATAATAATAATAATCCTCCTCAGCAACAAAATCATCAACAAATGCCTGGTAAACTACATGTAGCTGTAATTGGTGATTCTATGACAAAGAACATTAAGGGCAGAAAATTATCAAAGTCAAAGAGAGTAACTTGCCATTCGTTTCCCGGTGCTACCATCGATGACTTTGAAGATTATACCAAACCAGTTACTCGATAAAACCAAACCATATTGTTATTCATTGTGGAACGAACAATTTAAAACGTGACAATCCGAAACAGATTAAAGAGAAGATTTCAATGGTTGTGAAGGATATAAAGAAAGAACTTCCAACAGTTCAAGTAGCAGTGTCTTCAATTATTAAAAGGAAGGATGACAGATCATTGAACAGCAAAATCGAACAGGTAAATAATCTAGTAAAAGATTATTGTATGAACAATAACTTTAGTTTTATTGATAACTCAAATATTTCTGAAGACTGCTTGAACATTATGGGATTGCATTTAAATCCACATGGTATCCACAAACTTGCTGCTAATTTTAGATCTCATACTCTTAACACAAACGCTCGCAAGCTGTTCTCTCAGAAAAACTTTCTGAGTCCCTGACGGGAATCGAACCCGTAACCTTTTGATCGCCGGTGAGAAAAACTTTCTGAGAGAACAGCTTGCGAGCGTTCGTATTAAGAACATAATTACCAAGCTACTACAAATGCATCATTTAGATCTCATATTAATTTCTGTGACTTCGTCGTCAATGCAGATAAACCCACTGAAACATTGAATTTAAATGCATATTCTCAAAATAATGATGGCATATCTCCATCAACCAGTCTTTCGAATGCCCGTGCATTCAAAATGGGTTGCTTGAACATAAATAGCCTTACCAAACATATTGATGAGGTTAGGATAATAATGAATGATGATATTTTCGATATTTTAGCTTTAAATGAAACCAAATTGGATCAATTTGATGAAGATTTACAAATAGACATTCCAGGGTATTTATGTGTTCGACAAGATCGAAACAAATTTGGTGGCGGTGTTTGCATTTATGTCAGAGATACAATCAATTTTAAAAGAAAGCAAAATTTTGAATCTGCTGACTTGGAAATGATTTCAATTGAGATTTCCAAACCTAACTCTAGCCCATTTCTTTTCATTACATGGTATCGACCCCCTAAATCACCAATTGAGAACTTCAACAAATTTGAGGAATTTCTAAAAAAAGTAGATTCTTGTTATAAAGAATATTATATTTTAGGTGATCTTAACTGTGATCTCCTAACGTCTCGTGTTGATCATCATACTTTAAAACTAAAAAACTTATCGGATACCTTTTAACTGTTTCAACTAATTAAACAACCAACTAGAGTTACCCAAAACTCTGAAACATTAACTGACCTCATTATCACCAATAGTAAAGGCAACACTACTGACTCTGGTTCACTTTTAACATCACTGAGTGATCATAATCTAATTTATACTATCAGAAAGATTGGCATGCCAAGAGGCTTGCCAAAATATATTAAATAAGGAAGTTTTAAAAACTTCAAACAAGAAGACTTTCTAAAGGATATTAGAAATACCTTCGGAGAAACAAATACCAATCAAAGTGATGTTAATCTAGCCTGGACAGCATAGAAATCTAAAATGCTAACAATTCTAGATAAGCATGCCCCAAGCAGAACAAGAAAGGTTCACAATAGACCGTCTCCTTGGGTCACAAAGGAAATCAAACAAGAAATGTATGCCAGAGATTTCCTGAAGAAAAAAGCAATCAAATCTAATGCCTCTTTTGATTGGCTGTGTTTCAAGAAAAAAAGAAACACAGTCAATAAATTGATTCAAAAGGCAAAGAAAAATTACTATAAAGATGAAGTAAACAAGAACATTGGTAATTGCAAGGGTACATGGAAAGTACTAAATGATATTATGTGTAAAAAGTCAAAAAGCACTGAAATCACTCAATTGAATCCAACATCCTCAGATCCTATCACAGGAGCTGAGCAAATTGCCAACTCACTTAACATGCACTTTACTCAAATTGGTCCAAAGCATTCATTGGGAATAACATCACTACCTAACACCAATTTTAAAGACTACGTCAGAAAGGCAGACTCTGCCTTTTGTTTTAACAAAATCTGACCATTTCAAGTGTTAAAGTTACTAAAAGGGTGCAACATTAAAAAGGCTGTTGGAATTGATAATATTTCAAATAAAATACTCAAAATTGCAGCCCCATTTATATATGAATCCCTAACATAACTTTTTAATTTATCCCTTGAATCAAACACTTTTCCAGATGACTGGAAATTAGCTAAAGTTACACCAATCTACAAAAATGGTGACCGTAAAAATCCTAACAACTATAGACCTATTTCAGTTATCTCTGCAGTAGGTCGCATATTTGAGAAACTCATCTATGACCAGTTGGAATATTATATCACTAAAACCAACTTGATTAACCCCAGGCAGTCAGGATTCAGATCATTGTATTCTAATGCAACTGCAATTTTAGACTTGACTATTAAATAGTGCTTTAATATAGACAGAAAGCTATTGAATGGAGCATTATTTCTCGATGATGTGTTTGTGGTAGCTTGGTAATTATGTTTTTAATACGCTCTTAATGGCAATTATGTTCTTAATAATGTTCTTAATTTCTGAGAGAACAGCTTGAGAGCGTGCATATTAAGAACATTATTTCTTGATTTAAAGAAGGCCTTTGATACTGTCAACCACGACATTCTCTTATGTAAACTGCAGTACTTTGGCCTCAATAAGCATGCAATCAGCTGGTCTAAATCTTATCTAAGAAATCGTAAGCAGATGTGCTCAGTCAATGGTGTTCTGTCTAAAGCAGAATCACTTTCATGTGAAGTTCCACAAGGAACTATACTAGGACCACTCCATTTCCTAATCTATGTCAATGACCTACCACAATGCGTAAAATACAGCACTACAAGAATGTATGCTGATGATACAAACCTAACAGTTTCTGACACTGAAATTAAAGAAATTCAAAAAATGCTACAATATGACAGTGATTGCATTGCACAATGGCTAAATGCTAATAAACTTACTCTGAATGTCATTAAATCAGAATATATGTTAATTGGGTCTTGGCAGAGATTATCTACTCATAATAAAACTTTTACTTTATCAGTCAATGATATCCAGTTAAAACATGTGACAGAGGCCAAATGCCTTGGCCTACTTGTTGATGAAAACCTAAACTGGAAAAGTCACATAAACAACATTATAAAAAAGGTTAACAAAGGATTGCGTAAAATGAAAAAAGCTAAACCTTTTTTAACACAAGAACTCCTAGTGAATATTTATCATGCTATTGTTAAGCCCCACTTTCTCTACTGTAGCTCAATATGGGACAGCATTGATGAAACTCAAACTCAGCGACTGCAAAAACTACAAAATCGTGCAGCTCGAATTATAACTGGTGCATCCTACACAACACATACCTGTGATATTTTCAACCAACTAAATTGGTCAACACTTGCTGACCAAAGAAAATACCACAAAGCTTTGTTGATGCGCAAAATTATTTATGGCAAAGCCCCATCCTATTTAGCTGAAATGTTTGAAAAGCATCTGGATACATCCTTGTATAATTTACGATCTGGAACTGCAAATAACATTCAAATACCTAAAATAAGAACTGAACAACACAAAAAAAGTTTTGCTATAAGTGGTGCTTTTCTTTGGAACTCATTACCAAACACCTTAAAAGATGAAAAATCCGGGCAAAATTTGCTGCGAAACTAAAAGATTTTCTGCATTGACAACTAAATTTCCTCTATTAATACCTAAACAATGTACATAGATACTTAAACAAAAAATAAAAAAAAAACATGTATATTATTGTAAATATTGTTAAGTTACCATAGTCACGGCTTCTAGGTAGACCAGACTTGAAATTTTTGCAATTTTAAAATCTGATAGAATTTCCGTGAATAAATAAAGAAAAACAATCAGTCAATCTATCTGTCTACGTATCAATCTATATATCTATCTGTGAATTGAATACTTGTAATCCAGGCATAGTAATGTTATGATTTTGTTCTCCGGATTTGTGTTTTGGTGTGTCGAGCTTTCGACTTGGTCCTTCAAGTCTTCGTCAGGTTATGGTGAGGTGTTTGCACGTGGTTTGTTTCTATCAGCTTGGTCCATGAGTCTTTGCGCGTGTAGGCGTTCCCAGCGTCTGATGGGTGGATTGGGCTGTCGGCTGTTCTCATCGGTGGATTCTGATGAATTGAAGTGATTGGTTGGTTCATGGACAGTAGGCTGTGATGTGATGTTAGTAGGGTGTTCTGACGTATTTGTGTAGGTTTTGCGGTCTTCGTTTCGGATTTTGAATCGGAGCTGGTGGTATGCTGCGGGAATGTCGATGTGTCTGTTAATTGTAGGTTTGTCGAGGCTGTGCCATGCTTCCTTAAATTCGCGTGCGCGTCTTGTGTTTGCTTGTCCTAGTACTTTTGTGTTGGCCCAATGGAATCTGTGGTCTGTATTTTGGACGTGTGCAGCTGGGAGCGATCGTGAGTCTTGTCGCTTGATTGCGTTTTTGTGTTCGGTTAGTCTTGAGTTAATTGTCTTCGAGGTTTCGCCAATGTAAACGTTGTTGCAATCACGGCAAGGGATCATATAAATGGCGTTATGTTTTTCAAGGTTGTCGACGGTATCTTTATGTGTTGTGAATATGGATCTGAGTTTAGTAGTGGGTTTGTGTGCTACTTTTATGCGTTGTTGTTCCAGTATTCTTGACGTTATTTCGGATATAGTTCGTATGTAAGGTATAGTTATGTGTCTTGTTTGAGTGGTGTTGTTGTCTTGTTCGTCGTTCGTGTTTCGTGGTGGATCGTGTTGTCGTTGTATGCTGAATTTGTCGATGAAGGGTCTAGGGTAGTTGTTCTTTCTGAATGTTTCGTGTAGATATTCTTGTTCTTTCTTTTTGCTCTCTTGGATGTTGCAGTGTGTTTCAATTCGGTTGAAGAGAGTTCTGATACAGCTGATCTTGTGTTGGGTTGGGTGGTTGCTATGGTAGTTTAATATTTGATCGGTATGGGTTTTCTTTCGGTACACTTGGGTTTTGATCTTTCCGTTGTCTGTTCTCGTGAGTAAAACGTCCAGGAATGCTATTTGATAGTTATGCTCTGTCTCCATTGTAAAAGTGATATCTTCGGTGGTGTTGTTGATGGTGCGGTACAACTCATCGATTTGTTCTGTTTTTGTAATAGCAAATACATCGTCGACGTATCTATTCCATAGTTTTATGTTGTTGTTTTCAGAGAATACTTTCCGTTCCAAGTCTTGCATGACGGCTTCGGCCAAGAAGCTGGAGAGGGGTGATCCCATGGGCGTGCCGGATATTTGTCTGTAGTACGAGTTATGGAATTGAAATTCGGTAGATAAACAGAGGTCGAGGAGGTCTAAGATGTTGTCTTTACTCAATAGTTAACAATCAAAATACCTCGTTACCATTCTCCAACCTCTTGTAAAGTCTTCACCGCATTCCATCAACAACGTCTCCACATTCCTCCAACACATAAAAGACCTTGAAATCGAACCAAATGAAACTATGGTATCCTTCAACGTTGTATCACTGTTCACATCTATACCGTTATCTACAGCAAGACAAATAACCGACCAACTCCTTTCTACCAACTCATCTTGGATATCCACAACCTCATTGAGCAAAGACAACATCTTAGACCTCCTCGACCTCTGTTTATCTACCGAATTTCAATTCCATAACTCGTACTACAGACAAATATCCGGCACGCCCATGGGATCACCCCTCTCCAGCTTCTTGGCCGAAGCCGTCATGCAAGACTTGGAACGGAAAGTATTCTCTGAAAACAACAACATAAAACTATGGAATAGATACGTCGACGATGTATTTGCTATTACAAAAACAGAACAAATCGATGAGTTGTACCGCACCATCAACAACACCACCGAAGATATCACTTTTACAATGGAGACAGAGCATAACTATCAAATAGCATTCCTGGACGTTTTACTCACGAGAACAGACAACGGAAAGATCAAAACCCAAGTGTACCGAAAGAAAACCCATACCGATCAAATATTAAACTACCATAGCAACCACCCAACCCAACACAAGATCAGCTGTATCAGAACTCTCTTCAACCGAATTGAAACACACTGCAACATCCAAGAGAGCAAAAAGAAAGAACAAGAATATCTACACGAAACATTCAGAAAGAACAACTACCCTAGACCCTTCATCGACAAATTCAGCATACAACGACAACACGATCCACCACGAAACACGAACGACGAACAAGACAACAACACCACTCAAACAAGACACATAACTATACCTTACATACGAACTATATCCGAAATAACGTCAAGAATACTGGAACAACAACGCATAAAAGTAGCACACAAACCCACTACTAAACTCAGATCCATATTCACAACACATAAAGATACCGTCGACAACCTTGAAAAACATAACGCCATTTATATGATCCCTTGCCGTGATTGCAACAACGTTTACATTGGCGAAACCTCGAAGACAATTAACTCAAGACTAACCGAACACAAAAACGCAATCAAGCGACAAGACTCACGATCGCTCCCAGCTGCACACGTCCAAAATACAGACCACAGATTCCATTGGGCCAACACAAAAGTACTAGGACAAGCAAACACAAGACGCGCACGCGAATTTAAGGAAGCATGGCACAGCCTCGACAAACCTACAATTAACAGACACATCGACATTCCCGCAGCATACCACCAGCTCCGATTCAAAATCCGAAACGAAGACCGCAAAACCTACACAAATACGTCAGAACACCCTACTAACATCACATCACAGCCTACTGTCCATGAACCAACCAATCACTTCAATTCATCAGAATCCACCGATGAGAACAGCCGACAGCCCAATCCACCCATCAGACGCTGGGAACGCCTACACGCGCAAAGACTCATGGACCATGCTGATAGAAACAAACCACGTGCAAACACCTCACCATAACCTGACGAAGACTTGAAGGACCAAGTCGAAAGCTCGACACACCAAAACACAAATCCGGAGAACAAAATCATAACATATCTATCTGTATATATACCTTCTGTTAATATGTAAAACTATTAGATTTTGTAAATATAGCTTTTTAGGGTTACACGGCTTCTAGGTAGACCAGGCTTAAGGATTTCATGCACTTGTAATTTTTAACTCTGATAGAACCACCGTGGTTAAATAAATGTTCTATTCTATTCTATTCTATCTACCTATCTGCACATATATACGAAAGAGGCATATCAATATTACGAACCTAGGTCTCTAATTAACATCATGCTTGCCGTCTGAGACCCTATAGTCTAGTGGTAAAACAACCGTACCGGCAATCAGGAGACACGGGTTCGATTCCCGTTGGGTAGCTCAGAAATTTTCTGAGATAAAAGCTTGAGAACAAACCTTTCATCGTGAATAAACTTTTTTCGCAACCAGGTGAACTATAAGTCATATTTATAGGTAGTGCTACTCTGGTTTGGTGGCCAGCAAAAGGTAAATACAAGTTGCTAGAAGACATTTCTTAATTGAAGATTAAAATAGAGTCACCAGGTATTTCCCCTAAAAACTGGTTTTATGTTCCTAAAACTACGTATAAATGATTACCATGACATTATCAGAAAACTTGACATAGAAAAATCGAATATAATGGGCATTATAAATGCAGCCGTGACACCCGACGACATAAACAATATCGGAGATTTCTGTGTTAGAAAACAACGAAAATTGTTCGCAAAACAAAGAGAAAAGCATGACAAAAAACTCTGCAGTCTATTACCGAACGAAAATAGCAATGATCGTAATACTAACACCAATGAGAAGTGGATCTTAAACTTATCTAAGAAGTTATGTGATAATGAAAGAACCGGACTTGGAAAGGGCCTGAATTTCGCTGTTGCTCCTAGAAAAATACCTCTTGCCGATATTGTTGCAGGAGTGGAGGTAGGGATCAGAAAACTTACTTTGGAAGAAAAATGCGAGATTCGAGGTGAGGTTAGCCATATACGTAAACATGCAAAACCTCCAGCAGCAAATATTGAAAAAGACACTTTGAATGCATTAAAAAACTTAAAAAAAGACAAAGATAGGATTGTAGTGCAAGCCGACAAAGGTAACTGTTTTGTAGTAATGGACACGGGTGACTACAACAATAAGGCATCTGATTTACTTGATAACAGAAACACTTATTCTCTATTAAAAAATGACTCCACAAAAACCACTGAGCGCAAACTCAACAAAATATTACTCAAACTTAAGAAATCGGAAAAAATAAGCGAATCTCTTTACAAACGACTTTACAGCAGTGACGGTTTACCACCTAGATTCTATGGCCTTCCAAAAATACACAAACCTCAAACACCACTAAGACCTATCGTATCTTTTGTTGATTCTCCCACATATAATCTGTCCAGCTATCAGGCTAACATCCTAGAACCTCTTGTTGGAAACATAAATTGTCATGTAAAAAACTCTTACGAATTCGCAAACTTTATTAAGGACATTAAGCTAACGGATGATGAAGAACTGGTTTCATTTGATGTAGTTTCGCTTTTTACGAATATACCAGTAGATCTTGCTATCAGAGTCGCTGAACAACGCTTTTCTAATGACACAACTCTCGCTGATAGAACTCCTTTAGCTGTTGCTGACATAATGGTACTTTTAGAATTTTGCTTATCCTCAACCAATTTTTTATTCCGCGGTATACACTATTGTTAAGTTTTTGGCACTGCCATGGGTTCACCAGTCTCCGCAATCATAGCAAATCTGGTCATGGAGGATGTCGAACAACGAGCTCTATCCTCAAGCTCTATAGAACCATCATTTTGGAAAAGATACGTTGATGACGTCATCTCGGCCATGAAAAAACATGAAATTCCACACTTTCTAGCATATGTTAATAGTATTGAACCGTCTATAGATTTCACTGTAGAACATGAAAGTGATTCTGCTATAACCTTCTTAGACACCCTAATCAAACACAATTCTGACGGAACGCTAGATACCGACGTTTACCGCAAGAAAACACACACCGATAAATATCTAGATTTCAATTCGCATCATCTAATCGCCCACAAGAGAGCCGTTGGAAAAACCCTTTTACAACGGGCTAAGATGATACCCAACACAAATAAATCAAAGCATAAAGAAACTCAACATGTGTTTAATGCTCTTAAGAACAACAACTACCCACAGAAATTTCTGCAAAACTTGTCAAACGAAAATTCCTCCCTCAACAATGCTGACAGTGAAGCGGAACCGAGTGGCTTTACAGTAATACCATATGTTAAAGGAACTTCAGAACCAATCAAAAGAATCTTAGGTAAATACAATGTAAAAACGGCGCTTAAACCTTACAAAACGTTGGGGCAAATATTTCCGAAACCGAAAGACAAGCTTGGAAAAGAACAAATGAAAGGTGCGATTTACTCCATTCCTTGTCGGGATTGCGAACAAGTCTACATCGGACAAACGAAGCGGCAATTCGGAACCCGCTTGAAAGAACACAAAAGCGCATTGTCGGCAAAACGGATAACCAGTTCAGCTCTAGCGGACCATAGCTTCAAAACATCCCACGAAATTGAATGGAACAATGCTTCCATTATCTCATGTAATCCTCACTATCATCAAAGGATTTGCTTGGAAGCGTGGCATATTAAAAGCACGGATTACGCCATAAATAGAGATGATGGGAATCTATTTCCAGAAGCTTACAAACATCTCATTAAAAAACATGAAAACGCTAGCGGTACTATAAATACGGGTACGACTTCAGACGATTCTAACCCCTGATGAAGACACAGTAACGCGAGTGTCGAAACGTTGGGTAAAACACAGTATTGACTAATCTCATAGTCAATACTTCCAGACAAAAAGATTCTTCTAGCTGTTCGAAAACATTACTTGCTTTTTCCTTCTCTTTTTTCTTTCTCGGTTGGCTCTCTACTGTTCTTCCTTCCTCTTTATATTTCTGGGGAGATACCCGGTGACCTCTTACATAAGGGGAGATACCCGGTGACCCCGTTTAGTATTAGTTCTCAGGGAGATACCCGGTGACTTCATATCTTTCTTGGGAGATATCCGGTGACCCTGTTTTAGTCTCATAATCTTAGTTTGTAATCTTATCTCGGTCATTACTGTGTTCTAGCAGTAATCTTGGAGAGATATCTCGTGACCCTTATTTCAAGGGAGATACCCAGTGACCTTGTTTTAATTTTTATTTATCAGGGAGATATCCGGTCACCCCTAAATCTAGGGGAAATACCTGGTGACTCTATTTTAATCTTCAATTAAGAAATGTTTTCTAGCAACTTGTACTTACCTTTTGTTGGCCACCAAACCAGAGTAGCACTAATTATAAGTATGACTTAAACCTTTCATCATACATATATCCAAGCTTACAAACATCTACACTTAGTAAGATGAACTTTACCCATATATATATATATATATATATATATATATAACTACAGACTGAACCGTTTCGGCCTATTGGGCCTCATCAGTGTAGTGCTGATGAGCGGGATGGAGTAGCCTACATTATATAGACAACTCAGATGTCCCATGCTTGTGGTACATCTAAGCCATGCCAGAGCGCTCTAACTAGAGACTAGTGATCGTGCGCAAATGTGCTAGCGCAAATGTGTGCAAATATATATATATATATATATATACACAAGGGTTTTTTATTTTCCTATTGCTAATGCCAGATTTTACTTTGGCTAACGTCAGACGATTTCACTCGTCGAGGGGAAACGTCTGGTGCCGCAAAGGGTTAAGACATCAAATAAATCAAGTGAGAGAAGTTAATGTATACTAGAAAGAGATTAGAAAATTTCTGAGAAGTCTGTTAATACTTGCTTTAAAAATCTAACCTGCATTCATTTGCGAAAAAGGAAAATTGCTTTATTTATACTATAATGGAGAAAAAAAGTGACTTTGATTACCTTCATTGCAGACAGTCTGTTCGCGACCCACCACAGTACCCTGTAGCTGACCCATGTGTGACGTTGAAGACTGCGAAGTGAGATGTAAACCACTAAGACTACCTGTCACATGCCGAATCTGTGTCAACAATGACATGTCGGATGTTCTTACAGGTGTGGTCGCTGCAAGAAAACGATACTAATGTGAATCTAAGAAGAGTTGGCGATAGACAAGATTTGCATTATTTGTTTTTTACACCGACAAACGATTTGGAGAAGACAACAGATTTCAAAATAAGCTTGTTAGAGGATTAAACAAGGTGAAACAAGATGAGCCGGAATTCGTGTAAAATTTTCAAAAGATGTGATATTTGCTAGGCAGCAGCTTTTATGAAGCTGTTACACTTGGGAGTTTTTGACGTTTTGTTTCGCGATTGTCATCCTGGTGCATGCTAAAACGCCAAGGCAGTCTAAGCAGCAAGATTTCTACTCGTTATGCACCCATGTTCGTCTTCGACGCTTTCGTGTGTTCAGTGCATACATCAGGATGACAATTGTGCGACTTAAAATCGCTCGTGTAACGTCCTCTTGAAAAGTTATGAATAGTCCATATCGAAATAGGCAGCTCGCTTTAATTGTACTATTTATTTTACTAGGTTGTTATCAGATGATTATCGAGCGAGTCTGTATTTGGAACATATTGCTCATATGTAGTAAGGCATATAAAATCATGTATACATTTGAGGACAAGTGAGTTAAACTACTGTTGTTAGTCCAACTAATTTCATCCTGAGTTAAAGGAGTATATTATAAAAAAGGTTTTGGGTACCTTTGTCCCGCACAGTCCGTTGGCGCTGCTTTGAACGGCGAAGACATTGTTGCACGTTTTTGGTGGACAATTGTGAAGTAAAATGCAACCCACCGTGTTTAACTTTTGCATGTTGCGACAAATCACACTGCCGGACGAAAATTCGACTACAGGAAGAACAATGGTAGTTGCACAGTGAAGGATGACTTCTAGAGGTGTGCCTATACAAACGCCTTGGATTTCTGTGCTTACAGCCGGGCACAACACAGCCTCGTTGATGAATTCCATGAGCGTTAACGTGATTTAAACCTTGCTCAACACCAGGAAAATGTTGATTGCAGGCACGGCAGCGACAATCTGGCATGATGAAATTCTGAAAAAGTTAAAAAGATAGTGGAAAATTTCCTAATTAGATTTCACATTTTTGTTTTAATTTCGACGATAATACAACCTAGTTACGGATTACTTCATGGTTGGCGAGCGTGTACAATTTTTTTTCACGAGTTGGGATGAATTACAAACAAGCAAATGAGGTGTGAATGAGTGTGTTTGTGATTCATCACAAGTGAATAAAAATTGGACAAGCAAACCGACCATGAAGTAATTTGTTTACTATATACGTAGTTTGATAAACATTCTTTTTAACAAGTGATGGGGCAAACACTCCTTCGAGTGCAACTCAGTGACAAGTCGTATATAGACAACATAAAAGTCAGAAAATATATTCATTTTTAACGATATTCTTAATAGTTCACACGTTTAACAACAAGATAACTATGAACATAACCTAATAAAGATGATATTTGAGAACAAACAAAAAGTCCAAACTGTAAAAGTGCACATGAGCTGTGGCGGAGAAAGTCATTACGCTTTCCTCACTAGTGGCGACCAATCGAATGGGGCTTCTGATTGGTCAGACGATTGTATTCTCTAGTGGGAATATATTATCTGACCAATCAGGATCGAACTTCACCTTTAAGAGACGACTTTTACCTTTGTGCTTGCTGAGGATTTCATCACAGTACGTATATACTAATAAAGCTTACAAACTAAATAATTAGAGACATCAAATAGCTATTTCGATAGAACTGCGTCTGCATTCCAATTTTGCATGTAAGCTCTAACTAGTACTGTCGAAGTTTTAATTAAAGGTGAAGAAAAGAAGTATTCTGCTCCATGACCACATCAACAAAATGGCTGAAAATTGAGAAAGAGTAGTCAAAGCTATTAGAATTGAAGTACTCCTTATACATATAAGGGCAGGTTAAAAATGATATTTACAATTAAAAAACCCCCAAAAAACCCCTAACGTTTTTAACTTATTGTCATCATCAGGGTATTACAGCATTAGATACAGTTGGTCACGTTAAATAGGTTACGTAATTCCCAGAGAGGAGAGTTCTAAGTCAAAGCATTGCACTTCTTTATTTAATGGAAAGGACTTTAATTTTGTAAAAAGCAGATTGGAGATTTATTGCCAGGCTTAGTTCCTTGACCGACGGTAATGGTATATTTCATAACATCTGGGAAACAAGAAAAATTAGAAGTCTTTTGAAATCGAATAATGAAAAACGGCGTTCTCTGATCAAAATATTTTACTTCAAGCTTTCGGCCACCAGCATGTGGCCTTCGATAAACGAACGAGTCTACTAAAAGTCTGGCAAAACTAGTCTACTGACGGAGGAAGAGGTACATTATTTGCGCAGCCTCAGTGGTGACCGAAGTAGCCTGCCATATCAAATACAAAGTCTTATAGGGCTGAACAAATGTTATCAACTGAAGTACATATTCTCAGACAACAAACACAAGAGTACACTAATGTCTGACTTTCAGCGTTAAAGAAAACAAACATGCCCAAGCTTTCGCCGACAACAAAGTTACTTCTAGAGAAACTCTCAAAACATTCTCAAAATATTCACAAAATATTCTCAAAATAATAAATACATTACGATGCCTCGCCCACATATTTTCGATTTCAAAACATTGTCATGACCTCGATCGTCAGTTTACAGGAAGACTATTTGGTCGTTTAACGAGGCTTTTGTCAGGGACTTTGGATTTTGTTCACATGACTGTTTGGTCTGGGTTGATAAAAATAGGAACCTAATATAACTCTTCGAAACCCTAATTGCCAACAATATGTTTCATTTAGAACTTCGCAAATTTCTACTCAACAAGATAACACTCCAAAAATTTGCCTTTTAAGTTCTGAATATGTTTTGCATTCTACCGTCCATAAGATGCCATTAAGCTGCTCCAATATCGAAACTATTGCTTGAAGATTATAAACATTTTTAACCCCGATCGCATGATGCAAGTTTCTTGTCAAAATGGCTACACGTTTACATTTACTTACAGTTTTAAGGGTAAACCACGCAGTAAATACAGTGTTGTCCATCCCCTTTAACTACATATTTTATGCTGAAATCAGCTGGCCATACGTTCCATACGCAATTTTGCAGATAGCCAGGATATTATGACAAACAATTGTGCCTAGTAGCGTTTACTCTATGTAACTAGTAAGTTCTAACAAGTTTGACGGCGTACAAGCCTCCTTTTCATCGACTCGACTTCGACTTCACCAAAATATTCTGAATATGGCATCGAGCGTAAGGCTTACACTACTACTGGAGATTGCGAGAAACGTTTACGGCTCACTTCATGCCTGGTTGTCATGTTAATGTTAATACGACATTATATTTTCTTGAAAGCTAGCGAAGTTGACATACCTTGTAGTTTGGTCCCTTTGGAACTGAAGTGGAACTTTGTAATGAGACCTTCGTAGACTTTCAAATCAAAAGTGTCAGCTGACTATTGTTTATCTATATATACGTATGACCCACGAAGGGGCTTTCCCTTTAGAAGGGGATTTTCGTTTCCTGAAATTACGTACTGGGGAAATACGTAGAAGCTATTAGTATTAATGATTTACATATCGATGCCTCAAAGGTGTCAGATGTTTTAGCTTGTATGTGATACTTTATCAAAATGACCGGCGTTCATTCATTGATTTCCTCAGTGGCGTAGGAAGCTAGTTGAACGTAGGGGGGCCGGGAACATAACTTTAGTTCAGGGTGGGCATTTCTACGTAAATGTTTTCATAGCCTAGATTGTTGACAATAATGGGACAATACTTGCAGTTATACTTCTACAGTAAAACGCATTTCATATTTACGAGAAAAGAATGTTTCAGGGGATTACTAAATTGTGAATTAAAAGACTAAATACAATTATAAAATATCGTAGCTTTTTTAACCCTTATGAAGGATACTAAAGGTGACCGTACATTTATCCCGAGTTTTAACGGCATCTCGCCACAGTTCTAAATTATAATAAAGTATCAACCATCGTTAAAATATGTGTGGTACATTAGATTTTTAAATATTTTATATTTTAACTTTAAAATGCAAATACGCGCGATGGGAAAAATTCAAAAACCTTTTGCATAGTGCTATCATATCTGTTTTTAAGGGTTGGTGAACGATATTGCGGTCCCCCTAGATAAAATGTTAAGGGGACCCCCTGCTTCCTACGCCACGGGATTTACGATCACTTCAAAGTGTAAACGTTCAGTGAGATTGGGATATAACAATGGCATGTAATTCCATATTTATGACGATCAGGCTATTTTCAATAGCAGGTGACCATGGCTGTTGAGATAGACGAAATAGGTGGAAAGCGAACTCGTGAGTTTTTCTGTTTGTTTTTTTTTTCAAACAAAATCATAACGAAGACATAATATCGGAAAAATATCCAATACTCTAGTTCCGTTAAATATCACCCGACATCATCTGCGTGCATGTATAGGAAAATATCACCATTTATCTAACTAAATTATTTTCATAAACAGGTGATGATTGGGGTGATGTGACAGAAATCAGAGGAGCGAGACGAACATAAACAGGGGAACTGTCAGAAGGTTGGAATTAAATGCTGTTGTGAAATCAAAACTGTATTAACGGGAAAGATCGGATGTTAGAGTCTAGAGAAAGTCTAAAATAAAGAAATTAGTAAGCCTTCGCGTGGGAGAACACCGAGCTGATTTGAATGAGAGGACAACATTTGGTGATTGATTGCCCAGGCGGAAGTCGTAGGCGAAGTATAAACAAAATAGTCCAGCGTAAAACACGTCATATAGTACTGGTTTAAGGTTTATTAAATCTTGCGTTTCGTTATTGTGCGCAACATCATCAGAGAATGAATAAAGGTTATATACAACAGCATAGCTAGCGGTCATGCTTGTCATGCTCAGCATGACTTAAAATTTTTCCAATCTGAAAATTTTAAAAACTGTAATTGAAATTTTATTTTGTCCCAAACGTCTCATCAAATTTACGGTAATGGAGTTTTTCAGCCTGCTTAAAGCCCACGATGAGGCTACGTTCAGCTAACCTGAGCGCTGGAATAAGTAAGAAACATGGGTCCTACAATTTCCTGCCTTAAGCGTGGAGCAGGAAGTCCAGAATAGCACCACACCCCAGCCAAATTTCCTGCAAAAGTCCTGCTTATTCGTAGGACTTCGAGGACTGAGTAACTCAGAGTCAGAGCTGTTTAGTATTCATAGTTCAGATAGAAGGCTTTATATTTTATCGTCTCATGAATATGGTAATTGAACCAAGTCACCTAACTCCATCAAGCGAATCGTGTGGAAGCTCTGGCGGCCGGGATTTTGTTCAAGAGCTCTTAGAAAGACCGTTTTCTGCGCGACGAGTCGCTGAGCAGAAGGAAATAGCTCCTATGCCACGACCTACACCGAAGCTTTCTCTTCAAACTACAATGGGCAGGACGGTTAGAAGGTTTCAAGAGTCGTGGTATTCTACGCGGGATTGGTTGTGCGGTAGGAAGGGAAAGAACGGTTTGTTTTGCTGGCCGTGTCTTCTATTTCGACCGGGTAAGTCTTCTCCTTGGGTATTAACCGGCTACGCAAACATGCATAGTTATATAAGCGAGTGCAAAAAGCACGAGAAAGCTAAATCTCACATGGAGGCTTATAAATCGTGGAAAGTCTTTGATCCTCGGGAGAGTGTCGACCTTTTGTTTTCAAAGGCAAGGCGAGATGCGGTAGAGAGGTACAATGAAGAGGTTAGGCAAAACCGGGAAATGTTGAAAAATATTGGGGAAGCGGTCTTTTTTCTAGCCAAGCAAGAGTTGGCATTTAGGGGGCATGATGAGTCAAGTGGCAGTCTTCATCAAGGAAATTATCGAGAGCTGTTGAAATGTTTTGGCAAACTAGACTCCGTATTTGATCGTCGCCTGCATGGAAGGCTTGAGGAATCAGAGAAACTTGATCATGTGGGGGTATTTACTGGTTTTTCCCCTGATGTGCAAAATGATTTAATAGGATGTATAGATTCTGTTATTCAGGACCAAATTGATTTTGAGATAAGGCAATGCCAGTTTCTTAGTATTCAAGTTGATGAAACTACTGGTATTTCTAAGAAAGCTCAGCTTAGTGCTATTATTTGGTTGGATGGGGGGGGGGGGGCAAGTTGTCGGAAGATTCCTCAAATTTAGAAATGTTAGTTCTGACAGAAGTGCACAAGCTATTGGTGATATTGTGAAGGGAATTCTTGATAAGTATGGAGAATCTATAAAGTCCAAACTTGTTATGCAAACTTATGATGGTGCATCTGTAATGAGTGGCCATCTTAATGGGCTACAAGCTATTTTACGACAGGTTTACCCTTATGCCTTTTTCTTTCACTGGGCTGCTCATCGACTTACTTTAGTATTGTGTCAATCTGCCCTTAATATTAAAGCTGTTAAGACTTTTTTTGCTAATGTTTTGGCTTTTTGTGGATCTAGTACTGAAAGAAATGCTCATATCTTAAGTCGCATGGTATTGATATCCCTAATCCTGGTGAAACGAGATGGCATTATAAATCTCGTGCCATTTCTGCTATTTTCGATGACTTTGACTCTTTAGTAGCTGCCCTTACAGAGATTAGTGAAAATCCTCGCAATTGGACTGATGGTTTACTCCATTACCTGGAACCCTTTATTTTCTGTTTTCTTCTGGAACTCCATTATAACATTTTACAGCAATCTTCTATTCTTTATGATATCCTTCAGAAAAGGTTCACTGATTTTTCTTATGGCATAAAAAAGATCCAAAATTTTGTTGATTTTCTTAATAATAATCTGTGTAATGATACTGCTTTTAGTGATTGTTATTCTGCAGCTGAAAATAGAGCTGGTACCCCAACCAGAAGATCTGAGAGAGATATAAATTACAAGCAACTGTACTGTGAGGTTATTGATTGTATTGTTGGCATGCTTTGTGAAAAATTTAATGATGCAGAAAGTTTTTCATTCCTTGATTTAGTCAATCCTAAAGTCTTTATACAGTGGAAGGAAAGTGTCCCTAATGATAAAATTCAACAACTTCAAGATAAATATGGCCCTCTTTTTGACATCCCTAAGCTTGTGAGTTAACTGGTTTTTGTTTACCAAGATCATGATTTTGTTAAAGAAAATCCTATGGAGCTTTTAGAATATATTAACCACTTTAATATTCAGCAATGTATTCCAGAATTTGTTAAGTTACTTAAACCTAATGCAGTTATGGCTGTTTCTAGTGCATCAGCTGAAAGATCTTTTTCATCTTTGAAGCGAGTCAAAACTTACTTAAGAAACTGTATGGGAGACAAATGACTAGGTTTATCATGCAGAATATCTGTACATCAAGATATTTTGAAGGAACATGAGGATAAGGAGCTGCATAACTGTATCCTTGCAAAGTTTATTGAGAAGCCTAGAAGGCTTAATTTTAGGTACAAATAAGTTTGGATGTTTTGGAGTGTTTAAATTCTTTTTAGTTTGAACTACACATGGTTTTTAAAGAAAAAAAATACTGGAAATTTGAGTTATGAATATGAATTTAATTCTTCCAAATAAAATAGATTGTGCCTTACACATGCTGAGGTTGTGCAAATATTGTTTGCACAACCTCATGCAAACACAGTAATTGACCAATCACAGTATGTGTAAGGCACAATCTATTTTATTTGGAAATATTAAATTCATATCCATAACTCAAATTTCCAGTATTTTTTTTTCTTTAAAAACTATGTGTAGTTCAAACTAAAAAAATTTAAGCACTCCAAAAAGCCAAACACAATCATCAACCCTGGGAAGAGAAATGTGTTACCAAGATTTAAATACAGGATTTGAATCTTACTGGATGGCTTATTGAATATTTTAAAGGAAAATGATAAAAATAGAATCTCAAGTTTGATGGTGTACCTGCTTGTCTAATGCCTATTCAAGCTCAGCAAAATGCTGCAAGCACTTTTCACAAAGGCAAGCAATTTCAACTACAGAACTCTTAAATTAGCTTTCGAAATTGTATTGAAAGCTACCTAAATCCCCTCCTCACAACAAGGAGAGAACAATATTCAAGTCAACCCACTATTCAAAAAGTTGAATATGATGCTTATGCCAAAGTAAAACAAGTGTCTTAAACAAGAAAGAATGTGAAAACCAGAGAAACCCAACAAGATCATCTACAAGCAGTACTGCTGCCAAAAGCAGTACATCCTCAGTGCCATAGCTAAGGTTAGATACTTTAGTCCTACTATTCAGAAGTGGAGAAGCAACTAGGAGGGTCCAGGGGAGCATGACCCCAGGAAATATTTTAAATTTACAACCCCAAAATGGCCATTTCCCCTAATTTCAGAGTGAAATATCTCATAAATGGAGCATATAAAAACTGTTTGTTAAAAAGAAACTAAAAGTTTATTTAAAGGTACTGCCAAAATAATTTTAGAATTAGCTGCAAGTTTAAATATTGTGATCACATGAATATTCCATCAACCACAGTATTTCATCCATAATTCAATATTGCAATTTTTAAAACACATGAAGGTGGTTAAGTCATTTTAAGTGGCTAATTTAGCCTAATTATATTGTTCATATTTAATGGTTTTTTAGGACAAGTTGAAATCGATGACAAAATCATTAATATAAATTTTAATACAGCTGTTTTGCCCAATGTCAGGGCTCATCAGCATACCTAGGAAACATGAATATCAGTTGCAGGTAAATTCATGATTCCAAAATTGACAGCCTCCAAAAAGGAGCCTAGAATTATGACCAGTCTGGTTTTAAGGTGCCAGATTCTCGCCCTCACACCTCTTAAAGCTTTAAGAGGAATTTGGTTAGAAATGGGAGACAATATGGGACATTTCATGGATATGAAATTGCTCAGGTTTTCATCTCATCCCAGTCTTCTTCCAACCCTTTACCCCCCTCCCACTCATGTTTTAACCTCATGCAACAAAGTTATGGGTAGTGATTGTCTTTATATAAAGGAAATAATAACTGTACTGATGGAGCATCCTGAAAACAGTTTTTCAAAACTACCATTTGCATTTGGTTTGCTTGGAGGATGTACTGCTTTTGGCAGCAGTACTGCTTGTAGATGATCTTGTTGGGTTTCTCTGATCTTCACGTTCTTTCTTGTTTAAGACACTTGTTTTACTTTGGCATAAACATCATATTTGGCTTTTTGAATAGTGGATTGACTTGAACATTGTTCTCTCCTTGTTGTGAGGAGGGGATTTAGGTAGCTTTCAATACAATTTTGAAAGCCAATTTAAGAGTTTTCTAGTTGAAATTGCTTGCCTTTGTGAAAAGTGCTTGCAGCATTTTGCTGAGCTTGAATAGGCATTAGACAAGCAGGTACACCATCAAACTTGAGATTCTATTTTTATCATTTTCCTTTAAAATATTCAATAAGCCATCCAGTAAGATTCAAATCCTGTATTTAAATCTTGGTAACACATTTCTTTTCCCAGGGTTGATGATTGTGTTTGGCTTTTTGGAGTGTTTAAATTTTTTTAGTTTGAACTACACATGATTTTTAAAGAAAAAAAAAAATGCTGGAAATTTGAGTTATGAATATGAATTTAATATTTCCAAATAAAATAGATTGTGCCTTACACACACTGTGATTGGTCAATTACTGTGTTTGCATGAGGTTGTGCAAACACTATTTGCACAACCTCATGCAAACACAGTATTTTTTTTTTCTTTTAGTATGGTTTTCTTTAATAACCATGTGTAGTTCAAACTAAAAAAAATTTAAACGCTCCAAACAGGCCAAACTTATTTGCACCTAAAATTTAGCCTTCTAGGCTTCTCAATAAACTTTGCAAGGATACAGTTATGCAGCTCCTTCTTATCCTCATGTTCCTTCAAAATATCTTGATGTACAGATATTCTGCATAATGAACCTAGTCGTTCATCCCCCATAGTTTCTTAAGTTTCGACTCACTTCAAACATGAAAAAGATCTTTCAGCTGATGCACTAGAAACAGCCATGACTGCATTGAGTTTAAATAACTTAACAAATTCTGGAATATATTGCTGAATATTAAAGTGGTAATGTGGTAATGTATATTCTAAGAGCTCCATGGGGTTTTCTTTAACAAAATCATGATCTTGGTAAACAAAAACCAGTTAACTCAAAAGCTTAGAGATGTCAAAAAGAGGGCCATATTTATCTTGAAGTTGTTGAATTTTATCATTAGGGACACTTTCCTTCCACTGTATAAAGACTTTATGATTGACTAAATCAAGAATGAAAAACTTTCTGCATCATTAAATCTTTCACAAAGAATGTCAACAATGCAATCAATAACCTCACAGTACAGTTGCTTGTAATTTATATCTCTCTCAGATCTTCTGGTTGGGGTACCAGCTCTATTTTCAGCTGCAGAATAACAATCACTAAAAGCAGTATCATTACACAGATTATTATTAAGAAAATCAACAAAATTTTGGATCTTTTTTATGCCATAAGAAAAATCAGTGAACCTTTTCTGAAGGATATCATAAAGAATAGAAGATTGCTGTAAAATGTTATAATGGAGTTCCAGAAGAAAACAGAAAATAAAGGGTTCCAGGTAATGGAGTAAACCATCAGTCCAATTGCGAGGATTTTCACTAATCTCTGTAAGGGCAGCTACTAAAGAGTCAAAGTCGTCGAAAATAGCAGAAATGGCACGAGATTTATAATGCCATCTCGTTTCACCAGGATTAGGGATATCAATACCATGCGACTTAAGATATGAGCATTTCTTTCAGTACTAGATCCACAAAAAGCCAAAACATTAGCAAAAAAAGTCTTAACAGCTTTAATATTAAGGGCAGATTGACACAATACTAAAGTAAGTCGATGAGCAGCCCAGTGAAAGAAAAAGGCATAAGGGTAAACCTGTCGTAAAATAGCTTGTAGCCCATTAAGATGGCCACTCATTACAGATGCACCATCATAAGTTTGCATAACAAGTTTGGACTTTATAGATTCTCCATACTTATCAAGAATTCCCTTCACAATATCACCAATAGCTTGTGCACTTCTGTCAGAACTAACATTTCTAAATTTGAGGAATCTTCCGACAACTTGCCCCCCCCCCCCCCCATCCAACCAAATAATAGCACTAAGCTGAGCTTTCTTAGAAATACCAGTAGTTTCATCAACTTGAATACTAAGAAACTGGCATTGCCTTATCTCAAAATCAATTTGGTCCTGAATAACAGAATCTATACATCCTATTAAATCATTTTGCACATCAGGGGAAAAACCAGTAAATACCCCCACATGATCAAGTTTCTCTGATTCCTCAAGCCTTCCATGCAGGCGACGATCAAATACGGAGTCTAGTTTGCCAAAACATTTCAACAGCTCTCGATAATTTCCTTGATGAAGACTGCCACTTGACTCATCATGCCCCCTAAATGCCAACTCTTGCTTGGCTAGAAAAAAGACCGCTTCCCCAATATTTTTCAACATTTCCCGGTTTTGCCTAACCTCTTCATTGTACCTCTACCGCATCTCGCCTTGCCTTTGAAAACAAAAGATCGACACTCTCCCGAGGATCAAAGACTTTCCACGATTTATAAGCCTCCATGTGAGATTTAGCTTTCTCGTGCTTTTTGCACTCGCTTATATAACTATGCATGTTTGCGTAGCCGGTTAATACCCAAGGAGAAGACTTACCCGGTCGAAATAGAAGACACGGCCAGCAAAACAAACCGTTCTTTCCCTTCCTCCCGCACAACCAATCCCGCGTAGAGTACTACGACTCTTGAAACCTTCTAACCGTCCTTCCCATTCAGGGACCGCGTAGCATTTTTATTTGGGGGGGGGGCTAATGTCATGGGTGTATTCTTCCACCCACATATTTGAATCTTGAAATGGTTATGTGCCAAATCCAGTCTTATATTTTCGCTCTTTATCAACGAATGAAACTATAACGATCGATGACAAGTAAAATAGGAATGTTTTCTCTGCAATTACATATCGTACTAGAAACATGTTTGCGTAACAAACCCTCGCCCACCCTTCCAATACATCTCTCGAGAATCCAAGTAACATTGATAATGTTTCATAGTTGTCAAAAAGACAAATCGTCCTTACTATAACTGGAAGAGGTCCAACACTTTGTTGACGAAGATGAAACGAATTACTTAATCTTCGTTTCAAATTCTTCTGAGTTACTGGACATCTGAGAAGAGTGAAACTTGGCAATAAACTGTAGGACTTGCTTGCATTTTTGTCAATATAAGTTTGAACATCAGAGGCTATTGGAAATTTACCGTTGCTACGGTCTGGATCCAAATAATAAAGCATTATTACGCAGCAAGTGAGGGTCAGACAAAAGCTTATTGACTTTAAATTAGCCACCAATGCAGCCGATCAAACTTCTGGTCAGGAAAACATTGGGGATAGCTACAGCCCCCCCTAGCCTCCCCCGGCTCCGCGGTCCCTGCCATTGTAGTTTGAAGAGAAAGCTTCGCTGAAGGTCGTGGCATACGAACTATTTCCTTCTGCTCAGCGACACTTCTCGCAGAAAACGGTCTTTCTAAGAGCTCTTGAACAAAATCCCGGCCGCCAGAGCTTCCACACGATTCGCTTGATGGGGTTGGGTGACTTGGTTTAATTTCCATGTTCATGAGACGATAAAATATAAAGCCTTCTATCTGAACTATGAATATTAAACAGCTCTGACTCTGAGTTACTCAGTCCTCGAAGTCCTACAATTGCTAATGAGCAGGACTTTTGATGGAAATTCGGCGGGGGTGTGGTGCTATTCAGCCAATAAAATGTGTTCAAATCGTCCCGGAACTCCTGCATTGCAATTATTGCAGGACTTTTGCAGGAAATGCGACATAGGTGTGGTGCTATTTAGCCAATCAAAAGCGCTCAAATTATTCTGGAATTCCTGCTTCACGCTTAAGGCAGGAAATCTTAAGACCCATGATTCGTACTTATCCCAGCGCTCAGGTTAGCTGAACGTAGCCTCATTGCGGGCTTTAAGCTGGCTGAAAAACTCCATTTCCGTAAATATGATGAGACGTTTGGGACAAAATAAAATTTCAATTGCAGTTTTTAAAATTTTCAGATTGGAAAAATTTTAAGTCATGCTGAGCATGACAAGCATGACCGCGAGCTACGCCGTTGGTGTCCTAACTATTGAACTACAATGAATTGGATGGTAGAGCAGAGGTTACATATCGTATTCGTCTTTGCGAAATTAACGAAGGAATCCACGTACGTCACTCAAATATCATTAACTAACTGCAGCCAACAGTTTACACCTCATTCTAGTCGTTTGCTCTCGATTAATGTTCACATTTTGCGGTTTAAATTCAGAAACGTCGGTCGACTTCCCCGTCTCTCATTTAACTCTTTTACTTCGACAGCTAAGAAAATACTTTTTTGCAATTCCATGGCTAATGCGTTGAAATAAAACATCTAGTTTTACCTTTTATCACTTTAATAAACCAATATAGAAATTTTGGTTGGCCGATTTTTTTTTCACATTTCGTTCCCAGATCAATTGATAGATTTTTCCGTTTCCGACTAACAAAAGCTTTCAAACGAGGGACTCTACCCCATTCTACTCTCCTCTGGGGCCACTCCTGGTAGATAAACCTCAAAGAGCAGACAAAGTTACCTATTCTTAGCTTTTCATCGAATAGCGACTTAATCATCATATTGTCCTACTCGGTGGGTAAACCTTAAGTTTGGTTTCCCAGGACCTCCGTAGGATAAGTTGTCCAAAATTAGTATAACCGGTTAAGGAAGGATTGATTGTGATTACTGGAGTGCAGAATTATTGACGAATAAGAACATCCGAAAACTAGATTGTAAGGATATGGGCAAAACTGAAGATTTTTGCCTTCATTCCCATGAAAAAAACTATAAAATAATATGAGAATGTAAATGAAACAAGTACATTCGTACTTTCTAACGTTACTTACCTCGTAGTCTGGCATTATTTTCTGCACCAGCAATGACAACCTTTCGTCTTTGAATGATTTAATTTCTGACTAGTGAGCCCAAATATCGGCTGAAACAATTTTCTATTTCCTATTCCTTAAGCTTCACACGAAAGTTCTTTAAATTGCCATGGTTGCCCTCTATCAAGAACCAACAAGAACAGCATGACAAAACATGTTTTCCTTTTTTTAGAGCAAAAAAATATTGAGGAATCTGTCCTCCTTCTTCAATCCACGAAACTCAGTCAACGTGGTTTAAATTTACATTTCAACTCACAATAATAGTGGTCCCCATGGGACACCAAGAATTCTTGCAAAGCAGTTCAGTTAGAAATTAAGGGGCTGATTACATTGGAAAACGTCAACCGGGCAGATCGGGTTTGAAAAAAATCCCGATTACACGAAATATTTCAGTCTGCGATGAAACTGAAATCAAAAGTGAACCCAGGCAGGAATTTGTCGTTAGCCTCTGTTGTTTTGGCAATTTGCATCTTCCCACGTCTGTCAATCATCTTTTCAACTCGGACTGATTTTTTTTCGTGTGATTACATGGAATTTTCCAGCCCGGTCAACCAGCCCGAATTTTTTTGCCCGTGTAGTTGAAACTGGGCTGACGTTTGAGCCTAGGGTAAAACTTTCTTGATGTCATCGCGAACTCCGTTTACAAGTATTTTATCAGAAGGCCGAGCCAAAATCTCAGCCCGGTTGAGCGGGCTCGAATTACAGCCCGGACTGAAATTCTCTATGCAATCAGCCTCTAAGATGAGTATTAATATTGATTTTCCTTACTGAATGCTATCACCAGCTGTTTTTTACGTCCTTACTTGTGCAACTAAAACTTTGAAAACAAATTTACATTCTATGCTATTCGAACCAAAATTTCCACAAAATCTTACAGTGTGTAAGATTTTGAATTATCGCTTATCAAGGTCTAAGACGGTTAGTTAGCTAAGTTGGCTATTCGTCTCGGCACTGCGCACCTTCACGAGTAACCAACTTAACTACCTCAGTCAGTTTCGACCACTAACCATTATTTAAAATATTCATTCTCTATCCTTGATTACCAATCACAGGTTAAGGCGGATGCGTTGACATATCAAGATAACTGTACTTACGTTAGTAGTCATTTAGTGTTAAAATCTCACAAAGACTAATTTGGCAAGACTGAACTAAATAACTATATATATTACAGTTATTCAGCTCAGTATTGCTCTGAGACCGGGCACTGGCGCGGGCACAGAAATGGGACTGAGCATGCGCAGTATAGGTGGCAAGAGGTTTTAGTATTAGGAATCAGTGGCAGGTGGGAGTTCGTTCAAAAAAGATTGATAACCACTGGGTTAAACCTGTCAAAGAATGCAAATACATACCATCCTAACCCTAATCCTAATCCTAATCCTAAGTCTAAGATTCTGAATAATCGTGAACCTCAAGACCACTGACATTTCAACAAGCACGCTGGACGCTTGAAATTTTTCCAGTCATTCACGGTCGTCTCCTTCCCAGGTATACCTCCAAGTCACGACCAACAGGTAAGTAGTGCCAGTGGAACATAAACTGTTAATCCGCTACGGCAGCCCACTGCTGCAGGAAATAATCACCAGTAAAAGCATGTCCATGTACAAAAATATCATTCATTTACTAAATAAAATAAACAAATAAACAGTTTTGAAGAGAATTACAAGAGAAAATTGAGTTTCATATGTCCTTGACATGAAAAACAATCTGCAGGCTTCTTCACTCGAGCTTCCCACTTCTCCCCGGAAGTCAAATGTGGTCAAACGACCGTTCAACGGAACTTTCCGATATTAGTGCACCAACATGCCTCACGTGAGGGAGTGTTGCCAGGTGGACAATTTTCCCGCCCAGTTGGGCTGGAAATAATTTTCTCTCGCGGTTTTTTGTGCTGGAATTAGTTTTCGCAGGTCACTGCTGCCACATGTTTTGGTTGTACTAGAGATTTGTAAAAAGTAAAATATGGAAAAGTGGGCGAAAGTCAAGAAAAAATACAGTAAATAACGGGAGAAGAATAACAATTTTCAAAGCATGGATATGTAGAGTACTTGGAGATATCAAATGAGATAAAACGAATAACTTGTCACGATTTTGTCGGGACCGTGGAGCTGGGTCGAAGACCGGCAGCTGTCAATTGCTCGCGTTTTTCAACGACTTTACTATTGTTTCCAATTAACTAGTGGTTATCAAACTAGTGAACAAACGTCTTTGTTGAACCAAGAGGAATTTTGATTCATTTTCTCCACCAAAGTTTCTCCTGTAATTTTTGCCCTACCGCTACTTTGAAAACTCCTGTGCAATTCCCGTTTAGATGAAATTCTAGAACTGCCTTTTATAAAAAGAAAATCTCTGTAATACGTCACTATGAACTGTGGAACTTTGTTTAAATTTCAGCATTTTTGTGTCCGCTGACCATTCTATAGACGATGAAAGCGACGCTATGCAGGCGACTTGGTGTGGGGATCTGGCTGGGTTTGTGGCAATCACGTGATAACCGAATAAGGTACCGGTTCGAACGAAGTAGTGACCGAACGTGAAGGAAGGTTCGCGAGGTCGTAAGTTGGACGTCGGAGAGACAACGTTTCGTGAATTTTTCTCACACAAGATAAATCTTAGATCGCTGTTTTGTTTTCCAAGCCGTCATACTTAGACTGACCAATATTTTGACCAGATTCTTGTTACATGTGTATATCAACGAACTGCAAGGAGCCATTGTGTTTGTGCTGATCACACCATTTGCGTGAAAGGCCACCTACCAAACAAATATTTAAACAAGCCGTAATGCTGGTATTGTCATTATTATTGAACCAAAACGTTATGCTGTTATTATCTATACAAAACCAAGCCGTTGTGCTGATATTATGGAAGCAAAGAATTTAAGAATTGGCTCACGTAACATTTTTATAAAGGCAAAAGAAGCTTCATCACGTCTGTAAGTTACATTTTGGAATGAAATGTTTTTAACCTTATACTTAGTTAAAATTGAAAAGTCACCAAATGAGACTGGGTGATCGACTGTTTATTGTGGCCAAGGACAAGCGATCTTTCCAAACCAATGTTAACTAAAAAATTGAGTTTAGAATTTACAAGCCTAGAAATTAAAGTGGAGAAAAGGTTTGAAAATATCTTCGTTGGATCTTTCGGCCTGTTGAAACTTGATGCCTAGGTAAACTGTCTAGGTACGAGCACCAAACATGCGTCTCACTGGCTATAAAGGTCTCAAGTTTGAGATTCTCACCATGCTGGAATTCTACACTCACGTAAAGTGTATGCTTGAAACTGCGCTAGACTGGCAATATAAGGCTTGAAGAACATGAGGGGGCATAAGCATACGGGACCGACTTCAACTTGTGGGGGGAGGGGTGCAGAAGCCTGTTGGCCGAAAATTTTCTACGTCGCCCAAATTGTCAAAATGAACTGACCACTAAGACTTCAACCAAACTGCACTAATTATTTTACGCAATACTAAAATGACATCGATATGGGCACAAACAAAATGATATCAGTTGACAATATTTCAAGTCTAAAAGTGATAAGCTTTTGCTCTCATGATCAAATCTTATATCAAGAGAAGATAATGATTTCTAATACAACTGCCATCCACTCATAAATCTTTGCGGTCTTTACAGTTCAAGCATGAATGCCTGGATGTCATATTGAGACGAAATGTCTTTGTCTACGGGAAGGTGTCATGTCTTTCACGGTGTGAATAAATTTAAATTTTTGCTAATTTCACACCTATGCAAGTTCGAAGAAATAAACATGGCGACCTATGATTGGTTCCATGTCTTCTTCAATCACTATATTCGCGTACTTCCTTTCAATGTTTATCAGTGCTATGCTACCGAGCCTCTCCTGGCCCCATGGTATTCCGCACGTACGTTTTTATTAACGCCTGAGCCTGCTAAATAACCTTCCAGCGGAACACGATGTTGTGGGAATGATTGCTAAAACGGTAGTGACTTTCGTGAATTCAGATACCATTTCGCATGGTTTCGACCAGGGCTGCTATATGATGTCCAGCAAAATCGGGCACGGTCTCCTGGCTGAATGCTCAACCGGCTGTGATCCTCCCAAAAACCATTTGGATCCCTCAAAATTTCTAGAGTAAGATTATATCAGTCAGTATATGGAAAACAGTGTTCACGTGAACCGACGATGCAATTCTGCAATCAGTGCCACGCCAAATAGGAATGTTGGCGGTGTAACATCCTCCAATGAAATCAAGGGGACCTTTTTCAGATTTTCAATGTCCGAAGTCCGGCAAAACTCCCCATATCACTTACGTAGAGGCCCTATTCTATCGACCAGTCTCCTTCGACTCCTTAATAATATCAGATGTGGAGGGCTCCAATTTCACAGCCTGCGTGCTGTGCAGTACCAGTGTGAAAGGTCCTTATTTCAGTGACTAAAGTCTCTTATATCAGTTACGAAGAGCCCCTGTTTCAGTGTTCAAAGTCCCTTATACCAGTTATAAAAGGCCTCTACTCCAGGGCCCAAAATCCCCATATCTCTTAAGAAGGGGCTCTACTTCGGTGATCAAAATTCCCGTATATCAGTTCTAAAAACAAGGCCGTATAAACTGGATGGGGGGAGGGAGTGCAACATCATACAATTACAATTTCTATATTGAAATTCCGAAATTTGAAATTAAAAATTGTAAGGACTGTTTTAGTAGATTATAGGGAAGCAACTGGGCCAGTCCACATACATTCAGCTTTCTGATAAAATACTTTTTATAGGAGGCCGAAAACCTTAATACACCATCTAGTGGTCAATCCTTCACTACGGCACTGTCTGGAATGCCAGAATAAAAAACATTACTGAATTCAAAACTGAAGAACATAATATTGATCGGAAATATTCGTCGAACTTGCACATTCCTGAACTTGCCTCCTTTCGGAAACGAAAGTGATTAGAATGGAAAGTTCGGATACCATAACCATGAGTCAACACAACGCGGAGACCGCGAGCTAAGCCGCATCAAAACAAGCGGAGAACAAATGAGACCCGAACCCCCTTGCAGGTTGCGAAAGAAACTTACAGGGTTCCGGTCACTTCATTTTCGCTGTCAGGACGATTTTGTTATTTTTTTTCGAGAAAAAAAAGTAATCAATTTTTTTCTAAAATATAACCTCCGCCCGAAAAACGGAAATATCGCCCGAAAAAATTAATGCTCGAACCTGAGGATAACTGCAGCTTCCCGAGCCCCCGTGATTGTACGCTTATAACAAGGAAACTGTCAGTGTTTGTTTCCGTAGAATAGTTCTTTTATCTATTAAATATATCATTTATATGCATAGCTATTTCTTGTCAATATTCGAGATATCTCCTGTTATGTTATTTCGATTTACAGTCTATATTTCATTTTGTTATCGAAACCCGCAAGAATCACTGGGTAATCGGCAAGTAAACATGCGTTAAAAAACGCCACTGGCAAAATTGTGTTCTCACTGGTGCCATAGTGCTCAAGTTCAAGGTTTGAAGCAGGGTCCGTGCTAAGACACCGCTGTCTAGATTATCGTGCAGGCACCACAAAAATGCTGCGTTCACACGGGTCCCCATGCTGGGCCGTTAGTTTTAGAAATCTTTGACTGATCACCAAAACTCAGAAAAGTAAGGATATGAAAATTTTTCGAGTCTTCGATCGGACATTCTGGTCCTTTTTGTGGAGTAGCTAACATTTTTAGAATATTGGAAGTTTTCTAGTCCTGGATTTTGTCGTAACAAGAATGGGTTTGGCGTGGATGGCGGACTACATATCCGCCATTTTTGGCTTCAAAATTTCATTACGAGTTACCTTTCTAGTAACTAGAAAGCTAATCACAGTCACTGGCCGGGAAAAAAAAAAAGGAGATAATAAGTGAACACTAAAAAAGACATTGACGCCAAAAGATTTTGACCAATTGAACATCTCCCTACTTTGAGCAAAGCTCCACCGAAGGCTCTTTCAGATAATAGTCAATAACAAAACAGGCTTTTTACTTGAGTTCTAACAACAGTAGATACTCAACTTCTCAAGGCCGAGTTCGAGTGCGTGCAAAAAGTCGCGCAGGCGATGTCGTTCTTAGAGTCGATTGGCGAATGTTGGCCAACGCAAAATGTAACGCAGAAAAGCTCACTTCAAGTCAACTTTTTCACGATAGAACTGTCACCCACGCGAATTTTTACGTCCACTGGGAATCGGCCTTAAGACAATCAAGTAAGTGGAAACTTTACTTTTATACGTATATTTAGTACTGGTAACCTTTCATTTGAAACCTTAAGCTCATGTTTTTGCTGTTTGTGTTGTCGAAAAAGTAAGGCACCAAACAGTTCTTAAATAACCAAACACTTGTAGTTAAAAATGAGGGATGTTTAGAGCGCTCAAGTACTTCATCAAATATTGTGGAGCACGATATGGTAAAGAATATTGCGCAATACTATCATTTGAATGCCGTGCAATGGCACCATAAAGCACAGTCGCAGCACTTAAACTCCTGTCTTTTTCTTCAAGTCAATATACAGCAATGGTTGTCTATAAAAAATTAGTATGACCAACTTATTGAGCTGATTATACATCGATCAACTAAGTAGTAGTCGAAAGCATATTTTAAGAGTTTGATTTCGTTCAAACCTTAAAGACACTTCAATGGCATGCCTAGAAATAATACACACTGGCTTACTTGGTGCACCCACTCACATCTCTCGCGTTATTTAAAGGGGTGCATGGATTTGGTACAGGTAGTTCCAATTAAGGTTTACCCAGTCCAGTGTCTACTTGAGGGGTGCTCAGATTGGGCGGGAGCCTCCCCCGTTTAGGCAGAACCAATTAGAAGTCTTATTCAGTGCGAAAGTGAGCACCTGTAATTATGTTCAGCCAATAAAATGTGCTTTTTCATTCTGTTCCTAATTTGAATTTCCAAACAACGTATTGAGGTGGCTATTTAGCGCACTACAAGTAATCTCATGTCACAATCTCACTGCACGGTAAATGAAAAAGGGCTAAAACGAACCAAAAAATGGGGTCAAAACGGTTAGCCGAAAATAGATCTTGTGGGGGCGGAGTCAAAATGGCACCTGACATGGTGGCTTGGCCCTTCCGGCGTAAGGCTGTTTCAGCTTATAACCGGAGACATTCGCGAGGCTGTTTTGGAAAATCAAGGAGTTCATTTGACTCCTATTCGGTGCAATAATGGCCCCCTTAAAGCGTTGGTTTAACTTACAATGTGGGGATATTTTAGCTGCGTAGTACGAGGGTAGTTTCAGCTTCAATAAACTGGCACTTTGGAATCAATAGGGCTGATTTAGCTTGATCACCGTGCCAAATCATGGCACCAGGAGAGTCGATTTGGGTACTCATTTGAACTATAATCGGCCAAAAATGGACTAATTTAATGCTGAATTTACTATATTTACCCGTTTTGGCCCCTTTACATATGGGCAAATCATCAAGAGGCCGAGCAAAACTGTTAGGGCCGATTTTACTTTCTTTGATGAAACAAATTTATAGCATCCTAGAGGTTAATTTCACTCCACTTCTGAGTGATATGAGTGAGCCAAATAATTCAAATTTTATGCTGACTTTGCCATCCCAAGCTATTTTAGCCTCTCTGAATGAGAGGTTCAGCTCAGGCAAATAAGAGCTCTACCATCCACTGAGCCGATTTAGTTTTCTGATTCTAATGCTTTAAGGAAACAAAGCTAACAGTTGATTTGGCTATATTTTGAGCGATGAAAGATCTAAAAAGCTCATTTTGTGGCTGATGACACCAAGCCTATTCAAACCAAAGATAATATAAAACAAAGCAACAAGATACACATCTAGAAAAAATACTCATTGTAATGTAAGTTGAACAAAAAATAAAAACATTGTAATTGGAAAGTGAACAAATGGAGTAGCGCAATAATCATATTTTTGCATGTAACAGTTAAACTGTTTGAACTCATAAAGTTCCCAATGATAACATTAACCTGCAGCCCAGTAAGCTAATACAACTCTGAAAAAAATTAGACATGGTAGTCAAAATATCTATGACAACACATTAAAATATTATTAAACCCTTACTGGCAATTGGCTGCCAAGTTTGTTCCTTCCCAAGAACTATTAATAGTGGCTTAAAAGGACAAAACACTTTGGTATTACTATAATGAACATGGAAACATAGAAACTTGTCAACAAGGCAAGAACTCTCTAAACACACCAGTTGTTTGCAATTCCAAAGAACTTACTTCTCCTATTAATATGAATAATCATTCTTGCTCCAGCACACAGCCATTTACATGTATTTACAATCCTGCACAAACCTAAAATTAAAATATTAAGTAAATTATAATTGGTTGAAAGATCAGTCATTCTTACCAATTCAGCAATGTTTCCTGTAATTATTTTAACCAGCTAAACAGGGATATTTCTTTATGATCTTCTTAGCAATTATAAATATGGTATAACAGGTGCATGTCAAAATACCAGTACAAACATCTCCACTCAGTTCACTAACCAAGCTCTCAACACGGTTTCCCATGGTCAAGCCTAATTCAGACTTTCAAAACTTAAGCAAGATAATTTTTAAAGTCAACCAAATGAAGTCAACTACCAAAGTGCACACAGTGGATTTTCATGTGATAAAAAATCTCGTCTTTTTTTTTTTAGTGAAGCTTTCCACACCAGGGTAAATACATATAAATAAATGCAGTTGAAGGTTTCACAATTTATTTACAATTTGTTTTGGGTTTCCAACCCATCTACAGAGGAGCAGTGGACATTAGACAACATCAATTGATGTGGACTACCAGTTACATTTGAACACTGCTACCCCTAAGACGATCCAGAAGCCCTGAACAAATAATATTATATGTACTGCATACATGTCAAAACCAGCAATTGTTTTATTTATTACTATGTAATTCCCTTTTTGTCTACACTTGTAAAATAACTTTTGTCAAGGGAATATTCAACCCATTGATTCCACAGTATATTCCTACAGACAATCAAAATTGTCCAGATTTTAGCCACAGTTAAATGAAAACTAGCCATTTTATTAAAGATTGGTAATAAAATCAAACGATACTTCAAGATTCAGTCTGCCATTCAATACAAAAAATCTTAAATAAACTTAAAGTGAAAGCAGGCAACATCTTGCAGTCCAATAATCTTTACTACCAAAAAATGTTTCAGCCCTTTGGCCATCTTCAGTTAAAAGTTACAAGCAAAAATATTTAAAAACTTTAATGCATATATTCCTTTTAAACATGCACGTCAGATTAATAGATTGCTCACTTATTTTGATTATTTCTGTTATCTTCAAAGGACAAATGTTTCATATTTAGAAATACATGCGCTGAAAACAAACC
This sequence comes from Heliopora coerulea, assembly GCA_030142905.1. Taxonomy (NCBI): domain Eukaryota; kingdom Metazoa; phylum Cnidaria; class Anthozoa; order Scleralcyonacea; family Helioporidae; genus Heliopora; species Heliopora coerulea. Next base: position 744,045 of record JASJOG010000080.1, on the reverse strand, counting down.
TTGTATCAAGTCATGCACAACAACAAAAATGTTACAGGATGCCCTAAGTTAAAAATTGCACATCCTCAAAGAATGGCCCTTCATTTAATTCTGAATTTACACACAAGAGGGACAGTTTCTTAATATATGCCAGTGCCTGACAATTTTGAAACCTGGCTAAGCAGCAACCCAAAGCTATAACTATCTGTAGCACCATGTGAAGGATAATACCCATCAAATAATGCAAGATTATGTGCCAACAGTCAAGTTTGCAAAATTTTTCCTGATTACTTGGTTACCTTTAGTACTCCCTCATTATCCTTATTCAAAAATACTAGTTTTGGTTAAGTCACAATGGACAGTAAAAAAGAACAAAACTCATCACAGCAGTTGCCCAGGATTTCTATCCAATCATTCAGTACAAGAGAAATAGGAGCTATAAACTTCAATGATGAAAATAACATGTAACATTTTGAATCAGCCAGACTACAAAATCCCATAATAAGTAATTTGGAATTAACATCAAGGGCATTCTAAAACATAAATGGGAAATTTAAGTTAAAATGGACATCTTTCAAACCATATCCCTTTCTCATTTCAAAACTAATATTCTTTTGCTGCAAAAATCACAGATTCACCTGGAACATAATAACCTCAAAACCTTACAAAACCAAAACAAACCTTTTTTTCACAAAAAAATCCCTCCACTTTAAAATAGCAATTACCTGATCTCTTCATAATCTTTGCATTTATAGATATTTCAAAATTCAAGTGTGATAGCAAATTATAATTGGCCTTCCATTTTGACATTTTAAGAGAATCTAGTTCTGCATGTTTTGTTCTCTGAACCTCACCGTGCAGCTTACTGCATAATTTTCATATTTCAAATAAGCTACAGATATCTTTGATCATTAATTGCCTCTTTCAGTTGCTGTCTTCTGTATGTTCAATGTATTTTTTGACACATTGGTGCATGTTCTGTGTTGAAAAAAATTGTTCTGTGTAGCCCAAGTTTTATCATAGTACAGACCATAGAAATGTGATTAGATAATATATTTTCCATATCAAACTTTACACATGTAAAAATTTAATATAAAAACGAAGATAAATGCTGCAGAATACTACATACTCTTAAACATACATGCCAACCATACCAAGTTAGGTGGTACTTTACCGATTTAGACGGCGCAGTACCAATTTGAGTGCTAATGTATCTCCGTATCGACAATGTATGAAATAGTACTGCTTTAAATATTTTCTACAATTTTCATACCGGTTTAACAAGTTTTTTTAAAAAAAAAAAAAATTTTCGGTTAAGTTTATGACAATCTCCAAGCAAAAATATCTCGGCAGTGACTGAAAATAGGCCATTACTATGACTGGGGCATGCAAGCTAGCCCTTAGGCGTTCATCATGAACGCCCAACATCAACTGCATGCCCTCCTGGATGTTTCTTGCGTCTTCGGCGCTTGACCGTACCACTTTCACATATACATATGTTGGCATGTATGCTTAAATTGTCCCTGCACTCAAAAGTGACTATAAAATACAATGGCCAATGAAGGCCAAACAAGAAGGATAATAGAATTTTAGTGTTATGACCAATATCAAATTAAATTTCTACCAAGTACAACATCATGTAAACATTTGGTGAAGTCGTTGTGGCTATATATTTGACTGAAGCCTTGGTAGAGAATTAAAATCGCAAGAAGGTACCACACAGAGTGACCCACTCGCTATGCCATTTTATGCAGTTTCGGTTGTTGCGTTGATAGTTTTTCTCCATATCGAACTGACTGAAGTGAAGCAGGCTTGGTTGGCCGATGATTGTACTGCTGCTGGAAGTTTAACATGATAATAATTGAAGGCGAAAAATATGGATATCTTGTTAACACTGGAAAATCTTGGCTTATAATTAAGAACTCGTGTGATCTAAGGAGAGCTACTGAGTTATTTAAAAACTACGATATCGACTTCTTGGGTGTTGTTATTGGTTCTACTTCTTTTAAAGAGAAGTATGTTAACAACAAAGTGTCTGTGTGGTATAATGAATTAGAACGATTAAGTTCAATTGCGAAATCTCAACCGCATGCAGCATATTCTACATTTGTACATGGGTACAAACACAAGTTTACATACTTCATGAGGACAATTCCCAGTGCAGCCCATTTGTTTCAGCCTGTTGAAGACATTATTAACACAGAATTTATACCATCTATATTTGGCCAAGAAATCTCCCATTTATATAGGCAATTGTATGCCTTTCCTATACGGGATGGTGGTCTCGGAATACCATGCATTCCTGATGATGCAGATTTTGGGTTATATTCGTCAAAGATCTTAAGCAGAGGCGTAGAAAGTGGGAGGGGAGGGCAAGGGGGGCGATTGCCCCCACTTTGAAAAGTGGGGGGGGCAAACATATGTATTTGCCCCCCCCACTTTTGGGCACGGTGAACGTTTAAAAACGTTCTGCACAAATTTTATGCGCTATATAGTACTTCTAAAACTTAAAACACGTGCATGTCATTCTATATTTGGCTACCAGATGTCCAGTTTTTGGGCGCTAATGCAGTTTCGCACCTCATCCATATAAATACAAGTAATGTAAGTAAATTATACATCATTCGACAGTTTATTACTTGGAAATTACAGTGATACCACGATACCAAACATCCCTTGCAAACATAATGCATTATAGCCTTAAAGAGCATCCCTGTTACTTGGCGCCATGTTTGAATGTTTCTTTGTACTTCTTCGAAAATGTGTGTAAACCCAAAGGTTAGGTCAGGGTTAGCGTTAGGATTAGGGTTTATACACATTTTCGGGGCTTTTAAAGAGCGAAGAAACAATGGAGAGGGACTATACTTAAATTGTAGACAAATCCATAAACTTTACGGTCTTGAGCCCTCCGTTCACTGTTGACGCTCACTTACATGTGTCTGTTGTTTTGGATATAATGCCTTACGTTTGGAGTGAATTCTTGATATTACTGTATCATTGTAATCTCCAGGTAAGGAGCTGTCGACTGATATGCGATTTACGTATGTTACTTGTATTTATATGATTGAGGTGCGAAACTGCATTAGCGCCCAGTTTTTGCCCCCCCTCCCCACTTCTGAAGAACTTCCTACGCCTCTGTTAAGTGCACTTTTGTCTGCACTAATTATTTCACAATCATTCAACCAATTTCCTCATCCTGATTCAATTGTTAATGCGAGAATACATGTTCGTAACTACAGGACTCAAAGAGCAAGAAATGCTTTACCAACAACTGACGCAAAATCAGTCGCGAACAATCACATTGGCATGTCATAAAGGAGCTTCAGGATGGTTGAATGTTTTACCTCTTGAAGATAAAGGTTTTTCCTTATATAAGGAAGAATTCAGAGATGCACTTGCCCTGATATATGACAAATGCATTCCTGATTTACCAAGTGAGTGTCCTTGTGGTAAATCATTCAATCCCAATCACGCTATGGATTGCAAGAAAGGAGGCTTTATTCACGCGCATCACGATAATCTTAGAAATTTGGAGGCGGCTTTATTATCTGAAGCTGTAAAGATGTTTCTGTAGAGCCACACTTACAGCCAGTTACGGGAGAAGAGTTTGATTTGCGATCGGCCAATACAAAAGAATTACCACGTCTGGATGTTAAAGCAAGCGGTTTCTACAGGCAAGGCCAATGTGCATTTTTCGATATTAGAATAGCTAACTTGAATGCTGTGTCGAATAAATCCCTAGCCACTGAGATCTTGCTTTGTCATGAGAATGAGAAGAAGAGGGCGTTAATAACAGAAGGGTTATCGAAATAGAGCAAGGAGTATTTACACCGCTAGTTTTTGGCACCAATGGAGCAATGGGAAAGGAGTGTGCAATATTTCACAAAATCCTTGCCAAGAAACTTGCTGTAAAATATGATAAACCATATTCAACGATTATGTCCTATTTAAGAACAAAAATCTCATTTTGTCTTTTAAGATCATCTTTGCTATGTCTGAGGGGCACTAGATGTCCTTTTTATATCGATGAAATTAATTTCTAGAATACGTTTTACTTTTTTATTCATTTAAGTATTTGTTTAATATATTATAATTCTTGTTTTAAATGATGAATAAAATCTTCAATCATCATAATTGTTAAAGTAAATATTTTAACTAGGCCTCTGATAAATTTATATAGGGCCATTCACCTCTTGGCCCCTCCATTCCACCCCCCTGTGAAATAGGGTCATCTTTACCATAGTTCTCCTTTTTGGTACAGTATCTTGTTATTGTGGTGAAATGAGTCATAATAAAGAGCAACTGCCAACACCATGAAGTTTATCAGCTGTAACTGACAGAATCCAGAATGCACTACCAACAAATGCTTAAAATAATGTTACAATGTTATGTCATTGCTATCTGCAAACTCCCAGACTTGATACTGGGTGTGTTTAGTTTACTGCATGATCATTACTTGAAAACTTACAAAACATAGTTTGTTGCACTTTTCAAATCTCTCTGATATGGCAAGCATTCTTTATCACCAACTTGCTTTGGTCTTTAGCATACTTTCTTCGTCAATATTGTTCCTCTTCATAATTATTTTCCTATTTTATTTTCTTGGAAGTTGCTTCCAAGAATACCTGGACCAACAATACCTTTATTCATTGGAAAGAAAAAGATGTATTTCATGATACACCAATAATGCCAAATTATTTTACCAAATTACTGGTTGCTTTTTTCTTAAAATTGTCATCCTATGAAGTAAACATTAAGCACCTTAGACTTCAAACATGGTGCAGTGAATGTCAGTAGCAATGGTGAAATCACATTATTGAGGATGAATGGAAGTGTGACACTAAAGACTGCTTCATTTAATGTCTATCACTTAAGGGGCTTGCACCCAACTCTACAGAATAAAATCGTACTGTACAATTGACCTGAATATAAGTAAAAGGTGCACCCATGCTCATTGATCAGTTAAAATACATTTACACGAGGAAAAAAAAACAACTGATGGAACTGATGCCCAAAATGCTGTGGTCAGTTGACTATAAAAACTTCATTCAACTTGGCTTTATAAGTTTCTGATGGCAAGCTGGTCAAATACATCATTGATTACTTACACTAGAAAAATCTCATTATTTTATTTCAAAGAAAGGCAAAATTCTCACTTTATCGTCCAGCAATAACATCTAAGAAATGATTGTTCACCTTGCAATAAAAACATATTTTGGGGAAACAGATAATCAATTCATTGCTGACTTGAACTGACAGTCAATTTGACTGACTTAATGATCTTTGTTCTTCTTCTAACATTCTCTTCTTTACATAATCCTATCTTGAATAACTAAATTTATAGAATTTTTACTTTTTTAACTCTATTAAAACTTCTACTTATGAATGCACTAGATATCAAATTTAACAATCCAGAACTAATATCAGGTTTAAGACTAGTGAAGAACCATAACATTTTGCTGAGTTTTTGTTGACTCTGTTTTTACATCTTGTTTTGTAACCAATACTGTAATTAGTGTCCTGACACTTACATGTACATGTAAATAATGACAGCCAAATATTCATCAGTGATTCTCATTACCTGTTGTGTACACGTACATAGATGCAGCTTGTTTTTCAAAATATTTACTCTAATGATGACTTTGAAATAAAGTTAAAATATCACAGTTTCAACATTCAACTTTGTGACTCTTAATTCATTACTTGAACCATGAGTTTACAAGTTTTATTTCCTGTTTGGAATTTGATTTGTTTTATACAACTTCTCTTAACTGCCATAAACATGCTGGCATAACGATGTTGCCATTGCCTGTAGCATTTGTAAAACAGACACATGATTAACCATCTACTGTAGAGACAGATGCCCTACTCTACTAAATTAAACCATCTGGAATTAGCCTGGATCAAATTCTCAAATGTGTCCTTGTCCCTTAAGATTGTTTGTAACCAGTACATGTTTAATGGAAACACTTGTTTCCAGTGTCTGCAGCAGATGGCAGTACACTGCAAAGATGTCTAAAGAGCTGAATTATTGCCAGTTTTTAGAATATACAGTTTTTACTTTAACAATTGAAATTACATTATTGGATTGCTGGTGGTCCTTTCTTAAAATGCTGTCATAAAGCAAGGTGCAAGAACCCTTTCTTGACTGAGGATATGCTCTATCATTTTACTCTGGCTAATTCCCAACATTTTTTTTTGTCAAGTAGAGACCTGACTGACAGGAAAATGGTTAATACTGTGCACTCAGACTTTAAATATGAGGTTCATTGGAGTCAGTTTTCTATACTGCAGTCAAATAGACACTCTTCATGCTTTGGTTGCTTTACAAGGATATGGCAGGCAGTGCAGATGGAGGGATTTGGCAATATAACAGCTCAAGTATTGAACTGTAACTTTGAAACCAGCCTAGAGTTAACATTTGTACATTGCTTTTATCAAAGTAATTTGCTGACCATAAACCTTACAGTATTATCCATAAATTCAGTTTTCCTTGTTATACTGTGGTAAGTATATCACTGAATATCATGGAATTTAAACTTATAGTATGCTTCATCCCATTTATATAACAATTATGCCACAATCAAGGCCCTTCATCCTTCAACTATGCCATAAGCCCACAACTCGTCATGAAATCAAATAAAAAAACCTCTCTAACCGGTAAACTTCAGGTTTATAATTTAAAAACTATTGCTGAGATGTTATTCGTCTTCTTTGATTCACGGAAATCATATCAAAGGACAAGCCAATCTCAAAATTATCACCTCGGCTAATGAGTCATAAAAATTGAACTCCATCGATCATTACATTCCGTACGAAACCTCGCCGCATTCCTGTACTCCACTATATACTGTACCTGGAGGAGGAAAATGGTGATTTCGACTTCTTTCGTGCAGGATTCGACAGTAATGTGAGCTAAACTTTCGTTTCCCTAGCAGCCATTCGACTTCTTACTAACAATTGCATTCCTTTAGGTTTGTCTTGCCCTTTCATACCCTCAACAAACAGGAAGTCACTGTTCAACTTCATAAGAGCTTGTTATCTTTGGATAAATTTTATTCTTTTCTTCTTATTAAAAATTATTAATATCAAAACAAAATCCTAGTGGAAAACCTCATTTGTTGGTTAGTAAAGACAGTTTCGAACCATAACTTGGTCCATCACTTTAGTTGCTCATTACTCTCGAACAATCAATTATCGCAATGGACAGCAATCACGTTCACTGACCCTTCTTAAAGTTAAAAATACACTCTTAAAACTGGTTCATTTGAGCAATCCTTCATGTTAGCCTTAAATAGAAGACAAACACCATTAAATACCTTACCTAATGACTTATGAGGGATTTTTCCGTGAGACTGTGTCTGCTACCTCCGTACCTCCTTCGACCATATGTGAACGACTTATTGACCTGGAAACTTGACGACGTCTTGATGGGCGGGTCAAAAAATTGCTTTTATCGGCTCTGCTCTGAAGGGGATTTCCTTTGCGTCGCTGGGCGTGATTAGTTCTCTACCCTGTTCGAAGGACTGAAAAAAATGTCTTCTCCCCATCTTACAATACTTTTGCCCATTAACCAAACTAAAGACTAGTGGAAATACCAGATTTTTTGTAGTTGTACGTTGACTTGAAGTTGGTTGGGCACTAACAAACTGGGGTCAGTTGTACAAAGCCCACTTGGCATGTCTGTACGATAAAACCTGGTGCCCCCAGTGAACTCTAAAAAGACTGGAACGATAACTCGACGTGTACTTTTGAAGCCAAAAATGGTGGATATGGAGGCCGCCCAGTGAACTCTATAAAAAGACACTTCACACTGTTTTGCACACTTCAGACGTGCATGGCTCCCTTCAGTGGCCGGAACTTTGGCTTCATCGAATCATACGGCCGGGCATAAGGACTTATCGTTGCAGTCTTTTTATAGAGTTCGCGGAGTGCCCCTCAATGATTAGTTGGGTCCGAGGCCTCTAAACTGTTTAATGATTGGAGAATAGCATGCAGAGCAGGAAATTTTTGGATTTTTGAAGCGGCAAACGTTATTTCCTGCACTTTGAGAGAACTTTTAACAAAAAATATAAAGATCATAAAAGAGGTTTTTATCGTCTATTATATGGATGAGCTTATCTTTCGGTCCGTGTGGCGTGCGCAAAATTACGCGCGCCGATTGGTTCCTAAATATTTCACGAGTTGACCTACACTGCTAAAGTCAACTAGAAAAGTTAACTAGAGCGTGATCCGAACTCGTATCACCGGGTTATCGGATTGCTGCTCTAGCAATTGAGTTATCGAGTTATCTGTGAACAGTATCCTCGTTTTATCCAATTTAAGTGCAAAATATGAAATATTTTGTTCATGTTACCCGGATGATGATTCTGAAATAGAGTCGAAACACTGCACATCCTCCTGGATGCCGAGCGTTAAGTTGTCGTGAGAATCTCTCGTGAACTTAGATTCGATAAACGATCATACTGTTTCCAGTTGATTCGATTGCTCAATTGGTAGAGCAGTGGTCCGGTAACCCGGAGATGCGAGTTTGAATCCCGCTCTGGTCAACTTTTCTAGTTGACTTTATCAGTGTATGTCAATTCATTCCATGTTACCCTGAGGATGATTCTGAAATAGATTGGTTGCTGAGCGTAATGATATTTAACCATGTTAGACCAGGCTTGGACTGGACATCGTGCCATCGCGCCACAGAACTATGACTGACTATTGTTCTACGATACGATGGCACAATGGCCGGGCCAAGTCTGTATTAGACAGTCCGGTCCAATATCGTTTTTATTCCGGACCGGTGAGTTTTGACGGGAAAATATTCGAACAGATTTTAACGACATTTAAAGAGAATTAAGTTTCTACGATGAAAAATTTCAGATAACAAAACGTACTGGAACGTCAGTGGCTGCTTTTGTTTGAAGCTAGCTGTACAAAAATACTATACACAATGCTTCACTGGTGGAATCAAGAAGCAAACTGAGCGAGTTAAGAGGTAAGGTAAACAGCAACATTCAATGACGACAACACATTTGAAAATGGGAAAGGAAACAAATCAAAAGTCAAAAGATAAATTTCTCTCCAGTTTATTTTGCTTTTACCAAGATTGCAGTCAATTTTTACATATTTTACTAAATGTTAATACCGTTTAAGGTACTTTTTACATCAAACTGTATTTTTAAAAATAAATTAAGTACTTAAAATCGACTTATTGATTATTGATAAAATATCCAGACAAGACATGCTGGGCTAGAACGAACATGTTGAGGCTCTCTAGTGCATCAGCTAGTCTTTGTCTAGTTCCTCCCCTTTCCATATATCTGGTAAGCATTGTACGAGCTTTATGAATTTCATCCACACATTGGGAGTAAATGATATTCTCAATCTCACCAGTTTCAAAAAGCTCTGTAAGATAGGCTAACTCCTCCCATATCCTGGGAATTTCTCGTGCTATTAGAACGATTTCTGTTTGTCCAAGACGATCTGGTGGCCTTTGTTCTTCTTGACGCTCTATCAAAATCAAGCAAGAGGTTCAACTAACCGTGATGTTTGCTCTTTAAACTGCTGATTATATGGAGAATTTCAACAAAGGTTGAAATAATAGCCTGGTCACCAAAAAAACACTTTCTTTAAAAATTTAGTTTACATTACACAACGAAAATTTCAGCGCAGTCTCTGCCTGCAACAGTCTAGCCAAGCTAAGATTTAAGTCCGGGACGAATCCCGCCCCTTTATAAATACCAGAATCATCACTTTCCGTGTTACACGCCAAAATTAGCTTCTTGAATTCTCTTGAATTTCGTTCACCGTTTTAAGTTTTTGTACACTTTCCACGTTGTCAATATTTTAATCCTCAGTCTTATGAATTATTTTCATTTTTTATTGTCATTTTAGGCTACAACATAGATTTCATGGAATTCACGAGGAAATGATGGAAATGAGACATTCAGTCAGTCAGTAAAAGGGTCCATAAAAGAGCTACACTAAGCCACCATATTAAAATGGTTTAAGAAATCAAAAAAGCAGATTGGCTGTTAAAACTGACTGGAGAAAATGTCAAGGAATAAACTAATGAAAGAAGTTAAAGTATGTGCAAATGTTTTAATCATTGTGGGTTTAATGTTTCTTGAGTTGTTGTGATCTATCAGGACTTGAACTTTCTGAGTTTTGATGACGATAAACCACACAGTTAAACCTAAAGTAGTCTAAGTGGCTGTCTACCTGGAGAATTTCAGCCAGAGGACTCAAGAATTCCCTTTGGAACTTACCTAGCGATTATGCAACTAACTTTTCAACAAAGACTAAGATATTGTATTTTAAGTTCGATTAAACAAGACAAAATTTAGTTATGAAACCCGGCTTCCAATGCTGATTAAATCCAATGGTCGGTTCACTTTATACATCAGCTGAATACAACTACCAGAATGCCTTTCGAAACTTTGTTTGTAATGTTAATTGAAGCAATTGTCCTTCCATTCGCCTTGGCAATTCAATGTTTCCATGAAAATGAAGAAACCGTAAAGTATTCTGGTGGTTCTATTCAGCTGACGTAATAAGAGGAACCTCCTCTTCTGTTAAGACACTTACGATTTGTTTATGATTAGTACGATAAAGCGTCCGAGTTGTCTAGCTTTGTTTTCAAGATGGCGCCGTCTACCGGGAAGTAATCCAGGAGCACAAAAAATTTGTGAATGATACAGTTTACACGTTTACACGTGCAATTTTGTTCACAGTGATTGTCACCCTGGTGTATGTACTAACTCCAAGATAATCTGTTGAGCTAGATATTAGATCATGATTCGCTCCAGTTCGTCTTCGACGCCATCGTGAGTTTAACACAAATACCAAGACGACAATCGTGAGGCAAAAAAGCGCACGTGTAAATGAGCCTTAACGAGGATTTAACGACACTTATTCACTCTATAAACACAAGCAGTAATGCCCGGACATAGCAATCCTGGCCAAAAATTCCTCAGGCAAAACCTAGGCATACTTTTGCCAGCATCATCATTAACGTTGTTGGTATCCGTTCAGATTCTGTTCACTTTACACGTAAACCAATCCAATTCTAGTGATCTAATAGTAAATGATTACTTGGCGTTATAATCGATGATCTCATTATCAGTCTCGTAATAAAAAAAGTTACGTTCCATACTAGAATACTACGACTCAATCAATCACTTCCGTTCTGATTTCGCCTCATTTACACCAAGACAACCTGCTCACAGGCTCAATTGCAGAGGCACTGCTTAGTGTGGCGAATGCTTTAAAGAACATTTCGTAGAAGTTTTTCTTACACAAACACGTGAAACATTTTATCACAAAAATCACATTTTATCCTGTATGTCTCAGTCGCTATTTATTCATGGGAAAAGCATTTTGAATGCAACAGAATATCATTACAGTGTTATGGAAGGGGTAAATAATGCATAATTCTGGTAGTTAATATTTCTCACTAACTTAAGCATATTTAAAAAAACAACAGATTCCCGCAAAATAGCATCTTGTGAACTCAAAATTCGAGTAAGAGCAAAATAAAAGTGAGACTGTCTCACTTTTGTCTTGCTCTAACTCGAATTTTGAGTTCACAATATGCTATTTTGCGGAATCTGTTTCGTTTTATATTTCTTGAAGTTTTTCGCTGGTTGTGGCAACGAGAGGACGGTTTCTAATATGCTGATTCTATGCATAAAACTAATATAAATTCAACAGAGTAAACTCCAAGTGTTACAAAAATTATGAAAAATCTATAGTGAAATATTTTCCTTGATGTCCAAAATTTTGATCACTTTAATTGTCATAATTCGACGCTAAAATTTTCCTTTAGAACAAAAAATCACGAAGATTTCATTCGTAGATTAGGTCGAATTCCTATCCAGAATAGGTCGCTGGAGAAACGCGGGAGGAAACGGCTCGACTATGAACAGTGTATACTTAATTAAACCAGCAAAAGCTATGAGAAAAATAACTTAATCGGCAAACAAAAGCATCATTGCTGGCGTAGAACTTAACTAACGTTATTACTCACTTTTGAATCTCATATAGTAGTTCGTCTACGGGGATTCCTCGCATGAAGACAAAGGATGTCCAGTTCATCGGTTATAACGAAGTCTCATGTGGATTCTTGATATGAAAATACGTCCCCGTCAAGCGAATACTATTATGGGAAATGCGGAAGTGGTCAAAAGGGATTTTCCTATACGTTGCGTAATTTTTACTTCCACTCTGGATTATCTGTTAGAGCCAGTTTTCCTCACAATATATGTCAATTGGGCTACAGGGGACTTGCTCTAACTCACAAGACTTCAATCCTCACAAAATATCAGGCAAGAAATTATTACCAAAGATAACGCATAATGTAATCCGTTAAAATTCATTCTCACCAAACGTTTTAAAACAGAACTGGAAATTTTAAATGTAAATATGACGATTAGCAATTTATATATATAAAAATTTGCAGTTCTTGTTGTTATTTTGTGGCCGCATAGTTCAGGGCTTTTAATTTTTAAATTATTTTTTTATGGCATTCACTCTCCCATTCATAAGACCCACGATTTACTTATTAAAGGGGTACTCCACTCAAAATACATGTTCGGCTCATATGAAAGATCTTATCAACATTAGGCCATCGGCACAATTTCTCTGGTTAATTCCACTTAGTTAAGGAGATATTGCACGCCGAAGTTCGAAATTTTGCCAAATTTGCGACGCCATTTTGTCTTTCCCAAGCAGACGCGGATTGTCAGCGGAGTACCAAATATGACGTCACTGAGTGCTTCTTGCTCGATTACCAATATTGTTTTGAAGTAAATTACAAATGAGCGTGGTCGGAGAGAGTCCTTCTGAGGAAGGTTGTTCTAGTTCAAGTCGTTCGAACTCCTCAAATCTGGATGTAGACGATTTCCTGGAAGATAACCTTAACCTGGATTGTGTTCAAGGTTATCAATTTCAAGCTAGACGAAATTCATGCACTGGGGAATCGAGCGAATCTGATTACGGCGATGTGGATGAGTCGGTCAACATTGAACCAAGTTCTGTCGCTCGACTGGATAGCTTGGACTGGTAAGTTTTAATTGAACTTCTCGTTACTTCTTTAAGTTATGGTATTGTATAAGGAAGACATGATTTCTGCAAACTTTTCTTGCCGATATCACCAGAATATTTCGAACCAGTTTCACAGGGATTCGAAACATTCCCTTGACCACTCGAAGCAAAACAACAGCTCCCTTCATTTTCAGGTGTACGTGCAAAAACTGCCAAATAATGGACAGAGAAGAGGAATGCATTTTCTGTCACGAAATTCAAGTGGTGCTAGATAAGAACGAGGAGGTGTATGAAGTTGAGAGACCGCAAAAGCGCTAATCGTTGGAGCTTGCAGGCTGCCTGGTTTCAGTATAAATAACAGTATGGGTCAAAGGCAGTTGAGGGACCAGAACATAAAATCCAAAGACACATGGCTTATAGACAGTTAGTTCGTTGGTGTTGGGGTGTTGTTGGGAAAGAGATACGAGTCAATCTACTATCTTGCGCTGTCAGTTGCGTACGAGCCCATACAAAGTCTTCTTCTTCACCGGGTAGAGGGAAATGGGATCGTATGCAACTGACAGCGCAAGATGGCAGATTGACTCGTATCTCTTTCCCAACAACACCCCAGATTCCTATCTAGCACCACTTGAATTTCCTGACAGCAAATGCATTCCTCTTTTCTGTCCATTATTTGGCAGTTTTTGCACGTACACCTGAAAATGAAAGGAGCTGTTGTTTTGCTTCGAGTGGCCATGGAAATGTTTCGAATCCCTGTGAAACTGGTTTGAAATATTCTGGTGGTATCGGCAAGAAAAGATTACAGAAGTCATGTCTTCCTTATACAATACCATTACTTAAAAATGTAACGATAAATTCAATTAAAACTCACCAGTCCAAGCTATCCAGTCGAGCGACAGAACTTGGTTCAATGTTGACCGACTCATCCACATCGCCGTAATCAGATTCGCTCGATTCCCCAGTGCATGAATTTCGTCTAGCTTGAAATTGATAACCTTGAACACAATCCAGGTTAAGGTTATCTTCCAGGAAATCGTCTACATCCAGATTTGAGGAGTTCGAACGGCTTGAACTAGAACAACCTTCCTCAGAAGAACTCTCTCCGACAATACTCATTTGTAATTTACTTCAAAACAACATTGGTAATCGAGCAAGAAGCACTCAGTGACGTCATATTTGGTACTCCGCTGACAATCCGCGTCTGCTTGGGAATTTGGCAAAATTTCGAACTTCGGCGTGCAATATCTCCTTAACTAAATGAAATTAACCAGAGAAATTTTGCCGATGGTCTAATGTTGGCAAGATCTTTCATATGAGCCCAACTTTTATTTTGAGTGGAGTACGCATTTAAAGAGTTTTAGACAATTTTGAAAAATTATCATTCTTATTCGAAGGGTGGGCAAGGGTTTGTTGCGTACTCGTATTTCTAGTCAGGTTGACATTTCGCGGGCACTACCAATCAGGATTTCCTGAACGTCATGCAATTGCATCCATCCTTTCGCAACAAAGTAAACGTTTGCTTTCTTTGTTGCGGATCAATGCGAACGATCATATGAGGTCATCAAACTCACGACCAATGCCACATAAAATTTCATAGCAAAAACATCGAGGATTTCTAGCATAATTGATGAACTAAGTATCATTTTAGACACATTTTATATTTTGTACGTATTTTTGACATTCTGAGATTTTCTTTCCAATATTGAAGAGGCGAAGGAGCGAAGTCTGTACGAAATAATCGAAGGCAAATACTTTCCCGTATACACTGACAATATTATGTTAATTGGGAATTTATTCTATAACTTCAGGTTCCTATCTTCCTCGCTTTTAAAGCTCTTTTTGTTTACAAGGTGGCGGTCTAGGTTTACTTGAACATTTTTACTACTGACTTCATGATTTTCATTATCTGTTCACCAAGTTTCTCCTTCAAATTATCTTTGAAAGGTGTTGGTTTTGTGGCAAGGATTTTGTTGATGAAGATATGACAATGAAGATAATGATGATTATGATGATTATGATGATTATGATAAAATTAATAATGACGATGACTTTATTTAATTATTACTAAATTAAAATACGGCTAATTAATACAAATATAAAAAAATACAAGAACTCTGTTTACGTCAAACGCGAAGGTAAAGCGGTCCACATAGGATAACTGGTTAGATTTTAATGGAAGGAAACCTGGTTAAATACTCACAATTTTGAATTTGTCCATGATTTGTTTCATTCTCTACGTATGTTCAAAGAAGCAAGAATAGCCCCCTCCACCGATAACGTCTAAGTTTCAACATTAAAATTCGGTGTTTTACCTATTAAACCTCTCTGAAAACGAGAGTAGCCAAGAGCAAACGTTAGCTTGAACTTTTCCATGAACGCTAAAAAAATTCCACGTGCCTTTAGGGGCTCCTGTATCGACCAAACCCACATTTACGGTTGCATAAAGATTTCTAGAACACTCTGGAGACGATTTGTTGAAGTATTTGGTCTATACTTGTCGACTTGATCAAGCAGTAGAGAAAAAATACGAAGCCGCAGACAAGCAAGCCACAGGGGAAAGCGAATGGCAATTAAGATCTCTGTGCCCAGACTAAAAAGAGGTCAGAACATGACCAGTCAACCTAAAAGACTTCATTAACGGAAATCCAAAACCAAAGGAAACTTAACAAACTGTAAACTTAGAATTTGAGCAAGCCTTGTTACATGCAAGAACTAGGCGAACGTTAAAGAATGCTTTTAAATTTTAACCAGACGACAGCCAACGCAACATCCAACACGTCATTATGGAAACCGTCCCTCAACTTTGTTACTCCTCTTCTTCGAAGACAGAATATCGATTTCCGTTAGTATAAAAATGGTGAGACATGCAAATGTTGTTTTTCATTCTCGAAGCTCCTGTTCTTCTTCTTTCCGATCAATGATGTTGTCGTATGCGCAGCTCCAAAAAACAGCCTAAGTTATGACATGGTTACTAAATACACGTTTTTGTCTCATATTTCAGCTTCCTCCAGTTTCTCAAGGACACCTGAATTAGGTTCTAACCTAATTAAAAGTGTAGAACGTAATTGATTCAGACGTCGAACTTATGATGCGCTTAATATCTTCAATTAAGTTCGGCACATGATAAGCTGTATGTCTGAACTATGCCTAAGTTTGATTCGATCTTCTTCATTACCGCAGTCTAAGTTATGCCAAACTTTAATCTGGGTCTTCATCAATACGGATGCAGTTACGGCAAAAATCGTGACGACTGTAAATGACAGCAGTGTCACCATGAGCACATGGTCCTCGGAAAGGATGTAGACACAAAGTCTGCGAAGGAACAAAAATCAGATCATGTAGCAATTTAGGCACATCAGTTGACCAATCTATATTCCGTTAGTAGGCTGCTGCAGTAATTGTTACCTCGCCTAATCCAAAATCCATAGTTTAAAGTCTTAGAAACCGTTTATAATCAACACTGAATAGCTGGTTACACAAGTTCATTGAACAAAACAAATACATGTGCTATTTAAATGGCTGAGAAGCCGCACTGTAAACCGTATACTTAAAAACACAAAAACATGTTCGTAATCCGGACCCATATTAGCCTGCGGTGCAGACGCTTGTGCAGTTTCTGTTAAGCGTCTGCGCATCGGAAGTAAAAAGCTTGTTCTGAATAGTTGAAGTCACGTGGATTTTAATCGCATCAAACAAAATTAATTTGGGCAATATATTATAATTATGTGTTGTAATTCATGGGGTTTCTTTGGTGTGTTCTGTATTTTTCGACGTTGATAAAAGTTTCAGATCGAAGTCTGGTTGGAAATATGGGAAGTTTTCAGTGAAATTTGAGATAGACGACCTTCGCTTCGTTATTCATCCTGGCTCACAACATAGACGCCGTGGGTGCTTGGGTATCTTGAAGCAAAGTAGGAACTACAAGAAGGAGCTTGATGATTTGAACGATAAACGTCTGCACCAATATCACAAAAAGGCAGGAGCAAAGAGACTTGCAGTTAAGACCAGAGACTGACTCAACACCCTCTCTAATACATTTTCAACCAACCTTGACTCCGACTCCACGTCGGCAAAGACTCCAACATACAAAAAATATTTCATCTTCCCAGACTACCATTGTGTCCATTAAGGTTGGGTGAAAAATTAAGACAGTCAACTGCACTTTGCCTGACGATCTTGAATCAATTAGGAAAAACTTGTGTGGAGGAACATACACACAAATTGCTCGCACGACTTGGCGTTGTAAAAAGGTCAGAGAACAGTTTGTCCTTTTCTATTAAACTTGTGTTGAACGTCTAAGATTTGCGTATCTCATTCGCTACTCATTCATGGAAAAAGCATTTTGAATGCAACATAAAGGAATATCATTACAGTGTTATGATATTTACAGGAGTCATGGAAGCTGAATATTCCATAATCCAAGTAGTTAATATTTATCACTAATTTTAGCATACCTAAAAAATTGAGATTTCCAAATGTAACATCTAACTCGAATTTTGAGTTCGCAAGACGCTTTTTATAGGAATCTGTTTTGTTTTATATTTTTTGAAGTTGTCGACTGGCTGTGGTTTTTAACATGTTTCCTCCGAGGGTTTGTCCACGATAGACACTTTGTTGCCACTCGTTACCCCCATTAGACTAGGACGTCTGTTGCCACCGCTGGTGGAAAGCCTTACTTGTCTTACAGGGGAGGATTAAAATCATTATAAAAATGATCTCAGTAGGGCATTGTTTTTTCAGTGGCTGATGAATTTAGTTGGAAGCAGATGTACGAAGCCTAGGTAGCCAAGCCTATTTGGCCGGGAATCCCGATAATCTGAGAAAATGCATTAAAAGTTGCATTCACTCACTAGCCTTTTGATAATTATCCAGTTCAAATAAAAGTCTATCCACTGGAAATATTAATATAATGATTTGCTCACAATATGTTTGGTTTGGAACTATAATTTCGAGTTCACTGAAAGAGTTGTTTTAAATAGTCATTACCTAATTCAATTGGCAGTTATTACTTTATTATACTTAAGTAAATTGAAAGTTACTTACATATCAAAATTGTTGTAGTCAGTGCTTTCACAGTTGCCTCCATTATTTGTATCTCAAGACAAGATTCATCTTTACAATAATTGGCAAACTTACCTTGGACTAACGCGCCACTTGAGTTTGGCTCACCACGTTCATAATTTGCCTCGTCTGAGAGTTGTCTCTCTTGAAAAACAAAAGGCAATAATCAGTGATTTTCAAAAATAAAAATCTTCACTGAATTGAATCAACTTTTAGTGGTTAAATGTTAAAACACTGCTGTTCATAGGGATCGATGGTACTGGACAGTTGCGTACCAAAGTCTGCCCTGTTATGGCAGCACATCATCGAAAATGTACTGACAAGCTATATAAAACATGCGCTTGTAGTCTACATTATTACTGTGTACATTAACGTCATGGACACTGTGATGACGCAGTATTGTTACACGGATTGCATTCATGTACCATCTTCTTTCCTCTTCTTTTTTATCCAAATTGCTAAGTCTGCAGTTCATTCCCCCGATACCGTACGAAATGGAACCGTAACAAAATTGAAGGCAATAGGCTTTGCGTTCTCATGATACCGGGTAAAATGCGGTGGAATCGTAATCGTAACTGAAATGATTTGAATCCTTATAAATGTATTGAAGACGCTGGCGCACTATAGTCAATCTGTCAGGAAAGTGTGGTGATGTCACTAAACGATTAACAAAAAATCAAATCAAAAGTTGACTGCAGTTCCTCTGTTGGTTCTCTTACGCCAGCCTGTCGCATGTGCAGAATGCTCTGATTTACGTTTAAATGTATGTTTACTCGCTTTTGAATAGTCTTAACTGATTTATATTTAACCACGCAATTCAAATTAAAAGTATTATTTATTGCAAAATTCATGTAATTACCATATGAGAAATATAATACGTGTTTTGTACTACCGCTCTGGAACAAAAATTCAAAAGTTTGACTAAGATGATAAAAATCCTAAGTCCGCCACTGATAAGGGAAATTTTCGGTAAAATTTGAGATTGACGACCTTCGCTTCCGTCATTCATTCTGGGTCACAACATTAATGCGGCACGTGCTGGGGTATCTTGAAGCAAAGAAGGAACTACAAGAAGCTTCGTGATTTGGACGATAAACTTCTGCGCTAATATCACGAAAAGGCAGAAGCAAAGAGACTTGCAAATAAAACCAGTGACTGACTCAACACCCCCTCTAATACATTTTCAACCAACTTTGACCCCGAAACTACGTCGGCAAAGACTCCAACATGGAACGAATAAAATTTCACCTCCGCAGACTACCATTGCGTCCGTTAAAGTTGGGTGGAAAATTAAGACAGTTAACTGCACTTTGCCTAAGAATCTTGGATCAATTAGAAAAAAATTGTGCGGAGGAACATACACACGGATCAAGGTCAGAGAGCAGTTCTTCCTTTTGTTTTTAAAAGAAATCAATGGAGGGTGCTTTAATATGTGCTCCAAGAAAAATCCTAGCATGTTACGCAAAACTAGCGAAGAGGACATTGTTAACTTTTCGTTAACAGAACTTCATAATGAGTTGAAAGACAAACAAATCGTACTGCATCTTGTAAACATTCACTACATCGCAGTCTGGACTCATATCCGCATTTCAATCCTATCTGCACTCAAGCAAATGGAATCATAGTTTTAATCAACCGAAACTGAGCTTATTTAATCTTATAGTGGGTACAGTTTTGTTTACTCTTTACCAACGAAGCTGTCATTTGTTAACTTGTTTGTTTCACTTTGCTAACCCCAGACGATTTTAATCGTCGACGAGAGGCGTCGTTAAAGGAGATTGGGGTGTCCAGCTTAATTTGTCGGAATATTGTACCCCTTTATTGTACCCCTTTATTGTACACAAAAATTTCCCGAATTTAGTTTGACACGCATTCAGGCCAAGTAAGATGAAGCCTCGCCTCGTCAACCCTAATACGTAAAGGTGTTGGGCAGATTATTATGAAGAACTATTCTCACCGATGCGTTATACAGACTTTGATGAGAAGTTTTATCAGGATATTGGACATGCAGTTAAAGAGTTGAAATGCAATTCGTTATTGGACATCGATGATATTTTCGATACACCAATTACCGTGGATGAAGTATCCAAAGTTGTACAATCGCTTCCTAATGGTAAAGTGTCTGGCTTCAATGGAATTACTTACGAGCATATAAAAAACGGGGTAGTAAATTACTTGAAAGTCAGGTGTATTTATATAGAAGTATAATTGAGAAGGAATATATTCCTCGAGCATTTAAACTTGCTGTAAAAGTGCCCATTCCAAAGGATAGGAAGGTGAAGATGACCTTTGATGACTCCCGTGGAATCAATCTTCTTCCAGTACTGGATAAAATACTTGAGCGATTAGTTTTGGATCGAATAAAGTGCAAGTATCATAAAAGTCTCCATAAATTACAAGGTGAATATCGGTCTGAGCAGGATGCGCTAACTACGGCATTTATCATTGATGAAGTTATTAACCAGTGTGGTGAAGATGGTGACAAAGCATACGTTTGTTACGTGGATGTTAAAAAGGCTTTCGATACTGTGTGGATTGATGGCATGCTCTACAAACTTTATCATGTTGGGGTGACGGGTAAGGCATGGAGAATTATAAGCAGTTGGTATGAAGATATGAGAGAGTATGTTTTAATTGCAGGATGGAAATCAAGAGAGTATAAAATTTCTCAAGGAACTAGACAGGGGGTGTTTTATCACCGTGGTTATACCTTGTGTATGTTAACGATCTTATTGAATTGTTAGAGTCAACCAAAAGTGGAGTTACAATCAGTAACATATATTTTGGATCACCTATATTTGCGGATGACCTTACAATGATTTCGAGAATAGAAAAATGGACTGGGAAAATCTTGGAAAGGTTTGGTGCTTGGAGGAAACGTGTATGCATGTTATCAAACGAGCAGCAACCAAAGCGTAGGATTCTTGTTATGGTATCATAAGAGCTGGGGGTCGTCATTTAGGAATTAATCCTCTTATATCACTGAAACTTTGGAGAACAATTGGCATGGAAAAGTAATTATATGGTCGTGAGTTATGGAGATTAAATGGAGTGTTAACAAAACAACTGGAAAAAGTACAAAACCAAATTATCAGAATAATTCAAGGATTTTTACCAGGAAAATCAGGAACAGCATGCAGGGGACTGCTTGGAATATGAGATATTAAGGCAGAAATTGGCAAACGAAAGTTGTATTTATTGGGTAGAATGATTAGGTTATTGGATGATAGGGCGAATAAAAAAATGTTTAAAAGAAGATTTATACGATGGAAATGGAACTTTGACAAAAAAATTGAAGGATTTATTCCTGATATAATGTTCTAAGACGCTATAATATTCTGCATTTTGTTGAGGAATATTATTATAAGGAAGTGTTTCTCAGTAAATCAAGGTGGAAGATCATAGTGAAGTTAGCGATAAAGGAGGTTCATGAAAATGAATGGAGAGAAAATGTTATGAGTAATCCCCAGCTGAAAATTTACGCAATAGTTCATGAGATGTTGGAAACAATTTTTTGGTGGCACCTGGCAAGGCAGTATCCGGATTATCTGGAAGAAATAACTGATGTTTTACTCATTTTATGCAGTTCGTATACCCTGAGGGGTAAACGAATTAAGGATCTTGAAAATATCAATGTAGAATGTGAAAGATGTCACATGGCTCGCAGCAAACCGTTAAAACATGCCTTGTTGTATTGTACAGAGTCAGAGGTTGAAAGAAATATTTTGTGGGAGTGGGTAATGGATACCTTACCACTTAATATCTCAGTGGAACTGCGTCTATTGGACGATGACGAGTTCATCGAAGCAATTTTTGGGGATATGAAAGGTTTAAAAAATTTAAGCAATTTATGCGATAATGAGAAAGACAAATTCTTTCTGAGGACGGCGAAATACATTTCATATATTAGGGTACATTTTTTTTAATTAATGCTTTTGCTATTGTAAATAACTTAAATTCTTCTCTTTGAACTTTGTAATTAATATATTTACTCCTCTATTAAGGGGGCAATAAAGAATTATACTACTTATCTAGAGTTTATTTCTTGTTGACCATCATCATCATGCTCTCGATGAACTCAGCATGCAGCTGTTACGAGTCGAAACGCTGGCCGATGGTTTTTACAGGTTACTAACATTCTTATCAAAAACAAAAGCGCATCACCTGATGGCAATAAATTTTCTTGATATTCTTCGGTAACAACTATAAATGAATTGAAAAAACAGACATGTAAATCAAATGCTGAGTTTTAGAATGTACAACTGGTTAACTACGTGCGCGAAACTCCACAAATTAGTAACATGGTTCTCATATAAATTAAAGAATATTGCTTAATTACCCGGATCCATTTCCTTTCGCGACTTTGTCATTGAATCTTCCTCCTAATGCATAAGAATAGAAATCAAGTATTTAATACACTAGGCTAATTGGAGGTAACATATTTGAGTCACCACCCATCCTAAAAACATTAGCCAGACTTCCTTATGACAAACTACATTTTATCAATTTTTTTATTTATTTATATATTTAAGATAATTTATGTACGGTAGCCATTCAGCACACTAAGCTGTTTTTCAATGGGCCGTGGTTTGCTCAAAGAATCTATTAAATTACAAAAAGTTGCGAAGCCTACATACTAATCAGCTTCACCTTATAATAACTACTTTATTTACAACCTATCAATATGCTAATTATTTTACAAACTACCGATTATTAACAATATATACAAACATAACTAACAATTACACAAGCCCAAATTCATGCAGTTCAAACAAGTGTCGTCCTGAAATGTCTTGGACAATCTTAAAACCATTATCAATTACTGTTTTCTAAATTTGGGAAGTAGTGATCAATTAGATTTTTAAATCTTGTCGTAGAAAGAGTTTGATACTCAGAAACTATATCGCGAGGCAATTTGTTCCATGCAGCCGCTGACCTATATGGAAGAACTTTTTTATGAAACCTATATTAGGTTTGTTTAAGTGAAGTTTTCGATCATTGCTTCTTAGGTGATACATAACATTATTTCTGATATTAGACATCTCAGATGTATATTCTGGTAATTGTCCTTGTAGTGCTTTAAAAGTAATGTTTAATTCCCGTTTCTTTAAAATGTTTTCAATCGGAGCCCATCTCAAATCAGCAAAAATCTCCTTCGACCTAACATCGTAACTAGATCCCGTTATAACACGGGCAGCTCTTTTCTGGAATTCGTACAGCTTATTCAAGTGTGCACGACCACCATCATTCCATACAGTAGAACAGTAAGTGAAATGAGGTAGGACTAGTGAGTTATAAATATTCATCAGTGAATTTTGGTTTACATATCGTTTTAATCTTCTTAATAAGCAAATAGATTTAGACACCTTTTTGCACTGTTCATCATTGTGTTCATTCCATTTTAACTCTTCATCAAGAATAATTCCTAATACTTTCTTATTTATTACTAGCTTAATTTCATGCCTTCCAATTATAATATTTGGAGTTTCAGTAAATTGCTTTAGTCTCTTTTTTGATGCTATTAGCATAAACTCTGTTTTTTTAATATTTAAAGTCAATTTGTTTGCTGGTAGCCAAATATTGACATTATGTAGACCTGCATTGATCTTGTTTTCAATGTCAGTTGGTGAAGTTCCTGAATTAGACAAGTTTGTATCATCTGCAAACATCGAAGCTTGAGTATTTTGAAGACAGTTAGGAAGATCATTAATATAGAGGGAAAACAACAATGGTCTTAGATTTGATCCTTGTGGAACACCACATAGAATTTTTTTTGGCTTTGACATTGTACCTTGTAGTATACAGATTTGCATTCTGTTATCTAAATATTATATAAACAGACTGATAGCCTGACTTTTTACGTCATATAGTTTAAGCTCAGATAAAAGTATTTGATGATCTACGGTATCAAACGCTTTCTTTAGGTCGAGGAGCAATACATCATTAATTAAACCTTTGTCAATATTCATCAGCCATTTGTCTGTAGTTTGCAATAAAGACGTTTCTGTGGAATGATACTGACGAAATCCTGATTGTTGTTTTGAGATAATATTGTTATCATTCAAAAATTTACTTAATTGGTCGTATATACGTTTTTCCATGATTTTGGTAATAACTGGTAGAACTGAAATACGTCTGTAATTTCCACAGTTCTTTTTATCCTCTTCTTTATAAATAGGGGTTCCTTTAGCTATTTTTAGATCGTCGGGTAATATACCAGTAGCTAGAACTAAATTGAAAATATATAATAAAGTTTCACAAATAGTATGTCCTGCTGCTTTTACTAATTTATTAGTAATTTTATCCAGGCCAGATGCTTTAGATAATTTCAACTTGTCTAAGACCTTAATCAGTTCACTTTCAGATATTAGTCTAAAAGAAAATTCCCTATCACTAGGTGATACCCATTGCAAAGGATCGATATTATTTGGTGGTATGTCCTCGCAAAGTTTTGGTCCAATCTCGCAACAGAATTTATTAAATTCATTGGCTATATTCTGATTTCCAGTAATTATTCTTTCATCAACTTCAATTTCGTTAATAGTCGTGGTTTGTGATTTCCTATTGAGCCACTCGTTAATGTATTTCCAGCCATCTTTATTATTTGTGCAATTTTCTAAATTTATTTTAAAATATGATGCTTTAGTTTCCCTAATAAGTCAAGCAATCTGATTTTTACATCTTTTGCATGCTTCATAATAGGTAGGTGAATTTAGTTGTGTTGCTTTTTTTAAGGAAATCTCTATGATGGCTCGATTTCTTAATATTTTCATTTAGCCATAGGCTAAATACACTTTTCACTTTTCTAGTACGACATGGGGCATGGATATCCGCAATCTTAAGAAAGATTGATTTCCACTCTCTCCATGCTTGGTTTGGGTCAGAATTATACGTGAAATATTTAAGAGCTTGTTCTAAATTATTTTGAAATTGTATGGTATCAAAGTTTTTAATAATTGCCTAGTTTCTACAATTTTAGGTTCTTTCGAGAAACGCTAATTTTTCTACAAATATATACCATACTGTGATCGCTTATTCCCATCTCAATTACACCAGAACCACTTGTTTTATTATCATCACTTCTAGTGATCATAATATCTAATAGTGTTTCTGTTGACAAAGTTATTCTTGTAGGAGTCTATATGCTGCTGTAATTGATAAATGTCAATGAGATCACTGAGTCGTTTTAGGTTGTTGTTGTTGTGATCAACCGTTTTGAGCAAGTCACAGTTGAAGTCACCCGTTATCACAACTTCACTTTTCTCATTATCAATTTTTTTAAAAAAGTTTTCAAAATGAGAAAAAAATTCACAATTTGCAGTTGGAGGGCGATACCAAGTAATTAGCTTTGTTGCCTGCGTAAAATTACCGAGGGTGAATATCATCTCCATGTAAGAAATTAAAGTGATTTAACCTCCAGCACTCTACTTAATCTAGTTTTCTTTACTGTAATGAAACTAGAACACCAGTTAGGCATAGTTCAGGCCTAGTTTAGACGTCGACTTTTCGTCGCATTTAATGCAACCTATTTCATGCGACGGAAATGCGACGTCTAAACTGATTTTATTCGACGCGTCGCATTTAATTCGACAGCGTTGCATTATGCGACAGAAATGCGACGTTGATTTAGACGTCGACGTTTCGTCGCATTTAATTCGTCGAATAAAATGTATGAATTAGTTTAATTCATTCTTTCTGTCCCACAGTTCAACGGTTTTGCTCGGTGGAGGCCACGAGTTTCACAATTTTCAATATGGCATCCGAGCAACCATGTTTGGTGTGTTCTTCAGCAACAAAGTATTGTTGTATTACGTGCGACTTTTCCATTTGTAATCGTCCTAATTGTTCCGAGGCTGAACTTAATGATGAAGTTGATAGACGGACGGCAAACAAAAGCGTTGCTTACTGCAAAGATTGCTTCTTTCGACCAGGAGAAGACAACGGTGAGGACGAACAGAATTATCAATCTGAGTCTGATGAATATGCAGACCAAATCAAAGATACCAAAGGTGAGAAAGGAAAGGAACTCGAAGAAAATCATTATGGCTGGCTGAATTTGTTGACGAAATGGTGAATATCATTGTGAACAGTGAAAACGTCAAACGAAAACTTCTATTTACGAAAAACAAGAGGGCAACAAATACCGAAATTTATCGACAAGTTTTGGAGAAAGTAAAGTAGAGGCAACCCACATTCCAGTTTACTGTCAGCTAAATTAGGGTAAAGTTTAAGTGGTGAATCAACATCTGTAAGAAAGCTGCATTAGTAATATAAACAGCCACAGAAGTAAAACCTTTTATTGAGGACAAAGGCTATGGGAAGTGGTTTGATGATCTTTTCGCGTTAATAAAGAGTCGTGACTCATGCCATCCACAGCAAGCAATTGAGCCATCATCTTGTCCCAGTACTGCCACAAGAGATGAAGAGAATAATCATTCTGACAAAGAAAATGACCCAGAAGTAAATGAAAATGCAAGAGCCAGACAGCAATTTGTTCCCTCAAGAAAAAGAAAAAACGAAAAAGGATTGGGTGCAGCAAAGAAAGCACTAAACGTACGGAGAAGATGATTGGAAGTGATCCAACTGAGGAGCTAGTCCAACTGTTGAAGGATGACCTGAAAAAATCAAGACAGTAAGAGATAGAGTGCCTGAAGCTACTGATGAACAATTCAGCACCTTCTACACCTCCTCCAACTACCCAGTACATACACTCACAGCAAACATGGCAGCCAGAACAAGTTCCCAGCCCACAGTTGTTTCAAGGAACACTTCCACCATCGTGGAGACATCTCAATTCTCGAGGGTTCATGACACTTCCACAGTTAATTTGCTTTTAATTTTCATTGTAATAAGCTGCTAGGACATTAAAATATCATGGATTATTAGAAAACTAGCCCAACATTTAACTATTACTTCTTTTCAAATAGTAACATACCAATATTTTTGCTTAACTTCTTAAACAGTTTACTTGAAAGCAATAATGTTTTTTATTTATTTTTTCAACGAGAAAGGACCAGTATGATTAGCTATTACGGATTATTATAGACTTCTACGACATTTAACTATTACAAACAGTTCATGAAATGCAAGTTTTTACGGTTGTCACACGTCATGCACAAGATAGAGTAAAATTTAATTTCCGTCAAAGTTTTACATAATTGCTTGAATTGAAAAGAATAGTGAACAATTTAAAAACATTGAAAAAACTAGTCTGCTTTTGCAGACTATAACAACAAAAGTGATGTCAAACACTAACGTAAACCTGTGCTATACAGTACCGTGCGGAAGTCTTAGGTCACCCCTCAATTTGTAACTTTTTTAGTTATATCTCAGTATATTATAATACACGAATGTTACACAACATTGGAAAACTGTTTTACACAAGTGTAGCAATGGCAAAGAGAAAAGTTTTAAAGTCTAGTACTTGGTACTACCGCCACGAGCACCAATTACTACTGCACAACGCCGAGATATCGATAAAACAAGGTTCTCTGTTGCACTTGCGTCAATGCTGTCCCACGACTCAAAGATAGTTACCTTTAGTTCCTCCAAGTTCTTGCATGGTCTGGTCTCTAACTTCTTTATTACTTCCCAAAGATACTCAATGGAGTTAAGGTCAGGACTCTGTGATGGCCATAAGCTAACTGATATACTTTTCCTCTCAAGCCAGGACTTGGTCCTATTAGCTCTGTGACATGGAGCCTCATTTTGATGGAAGATAAAGTCTCTACCCCACAACTTTTTCTCGTCTTTCTCAAGAGCGTGACAGATCAGCCTAACGTATGCTGCTGCGTCAAGTCGACCGTTAACTACCTTGAGGCTTCCAACTGCATTGGCCGACATGCATCCCCATACCTGGATTTTCGCTCCTCCGTGCTCAGGTGTGGGTATATTACAGTCTGGGTGGTACCGCTCTCCTATTCTTCTTCTAATGTCCCCCTCTCTGGAATCAGCTCAAAAGTTGACTCGTCGGAAAAGAACATTTCCGCCTACTGTTCGGATGTTCAGTCTTTCCCCTCCCGAGACCACTCCAGTCTCTTCCGTTTGTGGGCCTGTATGCGCAGAAGCTTCCTTACTACAACCCAGCCTTTCAACCCAGACTCTTGTAGCCGTCTTCTAATTGTACTGGAGCATACCTCGGTTCCTGTGGCATCCTTTGACTTTAACTTTAACAACTTTAACTTTAATAAATGAATAGTTTACATGCGGTACACGTGCGAAATATCTATTTGGAGAACACTGGGCATGCGTGATTTCTAATGAAAACAACTGCACATACCAAGAAAAACCTAGCAACGAGGTTGAAATTACTATACATTTCTCCATCGCTACCACACAGTTTTTGGAAGAAATTTCATAAAAACAGCTACTCTGTCAAAAGTAGAATGAATTCTAGCGGTCCAGATTAAATAAAAAGCCCTACTAGGATGAAAGATTGGCTTTCGGACCCTAGAGAAGAGTACAGAAACAACTGAAGTAGCATATATTTATATTTCAGAATGCGACCTAAAACGTTTGCACGGTACTGTATAGGTGATAAATCTTCACTTAATATCGCTTTTTATCAGATAGGAAGCATTTTTGTTATTTAAATAAAAATTGCTTAAGGCTGTTGAATTCATAGTTTAAAACCTTCCTGAAACCTGTGCAAGTTGCTCAAGCTAACTTGTCAAAGAAGGTTTTAAGCAGAGCCTTGATTTAGAACACGAAGGAAAGAAAGCTCAAGTATACTAACTTTTGTTGAGAATGGTAGCATGTGTCACCCAGTGAGGAAAACTCAAAATACAACATTGGAAGGGGGGCGAACATAGAATATTTACTGCAAGAAATAGAAGTTGGCCTACAGCTCTTGCCCATAATTGCAGATATCACAAGTTTAGCATCCTGACTGAGTGGATACCATGACAATTTCAATAGCGAACGCCTGTGTTTACCCAGCTACAGTTTACAATGTACCAGACATTTGTCCCTTCTGTTTAAAAAAAATTATTTAGATTAAAATACTGAAAGCAAATAATGTTAACTTCTTCAAAAACATATTTTCGATGTAAAAAGTTGTGCATTTTAATGCACACCATTACTTTGATACTCTTTCTACAGCTTTTTTTTAACACTTCACGGATTTGCTCAGCTTCAACAGGAGTGTCTTGAACTTTGGAACACTGGTGTATGCACAATAGACCCCTGACTGCATTTCTGTCTCTCTGTTCCATGGTCATAGGATCAGTTCCCAGGTCAAGATGGAGAGGTAAAGGTTCACTGTTGTCAATGCACAAATTATGGATGACAATACAAGCTAATACCACTGATTTCGTTGTTTCCCGTTTGCATTTACATTTTCTGTATAAAACTCTGAACCTCCCTTTCTATTAACCATGAGCACCCTCGGTAACCATTCTTGTTCTGGACAGGTGGTAATTAAAGTTTCAATACTCTGCTGTTAGGGTGACATTAGTGTATGGCTTCATCATCCAAACTGTAAAAGGGAAAGCAGAATCGGCAACAACCAGGGGACCAACTTTCTTATTATTAATGCTTTTTGATACTGGGCCGATGATGTCTGTTATTAATGTTCCTCCAAAGCTGTGTTGACTGCAAAATCATGGAATCGTGTGAGTTGCTAGGGAATCCTACACTTGCCCAGATAAAACGATATTTTTCATCGACTAGATCCCTTAAAACAATAGAATAAAAGTTTTTGAAGTTATTATACACCTTAGCAGCTTCGGCGCCACCAGCTAGACATTTTATTGATATAGGGCAGCCATCAATTGCAGACCAACAATAAGGAAACTGCCAATCTTTCTTCCATGTCAATAATCTTCTCTTTAAATTGATCTTCAGACGTTGGAAAGGGAATGGAAACAGAATCCTACCACAGATTACGGACGATTATTTCACTTACTTCGATGACAATCCCCTGGATGGGAGCTATTCTGAGACCAGACAACTCTGAAAGAGTGCAGTAATAATCGCCTCTGGCAAATCTGTAAAGACATATGCCCAATCTAAAAGCAGGTAAAACTGGCTGTTCTGTGACGACATATTTTTCTAATTCGTATTGAATCTTATGAAGCATAAACGTAAAGACAGTTCTGGATGTTCTAAAGGTTCTTTTGAAGCGCTTTTCGGAGAAGGTTGACCAAACAAAATCCCACCAAGTACTTCGTCTTTCAAGACGGCGACATGATCGAATTCGATCAAGCGTTTCAGGCTTGGAAGACGTTATCAAAAGCAATGTCAAGAATAATTCAAGCATTTTTTTCTTCCTACTCAAAACGTAGGACAATCTATGGAGTTGTTTTCTCCATCTGTTTCTTCTTATTTGAAAAAGTTTCTTCAGAATGATCACTCGAGGAGGTGCCACTTTATAAACTGGGGAAATGTAATCAACCCCGTTTTGGACAATCAAGTGTCATGAGTCGCATTAAATGCGACAGAAATTCAACGTCTAAATTGAGACCTCATCACTTCGGTTGCATTATCGTTGCATTTAATGCGACCAATTTTATTCGACGGAAGTGCGACGTCTGAACTGATTTTATACGTCGAATTAAATTCGACACCGTCGAATCCAGACGTCGTATAAATATAGTCGGATAAAATGCATAAATTAGTAAAATTTGTTTTCTTTCCAATGATACAAAGTTTGAAGCTTCGTGGACCCCACGAGTATCATTTTGTCCAAGTTGTGGGAACGTGAGAAAACAAGAGTGTTTTCTATGTGCTGTGTCAGTGTAGACCGGTCCAGGCTGCTCTGTGGCAGAGAACACTGACGATTTGAGAGGCTGCGAGGCTAATAAAAGAGTCGCCTGTTGCAGGGACTAAAATATTAGATCCGAGCAAGATCTATTAAAGCAGACGAAGATGACGAATTAACCGATTCCACAAACGTCATAAAAGCGCAATATTCGAAATCATCTGAGCCGCGTTTCTCTTCTTATTTTGCAAACTTTCGTCTGGATAACTTCTTTCTGCTTGGTGAGATAATCTACAACAGCGCTGTTTGTTGTCATACTTCAAGCTTCGAATTAAATGCGGCGTACTAAATTCGACATCTGAACTGAAACTTGTCACTTCCGTCGAATTTTCTTCGCATTGAATGTGACGAATTAAATGCAACGGAACTTCGACGTCTGAACTAGGCCTTCATTTCCAGGGAAAGTTTTGAGAAAA
The DNA here is from genome assembly GCA_030142905.1 of Heliopora coerulea. Lineage (NCBI taxonomy): Eukaryota > Metazoa > Cnidaria > Anthozoa > Scleralcyonacea > Helioporidae > Heliopora > Heliopora coerulea. Next base: position 712,794 of record JASJOG010000080.1, on the reverse strand, counting down.
CAAAGAACAGTTCAACAAATTTGGCATGCGCCCTGTCTTTTCTTTTCAGGAAAGTGGAACTGATCTTTTCCATTTCAGTTCAGCATTTTTAGCCTTTAGTAAACCCTTAAATGTACAAAATGCGGCATGAAAGGTCGAATACCGATACGAGCTTTTACACCGTATTTTATTCATTTACTGACTCATTTCGGTAGCTTACCAGACAAAAAGTCTAGCACAGACCTCTTTAACTTGTAATAGCAACCAATGTAAATACTCTACTCTTATGTATCTAAATTAGCTAAAGTGATTGTTTTACCAGATTCATAAATAAAAATCATTTAGAGGTGATAACTAGTTTCAAACAACCAAAAGACTATATTTAATTGTCTTGTAGAGTATTTTTCTAAATTATCAGATCATTGTCTTACCTTAAATTACAACACCGTCCCCTTTGTCTTGTTTAACAATAACAACACTACTATCATCCTTTAGATTTCATTTTAAAATCTTTAGTTCCTTGGCAGAGATGGCAGACGTACGATGAGAGTAAGAACGGTATCCTGACAATGCAATGCCGACCCTTCCGGTCTGGTCCTGTCAAAATCCGACGCTCAGGACTGGTAGCAATCAACCAAAATTTTCAACGTAATTTTATCCGGAAAAAGAGCACAAAAAGCCCCACAGCTTCTCTGATAACTGATCCACGCGTGGTTGAGGTTTTCTTTCGGTACTATAAGCGATATGATTGGTTTTCTGCTGAGCTTCGTCTGGCAAAGAACGGGCGTCTTCTCGACTCTGTTGCTTTATGTAAAACAACGACTGGCTTTATTGATTGGGAGAATTTGTGATACTTTGCGTGTGGTTAACCATGATGAAAGTAGTGATATCGTATCGATCTTAAGCAGTGACATGTTGGATTTCAAGAACTGATTGATCGGTTTTGACAAAAAAGCAAAGTAAATTTGTATGAAATATGATGTGGCGCAAATCAGTTTATCAGCGATCGACTGTTTGGTAGCACTACCACGACTCGATAAAAATTAAAAAGATAAAAATATCACAGAGAATTTCTTAGTACACGCTTAACATAAGTGAAGAAAAAGGTTTTATGTAATATTCTGGTGTTGGAGTTCGCAGCTAGTGGCAATGTACATTCGTCATTCATGCATGAAGGATCAGGGAAATGTGCCGTTGTTTATCTACTTTATGCTTTTATCTTGCTGGAATAATTCTTGTTTATAGATAATTTCTGTAGATATAACTGAGAGCATACAACGAAGACAACTAAATGAGCAGTAAGTTCCTACGAATAGTTCATTCTTCTTTATCACTGCTGTTATCACACTGTATCAACTGCAAATTGCTCACTTTGGAGCATAAGAATTTGTGTGCTATATAATTGCATTGTAAATCTACTTTGTATACAACCCTGTTTTTATTTTATATTTAAACTACTCTTCCTCATATTTACGTAAGAAATTTCGACTCTGTTTTATTAAAACAAAACATTTGGTGAGAATAACCTTTAACGATTTCACAAATGGTGAGATCCATTCTGACAATTCTACTGCTAAACAATGGATGTTCGTATGAAGATCCTGTATTAGTTGCGATCTTGAGGTATTTCGTGTCGTTTTCGGATCAAACTTATCACTTTTTCTCACTTTGAAGACAGACACTTTAGTAGATGGCAACACTTTCCGTGTTAAAAGCAGAGCGTTATCATAGGTTACCGGTCGGATACCAGCATTACAGACAGCTTATGATTGAAAAAAGTTGTTTTTTGATAATTTTTTATCTTAAAAAAACTGACAAATCCTACATTATCTCGAAGTTAATTACAAATTTCTAGTAGAGGTGCTATGATGAAGATTTAAGCTAAGTATTCATCCTGAGGTAAAAGACTTTGGTAACAAAGATGAGACGAATTACGAAACCGACGAAATAAACAAAGAAAACATGAGAGAGTTCTGCATTTTTATTGCTGAACAAAAATCGGAAAATACAAAACATACAACAAAACACGACAAGCAAACCTTGTGCAAGTTTTGTCGACAGAAGAACGAGTAAAGAGAAGTTAAATACGTACTTTTATCTACTGTAATACTTTGGTAAAAGAGAAAAATGGCGTAGCCTACACACCTTCAAATCTTACGTATTTTCAACAAGCGTTCAGCGGCACCTCAACACAAAGGGTCCAACAGTGAATTTAAGAAAAGAAGTCGGTTTTAAACTTTTAAACTTTCTTGACAGGTGTAAAAATCTTGATGAAAGTATAACTGGTCGAACATGGTGAAAGTAGGTATCCACAAACTTCCCGAGAACTGAAAAAGACTGAAGTGGACAACATTTTCGCCAAAGGATAGTATGATCTACTAAGATAAGTAGCTTTTCAGATTTTTGCCTTTCATTCTTATTTACAAGCCATAAATAGATTCCAATGTCCTCAGTGGAGCGACATTTTACAGGGAAAACGATCCTGAAAAAGGCATAAAATCCTTGTGTGGAAAGCGGTGAAAGGATCCGAAGACTGTCAGCTCAGGTCAAGTCTTCAGGACGTTGACTGTTTTATCCCACTTGTTGAACAATTGACCATGAACACAATCCGGATAAGTATTACAAAGTATTCGAGAGCCATCGTCCTATTGAATCAGAATCTGCATTCTACTTTGCCATTCAACACCAGCAAAATCCAGGCGATAATATTTGAACCAAGACGTTTGTCTTTCGGAAGAATGAAGTCGGGAAGCCACTATTGAAAGCTGCTTAAAACTATTCCGTTTGCAAAACTTGCATTTCAAAGCTACTCGATTTAAACAATTTTGCAAGGTATATGCTAAAGTAATTATTCACGTCACTGTCGGTGAATAATTGTTCAATAAACAAACACAGATACGCGCGGCAGGATTTTTCAATTTAGTCACTATACGCGTGTAAAAGGACTCCACGTACGTCAAGATTAGTACCCTTGCACCGCGCTTCGCGAGGTGGCCGAGGGGATTATATAGCTAGGCTCGCTATCCGGGCTGTATGCTAAATGACGCGCGCTGATTGGCTGCCTAGCCGTGCAATAAGTTTTTCGTACAGATTGGCTAGTTTTGGCGGGAAAATTTCCGAGCTGATTTGAAAAAAAACAAACCAGATTCAGGTACCTTTTACCGAAGATTTATAAAAACAAATAAGGGACAAAGAAGTTGAATGTTCTCAACAATAATTTTAAGCAGAAAACTAGATGAATAGATGCCAAAAACCACGAAGTAACAGGTAAAAACAAGTCAGTCAACCTAAGCCGTTAACTCACGAACACAAAGCTTCGTTAAAAGCGATGAAAAAAGAAGCCAAAAGTCATATAATAAATTCCTTATTAACCTCGTTTCTTTGGTCTGTACGGGAAAGTATTTGCCCTCGGGTTTTTCTGCACAGACCTCGCTCATTCGTTGCTCGGTCTGTACGAAAACCTCAGACAAATACTTTCCCGTACAGACCTCACACTCGGTTAAAAAGTAAACAGTATATATATATATATATATACATATATATATATATATAGATAGATAGATAGATAGATAGATAGATAGATAGATACAGATATATATATATATATATATATATATATATATATATAGATAGATAGATAGATAGATAGATAGATAGATAGATACAGATATATATATATATATATATATATAGACAGATAGATAGATAGATAGATAGATAGATAGATACAGATATATATATATATATATATACATATAGATAGATAGATATAGATATAGATATAGATATAGATATAGATATATATATATATATATACTGACACAAATTATTCAAAAACTGTGAAAATTTTTCTCCCTAGTCACCGCGCGTGTAAAAGGACTCCACGCACGTCGAGATTAGTACCCTCGCACCGCGCTTCGCGCGGTGGGCGAGGGGATAAAGCAACTAGTGGGTCAAGTTAGGGTATAAGCAAGGCGGTAAAGCTTTTGAGACCCGCTTTTGAGACAGTTAGGTTACGGTTTTTGTTTGGGATAGGTGAGCCAGATAATCCGTCTTTAAATTTAAAATGTAGGAAAGAAAACAGGTAAAGGAACTGTCTCTTATTAAAGCGCTCAGTTACATATGTATATTAGTTTATATTAATCATTTGCGGCATCGCTTTCTCCTGAGGTTGAGCGGTTGAGTGCTCAAGGAAGGAATCATCGCACCGAGAAAAAGAAGAAGTGTTCGAAAGTGTTCCACATGACAATTTATCATATCATTCCTCAGAGGAAGTAATTGATTAAATTTCCTATCATCCGGGGAAGATTAGAGGAACTTTTACACATCTTCTCCATGGAAAAGATGAACTTAACTGCTAATTTTTTTCAATGTCATGGAATTACTTTGTAATCCTATAGTCGCCGAGAATTGTCAGAAGCCTAAGCTGAAAAGGGAGAGCATGAAGTGATATGCCTTTGATTCCTCAGCACTACCTTTTCCTGGAAATGAAGGGAAGCTTTGTCCTCTAATTTCCCTTCACGTCATTCATCAGGAACACAAACGATTTTGTTGTCTCCTAAATTTCCTTCATCTTGTTATGAAGGAAATTCGGTCAACTAAGGTGATATTTCCCTATGGCACGAGCGACGCTTTCTGCTTCTGTTTGGTCAGTATGACATCGTCTGCTATCTAATATGGCGTTCGACCAATTACGACAAACAAGGACAAGTAGTTCACAAACTCTTCGATGATTATTGTTTATTCTAAGATAGTTTCGTCGAATCCTTTTGAAAAGATCTTTTCACATTTACATCTTTTTGTTGGTGGTGGGTGTATTTATTTGCATGATCATATTGCATAAAAGAACATATGCTAAAGCGTGTTTTAAATACATCTACATTGAAAACATGTCATTTTCTTCATTGGTTGTAGACAAGATTGAATCAAGCTTTACTTGTACGGAATGATTTATCCAATAGAAATGATGCCGTAAGTGTAGCTGCCCTGGCTTTGTACGTATGAAGGCTTCACAGCAATGGCTTGCGCAAATCCAAGCCTTAAAACGTTCTTAGAATTTTTTCACAATTGAAAAACTGACGAATCTACACGTTCCCGTTTCCAAATTTTAATCTTACAACGTGTAGAGAATCATTATCAATAATACTCCAAAAACGTCCTTTAACAATTGCTATGTAATGATTACTTACTGTCTCAATCGTCATTTCTAGTTTGTTTGAATAAAAACTTGGTATTTCCGCCACATTGTATGCCCAGGAGACGTAGCTCAATAAAGGTGGATTAAATTTATTAAAATAATCATAGTTTGAGAAACAGTTTTTCAATATAGCAAGAATTCACACCTTAATAAATAATTAAGAGTCATGGATGTAGCCATGCTGGGCGGACCCACACGGCAAGAATTCTAACAGCCCGGCATTCGCGCTGATTTTATCAATTTCACCCAGCACATTATTGGCCAAAACAATTGCCAAAATATACAGTTTCTATCCGGCAGATATCGTTGTAATTTAATCCATCATCATCAAGCGACCTCACCCTCACCCTTGTCCAGATATCATATTGAAAATAAAATCAAGGTATTTTTACCCGGCACTTATTTTTCGTGGGCTACATCCCTGAGAGTGATTCGTCCCAAACAGAATAACAAACTCCTAGGCTTTGAAAACCCAATACAAAGAATTCAAAACTAAAATGAACTCACCTCCCAGAATTTTAAAGTCCAAAGATGTTTCATTTCTCCTTTCTGCTGCTGAGAAATAACAAAAAGACCTTTGGCAACACCTGGCTTCTCAATGTAACTGAATTCGTCAAAAACATCACCCCTTTGATTAAGCTTTGACGAACTAATACGAACAGTCGTCTGTGACTTGATGTCTGAATCAATGACCTTAAAGTCAACATGAAGATCCCTGTTGGTGTACATTTTCTTCACAGCACCACTGTCGCACTCCTTATAGTGCTTCTTGTTTATCAAGTCATGTGCCTGAGATTTTTCGTAAGCTGTGCTGTAAACTTCGTCAGTCATGAATACTACACGAGTGTCAAAATGCTGTTGAAAAGCCGGTATTCGTTTAAAAAGAGCAACGGAATAGGTTTGGAATCGGCAGTTCAAAGAGTCCAGGATCCTTCCAGGAACGTTAAATCTTGATCTGACGGTGGCATAGCGACAAAATGAACTCAAAGTTATTTCATACGTATTAACATCCGGTTGGTGCAACGAAACGTCGTCCGTAACGTCTTTCCAGGCAATAAAACCATCAACGTTTCGAGTGCCATGGAGTACAAACACATGCCCTCCTGAAATGCCTGGAAACCTGAGGTATGCTGGCGGGTCAAACACAGTACCAGGTGGTTCAAGTTTAATAACGCGTTTAATTTTAACATCACCCACTGTTATATTTGAATGATGAAGCTGTGATTGGTATGGCGTTACATCTTCAAGAGTGATCTTTATCTTTACTTCATCTTTCAGGCTATTTGGAGGTACTTTTAGAAAAACATCGTCCACCCACACGTCACGTCCATCTCGTCCGATAACATTAGTAACTCGGCAGGTATTGCCTGCAACAAAAATGATTTTAGCTACCAATCGTTCATAACCGGACAATTTAAAATATGCAAATTAGATTTATCAACAAATTTTAATCGATTTTGAATATGATTTTGAATTGGTTCAATAATTTAAAATTCGTATAGAAATATCTGGGATCTAAAGATAAATTAAAAATACATTTCGGAACGACCTTTTCTACTGTGTCATGGCCTTTCGGCTGAAAATGATGATGCAACTGTGCAATTCATGAAAAAAATGTTGGTTTGTTCGATAAAATTCGCCTAGCAGGAAACATCTTTAATGCTTTTTACTAGAGGAATTTCTTCTTCACACAAAACCAGTGTTTCTTTTGTCCAAAGGCCATTTTCCAACAGGCATTTATTTGTTCTTATCTTTTCCCCTTGAAACGAGCAACAGATCGACCTTCGCTGACAAAGAAACAGCAGTTCAGTTGCCTTCAAAACAAAATTTAGTTTCGAAAGAGGTGGACTTGAATTTTGCAGTTCTTCTATCGAGTTTCATGGCATCCAGCCACTATCAAGCGAGGAATATTCTTGCCATTTAGTATGTTTACTTTGGTGAAAGTAAACTTGCAAGTATACTTTATAACACGACGCCATCGTCGGGGCGAGGGGTTGTTAGTATTCTCTGGAAAAACATAAAACAATTTGCACTGTCATCGACGGATACGATTTATGTAACAGTAGAGGGCTAATTCGATGCAAGAAGCTAAAAGTAAGTTAAATTGAAAAATGCACAATATATGTATAGTCTTTAAAAAAAGGTTTTACATATCCTTTTGAAATCTAAACGTACGAAACACAGAGTTAGCAATATAACGTAATACGAGAAAAAAAAGCAACTTTTCGCTGAAGAATAGTTCAGAATTTAACAGTTCCCTCCCTTTGAAATTTGTCTTAAAATGAAGTTTTGTATTCTTTCGCCAGTTAAAATTAAAATTATCCATGAGAAAAGCGCCTTAGACCACTCAGCTAATGACACGACAATCCTACAGCTGATTCATATTATATTTTTTTTTTATTTAAATTGTTAGTCAATATGTTTTCATAATAACTTCGTATTTGGTAAACTAATATGTTTATCACTACAACTGGAATTAACTCACAATGGAAATTTAAATTGTTACTTTTCGTCACTACACAAGTTGCTATAAGTAAGAAATTAAAAATTTCTATTACATCTTATCCACCTCACTTCGAATATTTTAACTCATTATCAATAGAAATTTGTAATCTCATTAAAACTAAGTCGAAAGTGCAAATTACTACGGTTTGACAACTTTAATCAATCTAGAAAACAAGTTAAACGATGGGCCAGTTTTATACCAAGTGTCCTTACGCTCGTTAGAACATTGACGGCTAGAAAATTCATTGATCTTTTTTAAGAGTTTTAAACGAAGAAGACCAATTTAAATCCCTAATTTTTTAAGCCTCGTATTATTCCGTTTGAGATGAAGTTATATCGTTATAACTTAGCACAGAATTCTGGCAATAGTATCTGTTTGTATTATTCCTTTTCTGGTATTTGGAACCGGTTAACATGATACGTAATCGATACAATATAAGCGACTGAACTGTATGGGATTTACTGTGGCTTGCCTTGTATATCCTGTACAGTTCGGACGCGAAGTTCTTTGTTACTTAAAATACGAGTACATTTAAAAGGCCATGTTTCCCCGCTATCTTGAATTCAGGAAATTCTAATGCAGATAATCGAAGGTAGCATTTATGTAAATCAGGACAACTCTGCATCCGATTTACAGCACACTAATTAAAAGCCAATTTCTGTGTATTTCCTAGATGAATTATTAATAGTATATTTTAATTCTTGTTAAAACTGCTTTACTTTCATGCCTATTTCTCAAGTACATTAATCAATCTGATCAAATTGGTTGCCATTGTGGCAACTGCATATAATTTAGTGTAACATTGTTGTAATTGACGTAATGGGGTTGATAAATAATGACCTGCACACACATTGTTGTAAGTGGAGTGAATAGTAATGTTGATAGATATTGACCAGTAGAAGGGAGATATAAGGGTACGCACGAATGATAATAAGACAGACTTAGACTAGACCTCAAGGTGTTCGTGTCCGTTTTACTCTAAGTTCGGCCCGTTACAAATTTGGTGGCAGCGGTCGGATAGAACTTCGAAGATGGCGACAGCAATTTTACCTTCGAAATTTGAACGTTTCGATTTAATAACTTGGCTTCGTAAATACGACGCTTGCGCGGAGGCAAATGGATGGAACGTAGATGCAAAAATCAAAAAATTTCCAGCTTTCCTTCGTGGTGAAGCAGCTAGCCACTTTTACGCACTCGACGAAGAAAGTCGCGAGACATATGCCGATGCTACAAAAGCTTTAAAGGAAGCCATGTGTCTTCCAGCGTGCAAAGAAGTACTTTACGCTGAGTTCGAAGCGAGATTACTGGGACCAGGGGAGGACTCCTCAGTTTATAAGTGAGAATTAGAGCAAATTCTTGTGAAGGCCGAACCAAATATCGATGCTGGAGCGAAGACAGCGCTATTGACGAGACAATTCATGAAAGGTTTGCCAAAAAAACATTAGATTAAAATTATTGGAAAGTGACCCAACGCCAGATCTCCCCAAAATGGTTTCGTTCGTCCAAAGATACTGAGCCATTCAAGATTTCACGGACCAAAACAATGACATTCGTGGTGCTGGTGTGGAGAGTGAAAGGAGTGGCGAAGACATGGCTAGTTTGGTTGCGTTAGTCTCGGACATCGCCGTCCATCAAAAGAGTTTAGAAGAGAAGCTCTCAAAAACTGAACGGGATGGTAATCCGGTTTCGGTGAGGAATCGAAGAAATAAAAAGTGCTTAGTTTGTAAAAGGATGGGCCACATCGCCAGGGAGTGTTGGTATAACGATCGAAGCCAAAGTCAGAGCCACACGACGGACTACAGAAACAGATGTGACGAATGTCAGGGATACGGACATTTTGCCAAGGACTATGCGAATCATTTAAACTCCCAACGGGCGATTCGATAAGTGAAATCGCAGATCGCCATGTGGTAAGTTGTGACAATCAAAGTTACAGTGATTATTCAAATGTTTCTTTACCGACACAACCTTTTATTAAGTGTTTTATAGATAACGTAGAAGTACATGCACTAATTGACACTGGTTCGATGATAACATTTATTAGCAGTAGAATCCATAACATTATTGATTTTGATAGAACGTTAATTAATAATGCCGTAAAAGAACGCTGTGCATCTATTACCGGGGGTAGCTTAAATATTCTTGGACATCTCAACGTCCATGTAAGGTTTCCCAAAAGTAAAAATGCGCACGAGGGACGGTTTCTTGTTAGCGATAACATCAGTTACGACTGTGTGTTAGGGTGGGACTTCCTTAAACAGAATAAATTGAGTTTACAGGCTAATTTCGATAGTGGTAATAGCTCCTATTACCTTACGGGGGCTCACGGGCGGACTAAAGTGATTGCATATTCCGTACCCAAAGGGGAGCCGGTATCTGGCATGACTGAGGCGAGAAATGTCCATACTGGGGGAAAGTCGGAAACATGTGTGTGTGTGTGTGGGGGGGGGGGGGGGAAGGACGATTCAACTCTTCTTATCTAGTCGCGTATGCACGCTGATATTGCTGTAGTTTTAGATCAAAGCATTGCCGTGCCTGCTAGAACCGAGATGATTCTGGAGGGTAGATTAGTAAAGTCAGCAAAGGCAGAAGCAGGTATTATAGCGCCATTTAGTAATACCGGTAATTATGACGCAGGTAATGGAATACATGTGGCTCAAACGGTAGTTTGCCCCAAAAGTAAAAATGTTTTTCTTAGAGTCATAAATGCTCAGAGTGAACCGATCAAGCTAACTTTTGGTATCAAAGTGGCCCCATTTAGTCTGTTAGTCCACTCCCACAGCAAGACTAGCAGTGCGAGTTGCGGTGTAAAAATGAATAATCCGAAGGACAGTACAAACTGGTTCGAAGAGGTTATTAACGGTGATTTAGATCAGGAAGGTAAAGACAGTGTTCTCGCGGTATTGTCTAAATTTGAAGACGTATTTGACGCGACATTAGGTCATACAGATGTGGTAACACATACCATTGACACATGTAATTCCACCTCAATTAAACATCGCCCGCGTCGTTTGCCTTACGCGTTTCGAGCTGAGGCTGACAGACAAATCAAAGAAATGTTAGCACATGGCATAACACGTCCAAGTACCAGCCCTTGGGCAAGTCCCATTGTATTAGTGAAAAAACGGTCAGGGGACCTTCGTTTTTGCATGAACTATCGGAAATTGAACGAGGTTACACTTAATGATTCGCACTCAATCCCAAACATTGCGGATATTTTAGATTCTCTGGGAGATGCGACATATTTTTCAACTCTAGATCTCCGCAGTGGGTACTGGCAAATACCTGCTGCCCCACGTGATAGGTCGAAAACTGCTTTCGTGACAAGTTCGGGTCTTTTTGAGTTTAACCGCATGAGTTTTGGTTTAAAAACAGCACCAGCCACTTTTCAACGTGCTATGGAAATCGTCCTGGCAGGCTTAACGTTCGAAATATGTCTGCGTTATCTGAATGATGTTATTTGTTTTGGACGCATCCTTGCTGAGCATAATGACATATTAAGAACGGTACTCGACAGGTTCCGACAGCATAATTTGTGCGTTAAATTAGAGAAATGTCGGTTTGCGGAAACAAAAATTGCGTTTCTAGCCCATACTGTTTCCAAGGAAGGGATAAGCCCTGATCCGCCGAAGGTCGAGACCGTAAAAAACATTACCGCCCCAACATGTCTAAAAGAACTACGGTGTTTCTTAGGACTAGCCAGTTATTATCAGCGTTTTATTACGAATTTTGCTACTATCGCGGCGCCTTTGACAAAACTCACAACTAAGGCCACACCTTTTCACTGGTCTGACGGGTGTGAACATTCTTTTACCGAACTTAAGCGTAAACTCTGCTCCGCACCATTAGCTAATCCGAAATTTGATCGCGAATTTACTCTTTACACAGACGCGTCGGATCATCGGATGTTGGCCTAGGCGTTGTTCTCTCCCAGCGCGATGACAGTGGTTTAGAAAGAGTTATTACATACGGTTCTCGCAGCCTTACGCCACGCGAACAGAAGTATGCCACCACTGAGAAAGAGGTTTTGGCAATTCATTACGGAACTCAATACTTTCGTATTTACCTTTTAGGCCGCAAATTCACAATAGTCACTGACCATAACGCTCTCCGTTGGCAAAATACCATGGAATCAAAGGGGCGGCTAGCACGGTGGTTAATGGTCTGCAAGAGTTTGAATTTTCAGTACAACATAGACTGGGTAAATCTTATTGTAATGCCGACGCTTTATCTCGCTTAGTGACCAACACGCGTAAAGAAACCAACGAAACTCTAACTACCTACGTAGCGTCCACGGTATTGACCGATTTGACAGCGAAGGCAAAGCGCCTTACCATCGCGCCGTTTAACTACGTGCTCGCACTATTGTTTTTGTTTTGGAATCTCATTGACTGGGCTGTAAATTTCGTTTCCTTTCACAAAAACTCAGTGAATTCGCAACTTAATGCTGCCGCGCCAGTATTTCAACCAATAACCCAACCGGCTGAGACTATATCTGCGTCTCAAAGTGACAATATCAACTCCATTACAGTGCTTTCGACTATACGTTTGCATGAAGCGCAACGGCAGGACGAATGTATTTCACAGATTATTCAATTGAAACTCCAAAAGAAACCTAGACCCGATATCACAGAATGGGCAGATGATCCAGTTCTCAAAAATTTTTGGTGTAATTACGATCGATTGTTTATATACAATGGCTCACTAGTACGTTCTCGCCACAAACAATACATCTACCCTGATCATGCAATTGTTATTCCGCAATCTTTAGTGCCTCAAATACTGGATGGTATGCATGACAATCCATCATGTAGTCATCTCGGCTTTGCCAAAACAGAAGAGCGAATTCGCGAGAGGTTTAACTGGTCAAATCTGCGTGCCTCAGCGCAATTTCACATCCAACACTGCATATATTGCCAGCGCCGTAAGTCGCCACCCACTCCGGATAAAACTCCAATGAAGACGATTGATGTGGGTGAGCCCTTCATTATTTGGGCGTTAGATTATATGGGACCTGTTCCAGATACCGCGCGAGGAAACAAGTATATACTTGTTGTCATGGGCCACTTTACTAAGTGGTGTGAGGTGTTCCCCACGAAAGACCAAAAAGCTTCGACGGTTGCTGACTGCTTAATATCCAAAGTCTTTTCACGTTTTGGGCCACCACTTGTACTCCATTCGGATCAAGGGTCGAGCTTTGAAAGTACGTTGATGCACGAAATTTGTATTATCATGGGCATCACTAAAAAGCGCACAACAGCATATCAACCCCGCTGTGATGGCCAAGTTGAGCGGCAAAATCGCACGTTACAAGATATGCTTGGCAATTATGTGTCCAATAGAGCTGATGATGGGGATTTATTGTTAGATCCCGTTCTTTTCGCATACAATACCAGCAAACACGACTCTACTGGATTTTCCCCCTACGAATTAGTTTTTGGGAAAATTCCTCGCATGCCTCTAGAGCTAGAATTCGGGGTAACAGTTACCAATCCTGCTACCCAAACAGAGTACGCACAGCGTGTTAGAACGACCCTACAGAATGTAAGGCAGATAGCAAAAGAGAATTTAGACAAAGTGAGGTCAGTCAGGCATCCCAATCATGATAATGATAAATGGACACCGTATGTAGTAAGTCAGACAGTTTGGGTAAAACGTCCACAGACAGGAAAATTTGGCAGGAAAAATGGATAGGACCGTACAAGGTAGTAAACAAGCTGGGAGTAACTTATCGCGTGCGGTCGAATGATGGAAAAGTAAAGGTAGTTCATCACGACAACCTTAAGTTAGGCTATATACCACTTGACAGCAGCGTTGCCACCGGGTAATTGAGAAAATCCCCAGATCACCCCGGAGAAAAACCCCAGAATTGAAAGAAAAACCCCAGATCGGAAACCGTGGGTTTGAACAGTTGGGGACTGGGGCGAAAAATTATTTTAATACATTTACTTTGCTGATTTCAGTATTTGAAAATTGAAACTTTCGTAAAAATGAATAGAACTTATGAAAATACATTATAGTAAAGAGCACAAAACATGAAAAGGAACTCTAAAGCAAACATTTAGCAAGAATTTCTAATGTATTAAATCAAATGTCATCGTATTCATCTGGCATAACATTAACGTCATATACATGAATGACATCTTCCTCCTTCTGTGCCCCCAGTTTCTCAAGATATCGCCGTCGACAATATCCACATCGTACATCTTCAATAAGTTTCTTCGATGTCTCCCATGTGTGGCACACTGTTCCCTCACGAGCAATAGCTTGCTTAGCCAACAGTCTGTTGTCCAAAGTTGCAGCGTGGAGCCTATTTGTTGCCGGGGTCTTGATCATGTTGACTTGCGAGAATACCCTCTCGACACAAGTAGATGAATGCGGCAAGACCAAAAGGTTGTACATAAAGGTGCCAAGAAGCTCAAACTTTGTTAAGTTGTTGCCATCTTTCACAGCCCGCAGTTCATCCCAGAATTCTGTTGGGGAATCACTCATGTTCTTGAGAGAAGCCTTGGCATACAGTATGTCTTGCCATTGGTCATCAAGCTTATCTAGGTTTTCTTCGGATACCAAAGATGGGAAATGCACTGCTAGTGGGATAATCGAAGGTAATGATCTGTCAGTTAACAAAGCCTCTTTTGGGTCGAGAGCTGACAACATAGCAGTAACACAATCACTTTGTAAGGTGAACCTCTCCTTCATTTCATTGCATAATTGAATAAGAAAAGTACGGCAGTCTTGCCTGAAACGTTGTTCTTGGTCAGCCAAAGGCTCTCTCGCGCACATTGCCAAACACCTTCCTCCAAGGTGCAATTCCTTAATAGGCTTGTAGAGCTCTGCGTTGTTAGGATCGATCTCGCTCACTGGCCTGGTTTTGATCACGTTATCTTGAATAAGCATGGCCAAAATGCTCCTGTACTCATTCGAGATAGTACTGTACAAGGTATGCAATTTGAAATGCGCAGATTGAAATTCAATATTCAATTTGTCAATCTTTATCAAAATGTAATTGAGAAACAAAAGCATGTGCTTTGTTCCCGCTGTTCTCATCGTTTGATAGATCTTGGCAGCTCCGTCGACACGATCGGATGGGGACTCAGACTGAAAGAAGAGCGCCAATGCCTCCCATTGCTCCAGAATTCTGGCAATGACTTGACCACGGGACAGCCATCGAGTCTGCGAAAGTTAGAGAACTCTATGACGTGGTGCATCTACGACGTCCTGGATTAGGTGGAATTGGTGCTGTCTTTTGCTGCTTCTAGCAAAGTAGCAGCACACATCTTTAACAAACGATTCCAGCCAAGAAGGGAGATGCTTACTTGCGTGGTTTGCGCACAAGGAGAAGGAGTGGCAAACACATCCAAGGACAAAAACACCAGGGAAATCTGCTTTCAGACGAGTTTAAAATCCTGTAGTTGCACCATCATTACTGAGCAATTATCGCTTCCAAACCCAACAATATTCTTCAGAGGGATTGATTTTTCTTGAAGGAGGCCCTTGACAGTAGCGTACATACTTTCAGCAGAGCTATCTTCAACTTCAATTGCCGCTAGTAAGGCGTCTGTTACTTTCGTATTGTGGTAAAATCGTGCCACGATGGCAAGAATTTGGGAGACGGAAATGTCGGTGGATTAATCTATGATGATAGAGAACTTATTGTCCATGCAAATTGAAGATACTGACTCAACCTCTTCCCTAGCGATTCCCTCTTGCATCGTCTTCTTGATCTTGATTTTCTGCGCAATCTTGCTATCTGGAAACATTTTTTCATCAATTCACTCAAGTGATCGGCTTGAAGGAAAGGCATTCTATGCTCGGCCATAAACCCAGCTAGCAGGACTTCGGCACTTGCGGTCATTTCTTCGGTATTCGATTTTGTTGGTTTTTTAAAAAAAGAACTGACTTGCAGTTTGTTTTGTTTTGCTTTGAATGTATTGACATGCTTTCTCGTGGCTTTATGTCTCATTAAATCTGTCTTATTTGCATCCTTTAACTTGTATTCACACACTGAACAAAATGCACCAGATTTATTTATTGGGTCTTTTGCAAGCCAGTCTTTTAATTCTGGATCCTGTAGCCATGCATCACAGAAAGTTTGCTTGTACCACGTTTTTGCTTTTTTTGTTGAAGGGCCAAGCAGGGCTTCCCCTGTAGAGTAGCTTTTATTTTTTTCGGATGACATTATTAAAAACACGTGAAAGAGTAAGATGATTGACATATTGGCATTGCGTGCGTCTGCGGCACGCAAAACCAGCAGTAATTTTTTGGTATACTTTATATAATCAAATCGTAATTTTTTAGTATGATGATAAATATACACGTTGGACACCAAGTGCCCCGAAATTATACCTGATTCTTAAAATCATAAAAAATTATGATCTTATGGAAAAACCCTAGATTTCATGACAAAAACCCTAGAACCCCAGGTTGAAGTACAAAACCCCAGATCTGGCGTAAAAACCCTAGGCGTGGCAACGTTGTTTGACAGCGGGCAAGTTGTCTCCGCAGGACGTGAGTCCGGCGATTTTACGATTGTACACAGCTTGCCTCAACACCCAGTCCTACCAAACCCCCCTCATCGGCTACGAGGTGAGCACCCCATAGGAAAACGTTATGACCTTCGGCCGCATATACGTCCTCCTTTGCGTTATTCTTACGACACTTCTTAGTTATATAAGTATAGCAATTTACATCTGCACAACTTTGCAAAATAGATTAATAGGTGTTTTCGGGGACGAAAACTTACGTGGGGGAAGAATGTTACATTGTTGTAATAAAGACTTCAAGTAAACGACAAATTTCTTTATTGCATACATGTTTCGGCAAAACTCATGCCATCTTCAGTGCAAATGATAACAGGTTATTTACAAGGGATATTTATATGTGACCTGATAAACATTACAAGCGTATGACTCATCTAATACAAATTCTCACACATGTGTGTCAGAATGATTAATTACAAGGGTGTGACTAGTTAACGGAGGTGGTGGGCGTTGAAAGCGAGATGTAGAATAATTAATGAGGTGTGGCAGAAAAAAACAGTTAAGAAGAAGACGAAAAAAAAAAAAAAAAAAAAACAAAATAAAGGAAAAAAAAAATTTAAAAAATTATATATATGTGCATATTGGAATTATAAGCTAAACATGGTGTTAAGATGATGGACTTGAACATTAAGTTCGGGTTTGAGTTTCTTAATATGTAGCGCTTCTTTGAGTTTAAGAGAAAGGACAGATTTATGAGAGTCTATGATTTTAAAGCATGAGGAGTTATACTGAAGTTTGCAAGCAGAGGATTTTTGAAGGTGTTTGAATATGTGAGAATGTTTGTCAGTTTGTGTGTGCTGATTAATCCGAATGGTGAGGTGACGAGTGGTTTCGCCAATGTAAAGGGAATTACATCCCACACAAGTAAACTGATATACCACATAAGATTTAAGCTCTCCAGGAATCGGGTCTTTAAAACTAAAAAGATTCTTAATTTTGTATGGTGAAAAAGCATTTGTGATCTCTAGGTCGGTGCATAACCGTTGTATAAGTGACTTGAGTTTGCGTTGTGTTATTTTGAGTAAAAGCCGGTGTATGGTAGTTTGAAGTAGCGTGTATTTCGTTTGTCATCTTCTGTGTGTTTTGTTTGGTCAGACTGGCTTGGTTCTTCGTTGTATTGACTGATGACTTTGTGTATTATGTGGAAAGGAAATGAGTTACGTTTAAGAGTAAAAATAAGTTTGTTGAGATCTTCTTTGAAGCCGGTTTCCGTGTTATTTATTTTACGGGTCCTATCAATTAGTGTTTTTATTAATCCTATCTTATAAATCATGGGTAAGAAACTCCAAAAATTCATGAGCAGACCGGTGTATGTTTGTTTGTGAAAAGTAGTTGTAGTGCAGGTGTTTGTTGATTTGGTTACCAAAACATCTAAGATTGGAAGTTTACCATTTTTCTCCTTTTCAAAAGTAAATTTGATGTTAACATGTTGACGGTTTAAATAATCGAGAAAGAGCATAGCGTCGTGCTCATTGTGAAAAACCCAAAAAGTGTCGTCAACATATCTACGATAAAATAAAACACGAGTTTCGTCGTAATTTTCTAACCAAAGTTGCTCATGGTAACCCATGAAGAGGTCGGCTAGTACTGGCGCTAAAGGAGAACCCATAGCTACTCCGTCAACTTGATCATAAAATAAACCATCAAATAAAAAATGCGTCTGTGATGTAACAAATAGAAACAATTGTTTGAGATCTTTTCTGTTGATAGGGAAGTCAGGGTTGTCATCGAAAATTAAATTTACAGCGATGTCAATAGTTTCTTGTAAGGGAATGTTGGTAAAAAGACTTTCTACATCGAAAGATATTAGAAAATTGTTATTGAGGTCTAAGTTGCTTATTTCTTCAACAAGAGAAAAAGAATCCTTAGTCGTGTGTTTGTCTGGTATGAGAGATGACAGCATGGAAAATAAATATTTGGCTAATTTGTAGTTGTAAGCGTTAATGGAAGATACCATGGGTCTAAGAGGAGGAGCTGAGTTAGGTTCTCGTTGTTTATGCAGTTTAGGTAAACCGTAAAACCTAGCTGGTTGTGAGCCTTTGTGAAAGATGTTGTAATAGGTGTTATCATCTAAACAGCCTTGGTTTTTTAGTTTTCTAAGCAGACGCTGTAGTTTAGCTTCTCTGAAGAGTATGGGATCCTTATCTAAGTGTTTGAATTTAGACTGATCACTAATTATACTGTTACAAGAGTTTTTATATACCTGACGGTCCATGATTACGACTCCGTTCCGTTTATCAGGTCTTATAACAATGATGTCTTTATTTTTACTAATGTTCCGTAGGATATTGTATTTCTTAAGGTCAGATGAAGTAGGGAGTTACGTTTCATCCTATCGCCCGACTCCATCTGACCTTAAGAAATACAATATCCTACGGAACATTAGTAAAAATAAAGACATCATTGTTATAAGACCTGATAAACGGAACGGAGTCGTAATCATGGACCGTCAGGTATATAAAAACTCTTGTTACAGTATAATTAGTGATCAGTCTAAATTCAAACGCTTAGATAAGGATCCCATACTCTTCAGAGAAGCTAAACTACAGCGTCTGCTTAGAAAACTAAAAAACCAAGGCTGTTTAGATGATAACACCTATTACAACATCTTTCACAAAGGCTCACAACCAGCTAGGTTTTACGGTTTACCTAAACTGCATAAACAACGAGAACCTAACTCAGCTCCTCCTCTTAGACCCATGGTATCTTCCATTAACGCTTACAACTACAAATTAGCCAAATATTTATTTTCCATGCTGTCATCTCTCATACCAGACAAACACACGACTAAGGATTCTTTTTCTCTTGTTGAAGAAATAAGCAACTTAGACCTCAATAACAATTTTCTAATATCTTTCGATGTAGAAAGTCTTTTTACCAACATTCCCTTACAAGAAACTATTGACATCGCTGTAAATTTAATTTTCGATGACAACCCTGACTTCCCTATCAACAGAAAAGATCTCAAACAATTGTTTCTATTTGTTACATCACAGACGCATTTTTTATTTGATGGTTTATTTTATGATCAAGTTGACGGAGTAGCTATGGGTTCTCCTTTAGCGCCAGTACTAGCCGACCTCTTCATGGGTTACCATGAGCAACTTTGGTTAGAAAATTACGACGAAACTCGTGTTTTATTTTATCGTAGATATGTTGACGACACTTTTTGGGTTTTTCACAATGAGCACGACGCTATGCTCTTTCTCGATTATTTAAACCGTCAACATGTTAACATCAAATTTACTTTTGAAAAGGAGAAAAATGGTAAACTTCCAATCTTAGATGTTTTGGTAACCAAATCAACAAACACCTGCACTACAACTACTTTTCACAAACAAACATACACCGGTCTGCTCATGAATTTTTGGAGTTTCTTACCCATGATTTATAAGATAGGATTAATAAAAACACTAATTGATAGGACCCGTAAAATAAATAACACGGAAACCGGCTTCAAAGAAGATCTCAACAAACTTATTTTTACTCTTAAACGTAACTCATTTCCTTTCCACATAATACACAAAGTCATCAGTCAATACAACGAAGAACCAAGCCAGTCTGACCAAACAAAACACACAGAAGATGACAAACGAAATACACGCTACTTCAAACTACCATACACCGGCTTTTACTCAAAATAACACAACGCAAACTCAAGTCACTTATACAACGGTTATGCACCGACCTAGAGATCACAAATGCTTTTTCACCATACAAAATTAAGAATCTTTTTAGTTTTAAAGACCCGATTCCTGGAGAGCTTAAATCTTATGTGGTATATCAGTTTACTTGTGTGGGATGTAATTCCCTTTACATTGGCGAAACCACTCGTCACCTCACCATTCGGATTAATCAGCACACACAAACTGACAAACATTCTCACATATTCAAACACCTTCAAAAATCCTCTGCTTGCAAACTTCAGTATAACTCCTCATGCTTTAAAATCATAGACTCTCATAAATCTGTCCTTTCTCTTAAACTCAAAGAAGCGCTACATATTAAGAAACTCAAACCCGAACTTAATGTTCAAGTCCATCATCTTAACACCATGTTTAGCTTATAATTCCAATATGCACATATATATAATTTTTTAAATTTTTTTTTCCTTTATTTTGTTTTTTTTTTTTTTTTTTTTCGTCTTCTTCTTAACTGTTTTTTTCTGCCACACCTCATTAATTATTCTACATCTCGCTTTCAACGCCCACCACCTCCGTTAACTAGTCACACCCTTGTAATTAATCATTCTGACACACATGTGTGAGAATTTGTATTAGATGAGTCATACGCTTGTAATGTTTATCAGGTCACATATAAATATCCCTTGTAAATAACCTGTTATCATTTGCACTGAAGATGGCATGAGTTTTGCCGAAACATGTATGCAATAAAAAAATTTGTCGTTTACTTGAAGTTTTTATTAGCACTTGTGCTTCTACGATCTTATGGAAACATTGTTGTAATTGTCGTAAGGGGGTTGATAAATAATGACCTGCACATGCATTGTTGTAATTGGAGTGAATAGTTATGTTGACAGATATTGACCAGTAAAAGGGAAATATAAGGGTACACACGAATGATAATAAGACAGACTTAGACTGGATCTCAAGGTGTTCGTGTCTGTTTTGCTCTAAGTTCAACCAGTTACAGATATTTATAAAGTATATAAATAACTGACAAGGTACACACATTAAAATATAAGTTGTGAGTTAACAGTTGTTAGACTGTTAGAATAATTGATTCCGATACAGGAAGACCATAATTTCCCTCACTTAACAAATTTTCAAACCAACAATCTAATTAGGCGAAATATCTTAAGTTTATCCGAAAATCGTTTTAAAGCACGACAAAAATTAACAATTAGAACTCACAAGTTCTCAATAATCTTGTACCTCCGCCCCATACTAGAGAGCATTAGAGAAATGTATGCGATAAACAGCTTTCGAAGGAAAAATTAAAAAAATAGGTTAACTTTGGTGAAGTGAATTTGAGTTCATAATAAACAAAAATTATAAAAAAGCCAAAAAAAATT
Organism: Heliopora coerulea; assembly: GCA_030142905.1. Taxonomy (NCBI): domain Eukaryota; kingdom Metazoa; phylum Cnidaria; class Anthozoa; order Scleralcyonacea; family Helioporidae; genus Heliopora; species Heliopora coerulea. Next base: position 691,537 of record JASJOG010000080.1, on the reverse strand, counting down.
TAAAAAAATAAGATTAGAACAAAAAGAAAAAAACAATAATGAGAACAAACCTAAGTCGCTTGATTGGCTTGAATCTGGAACTTTAGAAATGGCAAATAAGCATTACAGATCTTTGGACAACTCGTCTACTAAAACGTTTCACCGAAACTGATTAATTTTTTTGCATTTTGATTGTCGGTCACCAAATTTACGTTATAACTAAACTCGATCTTTCCTGGTTTGCACTCTTTAAACAAAAACTTTTATGAATAATTACATTTCACAGCTTCAGAAATATATGAACAAACATCCTCATAATTATAATTATGTGTGTCGAGATCAAACTTTGAATTAGTTGTGCTGTTTTGTGCATTAGTTATGCAGTATCGTGACCCAATAGCACTACTCATAGGTAGATATTCAAACAAGATTTTGTTTAAACAGTCCAGACAAGGCGCGAAGCCAGGGTTTATCTTGGAGGTGTCAATGTCGAGCAACTTCTGCTACCAGTAATTTTCAACTCTCCCAAAATGTGCTGTCTTCTTATAGACTAGTTTATTCCATACATGTAGGAGAGTTATCTGAACGTAATGGCAAACGCGAGCGCGGCTTGCTGCCGTACCTTTTAAAACCATTCGTTAAGTCTATTTCACTTCTTGGTAAAGCGTTCTCCTTAAAGATGTTGATAATAATGCTTGGTAAATTGTGGATAATATCGAGCGTAAGATCATCAGGTTTTCGTGCTGTTTACACTCGATGGCCTGAAAGTGCTTTCTGTCCTACAGTCGACATACGTCAGCGATTAATGTTTGTTGAATTTCGTTCAATATCTTGTTGACAACTGCCCAAACATTCACATCTTCATTTCAGCATTTCAGATAATACGTATCGACAGCTTACCACTGCTCTAAGAGTGGTTTCAAACTCGCAAATCAAAGCTTGGGATATTGTAATACTGCTTTTTGACTCTTTAATGAATTGAAAACTAAAGCTCGTTGTAGCTATGGGAGGAGTTTGACCTCCCTAAGTCCCTCCTCTTGGCTGCACCACTGGTCAAGACAATACTTATTACAAGTCAACTATTGTCTACCAAAGAACAGATTTTTTCGGGAGTTTTTTTAAAGATTTTCGGAGTTTTGTTAACAAACTTTACCCGGCGTTAGCGTCATCATTGTCAGGACTAACTGGACATTAAATATTTACAAACATTCAATTCAAAAATCTTCTGAGGAACAACGAAGTGATAATAACCACAAGCACGAAGTTTTTCCGAAACTCTCATCGGTTCTTCCAAAAGCCAGGAGGTTTAATAAGTTTAAATTAAACACTAGTATGTGGTGGCCTACATGAAAGTTCACTATTAGTAAACGTTTTGCTCTACTAACACCCCCAAAAGTTCTGAGGAAATTATTTCTGAAACTTATTTCCCCTATCGTAGCGGTTTGGTCTTATTTTCTATCAGTTGTTTAAATAATTTGAACTGTTTCAACTAACATAAGTGATCTTTTGCGTTGTTTCATTCAAAAGCAATTATCGCTTTCGCTCCTGGTATTTACAGAACCTTTCTGTTTTTCTTCACCAGTTTATTGCTATGTTTCTCTACTTTATTTTATTTTTGCATTTTCCAGTAGTGACTGTTTGAGTTCATTTGTAGTCACAAGTTTAAATTTAAATGCTTTCCTCAACCTGGCAACTTTGATACCAGTGCCTAGATTTGCTGCACACGGCATACTTAAGTGAACTGCAATCCACGTATATAAACCTGCATTTCCTTATAAAAACAAAGCAACGCCAGACGAGATTTGTACCTTCGCGCGGTGTGTGAGGGGAGTAATTTAATTTTCGAATTCAAATGTTTAGTCATTTCTTACAGTTGATTTTGATACAAAAAGAGGATTTCAGACTTGGGAACTTAAACAAGATGAATTCAGCGCACTTTCAATTCCAGCAAAGATTTGTTTGAAAAATTTGCATCCCACAAATTTCTGCGACGAAATTGTTTTTTCGAAAGCGTTTTCTGACGCTGACTCAAGGCCTGAACATTGAAAATGTCTTCCCCTATGTTTTTTATTGACATTTTTGTGGAGATTTTTACCGAGCAAGCTCATCATTCTCTTTAATTTATCTCATTATGGAATTGTGTTAAGAACAAACTGGTTTGTGTCTATTGGCTTAATCCTATCTGGGCTGGGGTATTTTCCCTCCTAGGAAGACTGATAGGGCGATTCGGCCCCCTCACAATAATTTCATTAATATTATGTCTATTTCAATGAAACTCGGCAGAAATATTGAATATGCAATGCTCTACAAAATTAAATATTACTTCGTTCCACATATTTGATGACGTCATAATACGTCACACAACTATTGCTTTTACCTGTGTTGTTTAATGCCGTTTTTTCGGCTCGTATTTCACAACATAATTATCTTAAACTAATCAATATGAAAAGTTGAGGGAAGTAGTTTATTTCAGTTTTGTCTGTTATATTTGTGCTGTGACGTCACAATGTCATACTGAGCTTAAAAGCTTTTAGTTTTAATTGATAAAGTATTTTATTTTATACATTTATTTTCGAATAAAACGTTTTTTGCTATTCGCAAGACTTTTTGATTTTCCTGAGGTACATGTTACGCTGATGCAAAAACTAGGCGTTATGATGGCGTCAAACAAAAAATGATAGCTTTTAAATCTGAAAACTCCCTTCTTTGTATAACTGGAGATGCTTTCCTTTTGAGCTAGTATTCATTTAGAACAAGCATTTCGAAGATCTTGCCCAAAACATTGCAATTATTTAACTTCCTTTTAAATGTAATTAAGTGGCCTTTAAACTTGAGGTTTTTATAGCCACAGCTTTGTCGGTATAGTCTAAAACAACATATCAATATGTTTGCCATACAATTTGGGGAAAAGTCACCCATTTTGATTCCATTTTCAAAACCCACTCACGAGATATTGATAGAAAACTAAGTAGGAGGAGTGATTCGGTTTCTCGCAGCCCAGTTAGGGTTAAGCGAAATATTATACATGCATATAACGATTTTCACTTGGTGATAATGAACATTCTAATTGTTTTACTCTTTCCATGATAAGATGAAAGTAAAACAGGGGCTAACTAGTTTGAAAATTTTATCCAACAGCTGACCAGGGCTTTCAAGGACAACAGAAATATTGAATAGATGTTGCATTGAGCGAAAACTGAAGATATTCAAATTTTATATATATATGAAGAGAGGATTTGATCCGATCATATTTATATATACGAAAAATCTCACTGCTCCAGCCAGGAATCGAACCCAACCTCCCCGAATCTACATATCGATGCTCTGATCTCAGAGCTACTGACACACGGCTAGGACAGTCAGAAATTTTCATATATATTGAACTGGCCACCATTCTCAATTCTCTAACTCGAAGACATCTCATCTTCACAACGTAGAGTGGAGCCTCTCGAGCGACTTCCTCAAGTAGCGGAGTGACACACGACTCTTGTGTACAAGAGGTTTTAAACAACATTTAGATATATGAAGAGAGGATTTTGATACGATCATAATTATATATACCAAAAATCTGACTGCCACAGCCGGGAATCAAACCCAAGGTCTCCGAATCTACGTGTCGGTGCTCTAAACTCAGATAGAAATTTCTGTTCCAACCGTGTCTCTGTAGCTCAGAGGTCTGAGCACCGATACGAATATTCGGGGACCTTGGGTTCGATTCCCGGCTGGAAACGTCAGAGTTTTCGTGTATACATAAATATACTTTAATATTATTTTATTATTATCATTATATTATATTATATTACATTATATTATACAGCTTGTATATCTTATATTTTTTATTATCATATAATTTTATTAAAATTGTATTATATTTATAATTATAACAAGATAACCAGTTCACCTCGAATAATCAACATGGAAAAATCTTTATAATAACTTCTAAAATTTCACTGAATCAAATTAAAACCAAATTGTGGGTTTTCTCTGTGCCGACAGAGCAGTTCCCCCGACTAAAGCAAATGAAATCCAACTTATGGTAGACACAAGACATTGTTTGGATATATTTTTTATACGTACCTTCAACTAACGCTCTACTTGTGCTGAGTTCACCTCCTTTAACAATTGTCCCGATCTGGCGTGTTCTCTCTTAAAACAACGACAATAAAAGAATTTGTTAATTAGGAATTCATCATTATACTTATCAGCCACCAACCTCACGCCTGATTTCCGTAAAGTTGTAATTGTCGTAATTCACTCAGCCAATGTCTTCGATCCAATTACAACAGTTATGTTTCCACACAGTTGTAATTGTTGTAATTCAGCCTCCGATTTCCACCAAGAATTCTGGTTGTCTCGTTTTAGTGATCACCGATTTATGTTAAAACTACGCATGCGAGCAGTATGGTAAACATAGACCAGGGAAAGGGTAAAAATTTTGCCTTAATGTTTTGGTTGCTCCGCTTATCTCGATCGAAACCCTTATCAGCCGTAAAATAATTCATCATACCGATACGTTAAATGTACATAGCATAGTTATGTCGATTGTTACTGTTAGAATATCTAAAAGTGCTTCAGCTTGCCTTAGCAAGGATTTGCAAAAAGTCAAGAGGAACATAAATTGATAACTTGTTTTTGTCGAGAAATTCAACCAACGGTCTTTGGTAGATATTCGGGTGCTCCCAATCAACATCGATAAACCGCTAGTCAGTCAAACTATGTATTTGAAACATTATTATATATAAAATAATCACGTGCCTCAGCAGTCTCGCGTAGATGAGAGGTGAATGACCTGGTAGTTTGGCTGCCTGGCAACGCAACTCTTGACGCTGATTGGTCATTAGCATTACATGGCACTTTCGTTTTCTCGACAGTCGGTGTTGAATGTTTCCATTAAAAGTTGATTTGCCGACGAATGATGTAATTATTATAGAAGTTAAAGCTGATTCAAATCGCTGATTGATTGTCGGTACCCGTAGAATTTTAACAATTACAACTCACGTTTCCACAAAGTGGTAAATGTTGAAAGACTTGAGCGGCCACATTTCCTGACTGCATTACAACAATTTCACTTACATGGAAACCAGGCTTAAATTTTAACAATCACGACTATGTGGAAAGCAGCACATAATTCTTCGCTGAAACTCAAGCCTTATGCTGGATAACATGAACAGTGGCACCGGTCATTCTCGATATGATGCGAAAACCGACTTAATGATTGCGTCATTGCACAATCTTATTATCTGCCCACAAAAACTCCACATCTTGAGTCAAAACACACAACAGTTCATTTGTAAACACCTTTAAAAATATTTAATGCAGAAATGATGTTATTCTTATCTGCATGAAAACTAATAACCGTAGATATGACGTAACGATTTCGTGTCATTACACATTAATTAGCAGTAGTCTGTAGCCAATTAAACACGAGAAAGAATCAAAACTGAAGAACAATACTACTTATTTCTCATTAACACAAGAACATGATATACAAGGCAACCACTGAAATCTATTCAGACTGGAAGATTGACTTCCATCACAGAAGGTGAAACCAGATATTACGTAAGCTGGGTTTTTTGCCTGTCAATTTTAGACTCCTACAAGGTCATCATGACATAAGTTTTCCTTCCCTGTGTCACGGATTTCTTGCATAGGCGTCATAAACTGACGTCGAAAAAGGCCCCTACTGCATCCACCTGCGAATTGTGTTATTCTTCCAAATATTGACTTAAGTGAGCCTTCCAGCTGAAATAGAGTTTAGTGGTCAGAAACAAAATATATCAAAATGGATGACAATGAGAAGTTGCCCTTTCAGACGGCTTGTTCCGAATAAAAATCGAAATAGTCTTAATAATAACAACTGCTTCAGACATCAGTCACTCGCCAACTGATCTTCATTTCGATGAAGTCTTCCGTTTGTATGGTCAAGCAATTAAGAAAGTTACATATAACTTTCCTCTGTGTAAAAACACAAACTCGTGCACTTTTCAAACGTAGTTAAAATAGCACGAGTCTGAAGGACGAGTGTTGTTTGAGATCTTTAAAAAAACTCAGCAGTACGCGTTTTCAAATTTCAAGAGAATTCATGCTATTACCAATTAATAATATTCACGAAAAATTAATACAGTGTCAAAAAAGGTAGTTCAGTGCGAATTACTGAATTACCTTTCCTCGGCACTGTGTAATCTTAAAATTACACTGCTATTAACCAGTCAGAATCGAGCAGTTTTTTCATGATTATTAGTACTTTGATAAGTAAAATATTAAACGGTATAAAAAAATTAGTTTCGCATGCTGCGTAGAAAAGAATTACTGTTCCTCCTCACGGGCTTTCGATTGCAAGAAGCTAGGGCAATGATTTCAATGTCAAATTGTCAGTAGTGAGTTTATGATAGAATAAAAGACAAAAACTGAAAGAGATAATCGTACTGTTCACGCTGTAGTTAATACCAATCTCGGAAAGTAACCATTTCCTGAAGTCGTGACTTAGTAAGTAAAGAACATTATCAAAAAATCTTCGTTGGATTCAACTGCACGAGGTAAAATATCTGGGGTTAGGAGAACGAGTTGCTACTGCTTCAACTGATCACCCACGAAAGCTTGCAAAAAGTAAACCGAACAACTCTATATTTCTGAGTTCAAAGATTGGCGTAGTTCTTTTCCTATTAAGTAATATCTTGGAATTAAGGGCGTACTGATGTCCCCGAAAGCCGAGAGAGGTTTTGTGCAAGCCTCAACGGCCGTCGCCCACCGGACTTTGGCGATTCCTCTCGAGGCTTGAAAATTGGCATGCGAACAGCGTCACTACAGGAGAGGGGGGCTAAACCAGGGGTTCCGGATCACGTTCCCTTCATAAGGTCAAACACATGTTATTTTTCGCTAGAATAATCGCAACAACTATCTAGAAACAGATTCATTTTCCAGTGCCGCCGAGGGCTACTGCGGGCCCCAGGGGAGAGGTAGAGAACTTAGTAGACCCCCTCAAGTCGACAATTAATTTGACTAACCTCACTTACTATCGGGCAGAATGAAGCTTGGTGTTCTTTAATTTTCGGGATTTTTCACGAAACGTTAAATTTTCCCAATGCACTAACGTCTGACCGTATGAACTTCAGAAGTAAACTAAAGCAGTTCTGAATTGTTATAAATTTCAACGATTGAAAAAAAGATGAAAAAAAAATTATAACTGTTGTTTTGCTAACAAGAAGTTTTGGAAGTTCTCACTTGATATTGATAAATATAGATAATACCAAGGTCAAGATTTTATAGCAAGTTTACTGGGGCAGCACCGGATAGTGATTTTTACTATCCGGCCGGATATCGGATTTGCCTAATAGTGAAAGAAAATCCGGCCGGACACAATAATATTCTATTCATAATTACGTTCATAAATAATGCATTTTCAGTTTTGTCCAAGGTTATTGCTCTCGTGCGTTACTGTTAGAGCTATACTGTCATTAGTTAGTACGCAGAAACATATGCTGAATTGCCTCTATACTATATTGGAGACGTCACTTATTCCAAACAGCATTTGTACTAAATTTGTATCACAGTGGCTCGATGGGATCTCTGACAAGATGTAGACTTAATATTAAATTAAATACAAATAGCAAGTGGAAGACGCAAACAGAGCCATTTAACAAAGTAATGGGGGAACTTTTTAAAGTTTCATATTCTCATTTCTGCCTCCGAACAAATGGGTAGAGAAAAAGGTAACGCTGCACGTTTTCACAATTAGCGCAAGAACATATTCAGACCATCCTGCATATTGCGATCTTCGGTTCATAATTGTTGATACTTTTTGTTTATGGTGGTTTAACGACAGAACTAGAAACTAACTAGCAACCAGCTACTTCTGTGCCTTTTTGTGTTGTCAATCAATGCATTTTTGTAGACAACTGAATCGAATAAATATCCGGCAATCCGGACGGATATTTTGCAGGATCCAGCCGGATACCGAATTGCGAAGTTTTTCACAATCCGGCCTGATACTATATCCGGTGTTTCTCTTAAAAATATCCATTAGATATATCATAAGTTCCTCACATGTGAATATCTTTGGTTTGGACTATAATTTCGTGTTTACTGAAAACTTTGTTTGAAGTAGTTATTTCTTTATTAATTCGCCGGTTACTTACTTTACTACTCTAGCGCATTGACTCTTACCGTATTTCCTCTATTTAGCCACCAGCTTCTATTTAGCCCCTCCCTTCTAATAAGCTCCCAACTCTGAAGTGCTGAGAAAAAAAGCCTCCACCATCTATTAAGCCCCCACTGTATTATCGTGGATGATATAATGTTGCGTTTCTCTTATGACTTTTGCTTGTTTAGTTTCTAAAATTATTTACATTAGTTAATAGATGCACATATACAGAACATTATGATATTTTCCTTGTGGCACGCACTGATAAGGCTAAATAAAGATGCACTTATGAATTTTTAAGAGAAAAATTCCACGAAATTTTCTCTTCATGTTTCTCTGAGGATGATTCTGTAATGTAATAAATTTTTTAAAAATGTGAAAATATATTAAGCCCCCCAGCCTCTGTTTAGCCCCCACTTCTAATTAGCCTCAAGTCCAAAAGCGCTGAAAATGAAATAAGCCACTAGAAGGCTCAATAGAGGAAATACGGTATTCGCGATAATGAACGTTTGGGTGTCAGTGGTTTGACAGTTATCTCTTTGTAGTTTGTTTTACTAGATAAGATTCATCATTACAAAAATTGCAAATGTACCTTGAATTGACGCTCCACTCGTACTTGGTTCATGAGTTGCCTCTTTTGATGGTTGTTTCTCTTGAAACCGAAAAGCAACTATCAGTATTTTTCAACAATTTAGTCTTTTCTATACCTCCATTTTTTAATATTTTCAAATTCAGCCTTTTGAATCGTTATTTTCTATCCTTATTTTAGACTTTAACATATTTTTCATGCAAGTCAGTAGGAATATGTTCGACATCAAATTCGGGAATGAGATATTCTGTTAGGGCCTGTTTATATGATCTCGGTGAACTGGGATGTCCCGGTATACCGGGATAAATTTCACCCCGGGTTTATATGGAGTACGAAGTGCCGTCCCGCTTGCCCGGGATTAATTTCATGCTAGTTAGTAAAAAGCGCGGGAAAATTGAAAAAACGGAGCCAAAGAAACGAAGACTTGTTATGCTTTTGCTATTTCAGCAAATAGTTTTGTTATGTATATTATTTCAGCTGCAAGGGATTCTGTTTTTATGCACTGCTTACATCAAAACACAAACTGTCACATTTGCTACCAGTCTGATATGCAAGAAACGGTACATCCTACGAAAGATGAAACACGTTCGAGCAAGGCAACTGCGTAAAAAGCATCAGTCATGTTGGTTTCGAGAAGGCAGGACAGATAAATGGTGGGACAACATGATGAAGAATATACTGCCAGAAGAAAAGTGGAAAAAGAATTTCCGCATGTCAAGGCTGTCATTTTTCAAATTACTGGAAGAATTAAAGCCATTTATCACGCCAAACCCAGTATCACCAAACCATAGATGTATAACAGCTGAAAAAAAACTGGGAATAACATTGTACTATCTCAAGGACACTGGCTCGCTCAGTATGACAGCTAATTCATTTGGTCTTCATGTAACGTCAGTTTCAAAAGCAATACATGAAGTTTGTATAGCTATTACTTATCACCTTGGCTCAAAATACATAAGTTTGCCAAAGGATGAAAATGAAATGCAAAAAATAGTTGCAGAATTTGAAGTTAAGTATGGACTAGTACAAGCGTTTGGGTGCGTTGATGGCACACATATACCAAGGAAAAGACCAACCATAAACTCACAAGATTACTTTTCATACAAGATGTACTTTTCTTTAAATGTGCAAGCTATTGTGATTGCAGGAGTCAATTCATGGATGTTGACTGTCGATGGCCAGGAAGCGTGCATGATGCAAAAGTGTTTGCGAACTCAAGTGTGAATAAGAAGCTGAGAGAAAAATCTTTACCAGTTACATATCAACAACTGTTACCCCAACGTACTAAAGTTGGTAGCTATTTAATTAGTGACCCTGCATACCCTTTGACTTCTTACTGCATGAAAGAATATGAAAACTGCACTTCAGATGCCCGAGTTGTCTTTAACAATATGTTAAGGTCAGCACGAAATCCAATTGAATGTGCATTTGGAAGACTGAAAACACGTTGGTCTTTCCTTACAAAAAAGGTTGATTTAGAGTTAGAATTTGTTTTTATGGCAATTTATGCTTGTTTTGTACTCCACAACTTCTGTGAGTTAAACAATTGTTATCTTGACAAAGATTTAGTTGAGCAACAATTGACTGTACATCTAAATACACACATTGATAATGAAAGGGAAAACATTCAAGAACCAATATTTTCTGGAAACACAGATGGTGGTTTAGTTGTGAGGGACATCATAACATCATATATACAACAACATATTTCAGAAACTGATGCAATTTAATATGTAAATAAAGAAAAGAACAACTCAACATATCTGTAAATATAGTGTTGATCAAGTTTTAACCAACAATGCAAATTAGCTTTTATAGTTACTGTTAATCATGTTTGTTGAAGTTTTGTTTTTAACAATAATATAGATGGCAAACTGCAACCAGGGTCAAATAACACTCATTTGTGCAGTACATGTATACTGAAGTCACTGGTTATATACACAAAAATAAAAAATATAAATGGATAGAAACAAGGATCCATTTGTCAGTACAATTGAAAATAATTGCAATTCAAATATATTGTTTTTTTAATTTTTAATACAGTTTTTTTAACACGGGCTTATATAACCTTGGTTGCATTTGCGATAAAATATCATAATGCTTCATTATTTATAATCACAAAGTGGTGTTCACATTAAAATAAAATGTTCCAGCTGTACAAAACATACTTTACTGATGAGAAACAACAGAAACAACTTGTGTGTAGTCATCACAAAGGTCTGCTACAGAAAGTAACCAAAATGTTATGGTAATAAACTGATAACATTAAAAGGGGGCAAAACGTTCAGTAACAGTTAACTTCAGACCTACAGTACTAGCTTTGTTGGTAGTTGAATGTTTCCAAATTTATTGCTGGATAAGAAAGTGGATTATCCCTTGGATGATTTGCAGGAAGGAGGGGTGTAGGATGGGTTGCTTGAGGTGCCCCAAATGTCTGTGCCAATACTTCTAAAGAACGATTCAGGAATGAACGTATTTGCACCATTGACTGGCTGATGTTATTCAATGCTCCGGCAAAGGATTCTGATGAATTATTTAAGGCAGCAGCCATTTCTCTTCTGAATAATTTCTCCTCTTTGGCTTCACCAATTAATAAGTGATCTCGTTGTGATACTGATAATTTTCTTTGTAGATGTTTACGTTTGTCATCAATTAACTTGGGAACAACTGAATCACTAGACGATGCTTCATTTGAGGACTCTGTTGCATGATTTTCATCAGTTTCATCTTCCAAATGGTGAACTTGATTGACTTCGTCGGTATGAACACCTGAAGGCAATGGCTCTGTGTTTGGAGAACCACCCCAAATCCCTTTTAGTGAATCATAATGATCATGCACTAATTTACCACATGCACTTCTTCTTCCTGCCAGAACAGCTTTGGAAAGTCCTTGACGTAAACTCTTTACCTTTTCCAAAATGCGATGACCACGCGAAATAAGATTATTCTCCTGTTTAGATTATTTTCCTGTTGTTTAAGCTCTTGCATCTGACGAGGAGGTGGAGTAACGGAAACTGGACCCAACAGACTGATATCACGTTCGTACTTTTTGGCCATTGCTAACCGAACAGCTCGGTATTGGGCCACTTTGTCAGCATCAAAATCGATACCATTATATTCACATCGTATTTTGTACTCACGTAGGCAGTCGATCAAATTACCGTGCATACTTTCGTCCCAACGAAAGTTGTTTCCTTTTGTTTTCTTTTTTGGTGGTTCCGATGACCCTGAACGTGACACATGTCAGCCATTTTGAATATAATATCGAAAGCACAAGCATGCGCAGTTCAATGGAATTTATACCGGTATATCGGGATAACGCGTTTATATGGAAAAAACTTGTCCCGCCTACCCGGGATTTCGGCTGCTTCAACCGGGATCCCGGTACACCGGGACGTCCCTTTCTCCATATAAACGCAACTGCGAAAGTAACAGTAATTTATAAGCAAGTCGATATCCCGGTATACCGGGACATCCCGGTTCACCAGGATCATATAAACAGGCCCTTAGTAAAATGTTCCGTAAACGTGGTAGGTTACGTAGACGTAATAAAATTGCTCAAGAATTCAAAAAAAGGCTAAAACTGGCAAAAGAAAATGTCAAGCAATAAACTCATATGGAAATGTTCTTTGTCGTTTCAACGCTTCTTGAGCGGTGTGGTTTTCCAGGACTTAAATTTGCTGAGTTTTGACAACGATAAGTCATACAACTGAAGTTGAAGTAGTCTAAGTGGCTGTCTACCTGGAGAATTTCAGCCTGCGGACTCAAGAAATCCCTTTGGAAATTATCTTGGCATTACATAACGAAATTTTCAACCAAGACCTAGATAGTGTATTTTAAATTCGATTAAAGGGAATGAAATTTAGCCATTTAACCCGGCTGCCAATGCTCATTAAATCCAATGGTCGGTTCACCTTATACATCTGTTCAATACAGTTACCAGAATGCCATTAGGAATTTTGTTTGTTATGTTAAATTGAAGCAATTGTCCTTCCATTCGCTTTGGCAATTCAATGTTTTCATGAAAATGAAAAAACCGTACAGTATTCTGGTAGTTATATTCAGCTGAAGCAATTAGAGGAACCACCTCTTCTGTTCAGACACTTATGATTTGTTTATGATTAGTACGATAAATCATCCGAGTTGTCTAGCTTTGTTTTCAAGATGGCACCAACTACCGTGAAGTAATCCAGGTGCACAAAAATTTTGCAAATGATACAGTTTAAAGGCGCGGTTACACATGCAATTTTGTTCACTGTGATTGTCATCCTGATGTATGTAGTAGCTCCAAGATAATCTGCTAAGCTGGATATTAAATCATAATTCGCTCCAGTTCGTCTTCGATACTATCATGAGTGTAACACATACACCAAGATGACAATCTCGAGGCACAAAATCGCACGTGTCAACGAGCCTTAATAAGCAATTATCGACAGTCGTTAAGATTTTGAAAATAAAACTTACACTAAGAAAATATAGTGTATTTGCACCGTATAATCACTGTTGTTACGTACTGGTGTTCCTGGACTGACTTCACGTCCGCTCACTAGATTCCAGCTTTTTTATCACACGGTCAAATGTTGAAAAGCTTCAAAATAGCCAACTTTAGCAGCGAAAAAATCGATGAAAATGAAATTTTTGTAATACAAGATATACTACAATTTTTATCGGAAGAACTCAAATCTTACAAATATGTAAACTTTCGAAGGTCGGTATAGGCACTTTAACCAACTTGTAATAAACTCCATTCCCATACATTCCTCGTAAGACTGCTATTATACATTTACTACTGGGTTAACTGGTCGAGAAATTGAAAACTAGTAACGATCTGATTTCGTCAATCATACATGTAAATGTATAGCTGACCGATGGCATTGACTAAAAGTAATATAGGACATGGCGGTATCAGCGCATTTTTTCAAATCGATGGAAATTCGACTCAAAACCCTCTATCTCAACAAACAGTCCAAAACCCGGTTATATGAAAAATATAAAAGTGAATCAAAACCAGTCTAACTCGATTTAAATGGATTTCAAAGGGGTTTTGATGCACTTTTACGAGAAATAAAATGCAGATTTTCAAACGGGTTTTGAGAGACTTGAGAAATTTTTGAAATGCTCAGGAAATCCATTAGTTGGGAAATGTGTTTTGAAGAACCATGAATCGGAAAGCCTAATGGTGTAGAAATGGATTTCAATATGACTTCATGAGGAAGAAAAAAGGGGGTTGGAGAAGCGAATTTCAGCTACCACTTATAAAGACCCAAAAACAAGATTTACATGAGGAATTAAAAACATAATACCATAAAGTTAAACCATATGGTAATTTTCAATAAAATTTTAGTTTTCAGTCTCAACTTCTTCAATAGTTTCATCCTGTTGGTTTTATGAACGTAGACGTGCCTAGCAGTGGTAATATCACCTGATAAAAATCCCAAAAATTGGATAAATGGGGTAATTTTTTCGACTAATGAGTAAACATCTCTTTTTAACCCTTCATCCTTTGACAAAAGAATGCATTTAGAGAGGTTTGCAAATTTATAATGCTGTTCTGGAAAATTATTTCGCAAGCCATGCTACTCGACCGCTTACTCTCTGACGGAGTATCACGATAATCATCGTATGTCATAGGAGCTAAGTATGATGATTATCATGATCCTCAGTGCACGACACTCGTCTAATTCAAGAAGAATGAGATTTATCTAGTGAAAAATCAGAATAGGATTAGGGTTAGGATTAGGGCCCAGTCTCACGCGTTCAAACGTGGAGAAAAGATAACTAGTTCAGAAGATAAGAAGTTCAGAAATTTTAGATCTGTTAGCGAAGTTGACATCTCAGCCCAGGCTGAATTCCTCCTACGTAATTGGTTCCTCGATAAATACCATAATGCATCATTTTCCGCATTACAAGCGGAAAACAGCCATTTGAATTCTTTTCAATTTATTTCATAGCTTTTGAGTCTAGTGTATATTCAACAGAGCTTGAAGGAATACGTTTAACGTAGATCTCACGTTATTCATTCATTTTCAATTTCGAGCAAGATGTCGACGTTTGTTAACCTCGTATGTCAAAAATGCAATTTCTGAGCACCAAACGGGGGATCGAACTCTCACACTTCTAATGATCGGTAAGATGCTCTTATCATTGGGCTACCAAGACTAAGATGGAGACTTAAGGCAGGTGAAACACGACAGTCTCCGAAACTTTTGTATCGGAGACATGGTTCGCGAAATGTATCACCAAGGTTTGAGAGACTTTTGTGTTGGAAAAAAGTCTCCGAAATAGAATCATGTTTCAATTACAAAGAGAACTGTTCGACGAAAAAACTGCTTAACTAATCAGGTTGCACAAACCTGCCACTGAACAGGTCAAGGAGTTAATAAAGCCGTCAAGTGGACATGAGAAAAGGCTGAGTACTTATAGCTTAATTAAGGGAGTCAAAACCATATCTGTGTTACCCGACACTTTCAGTTTATCGTGCCAGGATTTGCCAGGAGGAATGCAATTGCAAAGATTGCCGAAAGATTAAATTTAGTGATGAGTTGGCCAATAAGCATTGTTTGAATGTCCTGTGCACATGACAATGCACTGTTCACAAAAAGTGTGAACCCTTTCTTGCTTACATTTCTTATACGAACTCCTCGCCTTTTTGCATTTTCCTTGACGTCCTTTGATGATAAGATGAAGATAACGCTTGCATTAGCACTAACCGCCAAGTCATCTCCCGGCATGTCTTCATAAAGTAAGGAAAGACTCCGAGACAAAGTCACAGATTTGACAGCATATGTTATGGAACGTCTCGGAAACTCGAGCGTTGGAGACTGGTCTCCGGCACAAAACTCTCGGAGATCTCGTCGTGTATCACTGCCTTAAGGTCGAAGTTCACCATATGTGTGGCTAATGCGGTAGCCATCAACGAATTTCTGGATATCGTCCATGATATCACCATGTCGCTTCCACATGCATACCGTGCATAACATTCATTTCTGTTTAAGTTTCGTTCATTATTTTAGGCGTCTGCAAATTCTCCATGGAATTCAAAAGGAAAATATTGAACGTTGAAAGGAAAAAATGATGGATTCAATCTCCTGTTGAAAAATTTATGCATTTTGTTACACCGTCAAAGGGTTCATACACGAGGTGAACTACGTGGAAGCAAAGTTTTTGAAAAGTCAAAGTGTCAGTTATCTGCAATAACTGAGAAGAGAAAATACTTCGAAAATAAAAAACTGCGGCTTAAGCGAACTAATGTTCACGAAAGTCATGCAGTGAAGGTGAATAGCTTGGGATCGAGATTAAAGTCGAAAATTCGACAAAAATTACGAAATAACTTTTCCATCAGATTACTTTTGTTTAAACTGAGCACTCCGCCATTTTAAACGACACAATTTTTACACACGAATGATTAACCATTATGATGCATTGATAACAAACAAACGATAGCGAAAGCACCACTTATTGACCACAAGCACAAGTTTGTGACGTTATTGGCAACAAACAAATACAAGTTACAATTTGAAAACTACAAGAAAGTGGTCATTTAGACAGTTTTCCGAGAATTAAATCTAATTAAGTCCAAATCAGGCTGACTGTACTGGGTATCAGCAACGTTTAGCCTCTAATAAAATGGAGATTTGAGGCAATGGTAAAAATTATCTTTACATAGATGAATAGAATCAAGAATATAAACATATTTAATATTAAGGGAGCCCATCGAATGTCACTCCTTTAAGCCAAGAAATTAATAAGCGCTCCGAGGCTGTTAATTGAGGTGATATGGAATCTTTTTTTCTGTCTTAAATGCTTACTATTCGCAATTTCGTCAAAATGATGGCCATTTTCAAATTTTCTTTTCATGTATCTTATATCCCCAAGCGTATAAGCCAATCAAAGTGCACAATTCATCATTCAGTCACATGTCATTCTATTCGGTGCTTTTGCAGTTATGCTCAGGCTGTCTATTCCAATTATTCACTATCTATCAACTGTCTGTTTGTTGGACAAGCCATGCCGTCCATATTTCGTACATTTTTTGCTTTGCGTATGATACAGCCAGCACCATCTTATACGGCGAAACATAGCAACATTGATGGAGGGAGGAGAGGGGGGGGGGGGGGGCAAGTGATTTTCCCTCTTTCATCTTTTGCACGGTTAGTAGGAAGTCATTTGCAATGCTGTTCCAGTAATTATTGGCCAGGATTGTCTGAATTAAAGAGTTCACTGTAAACGGTCGTAAATCGTCTCTTTTTCAATGAATTTTATTCTCCGTCATCGTGTCGGTCATTTATTCATAGGCATACTGCAATTATATGCGTAGAATGCAAATGTGCGGGACGTTAATTGATTCCATTTCTCTTTTAATTTACCAATTACTGGTCATCCGTAATTAAGAATTTGAGAGTAAGACAGGAAGAGTAGTGGTGAGGAGACAGAGAAACTGGTACGTTGACCTCTACCTTCCTAGATTTTCGGGCATTTCTTATGCCCGCCGCTATGTAAACATTGAGTTTACCAAGGACATTCATTCAGGCTAAAGGAGAAATGTTGAAAACCTGATATATCGGGCCTCGGATGCTACGACAATCAAAGTGAACACAAGAAATAAGCTCGATAAACCTTATCGACCTTTAAATTTTAAATGTGAAGCGAAAAGGCGACGGAAATTTGCGTTAAACATAGTGAGAAATGTGAGTTACAAATGTGACTGAGTGCAATGTTTGAGCAGTGCACACGTATACCGTCCATCTATTACAAACCCCTGAAACTCTAAGTGTGGCGGATAAAACAATCGTGGTTAGCAAAAACGATACAGGCTTTTGACATCTACGTAACCGTTTTACTACGTTTTGACTGCATTGACAAAAAATAGGTTTTACGGTTACTGCTGGACTAAAAATACAGCCAATATTTTTAAATGTATGTAGAAACTGTAGTATTGAACGTGTAAGATCTGTATTTATAAAATAACGCGACTGGTTCGCGAGCTCTGATTGGTTAATACCCATGTTTGGATAAGAATATCCAAACACGGAAAACTTCCTCCCTAAAGTGTACTGAAATTTGCTTCTCACGTCCAGTCTCAGTATTTTATAAAAGATACATGTACCGGCTTTTAAAAAACACGCTGATCTTTCTTCTTTGTCACTGCGCTGAAATGGCTTTGCTTTGTTGATGGTTTCGATACTCATAAGCTTGGTTCTGATTGGCAGTTGATGATTTTCGGGAGAGCTCCTTACTTCATCATTGTGTTTTTTAAGTTAATTGCTTTTCGTCTGTCGTTATTTTATAAAAGATATACCTAATGGATTCTCTTGTTTGGATACTGTGATCCAAACACTTGTGATGTTGCTTGACTTCAGAAAAGCTAAAAACACTCGCCAAGCGGCTCGTGTCATTTTACGCTCTTCTTAAGTCTCGCAACATCCCGCGTGTTTAGATCACAGTATCCAAACACGAGAATCCATTTGGTATTTCTTAAATCCCAGTCGCCATTTACGCATGGAAAACGCATTTTGAATGGAAAACAAAGAATAATACCACACTGGTGTGATATTTTATAGGAATCATGGAAGCTGAATATTCCATAATCCTAATACAGTCAAACCTGTATTAAGTGGACACCATCGGGAAATTGTTTAGTGTCTGTTCAATAGAGGTGTCCACGAAATGGAGATTCTCGTACCCAGACCTCCTGAATACTAATAACAGTTTGACATGGTCTACACGCCCATGTGTCTACACGATCACTTCCTCTGATTTCTACTCAAAACATCTTTACGTATTATGATCGCGCAGTCCTTTGCTTTTAAAGTAAATGCAAGCGCTTTCAGTATGAATAATGAGATCAGGGGCGGATTTAGGCATAGGCAAATAAGGCAGCTCCCTAAAGTAACTTACGACCGATTAAAGCAATTTTGATTCGCAAAATGGCATGTTCGACTCGTTGTCGTCAAAATATCCGTTTCTGCTGTTTCACTGTCTCGCCAAGAAGCATTTGCGTGCATTGCACTAGTGAGTCATTCGCGATGAGATTAACAAGCATCGAATTAAATTTCAACCATAATTTATCGGCTCCTCCTCTCTCAGGCGATCAGGCCGGCATTGGTGTTAGATTACTCACAAGCCAATTATTTTGGTTAAGTTGGTGCTTGCAACAATCCTTGTGATTGGCTGAATTGCTTGGAGTGCCTTTATCATGGGCGGTGATTGGTTTGCCGAAGTTTTGTCTAAGTTTTGCCTAAACTGTGATTTGCCTGAGGGTCTCTGATCGGCTACACTTATTGGTTGGTTCTTTTAACAGAAGTTATCACTGGTGCAGCGGCATTTACTTTGTACCTTTTTTCTTAACTTGCCGAACTACATTAGTGATATGAATAAACTTTGTAACATGATTGACCTTGAGCATTGATTTTGCCTAAAATGCTGATTTGCATATCCTGCGCTACGTCAGTGTTAACAACACGAGGAATGTCGGGACCGAACACTGAGAATATCTCGAAGCTTCCGCTAACCAACTATAATAATGTTTGACAGTTTAAAAGGCCACAGCATGCCATTGAATATTACAACACAAAATTACTTTGAGGCTAAATTCGTATGGAAAACATATACGTTTTACAAATAAAGGCGCCAGAACATGTTGCCTTCCTTGTGAAAGACATTGTCAACCAACTATTAGTAATTTAGTATATATCTCACAACATCTCAAAGGCGACATCAGCTTGACGCATGATACTTCAGGTTCCTTCCCTGTATCAACCGTAATTTAGATTATTCCCATTATCTTTTGATTTCTTTGTGACTTCCCCAATAAAGGAACCTGAGAAAAGGACTAAGGAAAAATTAAACACAGAGATTTAACCCGTGAAAAAAATTTACTCGCGACATTCAGTCGTGAGCCGCGACAGCACATATAGCGGTTGAACAAGATAATCCAACAGCTACAGAGCAAAAGATGGTGGGTGTGCTTAATCGTAATAATTTGAGCAGACAAAGACAAACTGCGACTACCTAGACAAGTTTCAAAGGTGAACAGTTAAAAGTGATCGAACATAAAATTCGAAGTAGCAAATTACTTTGTAAGTCATAAATGCAGAGCACCAGGAACTAATAGATTCTTTCGAATTAAATAGGCGCACGCAATTCTACGCAACTCGTTAGCTATTAAGCGCACAAAATACGTGCAGAAAATAAGGGCACAGAACTCGCCGTTCCGTGATCTTTGCCTAGTTCTTCGTCCACATCACCTCCATCATCGACACTTTTGAAGTCTGCCCATCAGTTTCATCAACCCAGCACTTACAACATTGATATAATAGTTTGTGTTTTTTCATTGTTTCAATATTATGGAAATATAAAACCCCGACCACATCTCACTACGTTATTTCCGAAGACGTTTAAACACCAATTTTCCTCATTGCCGAAGGAAGGAGTAAATTTCACTTCTGCTTAGCAAATTTTCATCATGAATGACATGAGAGGAATTTGAGGCAAATAAACTTTAACTAAACTTTACTCATGAGTAATACCATGGAAAGTTAGAAGACGAAGGCCCGTTACTCTTCAAAGCACAAGCTGTGGAAGGAAGTCACATGCATGAACCCTTGCTCTCCCATTCCAGCTGAGACTTCTCGAAATTTTCCTCGGCAATTATAGTACTACAAAGTTGTTCCGTGATTTACGGGGAATTAGTAATTTAATTTCCCCTTTTCCCCGGGGAAAAATTTGAATAATATTTTCTCGGCAGCGGGGGCATCTAATCGCTCATTTGCTTCAATACATGGTATATTTCATGATAATACGTTTATATCATTTGGTGTCAACCAGTTGTTTAAAATGAGTTTCCAAAATATTGACGGCCAGTATGTTCGTTTTTGGATCATACCGTTTAAAACTTTTGTTAGTGATATTTTCATACCACCACCACGTGTTATTGATTCAGGCAAATATAATGCACAAATTACTTACCGACCAATCTTACAATAATCTGTACGTGGAAGCACAAGACCTAAAAGATTGGCTTAACTTGGCAAACGATCAACTTTCACTCAGATAAGAATATGCCAAACTGATTTATACTAGTATTTAACTTTCAGGACGTAATTACTGAAAACTACTAAAATCTGGAGGTATATCTTCGTAAGTTGAAAATTTGACAAAAGCCATACGTCTGCTAGACCATCTCCAACTTAAATACTGTTCTGGAGTCTGGTGACTGGTATTGTAAAAAGGCTGCAGACTCTAACGACAAATAATTTCTGTAAGTCAACTACTATGGGAGCTAGTCTCACCTTTATCAGTTCCGTCAGGTACGTTTGTATCCAACGGTCTTTCTCCTACAAAACGATAAATTAATAACTTTAAAAATTAGAAAACTTTTCTATGTATATAACTTCCCGCTAAAGTGAAACTGGTGACTGCATTGCTAACATTATATTAGTATCACAATTGCTTCGTGGAAGCACTCGTGAATTCCCGTTGAATATAATCGACACGACGGTGGATAGTATTTGTATAGGCAAACCCTTCAGCCAACCGTAATCTGAATTCAATTGAGACACACTGCTTCTCGACGATCGCACCATACTATAAACAAATGTGGAATAGGACATTCCGAGACGCAGGGTTACAACTACGAGTTCGAAGGGCAGCGGTCGGACGGTAGAATCAAGGTATTGTCGGGGCGATTTTGGTCATTTCAAGCGAAGTAGATCTCCGAGGCTTTGGGAAATGAAGGGAAAAAGCTATCGCTTAAAAGGCACGCGTACGTTTTCTCACAAAGAGGGCAAGGGTCGCAACCCCCAACCCCTCTCTAATTGCGCCCCTTGAGACGCCATTCTAACATTTTATGAAATGTTGCTTCGCCCTCTGCTTCAGATTATCCTGTGTCACAAGTAAGGAAAAGAATCGTCTGAAAACTTACAACATTGAAGGGGGTACGGCAATCTATTCACCAAACGGAAAACATGATCTGATAACTTAATTTAATAATTCAACATCAATGCCCAGCATAGAATAACTTATCACATATTTTCTGCTGGGCATTGATATTTATAATAAAAAAACTTGAAGAGATAAATGGAAAACGCATTCACTTTTAAGTGTTGTCCTAATATTTTTGGCCACAATTGTAGAACGTTACGAATGAATCCGCCATCCTTAAATGAGCGTAAAAAATCCTAAAAATAGATAAAAAATTACATAGGGATTGTCCACATGTAAGTGCCTTAAGTTTTGTAATTGCCAAAAGACAGTTTCAACTACTATTTGCTTTCTTTATACATTTGGTCACGACAGTTAATTTCCATTGGTGTATCTGATGATCAAAAAACAACATGCTTAACCCCACCAAATCCTTTTAAGAGTAATGCGAGCTGTCAACAAAATGATCCTTTTCAAAGCTTTTAAACAGCATTGATTCAGTGTGCAAGTGCTTTACCGAGACCACATCACACGTCCAAATTATAATGAAATTGTCAGAAAACGTGGCATTTTTAAATCGACGGCACATAAGCAAGGCAATTTTAGGGAAACTTCTCGGAAACAATCAGGAGATTGGTCGGCACAAGTTCTTGAGCTAGAGGAGGGAAAGGATGCTTATTAGAACTTCCCAGAATGCATTTAAAGGGACACTGCAGCCCCAAAACAAGTTTTATTTAGATGAAAGGTCTATATGACCGTACCTCAGAATGGGTATTAGTTTTCTTTAAATCTTTTGGTTTGGGAGAAATTTGACTTTGTCTGTCGTGTTTTCCGAGTACTGTAGGCGCCATTTTTGCTAGCATGCGGGCGAATGCGGTCGCTCCCATTAGCGGCGTGACGTCATTGAGTGATAGAAAGTTTATCAGGTCGCTGCGTCGCTTTATATTCTCAAATAACTTTCTCAGTCATGTGCTAGCGGATTTATATCTAAAACTTAGAATATTCAAAGTTTCAAACAATTATTCAAATATCTGGATCGAGTAGTGACCCTTCGTAAAACGGAGATAACACTGCTAACACTGTGGTTGAACTTCGGTCGTAATCTCAATTGTTATCGTTCCAACATCTGTGAAGGATCATATTTCATTGACATCAGGTGAGGTACCTTCAGACAAGTCTCGTTGTAGGAGTCTCTGGCTGTTGCTCATCAGCACATACTTGCGAATGCACTTGACTTACATTTGTATCAGAGTTTTCAGATTATTCGCACACCCGCTCGGACTTCAACGTTTCTTGAAGAGAACCTAGAGTCAGAAGAACTTCTTGCTAGTAAACCTTAGTTTCTGTATTTCGTTTTGGTGATTCCAACGAAGATCGCGTACCTCGCCTAACGCGTATCTCTACCGAGCTAATAACAACCCCTAATTTAACACTATTGTTTTCAACGACTTTGTTGGTTTAGACGTTCATTATATGGGTAAATATAGGCGATATTTGGACTTGTTTAGCATGTCAACGTCAAAGAGTTACAAAACGTGACAAAACTCATTCATTTTACGTTTAACGGGAGTTGGTTTAAAAGCGTGATTATGAATACTAAACTGAGAGTGAGTCATCACCAACTTTGGACCGACTTACGTGGGAGTAGTGTTACCCCAGCAGTGTTACGCAAAAGAGATGCAATACCCTAGTCTGTTTCTAGGGTATTGCAGTTTCCAGGGGACTGAAGTTCCCCTGAAAGTTTATTAAGGTAACGCTGGTGGCAAGGCTATTGCAGCATGTAAGTGTGTCTTCTAGGCTGCCCTTCTAAGTCGGTCACGGTGAAAATGTTCATCTCAAATATCTGTCCACGTAGTGATTTAAATGGGACGACAGCTCAAACAAATTTTAACTGATTTCTAAATACGGAGGTTAAATACAAGTCAAAAAGATGTAGTATTTGCATCAGTTCAAGATTTAAATGTACAAATAAAGAAGACGTGTCTGTATCAGCTCAAGCATCCACTAATACCCTGTCCACACGTATCCGGATCCCCTTTCGTTTGAAAAGGCAATTTTTTTCTGTTTTCCAAAATAGGTAAGCCTTCAAGATAGCATTTTTGAATCGCTTTCGCCCGTCCACACGAATACGCACACACGATTTGAAAATAGTCACAGCCTACCTGGGCAGCCAAGTTATCTCACCAAGCACAGGTCCGTCTTCGTCTAACCCAAAATTTTTAAGGTCTTGTTTGTCTTCATCCTTTGTCAAGACGTTTATAAATTGGCCTTTGAGATCGGGGGTGAACGTAACCTAAAAATGTAAAGCCTCCTTACGTAGTCACTTTGAACATTCGGCAGAGTAGGTTGATCTCAAGATACAACAGGCAAAAGCGACACAAAAATGATACGTCCGTCCGCTATTTTAAATATCGCACGGGACACCATACCGTGACGGAAACATTTTTGAAAAGTTCCTTTCTCATCCGTCCATACGAGTGCAGGAAAACGGCGTTAACGGGGGATATTCCCAGCGCTAAGTACAGCTCTAGGTTGCGATAGTGCACGACATAGTTGGTCTTATCCTGAAAATTACAAACTAGCTTCGGGACAGCGCCACTACCAAGGTTTAAGTCTTTAATGAGCTGCTGGCAGTAGGGTGATTCCATTTCTGGCACAATTTTCAATTTCTCTGGTGCTAAAGGATATAGTCATTATGGAGATCATGTAATCCTCTGAAATAGCGGAGGTCGGCTTCTAAAATGTAGCCTTATTCGTCGTACTCTGGAATTTCTTGGATGTCGAGTAAGCCAATGTCTTGGACGGTCGGGCAGTCGAATTCCCCAGTTGGAAGAGTTTGTGACACACCCGAGACATTAAATTATCGGTGTCGAGACACATCACGTAGGACGTTTTTTGCTTACGACCGTAGTATGGAAAGTACGGGTTGTTGGCTTTGCTGAAACGGTTGCAAATCATGGACATCTGACCATGAAACCCTTCTTCAATAACCAAGAACATACCTGGATCGGTTAAGGGTTCAAGTTCAACGTTTTTCATTTTCAAACAAGTAGTCAAGCCAAACCAGGACATGTGGAAAAGTGACAGGAATTTAAGTCGAATGCTTTCAGACAGACATTTCTGGAGTTTTGAAATACATCAGCCAGACGAAGGAAGTCAGAGAGGAAGTATAAATTATGCTAATCGCCGTATTGACTATTCTGACATTTGGGACAATCAAAGACGTGTGCTGCGTGCTGGTGGTCCGTACTAGCAGTATATTCATCATCTAATTAGCTGTAATACGACTCTTTAGGTGGTGAACATTTTTCCTTAAACTTCTCCATGTAATCCATATAATCCAATGGATAGATATCTTTTCCTAACAGCAGCGATATCCTTGTCGTCGTCGATGTGCTTTTTTAGAATGGAGAACATTTCAGCTCCGTTCTTCGAAAGGTTTGGCACGAGCTCGTCCAATGATATGTTCATAAATTATAGGATCAATAAAGTCCAGATTATCGATAGAGAAAGAAATGTACCTTTTCGTGTTCCCCGGGATAGTTAATTTTCTTGTTCTTTAGTTTTCCAATGCCTTGCATGATTAAGTGATTATGTAAATTATGTAGAATTACTGGTATTCGTCCAGTAAAGTTTTAATTCAAGTAGCATTCGTTATGGGCTGCTCCACGGAATTGTCCCATAAGATGACAATGATCTCGAACCCGATCAGAGCCGAACTCAAATTCACACAGATGACAGTTAACGGCGTCTTGGAATAATTTCTCTTCGCCACTGCCAATTCACCGAAATTAAGTTTCTTTCGAATATATTCTAGTTCTGTTTCCAAGCATTCGAGAAACTTGTAAACACCATCCTCACCACGGTACATCACCAAAGGTTTACAGTGTCGTTCTACTTCAGAAACAAACACGTAAGAAAATCCACATGGTTGATGGTGCTAATATCTCTAGATAGGTAGAAGTCTAGCCGGTTTCCTTTATTACGTCAACTGAATACAACTACCAGAACACTTTCCAGTTTTTTCAATTGCTCCCATTAACATTAAGATTTCGAAAGGCATTGTGGTAGCTGTATTCACACCTAGCAATCCATCCCTTACTCTCAATTCTTGGGTGTTTGTCGCCTTTGCAATGTCGTCAAGGATTTTGAGACCAAATCTTTGGAAATGAAATCTTTTTCTTAAACGCGGCTCAGTCACTTGTTTCGTAGACACCGTCATGGAAAAAGCTTTTAGACCCGTTCAGACTCTCCCAAGCCACCTTTTTGACAAAATCCCACTGACAAAATTCCCCTAGTCATAATATTTCATTCTTTAAACTACAAGGTTAGGTATGTTATCATCCATAATTTTAATATTTTAAAACAAAGATCCTAAGACATCGGACGTTTTGAACGATCAACCATTTGTTTCTTTTCGACAAAATAAAAGGATTCGAGACTGTTGAGTGAAAAATGCCGTGAAAAATGCCCTGAAACAAGATTTATCATTATGAAAAGCTAGGTTTTCTTTCTCTCGTATGTATTGCTTCATGTGTCCTTTTCTTAATTACACCACACGAATCTCTGGACCTAAATCTGGCTTCGTTATCATTTCACATGCACCTCTTCCAACATAGGTTACTGGTGTAAACTCAGCATCTTGGAAATTGGCTGACGTCTCTGAGAGACGGGCCGAACGTCTTCGCTCCGAAAGGAGGAATATGTTCACAGACCTGTTGCACGTAATTTTAGCAGAACCAGTCATTCGCTTTTAGATTAACTGTTGGTAACTTTTCAATGATAGCCTTCTCAAACTCATTAATAATGCATGACTTAATAATCCAGTCAAAATGATGTATTTCGTCACGTGCATGAGTTTTGAAACCCCGGTGAAGAACTTCGAATCGAATTATAATCTAGAAATTAGATAATAAACGGTTCAAAAAATGAAAATCGTGTTATTACCACATTTCTTAATTATAGATTCAAAATTGAACACACAGAGACAAATTTAGGTTCGCAATTTTTCTTAATCGCACAATGTGGAATCGTATTAACACACCTATGAAATCTTCTTAACAACAAAATTTAATTTCTTCTCAACATTTTCAACACTCGTCGACGGACCTAGATTTCGAGATACATTTGAAATTTGCTCTTTGCTTGCCTTTTCGTATTTAAACAGCGCGTTAGACCTGTGCCCTGTTCTGTCCCGTGCAAGCTTTTAATCCACGCCATGTTGAAAAAAATGCAGTGGCACATGTCACCCTAAGTGAATGAGACGTTTTGACATCAACGCCTACCGCCCTACACATATCCGGTGATATCTTACTTAACGTATTTACACCGACAGGGCTCTTTGAGAAACTCAAATCTTTCGTATTTGCCCGGAAATAAAATGCATCAACTTTGCTACCTTTGCACTTCACAAGCTCAATGTACAACTTATAAAGTTTGACCAGGGCAATGATCACGTTTCTGTCCTTCTCCTTGACATACATGCCGAGCTCTCCTTGAAACATATTTCAAATCTGTGAGCCCACCATGAAATGTTTTGCTCACATTCTCTTCAAACTGGATGTAGTTACTGCCTACTTCGAAATTATTAAGAGTTATATTACGATGATCCCCAGCGCCTAACACCAAACAACTTCCCATTATAATAATACACACTATTTATCAAACGTCTCGATGAACTCATGCCTAATTGTCCCGCAAGCCAGAATTTCTCCTCTTCCTTATCAGTAATAGTATCTTTGTCGTCGTTTCTTGTCCGTTATTCCGACTCCTTCCTCGTAGACTTTTTCACCGCCTGTCTGACTTATCCAAAGAATTTAACGCTAACGAACCATTCTTTTCGCCAGGATGCCTCTTTAAAGTGGCAACTAAACTATACACGCAACGCGCTGGATATCTCTGTCCATCTTTCTTCACAACCTCCTGCATAAATTTCCCCAGTTAATATGCCATGCTTCCGGCACTGAATTCTTCAAAAGGCGTTTCAACACTAATTTCAACACACATTTCGTCGCTCGTTTGGAATTTCGTTGCTCTGTAATATTGCCATTCTCTAAACACATCAAGAGCCCATGTATTCTTGTAGTGTGTAGAGCAAGGAATAGCCACATGGATAGCATTTTTCGCTTCCATAAATATTCTGGCTTTGCGAAATGACTGCCCATCTTTACTTCCCAAATTCATGTTCACATATACAGAACTATTCACGATCATCCGAATAATTAGAACCACAAGCCCCACCATATATAGGCACGTGCATCTAATTAGCGAATTCTATAACAATAGAAGATTGAGAAGCTATTTCAGAAACTCTTGTCTCGTGTTTCAACAGGGTTTTCAAACACTTGAGAACAATAGAATTACACTCGGCTGTTCACCACGCGAATTTTCATTGTTCCCTGGAGTTTGTAAAACACTCAAGGCAATAAAAACCACTCGGCCTCAACGGCCTCGTGTTTTCATTGTCGTTCGTGTTTTACAAACTCTCGAGAACAATAAAAATCGCTTAGTGAACAGCCTCGTGAATTCTATTGTTCAGTCATGTTTGTAGCCCCTGGTAAAACACTCGCACTCGTTTATGAAATATTACGTAAAAGACAGGAAAGACGTTTCATTTTCAAACTTAGATTCATTCATCTCCACAATATTTTTCTTTCCATTTAATTCCTCACAATTTTTTTTTTTTTTCTACTAGGGCAGTCAAAAACATGAAATTGTGCGCTTTGTTTCTTAAATTTTAAAATTTGCTTGAGTTTCCTGATTTATTTATTTGTTTAGAAGTTGATGGTGTTATCAGGCGTAAGTGGATAAAGTCACCGGCTTGCCTTCTTTATTCCATTGAGCTTTTAATTCTTTTTCCTCATTTTAATCGTTCCGCATTAGCATTCCCTTATGTCCTCTATCTGTTCTCCCCTTTTCAAGTATGTTGATGGACATTTTAAATAGCAGAAGACTTACCTTCATTGACATACTTTGTTATTAACTTAATCCAATTGGTCATTTTTTTTTTTCGTTTACTTACAAATAGTTTGTCATTAACTTTTTAGCCCTATTGGTCATTTTTCGTTTCACTCCGACAAAGAATCTTCGTTCAAATCGTCATTTTCTCATTTCGTAAGTTTTGGCAGTTTCCTGATTCTTTTGGCTTTTTACACAAACTTCAAAGCCAACGTAGCACTCTATTTTTAGTTGACAACAGACGTACGTCCTGTTCCAGTTCAGCATTCGGTGAAGTTTAATTTGACAGAACTATGTGTATATGTTCTCCAGGGAACAGTATCAGTTTTTAAGAACAGCACGTATCAGATAGAATGCAACAGCTGTGACAGAAATATACAAGCACTGATGCAGTCAGCAGTCATGTTTCCATATGGAATCGCTACAGTGGCTACATTTTGCTGATTAGGACGGAGATCAGGCGTAAAGCAGATCACGAGTTTCTACGCGAGTAAACAGAGTTTTAAGTGAAGCGGCAAGATCCCGTGATCTCATTAATATCAAACCCAGAAGTATACCATTTACAAAAAAATCAACCAGGTGGAAAGCGATATATAGAAGGGTTTTCAACATATAAAAAGGTCTTAGGATTTTCTGGAGGGGAAGATGATCCAGTAAAATGGAGACGCCAAGTCATATTAGAGCTTTTTTTAGAGCTCATTTCACGTACATGTTTTCATCCAGGAAATTTCGTTTTCTTCGTGAAATCCACGTAATTCTATCAATACTCGTTCCACAAGTTAATAGAAGTACGTGATTTACATTTGGCACGTCACATTGCAACGAAGCAGTTTTGTTAAGATATGAACTTTTCTGGTCAAAAACGGTGTTGCATGCGACCAAAAGCACAAAGTTTTACAAGTTTAGGCAAGAAAATGGCAGCAAGAAAATTCGAGAGCTAGGAAAGCAGGTAGTATAAACTGGATTGCGCAGTTTCATGTTTTATTTGCCAACACATTATCATGTTTTCATCACCTTAGAACAAACTTTTGGCATTTATACGAGGCTGGTTAAATGAAGATTTAGTTTTCAAGCACAGGTAAGCTTTGGAGTGTCAGAAATTATATTTTGAGGCTCAGAGTTCCTAAAATAGAACTATAATGCAAAGGCCTTTCAGCTGAGAATGGAACCTACACCCCTGCAGCTCCAGTGCAGTGCTGTAAACGACTTTGGGAACGGAGGCGGTTTCCAGTGGAGTGGCCATGAACTGTGCCTTTGCTTCCACACCTCGGGGTGCAAACGTTGGTCGGCGAAAACCATATGGTAGCAAATATACTGAGTAATCTTTATGGTTTGCTAGGTCCGCTTTGAGGGCTTCATGTTAAGTTTTTTGTTCTTCGTTCAGTTTCCAGTACTAGGAAACGAATGGCAGCAATGGATAAACTTGTTCGGTAACCTAGAAAGGGTTTTACGCCGAGATTTCATCTCTAGCGATATTTTGGAGAAATCACATAAGCGTCGCCATCTGCCGGTAGATAACTAACTGTAAAGGAGAAGTCAGTGAGCTTCACGTGTAGGCACAGGCAAGTAACCCCTAGGCAAGTAACCATTGTTTCATGGTCCGACCTCCATGGCGTGGTACTCTCGACTTGAACCACTCGATGAATATAGAAAGAACTGAAAGCTATCACAGATAAAACTGGAAGAGATTGCAGAGTACCTGTCCGTTTCTGAAACTTTATTTGAAGTGGATACGCGGACATGCAGTGGTCTTTTTTAGAACGAGACAATCAGTCACTAAGTAAAAGCACATATTATGTATGAACTTAAGGGATAGGTAAATAATTTAGTGGACTCTGATAAAGTCAAAAAAAGAAGCAACTTATATACACAATTTATTATGTTGAACAACGTTTAACAATCTTCCTCGTTGACTTTACCACACATGTGTTGTCCTTTCGCGCTCTCGTAACCACTATTGTCCAATAAGAAGAAAGGGTGTGTTTAATAAATAAATCACACTTCCCCCTCATTCCAAGAAAATAAAATTTGAACCCAAAAATTTTATTTTGACGATTATGAAAGCTATCAAAAAACCTGAATATAAACATCAGTTGAGACATAAATGGAAGTGTTCGTTATCGATTGATAGTTCTTTCAAATCCTAGACAAATAGTCTACGTTCAGGTTATCTTTGCCACTACGTAGAGTCACGTTAAACTGGTAATACGGCAATTTCAAACACCAGTTAGCCAAACGGTTATTTGAGTTCTACACTTGGTCTAGCCCCTGAAGAGCTTTGTGGTTTGTGACGACTTGGAATTGTCGACCGCACTGATACACGCGGGAGGACTCAATGGCCCATTCAATTGCCAGGCATTTTTTTGCGATAGCGGATCAGCGCTGCTACCGAGGAAGCAACTTGCGACTCAGATAGACAACTGGCTATTCATTGGCATCGTCATGACATCAATATGTGTAATAACGCACAGAGCCATCGAATTGATGCATCGGTCTGAAGTATAAATTCTTTGTCAAAATCTGGATTGTGAAGGACAGGCGAAGAACATAGGATTTGCTTCAGTTTAGTAAAAGCCTGCTAGAAATCTTCACTACAAAAGAATGTTCGGGTACTCTTCTTGGTCAGGTCAGATAGTGGGGTGGAAATCGTGGCATACTCAGGAATAAACTTGCGGTAGTACCCTGTTAATCCCAGGGTGGACTTCACTTCTGTTTTTGATTTTTTTTCGGGAGAACTCTTGAACAGCCAGTATTTTACTTGTCTGTGGTTCAACAGTACCTCCACCAACTCTATGTTCAAGAAAATTAACAGGGGGCATGGCGAAACAGCATTTCTTCGGGTTTGCTATTAATTCGGCTTGATGGAGGCGCTCTAGTATTTCGCGTAGATGAGATAAGTGTTCATCCTAACTGTTGCTGAATATCACAATGTCGTCGAGAAGGGTATCGCAGAAATCTTCAGTACCCTGCAGGATATTGTCCATCATTCTCTGAAATGTGGTAGGGGGGACGTGTAAGCCAAAAGGCATCGTCTTCAGCTGGTATAGTCCAAAGGGAGTGACAAATGCAGTTTTCTCTTTGGATGTTTCTTCCATTGGGATTTGCCGATATCCCCTCGTCAAGTGTGGAAATGTATTTCGCCTTTTCTAGTTTATCAATTATATCATCCGTTTGAGGCATCGGGTAAGCATCAAAGCAAGATACAGCATTTAAGCGGTGGTAGTCCACACAAAAACGTACGGTGCCGTCATGTTTTGGGACGAGGACTATTGGAGACGTCCATTCACTTCGAGATGCTTCGATGATGTCCATTTCTTCCATTTTCTTCAATTCCTTCTCCACTGTTTGCTGCTGGGATTGCGGTATCCGGTATGGTCGTTGTCAGATGGGCTGAATCTCTGTTGTTATTCGATGAGTGCAAGTGTCAGTTCGACTTGGAGATGTTTGGATAACATAAGCAAATTCCTGAGTTAGTTTTCGAATCTGCTCCCGTCTTTGCCACATAGTCGACTAGAGATCTCGGACACGTTGATCCTGTTCAACACGGCGTTGTGTTTCAGCCTCTTGAAGCCGTCGTTCACCTTCACGTTCTTGTTTTCTCTCTTCATTCATAGAGGGTTGCTGGTGGCACAGTGGTAGTGCACGTGTCTCTCACCACTGTGACTAGGGTTCGATTCCGGCCGCGTCCAGTAATCTGATTAAAAGTTGCCTTGGTCACATGCGAGAAGAGTGTTGCCCAGTTTGACTCTACCAAGTATCGCAGGTTTTCTCCGGGTACTCCGGTTTCCCCCTGTCATAACACTGGACCCATGAGGGTAGACCCTTACTGGACCTCTAGGGAGACCGACTCGGATAGCTGATAGGGTTATCCAGTATAAATAAAGGCACTTTACTTTACTTTTACTTTTTTCATCATACGCATAAAACCAAATTACTCATTTGAGGAACTCTCGGAGCTTTGTTCCGAATGTACTACGTCAGGAGAATCTTCTTTTCGACTTCAAAGGCATCGTGCCATAATCCATTACTCACTTTCACGAGTTTGATGGGTCTGCAACTTGCTGGAGTTGTCTCCTTCAGTACAACTCAAGCACCGCTGTCACCAAATGTGATAAAGTCAACAAAACAAGCAACTTATATACACATTTACTATATACTGAACAACGTTTAACAACCTCCCTCTTTGACGTTACCGTGGATGTGTTGTCCTTTTGCGCTCTCCTAACCTCTACTGTTCATTAAGAGGAAGGCGTGTGTCTAATCTATCACATGTACACGCGGACACGAGGTGGTCTTTGTTTAAGAACGGGCTTGAAGGTAATTCTGAGCTATATGCAAAACGAAAGAGGACTTCGCGCATGTTGCCAACCCAACCCAGATAATTAAAGAAGTCTTTAATCCCAACCAGAGTAGAGGTATAAACTGACAACAGTCTTAATCACACCGATTTCACCATTAGGTGCATAGACGTAAAAATAAAAATGGACTAACGATGGGCTAAAGGACAGGAATGTCAAAGAAGCACTTCCTGTCCAACGCCAATAAAATGCCAAGAACTTATCCTACGAGAAAAAGGTTTCTACATCCGACTATAGGGACCACCCTCTACCTGAAAAGGAACAAGGTTCAGAGATTTAATCTCCACCCTTAATAGAAATGTTACTAACCTAATCGCGCAACTGAAAGAATACAAGTTTCATCAGATGAGTCCTGGCCCTAAAAACGATAACTCCGATTATCAACATCGGTCGCACAAAGCACCAAGTTGTGTGGAAGAGAAAATCCGCCAGCTAAGTAATCCGTTTGTTGCAAAACTACAGCAAATAAACTCATGAGGTGGCACGTCAAGTCAATCTGTCGATAATTGGCAAATGTCGTATGGTATCAAAGATGCTAAATCACTTTGTAACAGGCAGACACCTTAAGAGATACAGTTTTCCCGCTCCAAGTGGACGATAAGCGATTTGAAGGACTAGAGACTGTTAGGAACGGTACGTTGAAAGGAAAGGAGGTTCTTGTTCTTTTGTTCTGTTTCGTTAAAACGTTGGTTTATAACAGAGATGTAAGTAAGTTTGCTCCTCTTTGTGTGACTTGGTCGGTCTAAATGCTCAATTCATGTTGAAAACCTTCCAAACAACAGTAAAGGCATTAAAATCTTACTAGGGAGCGTGTTGGTCCTGTTTTAAAGATACTACACAATCATCAAAGAGTAACTAGTCCTGTGGGGTCTATTCCTACGGACACCCCATCTCGTTTAATTAATGTCAGATTTGAACGACTGTATTTGCCTGCAAACTGCATTTACTCGTAAATTCACATGCGGAGCGGCCAATTCCAAGAGGACCTGATTAAATATACGCTACATCATTGTTTCTTCGTTCTTTAAGAACCCCGAACATATTTATGAACTCAAAGGTTAGGGTTATTGTTGGAATTAGGATTCATGCACATTTTTGGGGAATTAAAAAAAAGAAAAAAAGAAACAATAGGGTGGCGTGTACTTAACCTGATCCTTCTATGCATTGATACCATATCTTTACTTGCCTAAACAGCTGCGTAATTTACATCGAAGTGTTGGAGACGATGGAGACTATTACAGCTCGTTGACTTTCTGTTTTAACACTTATGGCGGAAGTAAGCGGAATAGCAAGTGCCCGCCAAATGGTCGCACTATCAACCGCTACCGACAACACGGGAAAAATTTAAAAAAACTATGTCTATTCTGTCAATGATTCACACGCTTTTCAAAGGACAAAAGATTAAAAGAGTCATCTTTCCCCCCTTTTATGTTATGTAACGTTTGACAGACTAGCCTAGCTGTTTTTATTAGTGCGTCGTGATCCACAAATACTAAAGATGGCTTGCTTTTCTGTTTTTCACCAGTTGTTCTTTGAGCATTAAAGCAAGTGACAGATCAGTCATAAAAAGGAAAGGGATGTTTAACATGAATTTTAATCTGGTAAAACTTCTCTAAAATTTGCCAGAAGTGGTTAGGATGGTATATTTTAAGCCAAAAGGCGTATTACTAAAAAATCCTTGTACACCTGACCAAAAGTAAAAAAATTCTCGAAAAAAATCGAAAACCCGGCCGTTTGAAGAATGCATAATATCTATAAAATCCAATTAGAAATAGCGCAAGTCCAAATTTTCAATACAAATTTTTCAAAAATTTATTGAACTACTTCATGGTTTTTGTGAAAATGATGAAAAAAATCCATCAAAATTTTAAATAT
Source organism: Heliopora coerulea (assembly GCA_030142905.1). Lineage (NCBI taxonomy): Eukaryota > Metazoa > Cnidaria > Anthozoa > Scleralcyonacea > Helioporidae > Heliopora > Heliopora coerulea. Next base: position 656,718 of record JASJOG010000080.1, on the reverse strand, counting down.
CGTCATGAAAGTTCGTAAGTGAGAAGAAATTTTTGCTACAGATTAACTCACCCGTGCATCATTTTTTCTATAATCGCAAGGCAGTGAACAAGTCTTTTTCTTTCTCGTAACTTGGCAACAGATGGAAACGTAAGAAGTCGACTCTAAACAGTTTACAATGTGGAGTTGTAGTGAATTACAGTGTAATTTGTGATGTTGAAAGATGGTAGGGAATCAAGGGTTGTGTCCCACAACAAATTATGCACCATAGACATCGCGCATCTTTCATTCGATGTCCCGCTTTGTGATTCTTTATTTACGGTATTTCACATACAGACTTATTCAGTGAAACATTGCGCATAACAGCACAGGTTCACGTGTGTGCATTTTAGCCTCTGGTCAAATGCACATGTATTTCACTTCATATTTTCATCATTTGCGTGAAAACTTCTTCGACTTCAATATATAAAACCTAGTGTTCGTCCAATTACCATTCTGAAAAATGGCAAGTCCTGAAATTATTTCCAAATCAAATTTTTTGTAAGAAATAATCTTTATGTCGTTCCTTACATCAAAAAATGGCAAAGAGAAAACGATAAATAAATCTGCAATCACTTAATATCAGAAAAATCACCGAAACTTGTGCTTAAAATCCGAAAATCCGGAAAAAATCCTAACTAATCTCGTTAATTCTAAACTTTCATCAAAACACAGAGCATAATAACTTAACAAAATTAAATGTTTCAATAGTTACGGGAACCATTGAGTATTTTGGTCAAATAGAAAACAGCGTTGACTCCGAACAAGGATAAATATTTTCATTTGACGTTTCGACTAACTTCGGTCGAAAGTTAGTCAGGAAAGTTAGTCAAAACGTCGAATAAAAATGTTATCCTTGTTCGGAGTTACCGTTGTTTTGTATTAAATGTTTCAATTAAACCATTTTTGGCCAGGTGGACTTTGACAATGCAGTCAGGCAATAGGCAGTAAAATTTAACTTGTCAAAGGGAGGTTGCCTAGAAAGGAATGGGGAAAGAATCTCTCAATTAATCCATCATGCCTAAACAACAACATATAACTATGGTCTTGTTAATGCCGGATACTTTTAAACATCAAAGAGGTGGGCACCTAGAGAGGAATCACCTTGGAAAATTAATGGTAATTACACATACCAGTGGTTTTTTGACCCAGTCCAATTTTTTCTTTTAAAACTGTAGCAACTTCAAACTGGCTTTTACGGAGGCTTTTTTTAAGAGCTGCATCATGGGATGCATCACTGAAATCCTGCTCTTGGTCCAACAACAGCTTAACGACAGCAAGTTGATTATAGGCACCTACAACAGGCGAAGTATTAGTTTATCAACAATAAAAATTGTTGTCCACTTGTCCTTCAATTAATAAAAATAGTCAACCAGGTACAGAGTAATTAATCATTAGTTAATTAATCACAATAATCAACAAGGCAGCCTTTCATCTTCTCCAACACCAGACAATTTTACTGATGAAGGAAAGTCTTGGCTGACTTAGGAGTAGGGGGTTAAGGAATTAAAATAATTAATTAAATTAATAAAGGGATTAGATTCACATCACACGAGTAAAACTGTTCAAGTTTTGGGATAGTCAAGTACGCCAAGGCGTCCTAAAACATGGGTGTGGACACGGCATTGGAAATCCTGATCTATGCGTGATGCAGGAAACCCTCGCATATGATTGATGCGTTCCAGATATAACCAGGAAGTGGAACTTAAAGTGCATATAAACCCTTCACGGTTTTTATTTTTTTGTAAAGAAGATTAAAAACTGATTTTGACCGTCCGTTTACGAAATATCTCTCATTAAGTATTACCAAAAAGTTCCATTTGAGCTTCCCGCCCAAACTTTTGCGTATGATCTTAATAGCTCAAGGGCCTGGGAACCAGGCAAATTATAAAAATCACAACCAGAAGGTAAGTATGCTTTCATACGTGTTTGAGTCCGAGTTTGAGTTTGACATGGTGATTATTGTACAAAATATGAGCATTTAGATAAGTTTGTGATCAAAACGCAGTTGTTTTCTTGTGGTAAATCTATATGTTCTTGAGTCCAAGGCCTCGTTGCATGCAAAAATCTATAGAGGAGAAAAAAACAAACGGCAGAGGATTTATATGTACTTTACAGCTATCTCAATAACCGAGTGATCTCCAAATGCACCTTTTATAATTTTAGTCTGGCTAACATCAAACTGCTTTTATTATCCACCACCATATGTGTAGACTAACTTTTCAGGAATACTTCAACAGAAAATTTCTAATAATCTAAGCTTTGAAAACACATTTCTAATGATACCTTTGAGATATCCTTATCAAAAATTTTACATGTACTAGCACCATGACAGGAGTAAAAGGTTTACCGGGAGGGAGGGGGAGTGAGTGAGAAAGAGAAAGAGAGAGAGAGAGAGATCGAGAGACAGAGAGACAGAGACAGAGAGAGAGAGAGCATGACAGTGTGGTAATGCCCCTCAATCTGTCCTTGTAGTCAACAACAGAACCCATTACTGTACTTCCAAGCAAGCTCTAGAGTGGATATACCATTGTTATTTGTTGATGTGAAGTCACTGCCTTGGCTGAGTAGTAATTTTACAGTATCTAGATGATCCTCCTCCCAGGCATAGTGAATAGGTAAGTAACCATCCTCGTCTCTTGAGTTAACTTCTGCACCACGTTGGATTAGATAATCAACCAATGGCGTATGTCCATCCCATGATGCAAGATGAAGTGGAGTCTGACCAAAGTCATTTGTTGATGTGAAGTCACCGCCTTTGCTGAGTAGTAATTTTACAGTATCTAGATGACCACCAGTGCAGGCATAGTGAATAGGCAAGTCACCATCCTTGTCTGTACAGTTAACTTCTGCACCACACTTCATTAGATATTCAGCAATTGATGAATGTCCAGACAATGATGCAAGATGAAGCGGAGTACGACCATAGTTATTTGTTGAGGTGAAGTCACTGCCTTTCCTGATGAGGAATTTAACAGTATCTAGATGACCACCACTGCAGGCATAGTGAATAGGCAAAGAACCACGCTTGTCTCTTGAGTTAACTTCTGCACCACGTTGGATTAGATAATCAGCTATTGAGAAACATCCCTCGCAGCAGGCACGATGTAAACCAGTTCCCTCCCACAATCCTCCACGCTCTTCAATGTCTGCGCCATTCTCAACTGCAGCTTTAACGCCATCCAAATCTCCTTCCTCTGCTGCAGCCCAAACAGACATTTTCCTATTAAAAACATACGCATTCATATTTTGAAAAAATGGAAGTGGAGTTTGACCAACGTCATTTGTTGATGTGAAGTGACTGCCTTTGCTGAGTAGTAATTTTACAGTATCTAGATGACCACCAGTGCAGGCATAGTGAATAGGCAAGTCACCATCATTGTCTGTACAGTTAACTTCTGCACCACACTTCATTAGATAATCAGCAACTGATGAATGTCCAGACAATGATGCAAGATGAAGCGGAGAACGACCATAGTTATTTGTTTAGGTGAAGTCACTGCCTTTCCTGATGAGGAATTTAACAGTATCTAGATGACCACCACTGCAGGCATAGTGAATAGGTAAGGAACCACGCTTGTCTCTTGAGTTAACTTCTGCACCACGTTGGATTAGATAATCCGCTATTGAGAAATATCCCTCGTAGCAGGCACGATGTAAACTAGTTCCATCCCACAATCCTCCACGCTCTTCAATGTCTGCGCCATTCTCAACTGCAGCTTTAACGCCATCCAAATCTCCTTCTTCTGCTGCAGCCCAAGCAGACATTTTCCTATTAAAAACATACGCATTCACATTTTAAAAAAATGGAAGCCCCATCTCTGGTCCCCCCTTACCCTCCTAAGCTGGATAGGATTTCACGTCTCTGCAAAGTCCCATCCCGCACCGGTCCACCCGCACGGGAACTCCAACGCTGTAACATATTCTACAAAGTTTTATCTATGTACAAGACTTCATGCTCCTTCAATGTGGGACCTCCATTTTTGATTTCACGTCACCTATAAAGAAATAACCTAACACCCCCGATAAATATCACAATTTTATCTTATTCATGAACAAAAGGTCTTACGGGTTTTTTTTTTTAGTTATTATTTTATTTTATTTTTATATTTTAACTTTTTTTCCACGGAGCATGTGCGACAAGACACGAATTGAAAACGTCCCCTCAATGTTTCCGATAGACTGTCGGCTAATCAGAAAATAAGTTTCGTTCCACACTCCTTTCACACTACGTTGCTCCTGCAGACTGCAGTTTTCAAATACTAAATTTCAACTACATTCCGCCAAGTAACCATTTTATACGAGTTGCTACTAAATTGTATATTTCAAACAACTTGCTATTCTACTATCGACATCAGTCGCCGGTCTGCAAACGTCTCTACTTATGCGATTCAATGTACGCGAATGCCAAGCAGTTTCAGCCATTGAAATCTCTCAGGAAGAATGAGGGGAGGGAACGTGAATTTCAGATTAATGTTCACAAGGTTAGCTACATTTACTTTCATATCTTAGACAATGAATGTACAATTACAGTCAACATCAAGGTGCCGTATACGAAGTTAACCGTTAATTTTAGTTGCTGCCATCAACCCGTAATCCTTCATTTACTCATGAAATACCAACATGTGCACGTACACTTCCAATTGTTCGACAATATTGTTCGACAAGAGCGTGGTTTGTATTCTGTTGTAAACAGTTCCCATGTACTAGAAAAGTTCATCAGTGCTGCACTCTCCTGCCTCATAATGAACTAAATAATTTGTCTCGTGCAGTTCACTCATTCACGGTTCAGTGCACATTAACACTTCAAATAATTTATTATTATTATTATTATTATTAAAAACTTATTTACAAACAATAACCCTTGAGCTTGATTGCTGCTTTTAAAGGGGTTGTTTAGAAAAAGAAGAAAGAATATTTACAAAAATCAGTATCATTACAACAATATTAGCAGTCTCTTGATCGATATAGGTGTTTAGTAAGGACTACTTTGAAAGAATATGCAGACAGTTGCTCATGAATATCTAAAATTTCGTTAGGTAATGTATTCCAGGCATAAGCTCCTCGGTACGAAAATAATTTTCTCATAAAAGATCTGTTAGGTTTGTCAAGAAGTAGCTTACGGCTATTGCTACGCGTTTGATGATAAATATTATCGCGGTATGTAAACATGTCGAAGATTTACTATGGTGCAATGCTCCGGACAGCCTTAAACGTGGTTAGAAGCTTTCTTCTTTTAAGAATATTTTCTATTGGGCTCCACCCTAAGGTCCGGAAAATTGTTTTTGATCTTATCTCATAATTTGAGCCAGTTATTGTACGAGCAGCTCGTTTTTGCATTTTATTGAGCTTTTCTAAATTTGTCTTGTTTCTGTCGTTCCAGACTGTTGAGCAATATGTAAAGTAGGGGAGTACCAGAGAGTTATACATACAAATTAGGTCATTGTGAGGTACATATGGCTTTGCCTTTCTAAGTAGGGCTATAGCACTCGAAAGTTTTTTGCATTGTTCTTCGATATGTTCCGTCCACTTCAATTCGTTATCAATTATAATACCTAAAGTTTTCTTATGTTTAACTTGTTTAATAATGGAACCATTTATTAATATTCGGAGATCAGTAGAAGATTGATTAAGTTTTCTATTTGAGGCTATTAACACAAATTCGGTTTTCTTGGGCCTTGTCCACACGCATCCAGATTTTTTTAAAAACGGAGATTTTTTCTACCGTTTTTAAAAAAATTCGCGTCCACACATAGCGTATTCGAATCGTTTTCGCCCGTCCACACGTAAACGCAAAAACGATGGAAATATGATGGCGCCCGGCGTAGAGAATGCGGATCGCCTTGTAATATGACCTCTTCCAAACGATCGCAGGCTCGAATTGCAATAATCTATACGCACGCACATGTCAACCCTGTTAATTTGGCGCATTTTATAAAAAAATATCTCGTATTTGCTTCGTATTCGCTTCGTATTGGCTGTTGTTCGATTTGAAATGGCTAAGTCAACAAAAGGAACAACTAAATCTAAGGCAAAAAGTAAACCTGAATCATTTATTTGAACGGATGATGAAGTACAGCTTCTCTTTAAAGTTACTCAGGAGTATAAAGTTGGACAAACCGCCGAGAATGTCGACTGGGAATCTTGTCACAGCAAGTACTCTGACATCCTTGAACTGTTCATGGCGCAGTATCCGTCCGCAGAAAACGCCGAGGCCATTGGCAAAGATTTTCCAAATTCAGGGCAGCCGTCGATAGCGGCAGAAAAAGTGGACTTGGCAGGGTAGTTCTCCTCTACTTTGAGTCATGCGATATGGCATATATCGTAACATATGGCATTAGTGGATATGCAGGATCTCCTAGTATGAACACTAGCACAGGATCCTCATCAGGTATGATCGTGCGTTTGCAAGGAGGTATATTTCCACTCTTCAGGGAAGAATTCAAACTTGAGTTTGAGAATACTCTTGCATCATGCACGCTCCCAGGCCATTTCACGACAACATCCATAAAACAATACTTGAAGTCACATGTAACTTGAACATTAAGGCCATGAGGACCCTTGCGATTAATATAGTCAGTCGAGTTTATGCTTGGTTGCTTAATTTCAATGTAAGTTCCATCAATTACGCCCAAACATTGAGGGAAGCCATGTGCTCTATGGAACTTTTTCACTAGGTTATGCACTTCTTCTGTACTTGGAAGCTTAATATACTTTGGCCCAAGATGGATTGTTATGGCTTTACATACCTTCCTGACGATTTCCGACACTGCTTGGCGTGAAAGTCCGAAAGCATTAGCCGTTTTTCGAATACGACCTTTATCGCTCAAATAGTATAATGTCACAGCCACTTGCTTCACAACATCGACTGCTGTCCTCATGATAGTGTTGTTTCCTTCAATGTGCGGCCTCAGTTCTTCGGCTAACGAGTACAGGGATTCTTGACTCATCCTGAAGTTTTCCCTCCACTATTCTGGTACCACAGTTTGGCTGGCAAAGTTGTCCCACCAAGCACTCGTTCGTCCTGGCCTTACCCAGAATCTGCGTGGTCTAGCTGGCTTTTTATTTAATCGTTTTATAACGATTTTTTGCGACGTTGAGACGGAAAGCATCTTCATAATATTCATTCGCTTTCTCAAATATTCCCCGTGAACGTTTAACATAGTAATATGCAGCTCAATGCATGCTATTAGACTTGAAATCAGCCCAAGTAAAATAGCCATAGTTTTGGTCCATGGCGGACCATTTGGTCCGCCATGCACTATTAATATTGGTATTATGTATTAGGCCCCAGCGGTGTTGTGAACATACTCCTATTAGCATATTGTTGTATTGCTTTACCTTTTCAGTCATGTTAGAATAGTCCGTCCTGGTGATTACACATGAAAAGATAAGGTTAGCGCTTTCCAAATTCTGCGTTATGCTTTTTCCGAGCTTGACCACTGAATTAATAACATTTTCTGGTGATCCTTTCTTTAAGTCGTTTGTTCCGATGTGTATTACAGGGTTGTTTGGTTGTGTTTTCAGTGTCGGTTTTATATAGTAGGTCAAATCGTTGGTTGTAGCTCCGGGAAATGTTTTAATGCTGATCCTCTTGTTTGTTGCATTTCGAAGTTTTCTAGGGTTAAGATGTTTAATCATAGAATCTCCCACGATAGCCACTGTCTCAGTGGATCTGCCCGGCGTAGGTGTACTTTGGACTCTGCGCTCTTCTGTTCTTGCATCGGCGGTACTATTGCGATAAGTTGCTTTTGAACTTACTTGATTTTGGTTAGTACTTTGCTGTTCAATTTTCTAGTGGGAGTTGCTTCTCTGGTAATTTCGACTTCGTCGATCTCAGTTTCTTCAATAGTCCACGGGGCAAATCGGTTTGAGCCCGGCGCTGCATTCGTAGTATGGCTTTTCGTAGTTCCAGAAGTTGCTTTCGCGTTTCTTTGATTATTATTAGTCTGAACTTTGGACTATGCATTACGATTGTCGTCAGTGTGAAGACAAATATTGCGATCCAAGTGGAGCAAACGTATGGCAGTTAGAAGACTAGCTTTCTCGTCATCAGCGGCCTTGACTTTGTTTGTCAAATCGTCTATTGCATTTTCACACTTGTTAAGGCGTTGAGTCAAGTAATCGTTAGTCGACTTTAGTTTGTCGTTTTCTTCTTGCAATCTGCAGGTGTGTCGATCTTTCTGTTCGTTTGGGTTGTTTCTTGATTCATTGGTTACAACTCCTACATCTTGTGTAAACGCCTCAAACTTCTGTTCAAGACAACCGAATTTAGTATTCAGGTCATGAACAGCAGTAAACAGTGAACCGAGACGATCGTTCTCATTGTTATTCCTCACCGAAGCAATGCCGATGTTGTCATTTGCTTTTTCAAGATAGACCTTTGATGAGTCTTTTGGGTTATTTGATTCATGTGACGGTTTCGCTTTAACCATGAAAGTTAGTTTATCTTTAATCGAATTACCTTCTTTTCCACTGAATGTTAGTGTTGTTTGTTTGCTGTACCAAGTCATCTCAAATCTGCCGTCTGCACTTATAAACCGCCTTGCTTCTCCCCCAGGCGATTTCCAGTTACCTTGTTCGCGAAGCAATTTTTGTACAAAGTCCTTTAGCGTTTGTAGTGTTCCTTTCCATAATAACCGTTCACCATTTAACCGAAGCGGTTCGATAAGTTGTAAGCGGCCCGATTTTGTTTTGCCTTGCAAAGGACCCATATTGCTGCTGTCGTTGTACAACGATTCATAATCACCAGCTAGGGCAGATTCACTATCGGCACAGCTTGGATTGTCGTCATTAACAAATTCGGATAAACTTTTAGCCAGTATCTGGCTTGGACTTGCAGAGCATTCATAAGCACGTCTGCTCTCCATAAGCAGTAGGGTCCTGATGCCATCAGACCAGATTTGATTTCCGAGCTTGAAATCGCTTTCGTCGTCGCGATGAATTATCGAGACGTATTAGCTACAGTGCTGAAGTGACGATGTGATAATAATCTTTTTGAAAAAGGGCATCTTCTCATGTTACACTACATTCTTTTTCGCACTTATTGCAAAAAACAAAAAACCATTTTAATTATTATTATTTTTAAATGCAAAGTGTTAGAATGTTAAAATGCCATGTATATGAAATGCAAAATGGTAGAATATGTCCTAATTACAAAAATAGTAATAAAATTATTTTCAGACTTTAGTCATATTCCAACATACTTTGGGAATGGTTCCCTTTGCCACGCACTTAATCCTTATGAATCCTTATGGTCCTTGTGACAAAGTACAGTGCAGTGATGGTGTCCATATTAAGTGAAAGTAAATTTTTAAGTGATGATATGATACATTTTAAGACACATCCAGAAACAGTTGCAAAACAGTTTTTGGGCCTTCAACTAGCAATGAAACCTGTGACACTGCAAATCTAGTGCAATTAAATACTGTCATGAACTCTTCCAGTTCATGGTAACAACATGATTACTATCAAATTATAAAAACACAAGACTAGACTGCAGTTTAGCAGACCCACTGTGTCACTGACTAGTTAGGATAAGGGTATCTATTAGATTTAGTGAGCTGGCAGAATGGTCTCTGCCTTACTTGGGTCTGCTAACTGCAGTACCCATTTTTGGGAACAAAACTATTTTCCTGACATTTGATACATTACATTATTTTAGTATCCAAATCGCAGACGCATGCGATCAATTTGTACATGACTTTCATTGGACATTGGTGGTTATAATGCTTAACAATTGAAAGAAATAAAGAAGAGCTTTTAAAAGAATGAAAATAGCAAAATGAAAATTTTTTGGATCTACTGTTTGGTGAATAAATGGAGTACCATGATGTTGACTGTCATTCTTATCTAATGCACAATTGATTCAATTTAAGATATCAAAATAAAGTTATCATTTCACCTATTGAAATCTGGAAGTGTCAGGCTTTCCTGAGAATGCCAAATCTCATCATTGAAAAGTGTAAACTTAGTGTGCAATTGGAAATGAACACAGAAGACTGGTGCCTAAAATGGCCGCTTTGATTTTAACCATTATTCTATAGACCTACTTGAGATGAGGATATTATGATGCATATAAAAAAAGTGGAGGAGCAATGTGAAAGGGCTTTTTACATTTTGTAGTACAGTACTACAGTTTAGCAGACCCATGTAGCTGTTGGTCTTTTCCCATTGGCTCAGTAAACAAGAAAATGAGCTTTTAGCATTACATTTATACAGCAAAGGTTGGTGTTACACAAGTGGATCTAAAATCCCACTAGCTTTTCCAAGACACTGTATCTACTGATTCAAAAAGAATTAAGGTTAGAAAACTTTGGAAGGATTTTTACTCCAAAAAGGCTTCTTCATTCACCTACATGTAGTGGTGAAGATCCCCCTAACATCATTGTTTCACCACCGATGTTTTGGATTTACTTCCACACGAAAACTAAAACCCAACCCCTAAACATTATCCCTAAACCCTATACCTAAACTCCATCCCTGAACCCTTTCCCTAACCCTAATTAAATGTGGATAATAAGAATAAAGATTGCTTTTGCCTCTTTATCATACTCTTTGTCTCTTTAATTCTAAGTAATCAAATATTTTCACATCCTTTGGGGTGTGCAACTTTCCAGCTGCCAAAACCTGCCTCATTTCTGTTCTGAGCCTGGAACAAAGACTGGCCACAAGGTGGTTTTGTTAAACTGCAATCCAGCCTTAGATTTTGATTTATACATATATTATTAAATCTGTAAGAACAAGTAAAAAGTTTCGAGTTCAAAGAGTTTACTTTTTAGTTTTGCAGTATAGTAAGTAATAATGTCAACACATAGCTTACAAGTTCTGAACTAGTCAAAATCAGCATGATGTCACCATTTGTTGTTCATCATTTCTCAAGAACAATGTGAAGGAAATTATCCCTTTTTCTTGAGCTTCCTCTGGTGCCTACATGTACTTGTGCTTCCTTCATTGTTTTTCACAAGCAAATTGGGTTTTGATACTAACACAACAGGCCTAAGTTATCAAAGAGTTACCCCCATCTTTTGACAAATATTCCCCAGATTTAAGAAACTAAACAACCAGAAGAGTCAAGTAGATGTTTAAAAATTTACAAAATCATTATTCATGAGATAAGTAAAAAGAGCATACAAGCAAAAATGTTTGGAATTCTGGCAATGACAGGTGCAAAATCAAGTATGTGTGACTTGTTTCCATTCATGACTTGAATTGGCTCATATGCTGTTCTCCAAGAACAAAAATTAATGACAAAGTTGCCAGTACTGGAGAGAGCGTTTGAGAAACAACCATGATTCTATGAATGTCAATGGTGAATGATAACAACTGCACCATTTCAAGAAGTGTAACTCCTGCAGACATTGCAAATTTGCTCAATAATATGGACCATTGATTAAAATAATGGAAAAGACAATGAAGATAACACACAATCATTCCAAACCAGAAAAAAAAGTAATGCTGGTAATATTATTGGCCCAAAGCAATGCTGTGTTAACTTTTTCCAACCTCTTTGCATACTGTACATGTAACCATTACATGTATATGTTCATAAATTATGTATAATTATGCATCTGTACTCTATAATCAGTGCATACATACCATTCATGTATGTGTCACTACAAATGTGAATGTGCATGACTGTGCACTAGTTTATACCTTCATATCTATGTGTGAGTGTATGTCTGTGTTATTGGGATAATGGATGGGTAAATAAAAAGATTTGGTGAATTTTTTAACCTTTTATTAATAAGACTTACTGTGAGAATTTTGGCGGCCTCAAGGGTTTTGAAAATCTAAAACCTATCAAAAGCCCATACAGATTTGTGTTGAAACCAAGCCCTAATCTTTCCATTGACCTTAGCTGCAGCCATAAAATAGACATTTTTACTAGATAATGATAAAAGTGGATTAAATAAAAATAAACAGACAACATTTACCTTTGACTAGTCTACTGTTAGCCAATACTCCCAAAGCAACTGTAGGGGGTGCACTGGGCAGTGAATTTTGCACTCTTGCTGGATGCACGAGGGAATAGTCTAGCGTTGGCAAGAATTAAATTCACAAGAGCTACCTAAGAAAGGAAAGAGTTCATCCTGGAAAGCTGAATTTCAAATGGTGTGTTTGGATTAAATATACTTCAACATTCTGTACATACAAGCATACAAAAGTCACTATTCTTAGTACAATGAAAAAAAAAATGCTGTATACTGTCACTGTGTTGAAGAATGGTATTTTGATACCAGTACATCTCTAGATGGACTGCACTATTCCTGCGATCCAAGGGAACACTACAATTGTTGTTCCCTCGTCCACTGACTATTTTGTTGTGGTTGTTAAAATTGTCACTTTGCCTGGGGAATCTGTACTGCAGTATATAATTAAGCTGTTTTCTCGGTACATATCTGTTTTTACTTGCTTGACATTTTATCTGTCACATGTTTGTGCCAACTTCTTAAGCTTTGACCTCTTCCTACCCTGACAATGAGCCCATGCTCTCTCTTTGCTTGCCTCGAATTAGCAGGATTTAAATGGGAAGGTTACCAAAGGCAACAATGGATTACCATAGTGGAGACAGTTTTAATGCATTGCTGACAACTGGTATACACCCTCCTTCTGCTCAACAAAATCAGGTTGCATAGCTATTACAAGAATAAAATAAAAAAATATTGCCTTAGGTGTGGGAGGGTTAATTCTGTGAATAGATTCTGTACCACACACCATAATTGAACATGAAAACTTATCTCTAACTAGGTTCTCCAAACATTTAGCTACAAAAAAAAACAAAAAAAAAAACAAGGTTTACCAGGTGTACTGGCAAACTTTGTGTATTGGCATATCAGTTACTCATTGTGTGCACTTAATCACAAACAAATGATTGACTTATTGAGACCACACAAACTTCATACAATCCATCTGTTCCACCAATTATAAACCAGCCCACACTGTAACCTTACCCCAACCATCTAATTTTTTGTACCCCTATTGTTTGAGAATCTTGCCATGCAGTGATCAGATGTTACTTCTTTGATGACTGTTTGAGCACAACAACTTTTTTCTGAATGTTAAAGTATGAAAATCATGTGCACTAATAATACTTAACTATACTATACTAACATTAATCTCAACTTTACATGTAACTCTTCAATATTACTGTACTCGTGCAGATCTAGGATTTTGCAGAAGGGGGTGTTTGGTATGCCAGGTCTGGCTTCAGGTTTTGAGGAGAGTGTGGTTTACCATATCATTGGTTGTCCTAGCTTTTTAAGCATAGAGGTTCCTTCATCACTTAAATGGGTATGCAATTAGAGAAAAAATATGCAAAAAAGTTTTATATAAACATAGGAACAATGGCAAGAATCCATCACATTGTTTGGTGGCTCAAAGGTGGTGTTTAAGCCTCTGAAACCTTCCCCCTGGATCTGCCACAGCTGTAGTTTTATATATGTAGCCATTATTTCTTTACTAGAGCTCAGGCAAATGCTATCCATGGTCCTTCACAGGAAAGTCTGGTCGAAAAAGCTTAAGAAACTCTTGGTTAATATGTTACCTTAACAATGTAAAACTGGCCTTCAGAAATAAAAACGTGTGGTTACTCAATTTCTGATGTTAAAAATCCTAGTACATTACTCATGGAGAAATCTAGAAATCTTAATTTAGACCTAAATTACCCTTTTTATCTTGGAAAACAAGAGGTAAGCTTGAAAATTTTGTTGTCAAGTGCCCAACCACCTCTTAAAATCTAGTTGTCCAAGAAAAGTTTCGTGATCTTGGACAACTGAATGTTTACTTCTTTCTTTAATTTCAGGCCAAGAAGTAATATATACTGCATACTCACTTATATCTTTCATGATAGAACTTCCATCACACTTGGGTGCAAGACCTGTGTGCCACTGGAATAATCTTTCATACTTTTATCAGTAACTACTAGTAAACAATTTTGTTCATCAAGGAGTTCTAGTTTGGAGGGGGTTAAGAACGGTGTCCTTAAACTTAAAATATGGGGTTGATTGCAGTCAGTTATTTGTATTGCAGTCAAATAGAAACACTTCATCTTTTTCCTGCTCTTCTTGGGGTATCGCAGATGTTGCAGATGAAGTCTTTGACACTTTCACAGCAGGTTTGGCCTTGCAACATTGAAACCATCCTTAACATCTGTACATTGCTTTAATTTATTAAGTTTACTCACAATAAATCATGCATTATTATCCATAAAGTCTGTTAACTTTGTCATACTGTGGTATTTATATCACTAATATCTTAGAATTTAAACTTTAAGCATGTCACATTCCATTTATGTAACACCATGGCGTCAGCCCTGCGATACAATCATGAAATCAAATATAAATCTAACTAGCCGGTTTACTCCAGGTTTATGGATAAAAAATTATATATTGCTGAGATGCTTTTCGCCTTCTTAATTTGACGGAGACTGACCAAATCTAACAGAAAGCCAGTTGCAAAATCATCGTCTTAACTAACGAGTCGTAAAAATGCAACTTCATCGATAGTACATTCCACACAAAACCTCACCACATTCCTGTGTTAGAAATTGTGCGCCTTTCTTAATAATGACGTTTTGTTAAGTAATTAAAGGTGGGGTTAATAAAATTTAAGGAAAAAATGTGTGACGTAAAAGACGGACACATCAGATGGAATATAGACCTGATCGCTCGGAACAGTGAGTACACGTGTGCGATTCGACTTTGATTTATGCGTCAATTTTGACAAGTAATAAATGTTCACAAAAAGGTTTAGCGTGTGAGTGTGGATTGGCAAGCTAATTTTTCCACAAGTGGCACCTTCTACGGGACTGAGACAAACATCTTACTTCGGTATGGGAGATCTTAGCGAGAAACTAAAAACAGAACTTCAACTTATGGTTCTTACCAGCAGTAAAACGAAGGGCATCGCAGAGAAAGGTAATCTGGAAAAGATTGCGCGACACAAGGAAGCCGTCGCCCAAATAACCAGTGAGATGGATAAGTTAAAACTTCAAGTCGAAAAGGCGAAACTCGAAAGCGGAGAAAGTGTAGACGAAATACGGAAATTGGGGTAAGAAGTCGAAGAAAGCGTTCAGGAGGCAGACAGCAATGTAACCATTTTAGCGCACTGTCCAGAAGAAGCTTAAATGAGAGTGGAGAACGCAAACCTGAGGAAAGAAGAGATGCTAATTGCGCGGAAACGAGAGGAAGAACTAAAATTTGAGAAGGTTGAAATGCAGTTGGCAGACAAACCGGAGAAGTCTACTGGGAAGAGTCTCAAATTGCCTAAACTGGTCATTACGAAGCACGATGGCACATTTGAGAAATGGCTTTCGTTTTGGAACACTTTCAAGGCAGAAGTCGACTCGCCAGATATACCGGTGTCACAGGAATTATGCCCCCCCCCCCCAAATTTGTCCACCCCAGGCCAAATTTCCTAGGAAATATGTCCCCCTTTCGGAAATTTGTTCCCTCCTTGAAACAAGTAATTCAAGACTTTTCAAAAGTAAAATATATATCTATTTCTTACAACAACTGCGTTAAATACTGTATGTAATATTTACAAGAAAGATAAAAACCTTAGTTCAACACTTCCAAAACTAATCAATCTTTTTACTGCGTTTTGCCGATGGCTGAGCATATAAGTCACAAAGCCATTCCTGATCATCCTCAGGACAGGAACTTAAATCCAGACATGGAAGATGGTACCAGTTGTCGCAAAGATCGCATTGAACCATATCACCGTATTCTGGCAAACAACACGTACAAAATGTTTAAATCACCAACTCATTCGGTCCATTGACACGTAACGCGCCTGTTCCACAACTACAGGGGAACGGGGAGATCTCACCTCTTTCAAAGCAGTCAAGTAAGTGGTTTCTCATCTTAGACTAATCAAAAGACACTTCATTCAGACAAGTGTTCCCACTCGCTAGTTCGTATGCATACGCAATCGCAAGTACGTCACAGTCAACGGATCTTTTCTGTAGTTTTGCTGGGTACATCTCAATACGAAGGTGGCTTGCGACGTCGATGAAACCACGATAACACTCTGCAAGCTGTTTCTCGGTCGACTCCGTCAGGTCATTAAATAAACTGTCGTAGACAGCTATCGGCTGCCCCCCCAACCGAAGAGGACGTTATCCAGTGGGTTTTTCCTGTGTTGTGTATTTGGACACCTTCACCTGGACAGCATTCGAACGATGTCTATCCGTATCTGTACCCGTATCGCAGAATCATCTTAAACAAAAACTCCGACACAGACTTCGCTGACTTGTCTGGAATGGCTTGTGCCTCCGACCATTTAGAAAAGTAATTCGTCATGGTGACTATGTAGCTATTTCCCTGTGCGGTCTTCTTAAGTGGCCCAATCAAATCTATGCCCACCTAAAGTTGACGAATTTTTGGTAAGGCTAGTACGTATAAAATAGGGAAACAACCAAAAGGCATTTATTTTGCACCATTGTTTTGGGAGAGTCAATCTCACCTGTTTCCACACGTCCGATGCGGGTATTGGGTGCAACTCGGTATGTTGTTTTCCATGTTTACCGTCCACTGGTTGACAGACATCGCTGCTAGATACGTATTCCTTTACATCCTTCATCATACCATGCCAATAAAATCGGTCTGAGATTTTTCCAAACGTTTTATAGCGTTTGAAGTGCCCTCCACCAATCTCAGCCTCATGACACTCCCAAATGATGGATGTACTTTCCTCCAGTCGCACCACTCTCCTTTCTCGTAACCCAAGGCCGTCGGACTTCTTGTCAACGAAGTAGAGTACTCCATCTTTCGTGATGAACTTTTTATGCAAGCCATCATCGGCGTTTCTTGATTGTACCATACGCCTGATCGATCTTTTCTGCTCTTTTGATGATTTAGCGGGGTACTCCCCTCTAGTGACAGTTATAAATGATCTCGTATTGGGAATTATTCACGTTACTCTTCTTGAAATGTTTGCAACAATGACAAAAAGTTTTACAGCTTGGCTTTATATAGAGAAGCTGGCTTGTCATCCCATGTTTGTGAGTCATCGAAATTGCATCAAACCATTGTGCTTTTGGCAGCTTTTTGTTGGGTGCATTATTGGCTATGGTTAGGAATTTTATAATATGCATGGTAGCGGATAGCTTTCGGATGGGTCATCGATTATTGAAAAAAGTTTATAAAAGCCGTTATAACCTCTACCCCTCGAGCCAACATGCTTTTAAAACAGCAAAAACTTTTTTTAAAATTTTATTTCCGCATAAAATGAACGAGCAGCATACATTCAATTACATGTTCTAAACCCCTTTAGCAACAAGCTTCACAAGCTTTCTACTGGAATGGCTTGATGATCTCTGAGTATACGAATTAGGGGGCACAAATTTCCGAACAGCGGACTATATTTCCTAGAAAATATGGCCCCCTGGGGGACATATTTCCAGGGAAATTTGACCCGAGGGGGACAAATTATAGGGAAGACAAATTTCCTGTAACACCGGGACTCAAGCCGGGAAAATACACGAGTTCTACCATACTCTCATGTAAAACGTGCAGTCTTTGGAAACCCTGGGCAAGTTATCTGGTTGGTTGTTTATGGTGAGAGGTGTCTTGAACAAACTGCAAGGCATCAAGGCCGAGTTGGTTAGTGGGCATAAGTTGGGATAAGTGGGCATAAGTTGGAATTTTGCTGACTTGTTTCAAGCCCTACAGAATTGGAAAGAAATTTACTCGATATCGGAGTTGTCGAACAAACCCGAAGGTGGCCAGAAACCTCCTCGTGACCGAAGCTTTCAATCACAAGAACAAAATTTGCAACCAAAGAGATGTGTTTACTGCGATAAAGGCACTCACAAGTCATTTGAGTGCACCCAAGTTATATCCCCTGCCGAGCGTAGACGAAAATTACAAATAAAAGATCTGTGTTTTAAATGCACTGGACACAAACACAAGGCAGCCGAGAGCCACATTCGTACAAGATGTTTACACTGTAAACAAACTATCGAAGAAACGAAAATGCCAGAAAACGGAGGATCAGCGATGACAGCAACTCAACAGTGCGAAAAGGTGTGTCATCCGCTCGTGGTGGTCAAGGTCAACGCTGTAATGTGTCGTGCGCTGTTAGACAGAGGGGCAACTGTATCATATGCCTCGGGACATCTTTTGGATAGACTGAAACTCGCACCAAAAGGCACAGTCAAGCGACGAATACATACATCGTGGGAGAAATAGCGAAACGGATTTAGATCTACGAGTTAACAATTAGCGACACTAAAGATAACTGTGTTATTCCTGTACAAGCTACACGAGTTGACCGAAGAGAACTTTTGTTAGTTGAAAATCCAAGGTACCCAGAGTTGATTCGAAGTATTCCTACCTAAGCGGAGTGCAGATGGAGGACACTAACATAAAAAACTTTATACCAGCTCACATAATTTTCGGGGCTAGTGAATATGCAAAGATCAGGTTTCCAAAGGAAAAGAAGGCAAGGCATACATCTTACTCTATGCCTGTAGCATCACGAGAGGCATCTACCTTGACTTGCTGTCAAGTCTAGAGACATCCGAGTGCCTGGACAGCTTGGAACAATTTATTGCACCTCGTGGACGCCCTGAACGTATCTTTTCAGATAATGGTAGCACATTTGTTGGTGCAGAGAAGTGGGTTAAAGCCTTGATGCGGAGCGAGAAGTTACAGGATTACTTGGTGCGACAGAGAATAAAATAAAGTAAATGGTTTGAACCTGGGAGAATCGCGACACGTTTGAGGAGGTTTATCATCCAGGTTAGTGTAGTCTTGAGAAAGACTGTTGGTGAAAGTGAGTGACGTTTCGACAGTCACATACAATTTACCAAAGAGATTGAAGAAGACGGAGCTATTTCTTTCCTAGACTGTTTGATAAGTCGTGACATTAACAAATTACAGACCACTGTCTACAAGAAACCAACGCATACTGACAGGCTACTGGATTGTATGATGATTGCATCATACAATTCAACCTCACACAAAGCTACCACAATCAAAACATTGACGAGACGCACACAACTCATTTGTTACTCACCCGACGCTCTACGCCAAGAAAATGACTACTTACAACGCGTTTTCCACAAAACAACTATAACTCTGACTTCATCAAACTTAACACTTACAAAGACAATGAACGCAACGAAAACAACAGTCCGACAACAACTACAGCAACGATACCCTGCATGTAAGGTACGTTTGAGATTATCTCGCGTATCTTACGACCATAGAACATACGAGTAGCTCACAAACCGATCACAACTTTACGACATGTACTGACTAACGTTAAGGACAGAGAACAACCGAACGAAAGACAAGGTGTAGTTTACAAAATTAATTGTTCCGACTGCCAAACCCACTCATATAGATGAGACTAGCAGAAACTTAAATATACAACTCACAGAACACGAACGTGCGACAAGAAACGGAGACAGAACCAACCACATTGCCGAACACCACCGTCAAACCAAACACAACATTGACTGGGAATCGGCAAAATGCATTACTTACAGCACCAACTAAAAACAGCGACTCACACTGGAAAACTGGTATACGAACGTAGAACAAAAACCATTAAACCGATCACAACAATTACCGGGACCTTACAAACGACTAATTCACATATTCAAACGTGCGAACAACTAACACTTCGACAAACTGATAATTAACACCCACATAACCACACCCATACTTCACAAACTATCACACCTCCATGACTCATACTACCGTTCACTGATAACGCACAAACCAGATACAAAAACAGGCGAACCTGATATTTACTCTCCTTTTGACTCCGAAGATGACCGCCGTTAAGGCTGTCGAAACATCAGTCACTTTCACCAACAGTCTTTCTCCAGACTACACTAACCGGGACGATCAACCTCCACAAACATGTCAGAGAATAAAATGGCAGTTCAACTTGAGTCGTGCCCCGTGGTGGGGAGGTCAATTTGAAAGAATGATCGGCCTAGTGAAAGCGCCACTTTATAATGTAATTGGCAACGGCTATTTGACCTGGAAAGAGCTGCGGCGAGTACTTGTGAGTGTAGAAGTTACGCTCAACGACCGACCCCTTGGTTACGTGGACGAAGACGTACGGCAACCGGTAATAACTCCAAATTCTCTACTCTTCATAAGACCTAGTCACCTTATAGAGCTGGAGAACCACCCAGAAGAGGAGAAGGTCGACTTGCGAGAACGTGCCAAGTATTTAAAGAAGTGTAAAGACGCAATGAGGAACAGTTGGACGACAGAGTATATTCGGGCATTTCGAGAAATGCACGCAAACAGCAAAGGGAACAAACCTGACAAGCCGCAAGTTGGGGAAGTCGAAATTATTAAAGAGGAGGAGAAAAACCGTGGAAAATGGAAACTCAGGATCGTAGAAGATCTCATCGCTGGCAGAGATGGACTGGTACGAGCAGCCATTTTACGTGCTAGAAAATCCCATCTGGAGCGATCAGTCCAAGACCTCTACCCATTAGAGCTTTCATGTGACAGAGCTACCAAAGAACCTTAGAAAGCGAAGCTGAACCCAGATGCAGCAACATTCAGACCAATGTGAGATGCTAGGGTTGCTGCCAAGACCCGAATACGCGAGATCAGAAACGATGAACAGGAACATTGAATTGAACCTAAATTTAAAGTTTTATATGCATATAGAATTACCGTTATCATTGGAGCACAATTCAATGTCTTTGTCTGCTCTGCAGACAAACAGGGGAGTGTGTTAGAAATTGTGCGTCTTTCTTAATAATGATGTTTTATTAAGTAATTAAAGGTGGGGTTAATAAAATTTAAGGAAAAAATAAGTTACGTAAAAGACGGACACATCAGATGGGATATGGACCTGATCGCTCGGAACAGTGAGTACATATGTGTGATTTGACTTTGATTTATTCGTCAATTTTGATAAGTAATAAATGTTGATAAAACGGTTTAGCGTGTGAGTGTGGAATGGCAAGCAAATTTTTCATACCAGTACAACACTTCCTACGTGAAGCTGAAAAATGGTTATTTCGAGTAATTTGGTGCAGAATTCGATGGTTATATTAGCCAAACTCTCGTTTCTCAAGACGCCATTCGACCTCTTACTAACAGTTGCATCCTTTTAGGTGTGTCTAGCTCTGTAATACATGTA
Source organism: Heliopora coerulea (assembly GCA_030142905.1). Taxonomy (NCBI): domain Eukaryota; kingdom Metazoa; phylum Cnidaria; class Anthozoa; order Scleralcyonacea; family Helioporidae; genus Heliopora; species Heliopora coerulea. Next base: position 635,574 of record JASJOG010000080.1, on the reverse strand, counting down.
GTAGCAACAAACAGGAAGTCTCGGTTTAACTTTAATGGAGCTTGAAATTTTTTCTTCTATCATTGAATAAATTTCAATTTTTCCAGGTTAAGAAGGTTATCGACTCCAAAATGAAATTTCACGGATAAAGTCCTTTTGTTTAATAGTAAGGACGATTTCAAGCTTTAACTTGGTCTATCACTTCAGTTGCTTATAACCCTCGTGCAACCAAGTATCGCAATGGACAGCTATTGCGCTCAGTGACCCTTCTTAAACATACACTCACAAATCCACGACATTTGGGCAATCTTTTGCGTTAGCTTTAACTTGACGGCAAACACGATTGAATGCCTTACCTAAGTGCCGATACACCTCAACGAATGAACAAATATTTCCTTGTGACCGTGTCTGCTTCCTCCTTCGTCTTCGATCATACGTGAAATAGTGCTTGACCTTGAAATTTGAGTTGTTTGCATATTTATGATCAAGGCTGACGACATCTTCATGGTGGGACAAAAAATTGCATTTCATTGGCTCTTGTCAATGGGACTTTCTTTCCATCTCTGGGATTTACCCATTTCGCTCTCTTATTTGGGAGGCAGGACATGACGTCTTCTCCCTCTTACGATATATTTGCTCAGGAGCCAAACTGTGCAAAATCGGAATTACCAGACCTTCTTTATCGCTGTTAGTTCCCTTGAAAGTTGGTTGACATTAACAAACTGGGGTCAGATGTACAAACCCACATACCATATCGATCAGTGTTACGAGCCGGTCCCTATTAAATTATGTGGCTGCTTTTGGTTCAATTTGCTCGCAACAAAGAATACAAAACCAGCTATATTTTCAACTATTTATTCTACTTTATTTGAATTGTTAAAGATTAGCGTCTTTATTCTTTCTAACCTTGAAGTATGTATTATACTGCTGTGAGACTGAGCACAACTCTGATCACTCTGTACGCTCTTTGGATTTCGGCTCTGTTGATTTCTTTTACGACTTTGACTTTTTGGTTCGGTTTCTTCGGTTCTGTTGATTTGTTTGGTTCTTGACTTTGATAATTTCTTTTAAGACTTCGTTTCGTAATGATGTTATTCAGGCTAACGCGTTATGAATAATGCATGCACTGCTGAATTGTGCTCTGCCTTTTATACGTTTAGCTAGGGGAAGAAACTATAGACTACTTCCTTTACGTTAAATGGTGCGTTAAAGCTTGTCCTAGCACAGGATGTCCGTTACGTAATCTTGTGGGCTAAGGCGTTTTCCTGTTGCGTTTTGAGGTTTAACTACTTCCTTACTCATGCACGAAAGCAAATTACTCATGCACGAAAGCAATATTCATGCACGAAGGCAATATATCCTAAATATAATTTCTACTCTACTGTCAAGTATATCTCATACATGTAACAATCAGATAAAACCTTACTAGTGAAGACAGCCATTCACTCTTTCACAATCGAATTCAAATTTTACGGACGGAAAATTCGCCTAAAGGTGGATAAGACGCATTTCCATGGATAAAAAATTTTAAAAAATTTAGCTTTGGTACTTCAAAGCATGGATTGTGCTTTTTACTCGTTAGGACATATCCAAGGAATAGTCATCCTGGGGGAGGTGGCAGGGAGGCTACAGGCCCTATGGTGCGAAAGCTATGCCCTCTCCCATCTGGGAAAAATTCATAATTTTTAGAGGAAAATCTCAAGAAAAGATTCAAAGGATTTAGAAGTAGTGCAGACTGCAGAGAGATATTTTACTTAAATTTGTTACAAAAATACTGATAATCGTTTTCCAATCATTATAGGCCGCGGAAGCACCTCAAAAGTGGGGGTCACTGACAAAAGAGGGCACTTTTGTGATTTAATTCTAGAAAATTGAGTAAAACCTTATTACTACTCGGCAACTGTTTTACAAGGAAAAAGATCCCGTTTTATGAAACGGATATAAAAATGATTAGCAGTCATTTTAGATTTTTAACATTTTTCACCAACCACACCGTTTAGCACCCAATCGGGGACTTTAGCCCATACAGCATAAAATCTCAATTTCCTCCTCGAAAGTATCCGCGTTTTGAACAACAGCCCTACGATTGTTATAACTATACACTTTTTGTCGTATGACAATAAAGGGTAGTATATTGTTCACCAATGTGAAGGTGTATATAGTACGTTGGTATAATTACACTGGTGATTATCGAAAATCCCTCAAAGTGATTGGATCACCCTCGTGCAACTATCAGTCGCAATGGATAGCGGTCACGTTCAGTAACACTTCTTAAAATTGAATATAAAATCACAAAACGAATACATTTGGACAATCCTTCATGTTATCTTTAAGCAGAACGGAAATAGCATTAACTACCTTATCTAAGTACTCATAAAGTTTGATGCAATTAACAATGTTCCCAAAATACCATGTCTGCCACTACCTATCCCTTCAACTACATGTAAATTACTGATTGACCTTCCAGTACTGAATTCCATAATTTCCTTTTCCAGAAGCAAGTTAAGCTTTATCCCCTTATTATAGAAAATAAATGATTGCAGTAATACCAAAGTAAACAATGGTGCACTTACTTTTTCCCTTGCTGCCTCTCCCCTCCCTGGATATTTGTTTCAGTTGTTGGTTTTACTGTAAGAATAAGTATAAAAATACATGAAAAGTACTTTTAGTTAAAATAGAAGATATATTGTATACTATAAATTAATATTGAAAATATTCAGAATATTTGTTGTCCTCAGTTGTCTAAGTTTTCATCTTTACGTTTGGGACTGCAGTAATTGGCGTCAGGTGTTGCGGTTGACCAGCCAGTATGGAATTGGCCAAATAAATATCTCGGGTATTGACAAATCTCTTTTTAACTAATCTACATAACTTTCAACTGATATAGGTTATTTTAACTTTTAATTATTTATTCATTTTAATCTACGAAATCCTAAGCTGTTTGTTCAAACGTCTTCTAATGTTTTTATCAACGTGTTTTTAACGTTTTACCTAACCAGTGTCAATCATTAAAACTTTTAAAATATGTGCAATACTGGCTGCAATTCCAACATTTTCCGATTATTTAGCTTTATTTGATTTTAACCTAATGGCCTCACACCAATGCCTGGTTGCCTTAAATTCTTACCATGCAAGCACTCATTATTTTTGAAATCAAGCTGTAATTGTTTTTGAGAAAGTTCCCCCTGCTTTATTCACCAATTTACTCCCCTCCTTGCGTTTGTGCCTATTTCGTTTGCCACTCATATGCTAAAACGCGGGTCGCCCTTTAACCCTAATCTGGGCGGGGTCTGAATACCCCCTATTCTGGGCGGGGGTAGGTAAAACTACCTACCCCATCTATCTCCTGAACCGCTTGTTGGTTTTCATTAATATTTTGCATGCTGATTGTCCAAGGCAAGAGCTTTTATTCTGTGAAAAATAATTTGGCATTTATTGCATACGTCAGCAGATTTCATTCATTGAAGCACCTTAAGTGTCAAAAATCTGCAAAAATCGCCTAATTTTTGTTGTCTCTCGTTTGACTTTATTACTCCTACTTATTCTCATCAACAATGATGCTAATGTGCTTAGGATGTACGAAAGACTGTTTTTTATACAAATTTGCTGATATAAGCTTATTTTGATGCCATGGAAACAGTAACAACAAATAGCAGAACCTTGGACATTGTTACCGAAATGAAAAATATTGCTCGTTTTCCCATACACTATACTTTATGTAAAAAATCTTGTCAAATACCATTGATTTGCTTATCATGGCAACTTAGGCTATCGTGGATGATAAGTTCAACATCATATTACCGTATACAGTGCTATGTAGGGCTGTTTTATGTGTCTATAAGGCGCAAAAACGAACAAACTGTGAAAAAAAAAACGTCGAAATTTTTATTTGTAGACGAAAGTTTTTCAGTTTACATGTGAAAATAATAAACATGTATAAGATTTAGAGAAATCTTGCTAAGCATTCAGCTGAGTAGGAACAATAAAAGAATGATTATCAACTCCTTTGCACACATGCACACTGTTTCTTAGTAATTTCTAAAAGGGAATTTATGGGTGTTAGAGGGAATTCCCCTTCGACCCGTACATTCACTTGTATGTAGGTAAATCCCATCAAGCATTCAAAAATAAATTTCATGCGACTTCAAGCAATATTTTCCACATGCCATAAAGTTGACGTCAAATTTACGTTATTTTGATGTCATTTTGACGTCATTTTGAATTCATTTCTGACGTAGGACGGTAATGACGTCACTAGCATATGAATGACGCAACTGAAAACTGACGCCATGTCAAACAGCTGATGAAAATTCAAACTAAATATCATCTATCCTTCGTTGATGATAAAGTTACAGTTTCAGTAACAAATGCTATTGAAAAAGTGAAAAATTTGAATATCGGCCAACGAAAACGGAAATCAATATCTCAAGTTCTGATCAAGGAAACACCTTGAAATTATCAAGGCACTTTTTTGGGACATATAGCTATTCCAATGCCAAAAATCAATCACTGTGCTTCATGCGAGCGTGAGATAATTGAAAAAAACCGAACAGGTATTGAAAAAATCGGATAAAAAACAGGAAATGACGCCATAATGACGTCATGACGTCAATGACGTAATGTTTTTGACGTCAAACAAATCTAACTTGAGTGGTTAACAACTGATCAAAGTTTGGAGTCGATATCATTAGCGGTTAGTTTTTTATGAAAATTTAGATTTTTTCCAAATTTCATTTTTTTAGACACGGAAATTTGGTAGGGGTAGTTTCGAGCAATGGCCTATATCTCACAATAGAGTTGTAGATACCAACCGAAGCTTTCAGGAAAACTTTCTCATAAAAAAATATTAAAAGTCACGGAACACCAGCCTCAAGTTCGATGCCGTTGAGAAAATATTTAAAAACTTGTCAGGGGTAGGTAGTTTTACCTTCCCCCGTCCAGAATAGGGTTAAAAATTTGGCTGCACAAAATGTTGATTAGGTCGTCAAAACGTCTGTCGAGACAATCCAAATAAAAACCATGACCAGCCGACAACTTCAAAAAGTATAAAATAAAACATATTCCGAAGAATAAAGTCATCTTGAGAACTCAAGATATGAGTCAATGCAAGATAAAACTATTGTTGAAACTGTGATATTTCGACTTTATTCCAAAGTCATCTTCAGACAGAATGAAAATCATTCTGTCTGAAGATGACTTTGGAATAAAGTCGAAATATCACAGTTTCAACAATAGTTTTATCTTGCATTGACTCATATCTTGAGTTCCCAAGATGACTTTATTCTTCGGAATATGTTTTATTTTATACAATCCAAATAATCGCTGCAACAGTGGTGGTGCCAGGAATTCCCCCACGCAGGGACTAACGTTCCGACAGGGGTGCTACACTAGAGGAGCCAGGACCACGCCTCTTTTATAAATTCTTTTTGTGAAGGTAGAAAACTTGTAGTTCTTCGCAAGAATAATCGCAGCAACCGACTTGAAACAGTTTACTTTTACATTTGACATAAAGAGAGGGTATACATGTATTGTCTTTCTTGGTTAAATCAATAACAAGTGCTCATAGTTGTACAATACATAAATGTGCAATCATCAGTCAAAATTCCCCGACGAATAGTTCATTTCAACTCGAGAGAGGGGCTGCAGTCCCCCTTTGCCGCCACCCCTGTGCTGAAACATTAGCAAACCTTCTTGCAGTATCTCACTCAAATTAGGAATTGTATAAACCTGTGGAATTGATCCTGTCACCCTGTTTGGAAGATTTTGTTTTGAACTATTTTCTACTGTGAAAATAAAAACAGCGGTTGCAACCGATTAGGCTGTGTGATCTTATGCCAAGTTGCCGGACTGATAATTCCTGTCGCATAAAAGAGGCATTCTAAGGTCCTGTTTACACGAAACCGGGTGGGTCGTCAAGCCGAATCAGGTCGTCAACCCGGGTTAACCCGCCTACATATAAACTCCAGTCAATGTTTACATGATAGCCAGGTCAACCAGTTTCCCGGGTAACCAGATTGAAGAAAAGGGTTGACCCAGGTTGGTGTGGGCGTGAAGGTGTGAAATTTTATTTGAATGTTCATGTAAACACGAGTTGAATTGAGCGGGATTCGAGTAAAGTGGTGGTAGATATATCAACCTGAATTCATTCTCTTACCCAGAATGCAAGATCGCTAATCCGGGCCAGCCACTTGATCGTCCCATTTTGGATGAACCAGGCTCGGATGGCTGGCAACCCTGGCCAATGTAAACATAATTTATTAACAATCCGAGTTGCCGTCCTGACCCGGGTTGGCGGCTAACGAGAGTTCGTATAAATACCCCCCATTTTAGATCTCTGAGTATAAGTGATTTAGAACAAGTGGAACGGGTGTGTTGTCACTGCTGACAAGCAGTAGAAACACTTGTACGTTTTAAAACAAAGGTAGGACTTGAGTCATCACAGAAACATATGACTCAACTTTAATTTTGATTATTCTTTTCCTTCAAGAAATCCATTAAAGTATGAATTTGTGTTATTATTTTGGATTTGTTTGAGCATCAACATTGAGTACAACATTTCCAGGGTTGCTAATAAATAACTGAATACCTTGTTTTTAATTAGATAATTATAAGCATGAAATTTAGGATGATATGGTCATGTCATCTCGACGCCGAATTTGACCCACTTCAGATTACGCCTTGATCAGATGAAGTGGTTCTTCACAGAAAACCTGACCTGAGGTAGTAGAACTACATGACAGAGCCTTTGTCAATTGGCTTTGATTTTGTTCTTTGAGAGGTATACACGTTAAAAGAACACTAATATACTGCTGACAATAGAGTTTGGACTGCAGGCCCATCCTTTTGTTCTAGCTTGTATTGCAACCAGAATACTGTTAGGGAACGAATCGACGTACTCGATGAGCTCGCTTTTCAGTTTGCGAATTGTTGTCCCAGATTTGCTTAATCTTCGTGAGTACATCGGAAAGAAACCTGATGTCCGGACGTGCATGTTTTACGGCCCACCGTATGTTGCCCGAAGCATCTGAGGTGGAAAAAAATAGTATTTTGTGGCTGTGTTAGGTGAGATGAATGTCGTTAGAAAACGGGAAAGGATAGTCAAACTTAAAATATGTGTCTGTTAATGCATACTGCGATATAAAATGACATCGTTTACGCATTACGATGAAATAAGTCGCTTTACGATAAAGTATTTACGCTTACGAGAAGTAAGGGGACAGACAAACTCTCATATTTATGCAAATAACACGCCTGAACACGAAGCTATGATAACAGTGAATTACATGTACCGAAATGACCATGATTTGCTCAAACACCATGCCCTTAACTTCTTTTCCATGTAGAACATGCGATAAGCGATAAAACAGTATCCCTCCACTTTCCTCGTTCCTCCTGTGCTAAAGACGTAGATACGAATCAAATTTGGTATGTTACCAAATACCCTACAGTACTGAATGGCTGCCTAGCCGCATTAAGGCTGTTTTACAAGTCAATGGGATTGCACACCAAGTAGAAATCTCTGAAAAGTGATACTGTCTTAAAATTATATAATTTAGAGAGGAATCAAGAATCAAATCTCAATCATTTAACCAGGGTCTCTGCTATTAATCAGTCACTGGCAGGGAATCAACCAGACGATAATCGCAATGGTAATATGATATATGTGTATAAGTGTCCCAGCACAAAACACGAAACTAAGCTATTTTATATGTAATTTAATAAATAATCTTAATATGACTCAAAGTTTAAAACGCTTCATCGCATTGCAAAACATCAGAGCGGGTAAAACTACATATACGGAGAATATAAAGCTAGTTTGAGATGGATTAAGTAAATGGAAGACGAATGAAAGATCTGCCAAGCTTGAGCTGGCGACATTCGACTGTGACCATAGATGACAAGCAAAATGTTTGCAAATATTTCTTCTTGAAGAAATTTCTTTGGACACTGGCTATACCCACTCGAAATCAGCCATCGTCGATTAGTAACTTTGAACCACAAAATCCATGAAAAAACGCAACGCTTGCTACATTTCTTTAAAGGTGAAATTTAATTATGACCTTCCCTTCCAAGCGTTGGAATACTCGCAAAGCGTCGAGTGAATCAATAGAATACAGAATTCGCATTCCCTCGTTAGCGTTGACTGCCGCCCATTCAAACTCGGCAAGAAAGTCTCTTACACTGATTTCATCCGCATTAGACTAGCTTCATATTCATTGTGTACTATAATTTTATCCACTCTGATGTTGCACGACGCGGAGAAACACTAGTCGTGTTATGATTGTTATGCTCCAAATTGAATACCATTATTTCATGTTCTGTGCTTGTCGCTCGTATTCATATTGCAGTACCTCATTCATATCGTATTAGAATGTCTTTGAATATTATAAGAGGTTGACCGAATATATTTTAAATTCAGCATCGAGATGAGATGACCTTAACGTGCCAAAACGCAAACCATCTAATCCATTTGCGAAAAACAAGGTGTCCAACAACTTGGCAGCGATCCTGTAAATTTATTGCTAGTACTTGTTGTTTATCGTGTGTGTAATAAGCAATGACTACGTTCTCTGTAGCACGTTGTCCTTCCCTACGGTACAGTCGCTGAGCTTCGGGACGACGTTATCCACGTTCTGTGTGGCCACGGTTTAGTTAAGCCACTTAGACGCCTAGTTCGCACTAGTGGCATAACGACATAAGGTCATTAAGATAAGGAAAGAAAAGCAAAAAGGTAGGGTTTTTTTTTTTTATTTCGTGATTTCCTTGTCATTATGTCACTTTGTTGATTCCATCGCCAATTCGACAGAGACTTAGTTTCTTTTGGTTTCGCGTGACTCAGTAGTTATGTCGGTTTGTGTGAAGCACACTTGAGTTCACTCATCTTTAGTAAGTTCTTTGGTTTGCGTTTGACAGGCTATGTTTGAGGTTATCACTTACTGGAAGGTATATATCGTTGATTTTCTTACCTGAAGGCGAGTGAAGTCTATAGCAATCGTCTGAGTGATATTTCCTGATTTTCAACGAAAGTAACTCCTACAAGCAACAGCTTCGCCCTATGTAACCACAGACGTCTGACCTTCTAATTTAATTCCGGTGTCACAGGAAATTTGTCCCCCCTATAATTTGGCCCACTCTTCGGAAATTTGTCCTCCCCCTAATTCGTATACCCAGAGATCATCAAGCCATTCCAGTAGGTAAGCTTGTGAAGCTTCTTGTTGTTGCTAAAGGTGTTTAGAACATGTAATTGAATATATGCTACTCATACATTATGCGGAAATAAAATTTAAAAAAAGTTTTTGCTGTTTTGAAAGCATGTTGGCTCGAGGGGTAGAAGTTATAGCGGCTTTTTATAAAGTTTTTCAATAATCGATGTCTCATCCGAAAGCTATCCGCAACCATGCATATTATAAAATTCCTAACCGTAGCTAATGATGCACACAACAAAAAGCTGCCAAAAGCACAATGGTTTGACGCAATTTCAACGACTCACAAACGTGGGATGACAAGCCAGCTTCTCAATATAAAGCCAAGCTGCAAAACTTTTTGTCATTGTTGTAAATATTTCAAGAAGAGTAACATGGATAACTCTCAAAACGAGATCATTTATAACTATGTCACCAGAGCGGAGTACCCCGCTCAATCGCCAAAAGAGCAGAAAAGATCGATCAGGCGTATGGTACAATCAAGAAACGCCGATGATGGCTTGCATAAAAAGTTCATCACTAAAGATGGAGTACTCTACTTCGTTGACAAGAAGTCCGACGGCCTTGGGTTACGAGAAAGGAAAGTGGTGCGACTGGAAGAAAGTACATCCAACATTCGGGACTGTCAAGAGGCTGAGATTGGCGGAAGGTACTTCAAGCGCGATAAAACGTTTGGAAAAATCTCAGACCGATTTTATCGGCATGGTATGATGAAGGATGTAAAGGAATACGTATCTAGCAGTGATGTCTGTCAACGAGTGGACGGTAAACTTGGAAAACAACATGCCGAGTTGCACCCAATACACGTATCGGACGTGTGGAAACAGGTGAGATTGACTCCCCCAAAACAATGGTGCAAAATAAATGCCTTTTGGTTGTTTCCCTATTTTATACGTACTAGCCTTACCAAAAATTCGTCAACTTTAGGTGGGCATATATTTGATTGGGCCACCTAAGAAGACCGCACAGGGAAATAGCTACATAGTCACCATGACCAATTACTTTTCTAAATGGCCGGAGACACAAGCCATTCCAGACAAGTCAGCGAAGTCTGTGCCGGAGTTTTTGTTTAAGATGATTCTGCGATACGGGTGCATGGACATCGTCAAAAGTGACCAGGGCAGAGAATTCGTCAACCAGGTATGCAAGAATATCTAAAACGCTGCCAATACGCTGCACTTTACTATTTATACGTATGAATTACATGGATAACAAAAATATTAACGTACATATATTCATAGGTGAACAACGAGCTCTTTACACTCACGGGTACTGATCACCGAATCACAAGTGCCTATCATCCTTAAACAAACGGATTAACTGAACGGTTTAACCAGACTTTGGAAAGGTGAGTAGTCTTAATTAGTTTTTAACTTAAGATTTAAGTTAACGAAAGATGAAAACTGTGAAATGGTGATATTTCGATTTTATTGCAAAATCATCTTCAGACCAAGTGAACTAACATAAGCGGACCTAAGGTTTATATATATACATTAACGTTAAAGTTAGTAAACTGTACAAACTGCGGTACTCTTTCGATGTTTATTTTTCAGTTTTTAACTGTTTTTAACCCCTAGACAACAGAACAGCGCACAAGAGCGATGTGTGGATCAAAGAAGTACGTCTGAAGAAAGTGGGCAACTTAATTCTACAACAGAAGAGTATGCTCAACGACAGAATTATCAATGCAGCTCAGAAGCTTATAAAGAATAAATTTCCGCGAGTCGGAGGTCTTCAAGACCCTGTGCTTTCACAGACCTCGTTCGAATGCTGTCCAGGTGAAGGTGTCCAAATACACAACACAGGAAAAACCCACTGGATAACGTCCTCTTCGGTTGGGGGGGGGGGGGGGGGCAGCCGATAGCTGTCTACGACAGTTTATTTAATGACCTGACGGAGTCGAACGAGAAACAGCTTGCAGAGTGTTATCGTGGTTTCATCGACGTTGCAAGCCAGCTTCGTATTGAGATGTACCTAGCACAACTACAGAAAGGATTCGTTGACTGTGACTTATTTGCGATTGTGTATGAATACGAACTAGCGAGTGGGAACACTTATCTGAATGAAGTGTCTTTTGATCAGTCTAAGATGAGAAACCACTTATTTGGCTGCTTTGAAAGAGGTGAGATCTCCCCGTTCCCCCGTAGTTGTGGAACAGGCGCGTTACGTGTCAATGGACCGAATGAGTTGGTGATACAAACATTTTGTACGTGTTGTTTGCCAGAATACGGTGATATGGTTCAATGCGATCTTTGCAACAACTGGTACCATCTTCCATGTCTGGATTTAAGTTCCTGTCCTGAGGATGATCAGGAATGGCTTTGTGACTTATGTGCTCCGCCATCGGCAAAACGCAGTAAAAAGGATGATTAGTTTTGGAAGAGTTGAACTAAGGTTTTCATCGTTCTTGTAAATATTACATACAGTATTTAACGCAGTTGTTATAAGAAATAGATATATATTTTACTTTTGAAAAGTCTTGAGTTACTTGTTTCAAAGGGGGGACAAATTTCCGAAAGGGGGACATATTTCCTAGGAAATTTGGCCCTGGGGGGGACATATTTCGTGTGACATCGGATTTACTTTGTTTATTAGCTAAAGTTGACCAACGGCGTGATGCCACTTCATTCTCTACTTGAACTACTTCAATTTCACTACGGGAGGAAATGCACACCAATTTGTTTTTCCTTGTATGTTGTCAAGGAAATATTCCTCTACTGTCACAGCCCAGATGGCTAATTTGTTTTCGTTACCTGTTCAATATTATATATCCGTGACCTAGCAAGAAGAGGAGACATGATCCTGGTTGGCTCAATCTCATATCACGGGGTCGATGGGGAATGTATTGGGATCAAATATAGTAAGCAAGAATTTTTGAATTCTTTCCATCAGTTGTTCTTTTTCTCTCTTTTTTAAGTTGCTTTTTACGTCAGCATATTTTTACTATTTATAGATGATGATTAGCGTTAGGACCAGGGTTATAGTGCTTTTACATCGTACGCGAGCACAGCGAGTATCAAAATTTAATTGAACAAATGACACAAATCATATGGAAACATGATCTGTTTTTCAGACCCTTACCCATGCAACGAACTGTGGCTGTTGACTTAGGATCTATTTACCCGATACAATTGTTGTGTATGATTGTTTGACGTATCCGATTAACTAATTGGTATGGTGGCTGGTGAACCAACCTTAAGATCTACCCCTTCTCCGTGCAAACATATAGTTCAGTAGTTTCTCCGCAAAAAAAAAGATTTTGTCCTTTGTGCAAAAGATAATTTCGGGCAGATGAAACTTAGATAATCCAAGTCCCTATTTTCAATTGCAAGGCGGGATTGTTATGACCTGAGAAGTAATGATAACATGCTTTTGTTACCTAAGCCAAATACTAATGCAATGAAAAAAGATTTAAGTATAGAGCCGCTGTGATTTGGAATGCCAAATCATTAGAGGACAAAATTTATGAGCTTTGAAATTTAGTATTTTTAATTGTAAATAACTTGGTTTTTATTTTTAGTATTACCATTTAAAAGCTCTGATGTAAATATCCTTATTTCTTATTTTCTCTTTTTAATTTCTTATGCGTGCAACACCGTCTAATGAAAAACAACTGAACATTTTTCTCTGTAAATATATTTTATTGTTGGTTGATTAGTTACCGTGTAGAAATAAGATTAAATAAGTAAATAAATAAATAAATAAATGTAATCTCCCATTGCACTTTCTTGTTGTAATGATAAACTGTTTAGCAAACTGAACAACCGTTCAGCAGCAGCAGAGCCAGGCTGAATCAGTAGCAATTTCTGTACCGTTGCTGCCCATTGTGGAAGCGTTGTCATAATGTGATGACAACGACGACAACGAGGCGTCCGCCATTTTTCCTGTGATAGTGGCATCAATTCCATACTTGGAAATTTGAATGAATTGCCACATTCCACAAAAACCCCAAAGGTCAAGGACTAATGTTCAGCCTATCTCCCTCCCGTTCTGTAAAAGAACACTTTTAAACGACACAAGGATGTTTCTTAGAATATTCTTCTACCATAACAACCATATTACCAATGAGGAAATGTTCAAAACTCAAAAATTCTATATCTTGGCTCAAATAAGGTTGCTAAAAAAGTGCTAACTTTAAGAAAAGTTGTTCGAAGTTGCTCTTTTGCCAAAAAGTTGCTTGAAATCCCGAAAGTTGCTAAAAAGTTGCCGATCACAATCTGGATAGGCCTAGCGACCAGCGACAATCATATCGTGTAAATGGGCCGTGGGCTGCAGCAACCGCAGTTAAACGATCATTAAACGATACTTTCCGACAGCTGTATACGAACATACCTCGCGTGAGGTAATTTCAGTCATCATTTTCAAAATGGTAGACTTCTTTGCAGAAAATATTCTTTGTGGTCAAACGTTGTTAAAGTTAGTGAGCAGAGGAAATGCAATCATCGCTGAGCTTTTGCGTTTGTCGGATTTCATTACACCTGAATTTCGTGTTGATAATAAAAGAGGTCAGTTGAAATATGGCAACGTTTTGACCGACTTCTCGTACTTCAGTGGACCTGATTTCTACGAAGCGAAAATCGACGGTAAACCGGTAAGTTCGACGAGTTAAACTAGCCTGATAATGTACTCGGATCTAACAGTTACTAGAACGTACTGACAAGTAGTTTTGGCGAACTATTACAGCTGTTCGGCCTTTTTATTAGGTTTTGTAAAACCGCCACCACTGACGTCTTGCATTTCACTTCTTGAACTTCTACAACTTTCCTCACACCGTTGCATTTGCATTTGTCCTCCAAGACGAGATTGGAGAGTTTCGAAAAAAATCGGCCTGTTTCTTCCTAACGCTATGAGATAAAAGTAAATGGGCGTTCCGATAGCATGGTTAGTTCTCTTGTAGCTGTATCAAGCTTTTCAAATTTCAAAATAGAATAATCTTTTACTTATTAGTTGACTTTTGCTTCCTAATTTTGCTCAGTTAGGGATAACTTTTTACAAGGAAATCAAAGTTTGATTCAAAAATGATGGGTGTGAAGATCCCACTAGGACACAGGAAGTTCGGGATGATCATTGTTTGCGATGAGAGTGAGAAACCTACAGTATCCTGACAAAAAAAAAGCATCTTGAAATGTTAATATTCAAGTTAAAGAACACAAACAAATTGGTCATGGTAATATCTTGACTTTATTTGAAAGCTGTTGTCTAATGTCAGGCACTTCTTTAGAGTGTGTTTTTCTGCTTAATTTCTTGAAATTGCTGGCTGTGAATAGTACAGGTATTTGAGGCACAGTAAGTTGCTTCTCAATATATTCTGGTGTGGTCTTTTCAACCAGTATGAAACTGAGATGCAATACACTAAATCTGTCCAGTTTACAGTAAGAAGAATCAAGGTGCTTAAATGCCAAGGCATACCAAGTGATCAGAAAAATACTGTAGCTTTGACAGCAATGGATGGAAACTGTTTTATGCTTTTTTTATTGTTATTTCACAAGATACTGTAATCTTTATTTTGGAGAAAAATTACTAAAATCTGGGAAACATTAGAATTAATTAGACATCAGTTAAAGGACATCTGTTTACATTTACATTGAGGAATTGGAGAACTCAGAGATTTCATAATGGGAACATACTGTATATCTACAGTACATGTGTCTTCAAGTCATCGTGACTAACCCTAGATTTAATGAAGCAAAGTGCCCTGACATACAGTAGTGTTCAGTTGGATAGGCACTAATCAGCATTTCCCCCTGGGTTTCAAAAGCATTCCCTTCCTGAGGTAGACAAAAGTGGATTTTTGCCAAGTCAAAGTGTTACGAGCCGGTCCCTATTAAATTATGTGGCTGCTTTTGGTTCAATTTGCTCGCAACAAAGAATACAAAACCAGCTATATTTTCAACTATTTATTTTACTTTATTTGAATTGTTAAAGTGTAGCATCTTTATTCTTTCTAACCTTGAAGTATGTATTATACTGCTGTGAGACTGAGCACAACTCTGATCATTCTGTACGCTCTTTGGATTTTGGTTCTGTTGATTTGTTTGATTCTTGACTTCGATAATTTCTTTTAAGACTTCGGTTCATAATGATGTTGTTCAGGCTAACGCCTTATGAATAATGCATGCACTGCTGAGTTGTGCTCTGCCTTTTATATGTATGGATTATGACTATTTTCTTTATGTTAAATGGTGTGTGAAAGCTTTTTCCAGCACAGGATGTCCGTTACGTTATCTTGTGGGCTAAGGCGTTTTCCTGTTGCATTTTGAGGTTTAACTATTTCCTCACTCATGCACGAAAGCAAATTACTCATGCATGAAAGCAATATTCATACACGAAAGCAATATATCCTAAATAAGTATATCTCATACATGTAACAAAAGGCACTTTCTTTCAGTCAAAAACACTTGAATGGTTGCATGCACTACCCTGTACATACAAAAACAAAGTTGAAAATCATTGAGAAGCTGTCATCAGGACATAGCACCATGCTAGAAGTTTACTGTGATTAATTTGTGGCATAGAGATGCACAAAGCACCAGTGAATTTAAATGGTATACAGTAATGAAATCATCACTGAAGACTGGAATGTGACAATCTTTGTCCAATTTGTACTTAGAATATTGTATATGAAAACAGTATCTCAATTTATCAGAAGAACAGTTCTTTGAGTAATTCAAATTAATTCCAAAATTTATCTACCTGGGCAAAACTTCAACATTGATTTATCTCCAACCTCTACTGCAGTTTTGACCAAAGTCACTGTGGCAATGTAAATCCTTATGCTAATTCCTAACATGAATCTTACTTAACCTTTGCCCTAACATTAATTCTTACTGTAACCCTTATTGAAAAATACTGTACAGTAAGTGATTTATAAATTGCTGTTGTTAGTTCTTATGCCATCTTTTCCAATATTTTCATGCTTTACATGTTTCCTCATTATTTTGTGCTAAAACGTTCTCTGAGCCCATGGTATAGGTCTCTGACCCATGTTAGTCTACTAAATTGCAGTTTCACTTACTGTTGTGATATCATTTGATTCCTTTGTACATTATCTAAGGTCTGATTTTCTTTTATTTGATTTTTCCCCATCTTATTACTTGAGGAGTTTCAAGCCCTAGATTCAGCATTCAGGGAAAACCATATTGAGAAGATTTTTCCTTGCATTTGAAAGTGTTTACAAATACATCACTGACCTGAACTGGTACAGTAAGTATGCCAATTTTCAAACTTTAGTTGTCTGGCTGGATAGCATTTTAGTTTCCTCTTTATTTCCTAAACTAGTGGCAACAATTTTGCAAAATTATTGGTAGAAATCTTCAGACTCAGTTCAAGTCAAAGCCATTGAACTTTTCTTTGATAAAGATACAGTAGAACCCAAGTTTTACGACACCACTTTTTACAACCACCTGTCATATACAACCAGTTTTTCTGGCATGGACAATTTATAGTTAAAATATACCTGTCATAAGCGACCACCTGTCTAACATGACCGACGACCACTTTTTAGCAGTCAAAATAAGAAATTTTACCTGTTATGAGTGACCACTGCAAATTAAAATTGCTGACCGCTCTACTCATGTGCCAAACCTGATTGATGAATTAAGTTTGGCAGAAGATCAGTGTCCTCTTCTGCCAAACCTAATAGGTACAGCAGATTTAATTTGATCCATCATAATTAAGTTTATTGATTTAAGTTTGCTGTTTAAATCAATGCCGCTCCACAATCACTCAAACTGTCTTGGCAAAGAGAATACAGGAAACAAGAAAAACTATGCACTTACCCCTTCAATCAAATTTTGATCACTTCCATGCAGTTATACTTATACTGTTGTGAATTTCTTTCTGAACAAATTAGGAAATTGAAGCAATTCACGCTGACCAATTTCTTTTCACTTAATAGGTAGATGAACTTAAGCAATTCTTGTGTGATTCTTAGTTGAATGAAGTAATCTTCACTGAAATTTGGGTTTGCTTTTTCAGTCAATAATTCACATTTTGCTTAAATTTATGCATTTTCCCGGAAGTTGCACATGCAAATATGGCAGCCACTACATCATGTCACTACCTGTCTTAAGTGACCACCTGGCATTTACGACCACTTTTGTCTGGCAAAAGGGGTGGTCCTAAAACTCATGTTCTACTGTAACAATATTTATCTTACACTCAATTCCTTACCCACTGTATTTTACAGTCCATGTGAAGTACCAGCATTTTTGTAGAAGTATTCTAGCTATTTGGTACTAAGGAAGATTTACAGCAGATTGCTGAATGACCATTACATAAATGTGTGCTCATATGTACTGATGTGGTATGGTGTGACTCCTTTTTGTACATTATCCAGAATCCAATTTTCTTTAATTTGTTTTATCTCATCTTATAAATTCAGGAGCTTCAGGAGCTTGGTTCATTATGCAGGGAAAACCATATTGACATATTGCCATGATTTTTCATTGCATTTGAAAGTGTTTAGAAATGCATCACCATCCTGAACAGGTACAGTAAGTACATGTATGCAAGTTTTCAAACTTTAATCCAGTAGTATTAGTGTGCTGGACAGCAATGTTTGTTAACTGGCTGGATATGAAATACTGTAGTTCCCTTCATATTTCTTGAACCAGCAATGACAATTTTGCAATATTTGTAGAAATTATTCAGACTTAGTTCAGGTCAAAGCCATTGACCCTTTCTGTGATAAAGATAGAAATATTTATTTTACAGAGGCAATTTTGAAACTTCACCCATAAAACTGAAGCCTGGATGAAACCTTGACTGAGCTGAGACTGAGCTTGACTTTGTTACATACCTGTAAAGTAATCTTTGGGAATGTAACCACATCTACATGTTACTTTAAAGATTGTTGTATAGAGTAGTAGATATCATTGCTCATCGGTCATGATAATAACAAAGCAACCTGGTCATGTTTACCTGCTAAGTTGCTTAGTCATTCTTGATGCCATAGACAATGTTTGAAATGTATGTAAATGCCTTCATAGACTTGCAAATGCTGTATAGTACCATCCGTGTATCAAAAACCAAATCCTATAACAATTTGGTCATCCAGTGTCTGTCTCTAGACCAAAGCCTAAAACCTTTTGTAGACTTAATACAAAGGTTATTGTGGTTGCAGTTAAGATTAAGGTTAGTGACTAGATTAGAGTTCACATTGCGGTTTTGATTCTGGTTCAGGTAAGTTTCACATTCCAGTGTTTCACCTTGGCAACTTCAGAGTAGTGGCCTGCTGTCCATGACCTTAAAAAATCTCATGTACCACTGTGCCATAAATTAATGACAGTAAGTTCTGGCAGACCACTGTGCCAGGCCAACAACTTGTGAACAATTTATAACAGTAGTTCTGCAAGTATCTGGTGAATCAAGGGCCATTGAGTTGAAGAAAGAGCTCTTGACTTGACCAAAAAGGCCTTTTGTCTTAATTATGTGGGGTGCCCTTTTTAAATTTTTTGATAAATCCTGGTTTTTAGTGGAAGTCATGGAACAAAAAGTTAAAAGGTTGGTAGACTGCTGAATTTATGATAAAGATCTCTAAAGTTTTAAGCTTTATGGCTCTTTAAGCTTTATGGCTCTTTAAGCTTTATGGCTCTTTAAGCTTTATGGCTCTTTAAGCTTTATGGCTCTTTTTCAGAGAGTTAAATGATTCATTTATCAAAACATTAGAAATCTTTATCATAAATTCAGAAGTCTGCCAACCTTTTAATTTTTTATGCTGTTTTATGCTGCCTACACAGCATCCCATTTTTATGTCATTGCCTGGAAGTCATAGAACCCTAGACAAGTCATTCATCACCAGAAACACTGTAACACTGGTCATACTACAAAAGTTAAACTGAGTATGACTTTTGTAGTGTCTTGCGACCTTGATTGTGGCAACCATGCATATTGTAGAACTGTTAGGTCTTCACCATACAAGTAATGGTGGACCAATTTGTTTTTCTTGTAGATTTGTGGACGAGCTGGATGAAGGTATTTTTATCCAGTTAACATTAGAAACACTGTTGATAAATGCAGATGGCAAACCGTTGATGGTACAGTACATTCCTTGTATTATTTTTTGTTGTAACTATCATTGTTACATCATGATAGTCATCTTTACTTTTACTTTTGTAATTATCAGTATCAATGTCATCATCATCATCATCATTAACTTGATTGTGATTATTGTCATCACCATTACCTTAATTACCACCATCTTCATCATTCATTATCTGTCATTGTCATCATTCTTTTCGTTGTCATGATCACTGCCATCATGGACATTGTAACAGTCATCATCATCATCGTTATAATCATCAGTATCATTTTCATCATTATCATCATTTTCATTGCCAGTGCCGTTACCATTCTCACTCACTTGTCATTGTTTTGTTAGAAATTGAAAATAATTCTTGGTGTAAAACGAAGTCAGAGCACTGCTACTGACATTCATAGATAAGTTATCATTCTCGTCATCTTTTATTATCATAAATATTGTCATTATCATTATCACTGCAATAGTTAATGTCATGACGATCTTCATTTTTATCAAAATCCTTACTTGATCCAGTTCACACCTAGATGTTTCACGTTTGTGTTATTATAAACGTATGTGACCTAAACTTGTTACAATATCCAGTCATACATGTCATCATACCCCTGTACGCATGATTGTCTCACAATCAATCATTGTATAAACAAATCATAGCAATAATCAAGTCATAATCATTGGTCTTGTGCCACCGAATCGTAGGGTTTATTATATGAAAATAATTCCGAGAAAGGTGTGCATTATACAGTAATCAGTTTTTTGACTGATATAGCTCAGATTTGTTTCTTTGTAATCAAACCACGAGAAAACTACTGTTATTATAAACCCTTAATTAAGTCGCTGGAGCGCTTATTTTCAAACCTTCTAGACGGGGGGGCTTATTAGAGAGGGATTGTCAATAGATTGGGGGCTAAAAGAGAGGGGAACTTACTTAAAGATAAAAGTAAAGTGCCTTTATTTCAAGGTAAAGTACCTTTATTTATACTGGATAACTCTATCAGCTACCTGAGCTGTTCTCCCCAGAGGTCCAGTAAAGGCCACCTTTCATGGGTCCAGTGTTACTACTGGAGGAAACCGAAGTACCGGGAGAAAACCTGTGGTGCTTGGTAGAGTCAAACTGGATAACATTCTACTCACATGTGACCAAGTTAACTTTAACCAGATGATTGTATGGAGCCAGAATGAAACCCTAGTCACAGTGGTGAGAGAAAGGTGCACTAACACTGTGCTACCAGCACTCCCTGGAGTCAAGGCAGAAACACGATTTTTTCTGAAATGTCGGTCAACTATAATAAATAGCATGACAGCTGGCATGTACTTGTCACGTGCAATCTTGAAGCCGAAACAAACTCAGGCTCATAGAAATGTGTTTCTACTGTTGTGTATATTAAGATGGACTTGTTCCAGGAACATATTGTGCAATGTGCAAGTCAAGAACGATTATTGATATACTGAAAACAGAACTTGATAAGAAAGTACTAAAACTGTCCCGTATGAAATCGGAAGTTGGAGATGTTGAGATCAAGATTATAGTGCGATTCTAACCAGTCCTAAGTCGCTATCTTTTTTGTGCTTTTGTTCGGGGAAGGGCTTAGTAGAGAGGGGGCTTATTAAAAACTTGAAGCTCTGCAGTGGGGCCCCATTTGAGAGCGGAACCTTAATAGAGATGGAGGGCTCGATGGAGTGTTTACGGTATTTTGTTTAAACTACGCCGCCTGCGTAAAGACTCCTTACGTCAAATTCGAACTGATTAATTTGAAGTTGTTGGTAACGTATAGTTCAGTCATTTCAGTACATGGATTTGTCCGAAGATGATTCAGTTTGGTTTATGACTCATCAACTCTGTATAAATCAACCGACTTGTAATTTTCATCACTAAAACTTGATAATGATGTTAAGATGATATTGAAACACCATTCAATAAACTTTAGACTTCTATTGCTTGCATTTGAGATAAAATGTAATTTATAATAATAATGAAATAGAAACTGTTTTCCCGTGTTTATATAGCCCGGTGCAAGCAGAAGAAGAAGGTTGGGAGAAATCGGAAGCTGTTGTGTACGGCCGAAACCGAAGCTTGAGGGTTTAAACGGCTGTTTGAGAACTCTCGCAACCTCTCTAAGTGTTCGCATCAGGCTACATAAACACAAAACAGTTTCTGTTTCTCCTATAAGATAAGCAAAGAACTAAGTAATAATAATTGTGAATAACGAACTTTATGTTCAATATGAAATCGTAAGTTCTTCTTACAAGTTCGTAGGCCAATCAGAGCTTTCCATTGGCACCAAAAACAAATTCAGGCATTAAGCGGCGTCTCTGATGTAATAACCGTGTTCGCATAGCCGGATATAAACATGGTAACTAAATAATCACTGCATGAGTAATAGAAATTTTATAATATAAATATATTACACTGACGCTTGTTAATATACTGACTTTCAATTAAATGAATGTGTTTCTTCGTGGAAGGTTGTTGGTTAGTTCTCATATTTCCATATTAAAATATACTTCAAATTTTCAATGAATAAGACTACCCCATCGGAGGAGACGGCTTATTTTTTTTCTGCCCTTCTTAACTGGGAGGGTGTTAGAAGACTGGGGCTAAATAGAGGAAATATGGTAGTTAATATAATTTACAATATTTTTTTCTTCAATTTGTTTCATGCATATTTTTTTTTGCCACAACAAGGTTGAGGCGTTAGTTGATCAGAAGTTTGGTGGAGAAGTTTGAGAGAGGATGTTGGTCTCGTATTACAGATACTAGTAAAGTATATTAACAAGATTTGATTTTTAAGTATTACTTAACTGTACTATAAATTTTGCCGCGTTCGTCCCTAGTCGTGGCCATATCCCAAATCCTAACCATGAAACTTATCCTAACCATAGCTATAATTGAAACTCTAATTCTGAAAGGTTAGGGGCTTGTCTGCATCCGCTAAACTGTATTCTTATATGTTTAAATAATGGTAATGATAATGATAATGATAATAGTAATGGTCATTGTAATACTGGTAATAGTGACGGTAATGGTAGTGATAATGGTTATGGTAATAATAGTAATGGTAATGGTCATGATATTGGTAATGATAATGATAATGGTAATGATAATGATAATGATAATGGTAATGATAATGGTAATTGTAATGATAATGGTAATGAGAATGGCAATGGTAATGATAATTGTAATAGTAATTGTAATAATTGTAATGATCATGGTAATCGTAACAATAAGGGGAATGATAAGGGGATGATAATGGCAATGATAATAGTAATAATAATGATGATGGTAATGGTAATGATACTGGCAACATTGATAATGATAATGGTAGTGGTAATGATAGTGATAGTGATAATGATAATGATCTTGGTAAATAATGAACAATAAATGATAAATAACAAAAGATAATGATAAATTATAAATGGTTAAAGAATAAATAGCATTTCGATTTCAAGCAGTTACATCACAAATTAAAGAAATAGCTTACATACTTTGGTAACCACGGTTTTGAATTTTCTACCAAAAATATTGTTTCTGTAAGAACTAACTTGCGACGGCTTGTTGTAGCGGCAAAACGAAGCCCGCATGGGAAACAATGCTTGCCTCAAAATGTGTACAAGCTCAAACTTACTCCAAGTGATAGCAAACTCAGCCTGGTAGAAAATCGATGCAAGTTAATGGTGAAAGGAGACGCGAGGCGAACCTTGTACTCAATACCTCATTTTATTTTATAGTGTGACCTGGGCCGATATCGAGTCACATCGACGATGTGTGCAAGCTTCTTCGAAGCACAGGAATTTCTACAGGAAAAAGATCTCCGAAATATCTCGTGGGATTACGAACATTTGGACAACTGTAAACGTAACTTGTTTTGCTTTGCATAGTCATTTAAGTAAAGCAAGCTTCAATTTCTGAATTCACATCTCCCGACTTTACATCTGAACATTATGTTCAGGTGTTCTGGTTTATGGCTTGAGATAAATATTTACTACTGATTGACCCAACGTGAGGTCTGTCCTAGTGAAATATAGTAGTTCAATACTTCGCACACCTCAACACCTGTTGAAGATCGCAATTTATTATCTTTCCACGGGGAATCTCACAAAGTTATAACTAGATCTTCGTTAACTGATCTGAAGCTTCCATCTGTTAAATCTAAGTTGTCTAAATCTAAATTATCTTACAGTGGTGCAAAGCTTTTTAATTCACTACACACTGAATTGAAAATAATCGATAGTTTACTATTTCGTCCTTTAAAGCTAATATTAAACACTTTTTCCTTAAGATGAATTATGAAGTAAATCATCTCAAACATTTCGCTTGTTTATCTTGTAAATACTTAGTTTTTTGTAATTGTTTTAATTAATCACGCTCATATTTATAATTACTTAGAATGTTTCAATTTGCAAGGGCCACTAGGAAGAATAGTGCAAAGTAATAGATGTATAAATTTTTCCTACTCTAATAAAAATTATTATTATTATTATTATAATATAGGACCAATGTTTTCAAGTGCGGACCGAGACAAGCGCAGCAAGTTGAAGTCCGTAGTAAAACAGAGGTCCGATATTTCACTTGTACAGACCAAACAAGCGAGGTCGATGAATAGTTTATTATAACTCGGATTATACAGTTTATATTTTGGGCACGGCATGGCTGAAATTTTGGCATTGGTGCCACTATTGTCGGGCGGTGCGGACTTCAATATGAGCGGTGAAGACTTCTTAAAATTTGGTATCCGTTCTTTAAAATTTAACCTTGCCGAGTACCTCATTATTTGTTGGTGCCGTGCCAAAATGTTGCAGTGTGAACAGAGTTTATATGGCTTTACTGAAATATAATTGACAAGTGCAAAGGTAGAGAACGATAGACTAGCTTGCAGTTCTGTCGTCTGTTCGTGAATAATTTGTTCACCAACTTCATTCTGCTTAATTACTTTCCTTTTCTGATTGTTCGTCATACACTTCCACTTCATAATTTTGTCAAAAGTTTAAATTTTAATTCGACACAAGCAAGGCTTTCTTAAATTTCCACCCCAGAGCGGGCAATACGGCAAATATCCGACCGCTTATGAACCAATCAAATTGCAGGATTTCTGTATTCGGGCCGCTCGCTCCCCCAGGCATGTAATAAATACTTGTGTTCCGGTATAAGTTGTGAAAATTTTGTTCACTGGCCCAATTTTGCGCGGGAAAATTGTGAACGTCTCATTGAAACCTTAGTTTGCAGCTGTGGTGAAAAATCTTCAGTTTAATCTGTGGTGGAAGGAACGCCGTACGTTGTCTTTCGGTTAGCTTTGGAAAACTTGAGACACAATTTGCACTCTGGCGTCTTATTGTGGTAAGTTATTTTTTCCTAGGTATATACGAGGCGCGCAAAACATCTCAGCGATATCCTCGTGAAGTATCGATTGAAAATCGTAATGACATGATGACATGGTTCAAAATTTCAAATGTGTAATTTTAGTCAACAACTATGTATTTCATATATGAAGAGGAAGATCGAATAATGAAAATTAATTTCAAATATAAAATTTTCGTTTCACATATGGAATAGATGCACTTTCACAAATTAAGTACTGTTTTCATTAGTGAAATCAAACCAAATTTTCTGCAAGAAAATACCATGAGATATTTTCACCCTTAGCACTGTTCCAACAGGATAAGACTTCTATTATTTTACTCGGGCTAATGCCAGACGATTTTACTCGTCAAAAGGAGAGCTCCCATCGCGAAAAAGTTACAACCATCAAAATTAAGACACTAGTGACTTGTAGAAACGAGGGGGAGGGAAGAATATTTTACCTCTTCGTTTGAGCCAAAACGTTTCATGGAGCCTGGAAGAAATCCGTTTGCCACCATAATTTCTCTGACAAAAAGTTGGGTTTTTCCTTAAGCATTCAAGACTCAGGATGCACACGCAGTCATCGTCGGTACAACCTTCTTTGTCATGGCGCAAACATGATGTCTTTTCCTCACCGCAGAGATCGCACTTGAAACCAAAATCGTATCTAATGCCTTTAAAGCTCGGATTATCGCACTGAATTCTCTTCATTACATCCTGAAGAGTAGACAACACATTCCTTGCAATATCAGTGCACGCATTTTCTTCCACATCATTAACTGAAAAGAAATGCAAAAACAGTACAAATTGTGAAAACGAAACTTCACAATTAACCTACACTGCTGAAGTCAACTGAAAAATGTTGACTCGAGCGGGATTTGAACTCGCACCTTCGGGATACCGGTCCGCCGCTCTACCTGTTGAGCTATCGAGTCCACAGGGATTGGAGGCGAGTTTTTATCCAATTTAAGTGCACGAAATATTCTCGCGACAACTTAACACTATCCATGAGGATGGATGTGCAGTGTTTCGATTCTATTTCAGAATCATACTCTCGAGTCAACATTTTTCAGTTGACTTCAGCAGTGTAGGTTAATTGTGAAGTTTCGTTTTCATAATACCCTGAGGATGATTCTGAAATAGTACAAATTGTAACTTACTAGTCTGTTCATTGAGCAAAACATTCCATTTTTACCTGTTTATATCATGAAGGAAAACTTCAGAGGTTCATACCTGATATGGCGACCTGGACTCGAGATATATGCCTGATCAGGATCACGGAATACTCAATGCTATCTTCACTCTTAAAAATACGGCAGTAATTGCAGAAAAATTCATGCATTTCCACGTTGCCGTCGTCTTCAACTTCACCCCAAGCCCATTTAAACAATTCCACCAGGAATCGCGTGAAAACTCCAAGGGGAATGGAATCATTACAAAAATTAATGTATAGTGATGGCTGCAGATAGGACGACAACATGTTATGAATTTCGCTCTCTTCCCTTCTTGTCGTCACCATGGAGGGAACCAGATCGACATCTTTTCTCCAGTGGCTGATTAAACCTACCCGAACCATCATGTCTTTCAACGCTTTCTTCTGACTCTGATTTATCAACGCATTGGGAAGATTTTCGAAGGAGAGCACGCCTTTCTCCGTCAGGTTTTTCCATGCGAGTGAATGAGCTGTTGGACGCGACCAGTCTGGGGCAACGGTGAGTACCTCAGTAAATAGCTTTACAAGCCACGCTGCATCAAGAATGACCAGGTCCCTATGGGTTGGATCATCGTGAAAATGGACGACAATGTTCTCGTCGTGAAAGAATTTCATTGCCTCGCTGAACGTTTCGATCGCCTTCGATTACTTTTTATCGAGTTCCCGAGCTTCATCAAACGTTATGTACGGGTGGTCCTTTACGTCTTCAGACCTCCTTACGGTATCAAGAGCACGTTCTAACATCAGCCAGCCTACGGGACTTTTTTCTTGAGCTTTCAGAACATGTTGCGCGGTTTCGAAGATTTTCGTTCGTAGGGCTTCGAGTTGACCGGCTTCATCAGCGTTCCTTGGCAGTTTGTTCTTTATAACATATTTTGCGATGATCAACGATGCACAACCAATACTTCCAAACGTCTTCTCAAGAACTTCAGTGGCTTCTTTTAGCTTCTTTTCCACTTCTTCCTGGCTGCTCAATTTATCAGGTTTGGTGAAAACTAAAATAGTTTTGGGCTGGTTTAAAATTTGAACGGAACTCTTTCCAACTTCTTCATTGGATGGGTTTAGGTTACGCAGGGCTGCCATCCATCTTGCCCCATAGTCCAAATTCGTTTCTTGCAGAGGATTCCCCAGCTTCTCCTCTTTCTTCGTTCTCTTATCCATAAAAGTTGGCTTTGCCTTCCCGCCAAGGGACTTTGAAAGATCAACAACAAGAATGAATAGCGTTCTCAACCTCAGCATCATCGAATGCACATCGTAGAAGAGACTGACCGCCAACGTCTCCCAACATGAATCTAATCGTGTCCATGGTATCATCACAGTAATTTTCGACATTTTTCATTTGTTCTTCGATCTTGCGTTTTAAGTCGTCTGATATGTTATATCGAAGCTGATCTTTCTTACTTTTCTGCGGGTTGCTTTTATCTTTGTCATCCTTTCTACATCTATCTTGGTCGCTATGGTAGTCGTCAACATCTGGAGCAACATCTTTACTCTCCTGCTCAACTTCCTCTTTAGCTCCATTTTCATCTTCCTCTTTAGTTGCACCTCTTCCGGCACCGCCAGACTGATCTTCACTGCCGAAGTCTCCTCCATCTTGACCTCTTCTTTTGCCTCCATTTTCTTCTGGCTTCTCTTTACTTTGAGCAATCGTCCGAGCTACTTCCTTTCCAAGGACACTGTGAGTATATTTTTCGGATGCTATGAATTGATCATCTGTTGCACGCCTCTAAGGTTTGGATTTATTATCATCACTTACTTCAACAAGATCGAACTCGATACCAATAGTACTTGGTTCTTTTTCCCTAGACTCTTCACCTAGAATACTTTTCTTCAGACGTTTTCCGGACGCGATCTTGACCAATGAAAAACAATGATATGCGATTGTTTTTCTCTTTACCGTGTTTTATCATTTCGGATATCACAGCTTGCGTCACTTCCGGCTGTATTTCTTATAAAAAAGAAAAGTTGGTATCAAACGTCTTGATGTAATTCGGAAATTAGGAGAGAAAAACCTGAAAATTGAAGATTAACGAGGCCAACTACTATTTCCTGCAAGTTTCATTTTCTTCAAAAAGTCTGTCAATCTTGAAACGGTTGCTAATTTAATTTGTCACTGTTAAGACATGATTAAATAATAATAATAACGGGTACTGGAGTAGGACAAGCACAGTTTCAGCCTACTACGGGAATGAGGACACTACCGCCCACCAGAGTCCGGGATTGCACCGTTGGCAAGCGCCAGGAACCCTTTAGCGAAGGGAAGATAAAGCTCTTTAACCTTGGATGGCAGCTTATCTAAGAGAAGGAAACTCTGACATAAAAGCAGAAGTAGGTAGGCAGGACATTGATTCGGAGCCAGTGACCCCCATTAAACGAACAGGCTTTGATGAGATGACCTAGGGAGTGGCGTCCTTGCCTTGCCAGTTGGGTAGGTTGCTTTAATTGGCTGGCTGCTGCAAGTTCACTGCCTTCAAGTGTTGGCAAACCTGCCCTCCACAGCACATGTAGTGGTTGGACAAGATAACCCAACTGCTACAGAACAAAAGATGGTGAGTGCGCTCGATCATAATAATTTGAACTCAGACACAGACAAACAGTGACTTACCTACACAAGTTTCAAAGGTGTGCAATTAAAAGTAATCGCACATAAAAAGTCGAGGTAGTAAATTACTTATTAAGTCATAAATGTACGAGTACCAGGAACTAATAGGTTCTGCTGACTTAAATAGGCGAACAGAATTCCCCGCAACTCCTTAGGTGTTAAGCACACAAAATACTTCCAGAAAATAAGCGCACAGAACTCGCCGTACTGTCATCTTTGCCTGGTTCTTGGTCCTCATCACTGTCATCATCAACATTTTGCAGTTTGACCATCAGTTTCATCGACCCAAAACTTACAGCATTAATATAATAACTGGTGTTTTTTCATTGTTTGGGTATTCTCAAAATATAAAACCCCGACCAGGGCCGTCTTAACGGATGGGCACGCCGGATAGTTGCCTGGGGATCCCACGAGCATAGGGGCCCTATGCTAATCTATGTATGCTGTTACTTGCTATCAATAAATAAATACTATACTATACTAAATTATAAGTATTTTTATTGTGTTACAAGTGGACATTGGCATTCGCCTCTGATTTAATTTTTAATTTTATCGACCATTTACATTTTTATTCCTGTGAGTGGTTGTGTAGGTAGGGGCCCCAGTGCGCTGCTTTACCCGGGGGCCTATAATGTCGTTTAGAAGGCCCTGACCCCGACCACCTCTCATTACGTCGTTTCCCATGGAAAAAGTAAATTTCCATTCTCCCTACCAAATTTTCTTCATAAATTACTTGAGTGAAATTTATGAGGCAAATAAGTTGTGTGCCTCACTTATGAATAACAGCATGGAAAGTTAGACCACGAAGGCCCCTTACTCTTCGAGGAATAGGCTGTGGAAGGAAGTCGTATGCATCAATCCTGGACCTCCCTTTCCAGCTAAGACTTTTCGAAAGTTTTCTTTGGCAATTATAGTACTACAAAGTTATTTCGTGATTTGTGGGGAATTAGTGATTCAATTTCCCCTTTTCCGCGGGAAAAATGTAAATATTTCCTCTGCAGCGGGGATATCTAATCGCTCATTTGTTTCAAGACATAGCATATTTCATAGTAATACGTTCATATCATCTAGTGTCAACCAGTCGTTTATGATGAATTTTCACAATATTGGTTACCAGTATATTCATTTTTAGATCATACTGTTTAAAAATTTTGTTAGTGATATTTTCATACCACTACCATGTATCACTAATTCAGGCAAGTATGATGCACGAACTACTTACCGACCAATCTTACAATAACCCATACGTGGCAGCAGAAGACCTAAAAGATTGACTTAGCGTGGCAAAAGATCAACTTTCGTTCTGATCAGAATATGTCAAATTGATTTAAACCAGTATTCAACTTTGAGGGAGTACTAACTGGAAACAGGTAAAACTGGAGGTAAATCTTTGTAAGAGATTCTTGGAAGTTTGACAAGAGCCATCCACCTGCTAGACCATCTCCAACTTAAATATTGTTTTGGCGTCTGGTGACTGGTTTTGTAAAAAGGCTACATAGTTTCACGACAAATAATTACCGTAAGTCAACTAATATGGGAGCTAGTCTCACCTTTATCAGGTCCGTCAGCTACGTTTTTATCCAACGGTCTTTCTCCTACAAAACGATAAATCAATAACTTTAAAAATGGAAATCTTTTCTGTTTGTACAACTTCCCGCTAAACTGAAACTCATGACAACATTCCTCATATCATATTAGTCCCACAGTTGCTTCGTGGAAGCACTCATAAATTCCCGTTGGATATAACCAACATGAGCAAGGGCGACAATCGCTTCCTAAAAGTGGGGGGAAGGGACGGAACAGGCCAAGTGATGTAGAGGCATTCCCTCTGAAAGTTTTTTTTTTTTAAATCTAATGTTTATGAAATGCCTTTTCCGGCATTTTGAGATTGTTTCTTTGGAACAACGTTCATACCTTGTTTTTCAATCGAAACGAAGTCATGCATTTCCTCCAAACAGCAATAAAGACGTTATAGTACGACTAAACAAAGTATTTCTGATTGTTTACAAATGGTGTCCAAAGAAGAACGATCAAACTGTAAAATAACTTGGCAAATGTTCATAATTTGTCATTTATTCGAACCAACAATACCTAGGTAAAAACTGGGGCTGAAAAAGGGTATATCGAAAAATCGTAAAGATAAACATGGAACCATAAGCGCCGAGGGAACAGAAATTAGGCTTCAGTTGTCATGAACTTTGCAAAAGGTGGGGGGATAATCATATATGTATCTCCCTCTGTCCATAAAGTGGGGGGGGGGGGATATGACCCCCGATCCCCAGGATTTACGTCCTTGAACATGACCATGGGTTAGGGTTAGAGTTAGAGTTAGGGTTGTGATTAGGGTCAAAGTTAATCATAAACTTAATTTGATGATTATGATTATTTTAGTAAGATGCGCAATTCAAGCGAAAATAAACATCTCTAGAATAAACTTTAAATTGACGTTAACCATCAAAATTATAAGCACGTGCAATTGATGATTATTGTCAAAATAAGAATGAGAACAATCTCTACGAGACCAACGAAATCTCCGTACGAGTCCAGCAAAATTTCTCTGCGGTTTCGTTTTTCCCTTGAATTTTGAATCGAGGGACTGTCTAAAATATTTGGCGCCTTGCGTGAGGCAACATTCAGTTTTAGGCCTTACAGTCAGAGAAAATACCCACGACTGTGCATGCTGGCAATGAAACACTTTCAGTGCAAGCATTTTGTGAAAAGCAAACCTGCAGGAAGGGGGGACAAGAGGGGGGCAAAGATGGCAAGGGAGGCAGATTGACCCAGGGCCTCGTACTCTGAGAGGCCTCAGATTGTAAGGGCCTTATTCTTAAGAATTTCTCAAAATGCCATAATTGCCTTAATCCCAAACGAAACTCTTTTTGGCGCATAGGCCATAATGTGATGGTTGGGGGGGGGGACAAGCCTCTGGATGACCACTTTGTCCCGGGCCTCCTGTTGCCTCTCTGCAAGCCTGGTGAAAAACACAGACTGCTTATCTTGCATCAGCACTTTAATTTATTTATTTTATATTACTGAGAATAGTAACCCCATATTAGAATGCAAAATACTTGATAAACAATTAAAGGTCGAAATTGAAAAATGTAAAATATAAAAAAAATCTTTGATCTATTAGAATAAATTACAATTCACACTAATTACCTGCTGCTTCTGCACCACATTGCGTAAGATATTCAGCCACCAAAGTCCTTCCATGCCGTAATGCGAGATGAAGTGGAGTATTACCGTTGTTATTTGTTGATGTGATGTCACTGCCTTTGTCGACGAGTAATTTTACCGTATCTAGATGACCATTCAGGCAGACATAGTGAATAGGCAAGTAACCATTCTTGTCTCTAGAGTGAACTTCAGCACGACGTTGAATTAAGTATTCAGCAACTGAGGTATGTCCATTTAAACAAGCATAATGTAAGGCAGTTCCCTCCCACAATCCTCCACGCTCTTCAATGTCTACACCATTCTCAGCTGCAG
Organism: Heliopora coerulea; assembly: GCA_030142905.1. Lineage (NCBI taxonomy): Eukaryota > Metazoa > Cnidaria > Anthozoa > Scleralcyonacea > Helioporidae > Heliopora > Heliopora coerulea. Next base: position 603,711 of record JASJOG010000080.1, on the reverse strand, counting down.
TTTTAACGCCATCCAAATTTCCTTTCAAGGCTGCATCCCAAACAGACATTTTCCTATTCAAAACATATGCATTCAAATTTTAGAAAAAATGGAGGCCCGGTCTCGGTTCCCCCTTATGCCCTTGCTCCATTTTTTTAATTTTATGTCACCTACAAAGAAATAACCTAACAACCCTGATAAATATGACAATTTTATCTTATTCATGAGCAAGAGGTCATCCGTTTTTCTTTTTTATTTATTACTTTATTTTATATTTATGTCTTAACTTTTTTTTTCCAGTGAGCATGTGCGAGAAGACAAAACGTTTTCTACGAAAATAAGAAATAAGTTTCGTTCCACAATCTTTTCACACTAAAATTCTTAACTTTACTTCTTCTGATCATAAACCTTTATGCGTTGCTCCTGCAGACTGCAGTTTTCTAATACTAAACTTCAAGTACATTGCGCCAATTTACCATTTCATGCGAGTTGCTACTAAATTATATACTTCAAAGAACTCGCTATTCCACTATAGGCAACAGTTGCCTATTCGCAAACTTCTCTCTACTTATGTGATTCAGTGTACTTGAGAGTCGAGCTGAGAATGCCAAGCATTTTCTGCCATTGAGATCTCTCAGGAGGAATGAGGGAACGTGAATTTCAGAATAAATAGCATCTTCTCGTGTTACACTACATTCTTTTTCGCACTAATTGCAAAAAAACAAGAAAGAATTTTAATTATTTTTAAATGCAAAGTGTTAGAATGTTAGAGTGCCATGTAGATGAAATACAAAATGTTAGAATATGTCTTAAGTACAAAAATCGTAATACATGTAAAATAAGTTTTGGACTTTAGTCATATTCCAACATACCCTGGGAGTGGTTCCCTTTTCTACCCACTTAATCATCAACAACTTTCATTAAGGTGCCACTAAATACCCATGGGTTATGATGGTCTGAGAATGCAATTGCTCCCATGTGTAGGTTTCATGATTTTCGCTCTGCATGTGTTGAACAAATGTAGTCTGTTGGAACTGTGGACTGTGATGAATGGAAATGTTTTTACATAACTTACTTTGAGCTAGCCCTGTTACATCGGAAACTAATATAGGATGGCAATATAGAGAATATGCGGTCTGACTCTGATTACTCGGACAATGACAGATGCAAAATCATGTGTGACCTGTTTCTATTCATGACTTGACTTGGTTAATATGTTGCTCTCCAAAAAGCAGAAAGTAATTTCAAAGCTAACTCAACTGGAGAGATCGTTGTAGACATCACTATTATTGTTACTGGTTGATGATAATGACTGCAGCATTTCAAGAAGTGTAGCTCCTCGAGACATTGTTCATTTGGTGAATAATATGGACCATTCGGTAAATGGAAAAGACAATGAAGATAACACAAAATCATCCCAAACCAAAAAAAGAATGGAACAATATTATTGGTTCAAAGCAATGCTGTGCTAACTTCTTCTTACCTCTATACACGTGATCCTTATATCTATATATGCATGTGCATGTGCACTTGTACACTGCAGTAGCTGTGTACATACTATACCTGTACACATGTGAATGTGCATGTGCATATATACTAGTTTGTACTTTTATATCCATGTGTGAGCGGGTGTCTGTCCCATTGACAGAATGGATGGAAAGATAAGCAATTCTTGAATATTTTAACCTCTTGTAAAACCTAATTTCAAAACCCTGGGGACATCGAGGGTTTTGAAGATTTAAAACCAATCAAAGGCCCATACAGACTTGAGTTGAAAGCAAATCCTAATATTTGCATTAATCTTAACTGTAACCATAAACCACATTTTTTCACCACATTATTATCAAAATAGGTTAAATAAAAACAAATAGACAACATTCACCTTTGCTGCTGGCCCATGATTTTTGCTGTCTGACTTGATACTTGATAGACCTGATGGCTAACAGTTCAAAAAGAAGCAGTTAGGGACTAGATAGGTTAACTTTCCAGTCTATATATATTTGACTTTTCAGTTTGTACTCTTGCTAATGCTGTAATCCTGGACAATTTTTGTGAACAGGAGATGTTTCAGGTCAGTAGGGGTTAACATTACCTCAATTAACTCTTTGCTCCATATCCAACTTTTTAGTATTCCTCTGGCTAAGGCCAGACCATTTTCTTATGAAGGGGAGACGTCTCATACTGGGAGGGGTTAATCAAAGTACATGAATGTTTTGATCTGTTAACATGCAGGTACTGACATCTGGCTCGGGTGAATGAAAATAAACTGCCTAACAATCAGACAAATCCTGAATAGATACAGTTATACCTAAGGAGTGACAGGGTTAATCAAGGTAGAATTCAACCCTTTAACCCTTGGTTGTTTCCCTGTGCATGTTGAAAATAGTTTAGTATTAGCAAGAATTAATTTCTCAAGGGCTGCCTAAGAGAAAATACTGTTAATTACTGGAAGCCGAACTTCAAAGGCTGTGTTTGGGTATTAGTAGTATTAATAACTTTATTTTAATACAGCAGCCCATTCAGTTCAAGGCTGTTACCCATTGAGGCCCTGTGAGGGTTAATATAATTATATTAGTTTATTGTGGCTCAATAATACTCCAACGTTCTGTACATACAACAGTGTATGCAAGTCATTATTAATAGTATAATAAAGAAAAAGTGCTGTAAACTGTTAGTGTGTTGAAGAATATCATTTTGATCCCATTATGTGTCTACCTTATCTGTCCGATTCTTGCAATCCAAGGTTATATACACTACCATTGTTATTCTCTTGTCAACTATTTTGTTGTGGTTCTTGGTGACTGTGGAATCTGTACTGCAGTATATGATCCAGCTGTTTTTCTGGGCACATGTCTATGTTTTTACTTGCTTGACATTTCATCTGTCACATGAATGTGCCAATTTCTCAAGCTTCAACCTCTTGCTACCCAGACAGTGAGCCCATGGTCTCTCTTTGCTTGCCTGGAATTAGCATGATTCAAATGGGAAGGTTGCCAAAAGCAAGAATGGATTAATGTAATGGAGACAGTTTTATTGCATTCCTGACAACTGGCAAGCACCCTCCTGCTCAACTAAAATCATGTGGCATTAGTGTTGCAATAATAAAATAAAAAAATGTCGCCTTAGGTATGGAAGAATTATTTCTGTGAGTAGATTTCTGTACCCTAGAGCACAATTGAACATAAAACATCATCACCACCTAGATTCTCCAAACATTAAACTATAAAAAGAATTGGTATTGTTGAGTGATGTGTCATGTTAACTATGTGCACTACATCTAGTTCATAATTGATGGAGAATAGGTTTACTGGCCGGTCTTGTGTATTGACATGTCAGTTACTCATTATGTCCACTTAATCACAAACAGATGATTGATTTATTGAGACTTCCCAAACTTCATACGGTCCATCTGTTTCAACAATTATAAACCAGCACACACTGTAACCTTACCCCTACCATCTAATTTTTTGTAACCCATAATTTTTTAGCATCTTGCCATGCAGTGATCAGATGTTACTTGTTTGATTTCTGTTTGGGGATAACTTTTTTCTGAGTGTTAAAGTATGAAAATCTTGTGCACTAATAATGCTTAACTGTATTAACATCAATCTAAACATTACAAATAACTCTTCAGTATTGCTTGAGCTTGAAGATCATTCATCTACCTTAAACCCTCACATTGTTTGGTGGCTCATAGGTAGTGTTTAGGCCTCCTAAACCCTCCCCCCTGGATCGGCCACAGCTGTAGTTTTATATATGTGGCCATTATTTCTTTACTAGAGCTCAGGCAAATGCTATCCATGGCCCTTGACAGAAAAGTCTGGTCGAAAGAGCTTAAGAAACTCTTGGTTAATATGTTGTCTTAACAATGTAAAACTGGCCTTCAGAAACAAAAACACTTAGTTACCCAATTTCTGATGTCAAAAATCCTACATTACTGGTGGAGAAATCTAGAAATACTAATTTAGACCTAATGTATCCTTTTTACCTTGGATAACGAGAGGTAAGCTTGAAATTTTGTTGTCAAGTGCGCAACCACCTGTTAAAATCTAGTTGTCCAAGAAATGTTTGGTCATCTTGGACAACTGAATGTTTACTTCTTTCTTTAATTTCAGGCCAAGAAGTAATATATACTGCATACTCATTTATATCTTTCATAATAGAACTTCCATCACACTTGGCTGCATGACCTGTGTGCCACTGGAATAACTTTTCATACTTTTATCAGTAACTATTGGTAAACAATTTTGCTCATCAAGGAGTGACTTCTAGTTGGGAGGGGGTTACGAACGATGTTCTTAAACTTAAAATATGGGGTTGATTGGAGTCAGTTTTCTGTATTGCAGTCAAATAGAAACATTTCATCTTTTGCCTGGCTTTCTTGGGATGTCGTCGATGTTGCAGATGGAAGTCTTTGACACTTTCACAGCAGGTTTGGTCCTGTAACATTGAAACCATCCTTAGCATCTGTACATTGCTTTAATTTATGAAGTTTACTCACAATAAATCATGCACAATTGTCCATAAAGTCTGTTTACTTTGTTATACTATGGTATTTATATCACTTATATCATAGAATTTAAACTTTAAACATGTCACATTCCCAGACCTGCCAACCCCAAGGAATACAAAACCTTGAGATTAAATCAGAAAAACCTGGAGATCTGGCAAAAAAACTGGAGATTTCTATTCTTGTATACGACATATTTTTAGATTGATTTATTAGGCAAATGGCAATGATTACCTCAAGTGTTATGCACAAAAATTTTAACTCAACAAGACACATGCACTGTGTTTGCAGAAACCTACTTGTGTGCTCTATTATACAGTGTAGTTGCCTTTTTTGACGACTGTAAAAGTTCATTGTCGGGTTTCCACTTGTAGCAAGGGATAGTGTTCTCAGAATAGGCTAGTTTCATTGCCAAAATGTTCGACAGTGTCCCATCATTGTTCAAACAGGAACGACTATCAGTTTTATTTTTGCGCACAATACTGAAAAGCCGCTCCTCTTCAGCATTGCTGTGTGGAACAATGAGCACTGCCTCTGCAATTTTTAACAGATTCCGAAATCTTTTCTTTGACGTTCCAGATTGCTGCATTTGTCCAATGAACCACCATAAAACATCTACACGATAATGGAACACCTCGTTTCCATCAGAATCAATACATTCAAGTACTTTGGCAGCTTTCCATGCTTCGTCCCCAATTTCAGAGTCATTACGTGTTTGATAATCGCAAAATTCTTCATAAAGGGTATCAATTGGCACTTCTTTAAACATTGTGCTGTACCTATCATGGAAATACTGCACACACTCCCACTCCACCATTATCCGCTGAGAGACATCAATCCAAACTGCGTTTCGAACCAACTCATCTTTCAATGGAAATTTCTTTAAAATATAGCTCAACGAGTTTTCAAAATAGGAATGGGCAGCAGCATAGAATTTATTCACCAATGTTTCTGTAATGTCTCCCTCATTCAAAAGCCTAGAAAGTGTAAGCTTAGTAACACCACCAAGGAATATTGACTGGTTTGGTTTGAACATTGCATCGTTTGATAGGTTAAGCTGTTCAAGTTCTGCATCTTTAATAAACTGGGGCTGCACAATACGACTTGCAATCTTTTTAACCAAACGCAACATGGCTCCTCTTAACACCTGGATTGTAGGTTCGCTTCTCTGCAGTAGCTTGTTGAATTCTGTGAACAGCTGCATAGAAGCTTGATGGAACAACAAGACAGGTTCCAAGATAGGATTTGAAAATGCAGATTCCAGTCTTTTGAACCTTTGGTCGGAAAAGTTTTCACTCAAAAAATAAGCCTTGAGACTCGGAAACTTCTTTAAAGCTCTTTCTACGCAACGCTCCAAAGAAAGCCATCGTGTAGACACATGCTTCAGGACTTTTTGGTAATCCTGGTCACAGAATTCAAAATATTCTGATAGTTTCCCCTTTCTTTTCGAACTTTTCTCGAACCAGTAAAATAGGTCAATCAATATATCCTCAATATTAATGCCAAGAACGTCTGTAAAGGCATCGTTTGCTTCAGTTGCAGCAATGTGTGCCAAATGGCAGGCACAACCTGAGATAAAGATGTCAGGATTCTTATTTCTACAACGTGAGGCCATTGAGTTATTGCATCCAATCATTGCATTAGTGTTATCAACACTTAGGCCGACTGCATTGTGCCAATGCATGGAATCATTCTGAAATTTTTCATCCAAAACAACAAAAATTGCCTCTGCTTTTCCACAGTCTTCACCTCTTGTAGTACACATATCATAAAAATGACTTTCAACTTGTTTTGATCGATTCATATCAAATATACGAATCGTCACAGGATTCATTTTCTCTAACCCAGTGTCACTTCCTCCATCTATACCCAAACTGAATGGATGGTTCTTGCAATGTTCAACTAAATATGTATGACAGTGAGGACCCAGTGCGTTGTTGATAATGGCAGAAGATTTTGTACGACCTGAAGCATATGATGCAGCAATTTTGCTATCAGGGAAAACTTCCTTGAATAGTGGACCCAGATGATCAGCCGTTGCAATTGGAAGATTATGCTGCACTAAAAAGTTTGTCACCATGACCTCTGCTTTGATAACGTTTTTCTTTATAGAATCTGTCCCCGTTGCAATGAGTTGTGAAATCAATTGGGTATTTTTAGCAGCATCAACTGTCTTTTTATGTGTTACACGTTCACAATGCACCTTAACGTCTTTCAGACCTTGGTGACCACAACTAATATCCCTTGCACAAGGGATGCAGTGGAAGCTGAATCGATCGTTTGAAACTGCTTTTACAGGATAATTTTGAGACCACAATGGATTGAATTTCACTTTGTACTTTGCAGAGCCATCGTACTTCCTACTAGCTTTGCTTGTACTGCATTCTTGTCTTGACTCTGAACCTGAATCTGCATAATCTTCGATGGAACTTGTCAGAGAATTTCCATCATCATGGCCTCGTTTTGCGGCAGCCATTTTGTGTTACATAATTATACGAAAAAACGAAAATCAAAGTCATCCCCAGTTCCCAGCGCACTGCGGCTACAATACGTTATGTTTTGAATGCTATTCATCGAGTATTTCTTTCCATGTGATGAATGAAAATGCCAACAAACTTCTAAAAACCTAAGCTTTAAAAAACCCGGGAGATTTAGTATCTTTGTCGGGAGGTCGGGAAAAATGCAGCAAATGCGGGAGTCTCCCGGCGAAACCGGGAGAATTGGCAGGTCTGCATTCCATTTATGTAACACCACGCCATAAGCCCATCGATACAATCATGAAATCAAATATAAATCTAACTAATCGGTTAACTCCAGGTTTATGGATAAGAAATTATTCATTGCGGAGATATTTTTCGCCTTCTTAATTTCACGGAGATCAAACCAAACGAAAAAGCAGGTACAAAATCATCACCTCAGCTAACGAGTTGTAAAAATTGAACTTCATCAATATTACATTCCACACGAAACCTCGCCACATTCCTGTACTCCACTTTCTCTCTGGAGGTGAAAAATGGTTAATTGGACTTATTTGGTGCAGGATTCGATGGTTATTTAAGCCAAACTCTCGTTTCTCTTGTAGCCATTCGACTTATTTCTAACAATTGCATTCTTTTAGATGTGTGTAGCTCTGTAATACCTGAAGTAGCAACAAACAGGAAGTCTTGGTTTAAATTCAATGGAGCTTCCTATCTATGAATAAATTTTAAATTTTCGAATTTATGAAAATTATCGGCTCCAAAATGAAATTCCACGGATAAAACTCTTTTGTTTGATAGTAAGGATGATTTCGAACTTTAACTTGGTCCATTCTTTTACTTGTTAGGACATATCCAAGGAATAGTCATCCTGGTGGAAGTGACAGGGAGGCTACAGGCCCTGTGTTTGGGAAGGTATGTCCCCTCCGATCTGGGAAAAATTAATAATTTTTAGAGGAAAGTCTTAGGAATGATCCAAGGGATTTAGAAGTAGTGCTAAATTGACATTTCACAAAAATTTATTGCAAAAATACTTAAAGTCGTTTTCCGATCATTTTAGATTTTTAAAATTTTCCACTAACAACACCGTTTAGCACCCTGTCGGGGACATTAGCCCCTACAGCATAAACTCTCAGTCGGCACCTCAAAAGTATCCGGATTTTGAATAAGAGTCCCACAGTTGTTATAACTATGCACTTTTTTATGGTATTACAATAAAGGGTACTTAAGGGTAAGTACAGAATAATTTCCAGGCGTTGCTGTTGTTAGAGTACATTGACATCATAGCAACATGAACAAGGAACTTGACATTTTGAGCAACAGACGTTCGTCACCTGGTGGAGAAAAGCGCAGTCATAACATTATTTCACACGATGAACTCGTACGCATTGTTTTCCTGTAGTTACATTCATTTCCGGTTCGCAAAATTTTTCATCTGTCGTGGCTTTGAAATATAGAATGATACCACTAAAGACACAATTTGATTGCTTTTTTCTTGATTCTATTGGAAGAACTTTTCTTTAGTTCTCAATTTTCCAGCAATCATAACAGTCAAGCACTTCCGATTTCACGGTCTGTTAAATCGACACTTGAAGGTTGCTTCATAGCGTCGCTTGGGAGCCATATCTAACCTCTTTGGTTCAAGTTAGAAGTTTCCTTTAATGTAAGATTTTAAATAATCAAAATATATCATCCTATAATGTCAATGCCATAATCCTATTCATAAACGAAGCAGGCCTTGTGATGGCAACATTTGATTTCTTGTCTGACTTCTTCATTTAAATTTACAATCAAACGTTAGAAAACACGACTTTTGTTGACTACACCTGTATGTGTTTTACCAATGACTACAGTTAGTTAATGGCAACAAGCCATGGTGAAAATCAGTTGGATGAAAGGAAGTACCAAAACAGGGCATTCAAAAGTGAACTCATGCAAATATTTTTATTTACTAGCAACAGATAAACATGTTTGACTATAATAGACTCATACCAGTGCAGCATAATCATTTCCAAATTTTACAATCTCATGCAAGATACAAAGCATAACTAACTTACTGTTGTTTAAAACGTGAATTGTCAACAAGAGTTATACCAACACTTTTACAAAAGTAACATGGAAAACTTCCTAACAGTTAACTCAAAATATGTAAAACATGGTTGAAACTTAGCAGTAGTCCTTTTCTATGTTTTTTCTAGAAGGTTTTTCGGATACGCGACATGGAGATGTGATAATCTCTTATGAACTTCTTCCTAACCGTAACTCGTTTTATGTTTTATTGGTTGTTACAATGTCGGGTTATTTCTTATCAGGTATACACCTTTTATCATAAACTAAAGTCAATAACGATTCCTTTTGCGGTGGCGTATCAAACAGCGTAACACTGAGGGCTGGACTCCAATAAAGATTCTTGTGAAAAAGCTTCATCAACTATTGTCATTAAATTTAAGTTTAAAAAGTTGGTTAAAAAAAGAGACAGTAGGACTAAGTGGATCTCTCCCAAAACATCTTCCTTCAATGATGTTTTAGAGAAAAAAGTTTAAAGTGTTTGTCTTTGTGAGCAGTTGCGACTACCCAAAGACACAAAGCCCTTTGAATGTGGCGTGAAGTAGAGAATGTGAGCACTAACAGAGAGGAACTTCCCTCTAATATGTTTCAGTTTATAGCCCACGTGCACTCGATTATGCAAGCGCTATACTCGCTAGCATAACATGAAAATGAAGCCGTACGTACGCAGAAGAGTGGTACAACAATTTTAACATTTTAAGAAATCCAATAATTAAACGTGAAGTTCAGCTAATGATATATTTTTCCCAGTAAATTGATTATATTGTATATTGACCCTACTAATGTCTCACGAGTTCATCTCTATGTCATAGCTCAACCTCAAAAGATCATGTACTCAACGACGAACGATAATGAACAGTGTTGTCAAAGCACATAATGAAAATAAAAAGATGTGCTCTCTTCTTTGTACTAAAAGGTGAACCTTCTGTTGTTATTCTGTCGAATTCCTTTGAAATGCAGTCAACTTTATTGAATTAAAAATCTCATTCGAGTGAAACTAATCATAAACAAACTTATTTTGATTAGCTAAGTGTGGAATAAATAGCGAGCGTTGCTACTGTTCCACGAAATGAGCAAAGTTCCCAACATTTTGACCTCCAGACTTTCATCACCTATCAGGAAAAAGCGTAAACCTAAAATCCTTTCAGCCCACCCCTATGCGTTATTTTTCTATAGACGAAATCATTAAAGATTTGGCGGATTTTCTATCAGGCCAGGATTAGAAATGTAGAATGTGGTCAAAGAAGACAAAATTTGGTGCGTTTTTTACTCTAGTTATAACTTATATCCGGAGAACTTGCGTTACGTTTGCAATTCTCCAGCAATGACAACGAGTCTAACGCTCTTTCGATTTCACGGTCTGTTAAATGGATACACTAACCTCATTTACACTGTTAGCATTTTGGGTATGGCACGGCTAAAATTTTGACACGGTTTCCGCTATTTTTGGGCACATTTTTACAGCGTAAAGAGTGTGGACGTGTTGAAATTTTGTACCCGTGCCTTAAAATTTAGCCGTGCCGAGTACTTCTGTATAATATGTAGGGCTCGGCTTAACTAATTAGCCATATCATGACCAAAATTTATCGTGTAACGGGATTACTGTTGTTACTTCAAAGCCTTGTTTAAAACTCGCTTTCGTACTTTTCATTCAAGTAACATGTTTCCTTGAACGTGACAATTTCTTAAGCGATAATCCAGTACAATAGTTTCAATAATCTCGTTAACTTCATAAACTAACAGGGACGGCGGAGCCGGGGGGGCTGCAGTGGCTGTAGCCACCCCGACTTTTTTCCAAATGTAATGTTGAAACAACTACGCTTTAAAACACTTGTTGTGCAATTTCCCAGAGAAGCATACAAAATGCTGTATTTTTATCTCAAGTCCCCCCCCCCCCCCCCCACTCGTAATTCCGCTCCGCTCGTAATTCCCTGACTAAACAGACATCTTTGTCGCTACCACATCTGTTATCTCTTCTGATGTCGTAATTTAAATTGCCAGTTAAACGTTATCTGAACATGGTCTATCTTGATCAAACTGTACACGTCAAGCAACCATTACAGTCTATTAATGATGATATTGGGCTATGGTGAGAATGAATTGTCCGAAAATAAGACTTTAAGTGGAGTATTAAAGTCTACTTGCAGACAAATGTTTTAATTCTTTCGGCATCAATATGTTTTTGCGTCAAGCTTGCAGTAATGCAGCACATAGGTCCCCTTAAATTTGTCACTTTCATATAAGGTATGAGGCAAGAATAACTTACCGTTGTTTAAGAAGGCAAAGAAGAATAGAACTAAACCAAAATCTGATGTAAAATGGAACGTTAAGCTTGAGATGTACCAAAACTCTGATTAGAGCAACCCGGAAAACTTCCTTGCAGTGGAGTCAGATATGCAAAATATGCTGAAAACAAAGCAGTCGACCCTTGTGTCTTCCTCGAGTTTCATAGATAACATCACAGTTGGCTATGAACCTACTACGGGAACGCAGTTCCGGTATTGGGGATTATCTCAATGCCATGTTCAGGGGCGCCAAATATAAACTAAAACAACAAGGGCAGAATCATTTTCGACAAAGTTCACCTTCAGGTCAAGTTTCAGATTAGACTGGAGTAATGGTTGAGGTAAGCTTTAGGATTCGGTTTGGATTATTTTAAGATTTATCAATGGTGAATTTTTGGCTGACCTGATTTAGGTGAATGTGATTTAGTGCGAACGAGTTTTGTTTACCAGTGCAAGAAAAACATGAAAGAGGAAAAAGTCTGAGGTAAAAAACACCTTTGAACGCGAAGAAGACGAACGTATCGAATCCTTTAACCTTTTCAACCACCTAACTTCGAATTTTAGAGTATATAAACTCATACACGACCAATGAAGACTAGAAATACAGTGAAATTTAAGGTTCAAAATTAAAGTTCGAAGTTGTTGTTTACATCGAAAAATGTTAGTTTAGGGTTTACAAGAATAAAACAGGATAAAGCTACGATATTACTGCTGAAATATTGCCCGTAATTTTTGACATGAGAATCTTCGAAAACCTAAGAATGCGCCTCCCCCACTCCACACGCACACACATTAAAAGAAGAAAAACCTGCATTTTTGCCACAAGTTTCAGGTCAAATTTTACTAAAATTCGGCAAATAGTTCGTCTTTCAATCTATTTTTGTGGCTAGAATTTCTTCTGAAGAAAGACTTACTCGTCTAACACATACTGGTTTATTATTATGTGTTCTAAAACAGTTGTGCTTCCAGAAATCGATAATAGGGTCTTTAACCCTATTCCCCACAGGGAGTCAATATGACCCCCCTCTATGTTTTTTTAAAATTTCTGGAACACAGTCAACGCTATGATGCTGGGTCTCCTTGACTTTTAGCTTTAATCTATTTAATACGTTTCTGGAAAATTTTGGCTTTTGTACATGCGCCTTTCAGTTTTTATGATGTTCGTGTGACCATGACCCCATTTGAAATCTCAATTTCTGAAATCTAGCAAATAGGAACCATATATAAGTTCATGCTTTCAGAATGCCTTTGAACTAAAAACACGTTTTATATAAAGTTATGAGAAAGAAATTGTATAGTTGATAATGAAGTGATGTCATGGTGTCACGTGGTAGTGACGTCATAATGGCGTTATAATGCCATCATTTACTGGTATAATGTCATCACGTTTTCTTCTTGCTAAATTGCTTCACTAATTATGTGTCTGGTTTTTTTTCAACGTCATTTTTGTTGTAATTGCAATGCAATGGCTTCTTTTGCTTTCGAAAGCCTTCTTTTCGAATGTTATGACTTCAACTCACATGGTAATAGAATGTTGTAATAACATAGAGGTAAATGTTTTCTACAAGTGGTAAATACACTCAAAACATTCAAGTTGTGTAAAAGAAGCGTCGCGATCTGTTGAAATGTGTTTGCATGTGTATGTTGAGCTAAGATTTTTCTTTTCTCTTTAGTGTAATAAATAACATAAAATAAATAAAATGGGACCAAAGAGGAAGAAGCAATTTACTTCATTCAGTAATTTTTTGAGGCTGATAAAACTATTTGTTTGTTCCTGTTACATTTTATTTACTGTTTGTTGCTATTCGTTTCAACATGTATGTATGTAGTTTAAAAAAGATTGATTTCAGAAAAGTACATCTTTCTATAAAAACCTAACCAATATTTCGCTTGAGTATAAGTCCACAAATTTGAAATTTTAAGCAAGGTTTTTAATTAGATACATGTACAAGTAAAAGGCAAAAGTAATAAGCAGCCATCAGGTTTCAAATGACATATTTCATTGGTTGAGCCCATAAAAGCAATTCCTGAAGCGAAAAGTGTCATACACACATAGTTTTTCCATATTTTCAATAGTACTTCTAAAAATGCTGACGTCAGCATATTTTGTGACGCCACACATACGTCGTTAATAGAAAAATGTAAAGTTCTTATGTTGGCTCTATCCATGCAAAGTTTCAAGATTCTACCGCTTTCCAATCAAAAGTTAGTGGGGGGCGGTCATTATGACCCCCCTGTGAGGAATAGTGGTCCGAAATAACCCGTGGGGAATCGGGTTAAGATAGCACAACTCCGACGGCAACAGCGACGACTGAACCAAGTACAGCATGGGGCAAGAGCGCCATCCACGCGCGCAAATTAAATGTATTTAAGGTGCTACAGCGTGAGAACTACAACGTTTCTTAGTAAGGAGTTTGTATTGTACATTTAATATTTTGTCGAAATCTTCACATATTCAAGATGACATCCTTCAAATCAGCGAGTGACTTGTTACTGACAGGTTTTGAGGAAGGTTTTGTAGACGAAGACGAGCTTCTGATGCTGAATGATCTAAATCAATCGTCAAATGCTGAATATCCCTACATGAGTTATTCAAGGTTTAACCTAGAAGAAAATAATGAAGTTGAGTGCAAGACTGAATTAAGGTTGAAAAAAAGGGATATACCTCTACTTGCTGAAGCTCTTCGTATTCCAGAAACAGTAAAATGCAGTCAAGGAACAACGAGTGACCAAGAAGAAGCTTTATGTATTCTCCTGAAGAAGTTTGCCCACCTATGCAGATACTCCGACATGATAAAAGGCTTAAAGTTTCAGTCCGTCTCTCTGCCCAACGGACTAATCTCTTATTTATGTGGTCCAGTCGGTGAGTAGTTCACTAGTGTGCACCTTTATTGTTTGAGGATGGGTGGGATTGTCAGGGAAGGGGGGAGGGATGTCAATCTCCAACAATTTGCATGACTGATGTAACTTATTGTGAAGCCATGACTTATTAAACTTAATGTGCAGTTTGAAAATTGAGTTCTTTATGCGCTTATTTTAGGAAGGGGTTGCCTATTTCAGGATGTTTATTATGTGAAATTTTTTAAAGATGTGTTTGTGATAGCTTGGTAATTATATTCTTAATACGCACGCTCTCAAGCTGTTCTCTCAGAAAAACTTTCTGAGTCCCTCACCGGAATCGAACCCGTAACCTTCTGATCGTCTCACCTTCAGAGCGTCTCACCGACGATCAGAAGGTTGCGGGTTCGATTCCCGTGAGGGACTCAGAAGGTTTTTCTGAGAGAACAGCTTGACAGCGTGCGTATTATGAAATATTTTACTTTAACAGAAGGAAAAATGCATGACGCAAGAATGCTGGGTGAACCCAGGTTATACTAATGTCTGGAGCAGTTTGCATTTTCCCGCAATGGAGACCAGATGTGCATTTTTGAAAATCCAGCCTACCCCTAAGGATTCATCTTCAAGCTCCATTTTGTGAGGCTAATTTAACCCAAAAAATGCAGGATTTTAATAAAAGCGTAAGTCTGGTATGAGTTTCTGTGGAATGGCTGTTCGGAGATATTGCTAATTACTTTACGTTTTTGGACTTTAAAAAAAATTTGAAAATTGGGCTTAGTCGAATTGATAAAATGTATATTGTGTGTGCCATCCTGAGAAATGCCCTAACCTGTCTTTATAAAAACAGTACATCAAAGTATTTTGACATGGACCCACCAACCCTTCATGATTACTTTTCAGAGTAAAAAGTATCAGCTACTGATCCCGTCATTGTGAAAATATCAACAGATTTATTTAGTGTGTTTATGTCAACAACATGTATGCAGTTTATGACAAGATGGAAAATAGATTAAAATGAATATTTGGTAGCATGGACACTAAAACTGCATAAAGGTAACTGCTAAAGTTCATACATTAAAGTTCAAATAAGAAAAGAAGCAATCAATATTTTTCCATAATTTTCTTAAAAATTTCCATCACAGCACTTTGCTGTTGCTGTTGACTATGGATCAGTAGCATTTGATAATTTGCCATTTGTTGGATTTGCTGCTGGAATTGTTGTTGCACGTGTTGCTGCTGCTGGATAGATTGCTCTTGCATAGTCTTAAGTATTTTGGACTGCTATCTGTTTGATTGTTTTTGCAATTCAAAATTTGCATTATATTTCTTGCCTGCCAAATCATGCATTTTCCTCTTTAATTCTATTTCTTCTACTCGCATGACCTTCTCATCCTCAAATCTTTATTTCAAATACTCCACAGTCTCATCCCCATTTCTTCCTTTTCTTTTTGGAATGTTTTCCTTGTAATCCTCTGCCCTCCATCTCTTTGTCTCCCCAAATGTCTCCATAGCTTATCGTCTGATATCATCGGCCTTTACCTAGTCCTGATCAGCTTTTTCTTGCAGCATATTCTTTCAGTCTTACAGATGACCAGCCTCAACTTCCTCAATATCATTTATTTCTTCAATCAATACATCTAACTCTGTCTTCTCAGGACATATTCCAGATGCTTTTTCATCTTGGCTCATCTTCTTTCTATATTTTTTCTTCAACAGGACTAAGTGGTCTCTAACAGACTTTTGATTGACAGCAAATGCAGGTGTCACCAGAGAGTGCAAATTGTTGGCAATCTTGGTCCATAAGAACCACGCTTTACAGACCCCCTTCTGGTTTTAAAAGGGTTAATTAATAAAACCCCGCCACAAAATAGAATATTATGTTTCACTGTCCATTCCATTTTCTACAAACAAAGGAAAAAATTAAACACGAAAATTTATTTGCCCATAAATTAGTGATTAGTGGTAACATTTCAGGCATTAGGTCCTGGATAGACTACAGAAGCTCAAAAAGCCATCATTCAACAGTTGGTTTTATTATAATTAAAATTACCACAAATGTTTTTGGCATTAAAAACGCCTAAATTTGCTGAACTCTGCTGATAAAAGATACATACCAATGGCTATATTTATAAAAATTTACTTCATTTAATATCTTCGTAACTAAAGTGGTCGCAACAAAAAATACTCGACAGCATGCAACAATATCTTGGAATTTTGGGAATTAAAATATGACGGAAAAAACCCTTGTAAACGAGATCCTTCTTAGTCGGGACTGTTACCACAACCATATAAAGTAGAGCTAAATGACGCTGAAGGATAGTTTAGCGTGCGAGGCTGAGTGAGTCACGAAAAGGCTGCGAGCTAATGTTGAAAACACCCGTACGCTAATTCCAGTTAGTAACTGATGAACTTTAATAAATTCGCTTTACAGAGGAGACAGACCTAGATGGTCGACGAGCAAAAGGGAGAGCTCAGTGTGTCCTAACCTTTTGCGAGACAAAAGTGAACTAACCTTTTTACTGTCTGTACTACGAGAGTTATAAATATTTCATTCATTATATCGGAAATATGTGGGTTAGTAAGAATGACGAAGGAGTGTAAAAGGAATGTCTGTGGTAAGATAAACTCATTAGTGCGTCAAAAATGTATATGGGCGTTCATAAAGTCGTTTCCTTAACAGATTGTGTTGGCTACGACTGGTATGCATAAAAACTAAAAATAACAAAACTAAATTAACCCGCAAGGCAATGTTCCAATTAAGTTGAACACGTAATGTTTGTAACTAATAATGAGGCGCTACAACAGCACAGCAATTAGCAACTCGTTCTAAGTGACGATTAGCGATAAATATAAGACTGAGAGATATCAATTATGAGCCTTCTTCTTCTTCTTATTTCGAGCGAACTCGAACACCATTAACTAGCTTCATCCATTCCTTCTGATTTCCCATGATGCTCTTCAGTTCAGAAATGCTCAAACCAGTATTATTTCGCAACTGGTCTACATATGTTGTAGCTGGTCTTCCTCTCTTTCTTGCGCCATGCTTTGGTTCCCAGAGTAGTAGATCACTTATCACCTCATCCTTTCTTCTCCAACAGTGTCCTATAAAGCGCAGTCTCCTGATCTTCAGTGTATCTGTAATCTTAGGAAGGTTGCCGTACAGCTCTTTGTTGGTTTTATGCTCCTTCCAGGAGACTCCAAGAACTACTCTAAGCATTCTTGTATACGTACCATCCAATCTATTCCTCATCTTTCCAGTCATCGTCCAGCATTCAGCACCATAAAGCAGTACACTTTCCACAGTGGCCCGAAAGAAACCTACTTTGAGATGGTTTTGTAGGTTTGATTTCCACACTTTCATCATTTTGTTTAGTGTACTCCAAGCTTGTCCAATTCTTATATTCATGTCCTTTTTACTGGATTGTATCCACGAACCAAGATATTCGAAGTTATCTACTTGCTTCAATTTGTTCCCTTCCAGTGTGACAAGATCTCCTTCAAGTTGGTTATACAGCATGTATTCCGTTTTCTTATAGTTAACATGCAGACCCACTGTTTTCGCAGCAACCTCCAGTCTCAATAAGAGAAGTTTTGCCTCTTCAAGATAGTCAGAAATTAGGGCAAGATCATCTGCGAAATCAGTGTCAGTGATGTATGTTGCTGCAAGACTTGAAGCTCTGCCGAGGTATAAGCGTGAATCCAGTGTGTGTTCCTCTAGTAGCTTCTCTATGGGCATAATCCAGGGCTATGATAAATAGGAAAGGTGCGAGTGTGTCTCCTTGCAGTACTCCCGCAAGAATTTCAAAGAATTCTGTATCACCGTCAGGATTTATCACCTGTGCTTCGGTGTCCTTGTAGAGTATGCTGATGGCGTCCACTATCTTTGTTGGAATTCCATACGCCTTCAAGATCTCCATCAATTTCCCCCGATGTATCGAATCAAAGGCTTTACTGAAGTCTACGAAAGTCAATATTGCAGGTGGCCGTTTATCTTTTATTCCCTCTATAAGTCTACGCAAAGTTAAAATTTGGGATAATGTAGATCTACCCATACGAAATCCATTTTGGTTCACTCTGAGCAAAGGATCCAGATAAGGTCTTATTCGATCTAATAGAATCTTGTTATAGATTTTTGCGGCTGTAACAGTTAAGGATATACCACGATAGTTTCCTGTGTCACCTAAGTCACCTTTCTTTGGTAATGGTATTATTCCACTTTTAACCCATATATTCGGTCGATCACCATTGAATGTTTTGTTACAGATGTCAAGCAATTGTTGATTTAAGGCACCAGTTTTCCAGACTTCTATTGTTATGTAGTCGAGACCATTTGCTTTACTATTTTTGAAACCTTTGATACTTTTAACAAGTTCTTCCATGGTTATGTTACCCGTGTTGATGGAGAGAGGTTCATGTATTATAGAAGCAGTTGGTTTTATTTTAACACTGGGTGGTTGACCT
This sequence comes from Heliopora coerulea, assembly GCA_030142905.1. Classification (NCBI taxonomy): domain Eukaryota; kingdom Metazoa; phylum Cnidaria; class Anthozoa; order Scleralcyonacea; family Helioporidae; genus Heliopora; species Heliopora coerulea. Next base: position 585,094 of record JASJOG010000080.1, on the reverse strand, counting down.
AACAGGTTTGAGAAGTGTGTCTTCCATTTACTGACACGCTCTTCAGGACTTTTAGCTTTTATTCGACCCCTGTTTGTGCCCTTTCTTCTTGTAAACTCGTTTACCGTTTCCCATGCAAGACTGGATTTTTGGTGTTGTATAGCGTCAGTAATTGCATGAATCTTTTCATTCACATACTTCTCTTGTTCTCGATCGTAAGATTCCTGTAGATCTTGTTTGGCCTCCTCCAGTTTTGCAGCACTGCTTCTAGTACTTCTTCTCAAGCATACCTCATATGCATTCTTCACCATTTCCCTTTTTTCTATGATGTTTTCATTTTCCCACGGAACGTGCTGCTTTATCTTGGCCTTCACAGGTACACTGAGTTCTGCAGCTTTTTCATGGGCTGACATGATATTCTCATACATCTGGTTTGCATCCTGGTTACCATGTAGGTCCTGTAGAGCTTGGTATCGGTTGCAGACTTCCACAGTATACATGTCTTTGATGTTATTATCATTGAGATGCTTGTTCCAATTGTATCTGATCTTTTTCTTGCCAGATGGTTTACTTTGCCGCAGGCTTAGTCTTATTTTAGCAGTGACAATGCGGTGATCAGATCCCACAGAACAGAAGAAGTTATATGCTTCGCAGTTAAAGCGCTGTTTTTCCGTTTATTGTTTATCAAAATATAGTCTATTTGACATTTGGCTCCACATGGTGATATATGAGTCCAAAGCTTACCTTAGCGCTTTTTGAAACTGGTGTTCAGTGGTTTGAGATTGCAATCTAACATGTAGTTTAGAAGTAGTTGTCCAGTTTCATTGGTGTTTTTGTTGTAAACTGACCCCTTAGCATCACTTGCGCCAATCTTTCCATTCATATCTCCGCCAATTACTAATACATTGTGTTTAGGAACAGCCATTGTCAGTTCTGATAATTCTGCATAGAATTCCTCTCTATCGTCCACGTTAGATACATTGGTGGGGCTGTAGCAGCATATGACAGTAACAGCAGTATTTCCATTGAAAGTGGCAATTAGAGTCCTTGGATTGATGGTTTCTACCGAGTTCAGTGCTTTATCTGCTTTCGGACTGAGAAGTAAGCCAACACCTCGTATTGTTGAGTTATTTGTAGCTTTTTCAGCGGAAGATGTAATCATAACCCAACCTTTCTTCATGTCATGGAACTTCAACTCGATGTCATCATGGAAGATCCGATGTTCTTGGATACATATGACATCAATGTTCTGTTCTTGAGCTAGTGCAGTTAGTTCACCTGTCCTTCCAATCGAGCACAAAGTGCGACAGTTGAATGTTGAAACAAGAGTAGTCTTTCTACACTTAAAAAGCTGGCAATTCTTCGAATGTTTTGGTCAGTAGCATTCTTTTCGATCCCAGCATGACATCCTACTGGGGGACGCGCTCCTTGGTAACCCACGCGACGAGCGATGTGGTATGAAGAAGTTGTAAAACTGCTAGTCATGTTGTTTTTCAATTGCTTTCACACTTTCAGAAAAAGTACGATTCAGTACTAGTGGTCGCAACTCCTACTAGTAACCGAAGTTTTCTACTAATGAGAAATGGTTGATCCATGCCATTGTGTTTGACAATGTTATTCATCATCCGCCATCGATCAAAACATAAATAGCCAAAATATCTGTCTGTCGGTATTTGCCTATCAGCGCCACAGAAGAGCTGCTGCCCACTCCTGGATTTATTGTCATTGAGGTTTACTATTCTAGTTGATTAAGATTTTGTCTGGTTCCTACCCTTCAACCTGTCTGGCTTGGTTAAACCTACCAGGAGACTTGCTCCCGCCAGCTTAGCTCTCCGGGTCATAGGAACACTTATTTGCTTATTTGCTTATAATAACGTATTTGCTTATTAGTCAGCAAATACGTTATTTAATGATTATACTTACTTGGCATCTAACAAAGGCAAAACAGAAAAGAATTTTGAACGAAAATAAGCAAGGTAAAAGTTCCCGCGTCCTGACGTCGTAGCCACAACTTCAAAACAAGCGTTCTTGCGATGTCGACATGCTTAATGCCTTTAAAAAAATGCTCAATCTGCGACTCCGGTGAAATACGGTCTCTTCAGGTCAGCGTTGTCGTCGACGTTTGCATGCAATCTTAAAGTCTCTAATGTCCTTGTCGGCTACTGTACTGTGTTTTTCACACTTCATACGTGCATGGCCTCCTTCAGTGGCCTAATCTTTGGCTTCATCCAACCATGAGGTTGGGCACAAGGAGTTATCATTCAAGTCTGTTTACAGAGTTCACTTGGTGCCCCTTAATGATTAGTTGCGTCCTAGGCCTCTGAACTGGTCAATAATTGAGGGATAGCATGCTGTACGGGAAATTTTTGGATTTCTGGAGCACTGAAACGCTATTTTTTGCATTTTGAGAGCACTTTTAACAAAAAATATAGACCATAAAAGAGGTTTTTATGATCTTCATAAGAGAGCATCTGAATTTCAATATCAGTAAACTCTCTCGAAGCAGGAGCTAAAAATTGGAGTTAGAACGACCAGAAGAGATGACGGTAAAATCACTAGGAGAGATGTGGTGAAGAGATAGTTGTTAAATCACACTAACAATCTCAACGTCCACTCCGATGAACTGAGGTAACATTTCAGGTAATTCTAAACCTAGTCGTAAACATATATTCATAAATACATGTTTGCTTTGTTTTGAGTACAGTTTTATCCATCCAGTATAATGATTCTATCATATGGATGAGCTTATTTTTCGGTCCGTGTGGGGTGCGCAAAATTACACGCGCCGATTGGTTGCTGAATATCTCATGAATTGACCTACATTGCTGAAGTCAACTAGAAAATTTAACTAGAGCATGATCCGAACTCGTATCTCCGGGTTTTCGGATAGCTGCTCTTGCAATTGAGCTATCGAGTTATCTGGGAATAGAATGCTCATTTTATCCAATTTAAGTTCAAAATATGAAATATTCTGTTCACGTTATCTCGATGATGATTCAGAAATAGAGTCGAAGCACTTCACATCGTCAAGAATACCGAGCGTTAAGTTGTCGTGAGAATCTCTCGTGAACTTAGATTGGATAAAACGAGCATACTGTTACCAATTGATTCGACAGCTCAATTGGTAGAGCAGTGGTCCGGTAACCCGAAGATGTGAGTGCAAAATCCCGTTCTAGTCAACTGTTCTAGTTGACTTTATCAGTGTATGTCAATTCACTTCATGTTACCTTAAGGATATATTCCTAAATAGATTGGTTGCTGAACGTAATGATATTTAACCATATTTGACCAGGCTTGGACTGACCACTGCACCATCTCACCACAGAAGGAACATTGACTATTGTTATACGGTACGATGGCACAATGGCCAGTCCAAGCCGGGATTAGTGCTTTTGCTTTAACTTTTAATTTATTTTAATTATTTATTTTGATTTATTTCAAGCATGAACTGGCCATTGCGCCATCTCGCCACAGAACGATGATTGACTATTGTTCTACGGTACTATGGCACTATAGTCAGTCCAAGTCTATATTACATAGTCCGGTCCAATATCGTTTTTGTTCTGGACCGGTGAGTTTTGGCGGGAAAATCTTCAAACAGATTTTAACGACGTTTAAAGAGAATTAAGTTTCTTCGTAGAAAAATTTCAGATAATAAAACGTGCTGGAAAATTAGAGGTTGCTTTTGTTTGAAGCTAGCTGTACAAAAATACTATACACAGGGATTCACTAGTGGAATCAAGAAGCAAACTGAGCTAGTAACCCTATTTAACATGGCATATCGGTATGCCCTTATTTCACATGGGGAGGATTTTTTGGCCTCCCCTAATTATTTCGAGAACGGGAAATTGGAAATGCATGAAACTTTGGGATATGTTAGAAAAATATATTACTAGTCAAAAAACATCAAAATATCTACAAAAAATTTTTTTCAAGTGTCTTTGCTGGGGGTCTGTTCATGTCTATATGTGAAATTTTTCAATACATTCATTACATACGTAGCTTGCATGCTTTGTTCATATTGTTCTTTGACAAGATGGACAACAATGCTTAGATTTGCCAAGTTTGTTCTTTTGTTCCTTGTAATGAGGCTTTCCCTTCAACTGTTTGATGCAGTAAAAGCATCTTTTTCGATCACTTGGAGCTTCAAGTGCTGCTGGTTGTTCGACGTACTGTCACTTGTTGTAACTTTTGTAACTTTTCACACCTTTTTCAATACCTCAGATAAGTAGGGTTTCTAATCTGTTTTACACTTCTTTCTATACATCAAAATATCAATAATGGATTCAACTAACATTTTCATAGAAAAGGGAAGCTTTAAAGATTTGTATAAAAGAAACGTTTTGCCTGTGATTTGTATTCCACTAATTACTAATTACAGAATACGTAAAAGTAACTCATTGTGTTTACTCCCAAGACTGCATTTTCCAGTTGAAAAAGGCAAACATAGAACTAAATTGAAGATGTAGTAATAAATCAGTGTGACAAAAAATCAAAAAAGACGTCAAAGTTTGAGAAAAACATTAGAATGTTTGAGTTCAAAAAATAACAGTTGGAATTGAATTTTACCCGCTGAAAAAAAATAAAAATGATGATTGCGCATTCAAATTTGTCTTAGACCTAAGATGTAATTGGCAGGCAAAAAAAATTCAACATTATTGTCCAAAAAATCTAATCAGACGAAAATAAAACCAAAGATTGTAAAACCGCAAAAAGTGATTTTTCACCCCCTGGCGACAAAAGTGGAATTACCCCCGGAAAACGTGAAAATTTTTAAACCTTCTTTATAGCAAAATAACCGCAATAAAAAAATATTAAAAGTCACAAAATTTCAGCCGAATTGGACAAGCGGTTCAAATTTTATGAAACAAAGTATAGGTGGGGGGGCCAAAAAAGCCCCCCCCATGTGAAATAGGGTTAAGAGGTAAGATAAACAGCAACATCCGAAGACGACAACACAGTTGAAAATGAGAAAGAGAATCAATCAAAAATCAAACAATAAATTTCTCTCCAGTTTATTTTGCTTTTACCAAGATTCAAGTCAACTTTTACATATTTTACCAAAAATTAATATCACTTACAGTACTTTTTTACATCAAACAGTATTTCTAAAAATAAATTAAGCACTTAAGATCCGTTTATTGATTACTGATAAAAGATCTAAACAAGACATCCTCGGCTAGAGAGGACATTTTAAGTTTCTCAAGTGCATCAGCTAACTTTTGTCTAGTTCCTCCTCTTTCAATGTATCTGGTAAGCATTGTACGAGCTTTATGACTTTCATCCACACCACATCGGGAGTAAATGATATCCTCAATCTCACCAGTTTCAAACAGCTCTGTAAGATTGGCAACCTCCTTCCATATCCTGGGAATACTTCGTGCTATTGGAACAATTTCTTCTTGTTGGAGACGATCTGGTGGCCTTTGTTTTACTTGACGTTCTATCAAAATCAAGCAAGAGGTTCAACTATATATAACCGACATGTTTACTCATTCAGTGGCTGATTAAATGTGAAAAATTTCAAACATGACTGATATGTTAACCTGACCTCCCCTAAAAAATCTCTTTAAAAATTTAGTTACCATTACCTGGCGAAGATTTCAACCTGGCCTCAACCTTAAGGTTTTATCCCGGTCAGCCGAGCTGTCATTTAAGCCCGGGCTGAATTCCTTCCGCTTAACGAGCCCCTTAATATATACCATAACGTATTATTTTCCGTGTTACAAACCATAATCAGCTTCTTGAATCCATTTAAGTTTCGTTCACAAATTTAGGCTTTTGAATACTTTCCACATTTTCAATAATTTCAAACTAAGCTTTTTGAATGGGTGTTTTCTGCCATTATATGAGGCTCCAATATATTTTTCATACAATTCACAAGGAATACGTTTGGACGTCAAATGAGAAAAATGAGGCATTCTTTTTGTTGGTAAAAGGAGCTGGGGTGTGTCGACATTAAAATTGTCCCAGAAGTCAAAAATGTTGCATAAGTGGCTTACAAAACTGACAAGAGAAAATGTCAAAAATTAAACTGAAGTTAAAATATATAAGGAAATGTTTTTTGTCGGTTTTGGGCTTGTTGACTTGTGTGGTTAATCAGGACTTTAACTCGTTAGGTTTTGACGAAGTTGACAAATCGCACAACTGAAGTTATTATAGTCTAAGTGGCTTCGTGTGGGAGACAGCCTGGTGGTCTTTGTTTTTCTTAATGTTCTATCAAAACCAAGCAAACATTCAACTGGCTTTGAAATGTACCTTCTCATTCCTGGCTGAAATGTCATCCAGCTCTTGTAAAAAAAATCCGTAAAATAATTGTCCTGTCATAATATTACGAAAATTTTGAGTGCCATCTAAGCTTTTGAAATTTCATCCTAGTTAGCTGGGCTGACATTACGTCCTTGGCTAATACCTTCCACGTAACCAACCGTTGATAAATACCAGAATGCATCATTTCCCGCCTTACTTGCTAAAACCAGGCTTTGAATTATTTTCTCTTTTGTTCACAATTTTAGGCTTTTGGACGGCTTTGATATTTTCAAATATAGTGTTTTGAATAATTTTTCTTTTATATCGTTCTTTCATGGTTCTACATATTTTCATTGAATTCCAAGGGAATACGTTAGACGTCAAATAGAAAAAAATATGTATTCTGTTGGTTAATTCAAGGATCCATAAAAGACGTGGCCTACGCAAAAAAATTAATATTCTTCCATAAGCTGAAAAGGCGTGTTGACTGCTAAAACTAGGAGGAAAAAAATCCTAAAAAATAAATTAAAGTCAAAGGGAACTAACGCTTACAAAAATTAGCGGAGGAGGATAACTTTATGCTAATCGGCTTCGGTAAAATTATGAATTTTTTATTCCATCTGATTATCCCAGTTCAAAATGAACTCTCCGCCGTCTAACTAATAAATTTGCATACTAATAATTAATTAATTGTGGTCCGCGAATGATAGAAAAGCAATTCAGAGAGCTCCCCTTACTGACAAAAAACAAAAGCATGTCAAAAATTGAATAAATATGAGAAAATATTTGTTCAAACCGTTTCCTCAGAATCATATCGAATTAGCCCAGATCAGAATAATTGTGTCAACCATTAGTCGACTGCCAGTTGATTAAATTTTCGCGCAGTCTTTACTTCATACAGAAAAGTGACTACTTATGCAGTTTTCCAAAATTAGTATAAGTTAATAGTTTGGAGCATATTTTTAGCTCGCGAATGGAGAAAGCCAATCAAATAATTGGCATTTCGGCAAGTATCGGACTAGTTTATGACTAGATGGATCTGGAGAGAACACATGGAGTAAAAGAAACATGCTTACTCGTCTCTTTGGAGCCAGTGTCTTCTTCAATAGGTAAACCTTTCCTTGACTCAGTACCTGTTGAATAGAGAAGTTTCTTAGAATGAAGTCTCCCTTCCAAGACTGACGCTGAAATTGCCTACAAGCATTTTCAACTGGAAGTAAATAGAGTATGTACAAAAAGCATTGATTGTTGAATCAAACCATCTATCTTTACATTGCATTTATGGTTAGGTAATCAACATAATTTTTATGTTTATGTATGACAATATTGTTGCTGATGCTGTCAAAGCTTTTTAAGGTTGATAAAGACTATTCCATTGATAAGACCACTATCGATTTTGACCGACCATGCTATTATCTAAATGTAGTATTATGTAGCATTACACCTTTTGCTATTCATTACCAGAAAATATACAATCATTGACGCCAATCTCAAACTCGTTAAAGCAAAAATACATTCCTTTTATTCAATCGTCATTCACTAACGTAGATACGCAACCATTTGCATCAAAGTGAATTCCATACCGTCAACAGACGACCATTAACACTATTCTACTATACATTAGGGATAATAAAATTTTAATTACGCAAGAGAAATATCTTGCGTATTTGAAATTTTGTTATCCCTAAGGTATATTAAAATGGTGTTAATTGTTGAATGTTGGCGCTATAGAATGCCTTCGATGCAAATGGTTGAGTGTCCACAAAAATGAATTCCGATTGAATAAAATGAATGTATTTTTGTGTTAATGAGTTTGAGGTTGGCGTTAATGATTGTATATTTTCTGGTAATAAACAGCGAAAAGTGTATCTGGTGGTAGGAATCCTCACTGGATACGACTCAGCAAGAGAATGATATAGAAGATGATGGAATTGCAGCTCAAACTTTGGTCGCTGTATATACGTCAACGGACAATAATCACACCTTCACAACTCACACAAATGAAATCAAACAAGTTTTGGAGGAAAGCGGTACCTAGGAGAGCCGAAGCAAATTCCACATAGATTTTTCAGAATGCACTTTCACAAATTCCTATTTAACTCATCTAATCTCTTTACTTCACCACAAAGTTTCTCAACTCTGCGAAAAAGCATATTTTCTTACCTGTGACATTTACCCAAAATGTTTTATGAAGCTTCGAAGAAATCTTGCCAGTACGGTTTCTTGGGCATGCAGCAAATTCTTTCTTTAAGCAATCAAGAGTAAGAATGCATACGCAGTCGTCGTCAGTACAAGCTTCTTTTTCATGCCTCAAACATGGTGTCTTTTCCTCCAGGCAAAGATCACATTTCAAACCAAACTCGTATCTTACACCTTGGTAGCTTGGGCAGGACTGAACTTTCATCATTGCGGCATGAAGGGCGGACAAGACACTCCTTGTAATGTCCTTACTTTCAATCGTCTGGTCATCAACTAAAAAATAAATGAATAAAGAAACAAGCATATAAATAAAACAAATAAAAATAAATTTTTAAGTTCTTTGAAACAGCTTTAAATTACTCTATGTAGCACAACTTTAAATTGTTTCCACATGAAGTTAAAAACCTGAGACATTCACACCTGATATTTCAACCTGGATTCTAGTGACATGGTGGATCAAAATCACGGAATATTTAATGCTGTTTTCACACTTGAAAATGCGACAGCAATTGCAGTGAAATTCGGGAATTTCCACATCGTCGTGTTCGACATCACCACGGGCCCATTTCAATATTTCCACAAGGACTCGCGTGTAAAGTCCAAGTGGAATGGTGTCACCTTTAAAATTAACGTACAGTGACGGGTGCAAACTCGACGACAACACTTTCTTAATATCGCTCTCCTCCCATCTTTTAGTCACCATGGATGGAACCAGATAGATGTTTTTCCCCCAATGACAGATTAAGCCCACTCGAACCATAATATCTTTCAAAGCTTTCTTTTGCCTATGGTTCTCCAACGGATTGGGAAGGTTTCCGAAGTCGAGCACTCCTTCCGTCGTCAGCTTTTTCCAAGCACGTGAATTAGCTATACCCCAGCAACGCTTCGGGGCAATGGTTAATACTTGGGTGAACAGCTTTACAAGCCATGCTGCATCAAGTACAACCAGGTCACTCATGGGCGCATTTCCATCAAAATGGACGACTATGTTCTCCTCGTGGAAGAATGTCATAGCTTCTTCGAACGTTTCGTTTACCTGACATTGTTCTCCCAGTTTCCGTGCTTCATCCAGTGTGATGTATGGGCAGTCTTTCAAGTCTTCAGATCTCCTGAGGGAATCGAAAGCACGTTCTAACCTAAGCCAACTTACAGGAGTTTTTTCCTGAGCTTTAAAGGTATCTTGCGCTGTTTCGAAGATTTTCGCTCGTAGCGCTTCGAGCTCACTGGTTTCGTCAGCATTCCTTGGCTCTTTGTTCTTAATAACATATTTAGCGACAATAAGCGAACCACAACCAATTTGCTCAAGCCTCTGCTCGAGAGTTTCGGTAACTTTCTTCAGCTTCTGCTCTAGTTTCTCACGACGTCTCAGCATATCAGGTTTGGTAAAAACAAGAATAGTTTTGGGCAGACTTAGACTTTGCATAGAATTATTTTTGGCTTCTTTATTGCTTGGATTAAGATTACGAAGAGCTACCATCCATCGTATCACATAATCGAAATTCGTTTCATGCAGGGGTTTTTTTTTGTCTCTCTCTTTCTTTATTAATCCCTTCTCCACGAACTTTGGCTGTGCCTCGTAGTCAAGGGACATTGACCGATCAACAACAAGTATAAATAGCGTTCTCGACCTCAGCATTATCGAATGCACGTCGTAGAAGACAGACTGGCCACCAACATCTCCAAACATGAATCTGATTGTGTCCATGGTATCATCACCATAACTTGCGACGTTTTTCATTTCTTCGTCGATCTTGCGTTTTAAGTCGGCTGATACGTGATAGTCAAGTTCGTCTTTCATACTTTTTGGTGTGTCACTTTTTCCTTCATCATCCTTTCTACGTCTACGCATGTCGCTACGGCAGTTATCTCCATATGCAGCTCCATCTCTTGCTCCAGCTCCAGCTCCAGCTCCATCTTCATCTCCTGCTGTAGCTCGATCTTTATCTCCCTGTACAAATTCATTATTAGCTCCTTCTTTGCTTCCATTTTTAGTTTCACTTGCATCTCCAGATTCACCTTCAACTTCAACGCCATCATCTACATCGCCAGCAGCACTTCCACATCTTCTTTCTTCTGGCTTGTCTTTACTTTCAGCGATTGTTCTGGCAACTTATTTTCCGAGAACATCCTCAGTGTATATTTCGGATGCTATGAATTGGTCATCTTTTGCACGCTTCCAAGGATTAGATTTATCATTCTCTTGTACCTCAACAACATCGAATTCAATGCCGATTGTACTCGGTTCTTTCTTTTCTGACCTTTCACCCAGAAGACTTTTCTTCAGAGACGTTTTTCCCACACGACCTTGACCAATAAAAAGTAATGACATACGATTGTTTTTCTTTTTACCATGCTTTAGCGTCTCCGATACTGCTTGCTTCACTTTCAATTGGGCTATGGTAAAAAAAACAAACAAAAGAAAACAAAAAAAAAAACAAAAGAAAACAAACTAGAATGAAACGTCAAAAGGTACCTCTAGAGTTTAAAAATATATCAGAAAATTAAGGTGGTCGACAACACTTTCCAACAAGGTTCACTTTTTACAAAACAAATTTTTAAGAAAAATTTGTTAAAAATGATTTCACCATGTTAATTAAGGTGTAAGTTTAAGGAATTTGAAATGGAAGGGCAGTCATCATTTTCCGACTTGTTATCAGGATTGCAATGGTAAAGCTGTCGGGTTGGTTGGGCTACGATTTATAAATGCAGTGATTAGTACCCTAGTGCCATGCTTTGAGTGATGAGCCTGGGGATAATCCACATGACGGCATGAAGTTCTGAACGATATCGTTTTGTCATATATTATGTTTTCGTGGTTGGTCTTAGTGATGAACGTAATAGGTTTCGGAATTCCTATATCTGAATTTAATTCTAGGCATATCATCGGGAGTGTTCAATAAATGAAGATCTAATCATAAGCTATTTCTTTTAGTTTTCAATTTAAAGTTTCGGTAATACCCAGTATATTATATACATATCAGAAGGACAGTTGTTTCCTTAAAAAACTTTGCATTGGTCACAGTGATGTATTTGGTGTCTCGTAAAAGTTCTATCTCGTAATGTCCTCCAATCGTCTCTTAGACGAGCTGTCCTGATCGTGAGCTGTTCCCTTCTGGATATGTCATTGGTGGACAAAACAAATAAATTTCTTCTCGAGAAAAATCATCTAAAGTGGGGTATACAAGAAATTTGCCAACTCACTTCACAAACGAAAAATTTTTTTTTATCCTTGATGTATCTGAAACGCATGGCGTCGGGAACCCAATTAAGTGGAAGGGGGGCAGTGGATGAAATTAGGGGGACATCTTCACGTGTTACTAAGGAAATACAGGATTTTCAGGAAAGAAATTCGGCATTTTTTGATATACAAGTCATATAAAACTGATTTTTAGACAGTTTTCGTGGCTATTAGACACAAACATTTTCCTGGAGATCCCAATGGGACCTGTCATTCAGAGGAAAATATTTTCCTATCTGTCATCAACTTTTGGAAGTCCTAATTGGACCCCTGCCAGACTGTGTTGTCTCATCTTTCTGGAGTAATTCTTTCAGGTTCTGCTGTTAGTTAACCAGGCGTTTACGAGGCTATCATACGGAGTTTTCAATTGCCCAGGACAGTTATTTCATTTTCTGAATTCGATGGTGGCGTCTCTCGCAGACTGTTCGAATATGTTCGAAGCATATGTTCGAAGGTGAACACATAGATAAAGATAGGGGCTTAAGTAATTTAAATCATTTTTATGAGGGTAAAAGACTAAAAATGAACGTCATAATCAGATCAAATTTGAGGTTAAGTAAAATATTATACTAAATTAAAAATAATACTTCATAGTCATAGTTTTGGATAAACATTACAAATTACAAGACATTAACGTTGACAGTTTGGGATTATAAATCTCGTGGACTGACAAAATCATCAGCATTAACTCTTTCACTGCGGGAGAATTCCCTTTGACGAGTAAATTTATCTGGAGTTAGCCAGAAAAAATTTATAAAAGTCTTATGAACAGGAGAAAGAATTAAAGAGAGATAAAACCATTCACAGCGGGATAAAAATTCTGTTATTTTATTCGGGCTAACCCCCAACGATTTTACTCGTCAAAGGGTTTCGGCCACCGGCAAAGAGTTAACCAGAAGATGAAATAATAACTCTTATCATAGCTTGGGGCAGGTTACTGGCTTAGAAAACACCCTAAATATCTGTTATCGATTTAGCTAGTCGTCTGCACACGTCACATGCTGTTACTTGTCAGTTGTTGAATTAATTCCCTCCAAATTATGAAGTTTTTTAAAGCGGGTGGCCCCACACCTGTTCGTTTGGTCCTCTCGTTACAGTTCTTATCCTTATTCTTGCAAAAGAAGAGACTTAGCAAATGGTAACATCCTCTATCAATTATATCAACGAAAGTATTTCCTTGGCTCTCAAAGACTCCGAAGGAATAAACGCACAAAAGGAAACACTCAAACAACACAAAAATATCATTGGTGCATTGAAACGACAACTCAACAAACGTAAAAAGCTGTACTGGCAGTCTCAACTGTGAAAACACATCAATTACCTACGAAACATGACTCAACAAAGAAAAGATTATCCCCAAAAATTTTCTCATGAAATTCACCACAAATGAAGACGCCAAAGAAAAGAGAGTTCGCAAAAATTAAAGCGCGAAAATTAAAGACGCGAACTTTAAAGGGGCGAGAACTATAACGGGACTAAGGTAGCGTGACACAAAACGAGACCTCGACGAATATATATATATATATATATATATATATATATATATATATATATATTGGTGGTGTAAAAGCTTAAATAAAAGTGAAAACGTTTGTGCGAAAAGAGTGGTCAATATATCTTGTTCTCTACATTGTCGTTTTATACGATTTATCCATATACACATTTTTACTCGTGTTTTACAACCTAAGCATATAATATAAGCATTACACAATGCTCGCGCGAACGATCCTTTTCAAAACTCAAAATACTGTAGACGAGACTAAGATCCTCCTCAACGCAGGACAATTTTGAGGCAGTTACGTTGATTGCTATGCAAAAGGATATTGCGCTGTAGCTGAAGAATGACAAAGAACGCATCATTGACAAGTTTGCTCTAACGTCTAAGGAACTTAGCTCTTTACTTTTACTGCAGACCACTAAAGATTACAATAAGTCACCAAGAACGGGAAAAAGTTGTTCAAATAAATACGTTTGATTATTGGTTAATTTAGTATGTCATACACTCGTGCTTGCTTTAGTTAACATCTAAAGGAAGTGATTATAGTCGAGCTATACACAACACTTAGGCCCTCAGTATTATTTTTTTCTTAGGGGCCTAAGTTTTCCTCCTGCCGGAAGGCCAAAATGTTGTTAGTTCGCCCCTGGACATGCACAAAGAATATTCTATCGCAAATCGAATATTCTTTCTCCATCATTTATATTAATTCAAATCACTAACCAGTACTCATGCGTAAACTTATGCAAACTTTGCTCTTCAACGGCAATCAATCTTCAAATAAATAGTCATCAGTTGGTTTTACGTTTGTTCGATCAACAACAAGAGAATGACTTAATATCTAGGTCAAAGTTCTCTGGACACTGATGTGCGAAAATGCTACCCCTCGAAAAAAGAGCCACTCGGGGCTTCTGCACCAATTCCTCTTTCGTCCTCGTTACGCCACTGCCTAACCCTAAACTTAAATTTAAACTTGATTTGATTGGGATTAGGGTTACTGTTAGGATTGGCAATAGGGTTACGGTTAGGATTGGGATTAGGGCTAAATTTAGCATTGGAGTTAGGGTAGGGCTAGAGTTAGAGTAAGGGCTGGGGTTTTAGGTCAAACGTCTGTGCGTTTTCGTTTTACCCATGAATTTTGAATCGAGGGACTGTCTAAAATATTTGGCGTCTTGCGTTGGAAAATATTCAGTTTTTGGCCTTACAGTCAGAGAAAATACCCACGACTGTGCACGCTGGCAATGAACCACTTTTAGTGACAGCATCAAGTTTTCCGTTAGAAAGGTTTTATTCTCACAGAGGTCTTATCGTGTGACAGTGTTCTTATTGTAGCAGAAAGGCTCTCTTGACTAGTGTTTTTGACATGAGATCAATAATTTTGCTGTGAACTATGAAAGTAAAATTAAAATGTCAGAGATATCTCGTCAATTGTCCTCATTACAGTCTGCATCTATGCGACATATGGTGTACAACGTGACTGTTTCTTTACAACAGCATGAAGTGTATACATTGATAAGTCGGACTTCCACCACGACTTAGACTCGGAGTCTAATTGATTGGACTCGGAGTCTAATTGACTGGACTCGGACATGGATTTGGACTGGGATTTCGCGAAAAGCAGGCCCGCAAAGACCGGGGACAAAAGGGGCAGATTGCCCCGGAGCCTCGTACTCTGAGGGGCCGCAGATTATAAGGTCCTTATTCTTAAGAATTCTTCAAAATGCCTTAAAGGCCTTAATCCCGAATGAAACTCTTTTTGGCGCATAGGCCATAATCTGAAGATTGGGGGCAAGCCTCTGGATGATCTCTTTTTCCCGGGCCTTCTGTCGCCTCTCTGCAGGCCTGGTGAAAAGCACAGATTGCCTATCTTGTATCACCACTTTAATTTATTCATTTATTTCATGTTAGTGAGAATAGTTACCCCATATTAGAATGCAGAATACCTGATGAACAATTAAAGGTCGAAATTGAAAAATGTAAAATATAAAAAACCTTTGATCTATTAGAATAAATTACAATTAACACTAATTACCTGCAGCACGCTGCGTAAGATATTCTGCCACCTTGGTATGTCCATACAATGATGCAATATGAAGTGGAGCCTGACCAATGTCATTTGTTGATGTGAAGTCACTGCCTTGGCTGATGAGTACTTTTACAGTATCTAGATGACCACGCCTGCAGGCATAGTGAATAGGCAAGTAACCATAGCCATTTCTAGAGTTAACTTCGGCACCACACTGCATAATATATTCAGCCACCCTGGTATGTCCATACAATAATGCAAGATGAAGTGGAGTATTACCATCGTCATCTGTTGATGTGAAGTCACTTCCTTTGCTTATGAGTAATTTTACGGTATCTAGATGACCACGCCTGCAGGCATAGTGAATAGGCAAGTAACCATCCTTGTCTTTGCAGTTAATTTCAGCAACACGTTGAATTAAGTAATCAGCAACTAAGGTATGTCCATTCAATGATGCAAGATGAAGTGGAGTTTGTCCATTGTTACTTGTTGAGGTGAAGTCACTGCCTTTGCTGATGAGTAATCTTACAGTATCTAGATGACCCTCCCTGCAGGCATAGTGAATAGGCAAATAACCATCATTGTTTCTACAGTTAACTTCAACACCACGTTGGATAAGGAATTTAGCTATTGAGAAATCTCCTCCCCAGCAAGCATGATGTAACCCAGTTCCCGCTGGAAGCAATCCTCCCTGCTCTTCAATGTCAGCGCCATTCTCAACAGCAGCTTTAACGTCATCCAAATCTCCTTCAAAGGCTGAACGCCAAACAGACATTTTCCTATTCAAAACATATGCATTTACATTTTAGGAAAATGGATGCCACGTCTCTACTCCCCCGCTACCCCACCATTTAGCACCCGTCGGGGACTTTAGCCCCTACAGCATAAAATCTCTGTCGCCAACTCGAAAGTATCCGGGTTTTGAACAAGAGCCCTACAACTGTTATAACTATACACTTTTTTATTGTATGACAATAAAGGGTAGTAAATTATTCACCAATTTGAATTTGAATATAGTATGTTGGTATAATTACACGGGTGATAATCGAATATCCCTCAGAGTGATTGGCCAGAAAATTTTGTTATAAATCTCAATAGTAACCTAAAGGTGATTAGAACCATAGAGATCATAAGTAAAACTAGAGTAGGCATTGGCCTGAAAATTTGAATGAAACTTGAACCACAGAATAAGAAACTGACCAGAAGTCTCACTGGGGCTGCAATGTGTCCTTGTTTTCCAGTGCGCATGTCCGGGATCCGCCATGTTGGCAGCCAGTAAACCCCGAGTCAGTCAACAAGGAATACAATGGTGAAAAGCCAACTTGAGCCACTAAAACCGCTTTCTTAGGAAAAGTATTTGGACGATATCCATTTTTCTTTTATATGTCCCAGAGGAAAGGTAAGAGATTAATTCTATCATAATTAAAAGGCGCATAAGAAATTTTCAGTGACATATTCAGCTGATTAAGAGTGGTCATTTGTTCGCTAACTTGTTTACGCGCATTTCACACTAGAAATTGGCTTGCAGCACACTCATGCCCTAACTAATTTCAGTTGTTACGCGTTCATTGTAACTATATTTTCGTGCTGATACCAAATGTAGCTTGTTGATTGCGTGTCAACTTGGTTTTGGTTGAAAAATAATTTCAAAATCAAAGAAAAATATGCTTTCAGCCTTCGTAAATATACAATTTTGTACTTCTTGCCTTAAGATAGAAAAAAATATGCCTCAAAATGTTTCCCACTCCGTAGACTTCCAATACATTATTTTGTGAAATTAATTTGTGAAAGGAATTACCTTTAGGTTGAACTTTAAATGTGAAAGCGACTAATTGAGATAGCATTTTACATGTAATACAGTGGTTGATTTTTGTCTTGAACCAATTCGAACGTATTAAGCTGGTACTCATGTCTTGTCTTCACTTCAACCGAGAATTTCAAATTAAATTATTCAGAAAAAACGTATGGCATTGATTTGTTTTTGTACTTTTTAGTTGGTAAATCTGGCCTGGTGTTTTAAATCTCTCCATGAGGAAGCTGCTTGGAAGAACCAAGGTCTATGCATTGAAGAAAATAATGACAATACAAATTACATGTTGCAATATTTAATAAAAAAGTCATCACAGTTCTTTATACATGAAATTCAATGACTGTGAAACTCCATGTTGATTTTCAGTAGATTGTAACAAACTTACTACTTGAAGGTGTATTTATAAAGGCATCTGTAGTGATCTACTGCATGCTTCCCGATGTGATTCCAATAATCCTTAAAAATATCTAGCGTATGCTTTCCTGTAGCACGGCAGAGGCTTGAATGATTTCAATGTTGTGTGGAAATTGTTAATTTAGATAGGTATCCACTTCACTGTTGTGTTTTGCATGGAAAACATGTTACATGCAGGATCTGAATCAGTAGAAGAAAAATTAATTTGAAAATTGCCTATAAGCTTTTCATGTAAAGCTATCCTGTGAATTTGTTTTCACATCTTTTTGTCATTATGCCATCTAGTAGATTCACAGGTAAGATTCTACAAAAATAAAGCTAGACAATAAAAGTGAATGAAGAACTGAGCTGGTTATTAGAATAATGAAAAAATGACCCACTGTACTGTAGCTACAACCCCTGGATGTACAATACTCCTGCAGCATATTCTGCACAGAAATAACTGCTCGCTTTATTAAAGATCATCACTTTCTTCTTCATAAGAAAGGACAAGCACAAGAACTCAAGCACGACATCATTGGTAAAAAGTACTACATGTAATCAGCATAATGGAGGGAAAGTTTACATATTAAAATGGAAAGTACAAAGGAAGAGATTCAGATTAATTCGCTATACCCACAGTATATTGTTTCTTAAATCAGCTTTTTTGTTTAACAAAATATATAACAATAACTAAACTTTGCAGATGAAGAAAACCTCGTGCCCTAATTTGGAAACAGATCTTGCTATTGGCAATGATTTCGTTCTAATGTCAAATCCCTCTTAACAAACCTAGTGATAAAAGATAAAAATATCAGCACAAACATGGCCAACATACATCTCTGTGCATTGAAAGCAGTAATATTTCAGTTGCAGTTGCACTACTTGCAAAGTATCCAACCCCTGGTGTTAACCAATACATAGATGACGGACATAAATGTAAGTTTATGTGCAAAGGATATGAGGTACAAATTTTTCAGGGCATAAATTAAGACAAGCAATTTGGAAGCATGTTCAGAAAAGCCTTCGTGGTTGCACCATTGCTGGACAGGCAATCCTGAGAACATTTTAAATAAAACTGAGAAATGTTTTTGTTTATTATGAAAAAGCTACTTGGAAGTTTAAAAATTCAAAATACGTAAACCTTTGAGCTGAATCAAAACAGTGGCGCTATTCGAAACATATTCAATACAGATGAGTATTGACAGAGATCAAGAGTTAAAGCAAGTTGGAGTTTTAATTTAAGAAATTAAAGCAGTTTTATGATTAAGGAAAAGAGTTTACGCCATCACAGTTGTTATAAAATGTGAAACCTGCTTTCGACATTTCATCGTTAGCGGCGAGGATAATCAAGCAAACGTTGCTCGTCTGACGAGTATCATGAAAGTGGCTGACGCGGTGATCCGTGAAAGATGATAATTTCCCTTTTCTTATTTTGTAAATTACCTTAAAAATACAATGATATTGCTAACATACCTCCCTTCTAGACGTGCCAGCCATAAAACAAAATTCGGCCGCAAAACGTTTGAGATACACCAGTCCAAATGATCAGAACCCGTATTTGGCCATTACCTTTGCTGTTAACCTGTCCCAGTTAACTGGCTGCCAACATTGCGGCCATGATGCGCAGCACAACATGCGCGAGGACAAAAGCTTCAGAGGTTCCGACGAGAGTGAGAGTTCTGTTCCGTTTCTTATTCTGTGGCCGAATCTTTGCAGAGTCCCACTCCGCACCGGTCCACCCACACTGGAACTCCAATATCATAAATTCTATAAACATTTATCTATGTACAAGACTCCGTAGTCCTTCAATATAGGAGATCCATTTTTAATTTCACTTTCATCTCATTTTTCAGATTCATTTTTAATTTTAATTTAAGAAATAGCCTGACACCCCTGATAAATATTACAGTTTTATGTTATTCAGGAACAAGAGGTCTTACTTTTTTTTTATTTTTTTTTAGTTATTACTTTATTTCATTTTTATGTTTTGTCTTTTTTTTTCCACGGAGCATGTGCGAGAAGACACGTTTCCCAATCAAGGTTCCCGATAGACTGTAGGCTAATCAGAAAATAAGTTTCGTTTCACACTCTTTTTCAACTTAAATTTTTTGCTTTACTTCTCGTGATCATAAACCCTCATGCGTTGCTCTTGCAGACTCCAGTTTTCTTATACTAAACTTCAACTACATTCCGCCAAGTAACCATCTCATATGAGTTGCTACTAAATTATATAGTTCAAACAACTCGCTATTCTACTATCTGCAAAACAGTCGCCAGTTCGCAAACATCTCTCTACTTATGCTATTCAATGTACTTGAAAATCGAGCTGAGAATGCCAAACAGTTTCAGCCATTGAGATCTCTCAGGAGGAATGAGGGAACTTGAATTTCAGATTAATGTTCACAAGGTCAGCGAAATATATTTTTATATCTTAGACTATGAACGTACGATTACAGTCAACATCAAGGCGCCGTATACGAAGTTAACAGTTAATTTTAGTTGCTACGATCAACCCGTAATCCTTCGTTTATTTATGAAATCGCAACATGTGCATGTATACTTCCAAGACGAAATTCACCGATTTCACCTGACATAACGGATGAAATGAGAACAGAATGTTATTGTTCGACAAGAGCATTGTTGGAATATGACTAAAGTTCTAAAAGAGTTCTACCTCCTTGTCATACACTGTCACAAGGGTTCACATGAGATTGCATGGTGTACCCAACCTTCAGTGCATACGTACCTTCTACAGTCTTCCAAAGCAAACAATTTTGCTCAGATTTAATTTTCCTTTTAATCAAGGAAAAGGTTTGTTTTTTGTTGCTTTCTTTGTGAAACGAGTACTGTGACGATATAAACTAAAATTGGTAAAATCTGCAGTACGCAATGACTTTCGAATAAGGAAAAAAACTGCTTTTGAAAGAAGTTGGACTCCTTAAGATGGATGACCCAAACAAGGGACTTACAAACGAGGAGACTTCGCACATCGACTATAAGCAAATGCTCGAACAAGTAGAAGATCCATCACAAACGGGATAAAGTCTACCATGCCAAATGCTTTTATAATAAGCCAGTATGACAGCACGGACAATTTGGACAGTTTATCGTGGATGCAAAATTGTCACTAATTAGCTGTTGCGAGGAAATCAGGTTAATATTATAGTTTTTGTTCTTTTGCCAGAATTATTGTGTATTACTGTGAAAAATTAGTGATTGATAAAATCACAAAAAGCACAAAAAACAATTGACTGACTTATTGAGACTTCCCAAACTTCATACAAGCCATATTTTCCACCATTTATAAACCAGCTCACACTGTAACCTTACCCCTACCATCTAATTTTTTGTGCTCCTATGTTTAGAGCATCTTGCCGTACAGTGACTGGCTGTTACTTCTTCCATACCTGTTTGAGGCTAACAACATTTTTCTCAGTGTTAAAGTGTGAAACCCATGTGCACTAATACTATTTAACTATATTAACATCAATCTAGACTTTACATTTAACTCTTTAATGCACCGTAGCTTTATGTACGTGGCCATTATCATTCCACTGGAGTTTGGGCAAATACTATCCATTGTCATTGAAAGGATGGTCTGGTTGAAAAAGCTTAAGAAACTGTCGGTTAATATATTGTCTTAACATTGCAGAACTGGCCTTTAGAAATATAAACATGTGGTTACTCAGTTCCTGATCTTAAAAACCATACATTACTCATGGAGAAATCTAGAAAATTAATGATAATCTAGACTAATGTACTCTTTTTACCTTGGATAACAAGAGGTCAGATTGAGATTTTGTTGTCAAGTGGGCAACCACCTCTTAAAATGTAGTTGTCAGAGAAAAGTTTCGTCATCTTGGACAACTGGATGTATACGTCTGTTTTTAATTTCAGGCCAAGAAATAATATATATATTGCATACTCATTCATATCTTTCAGCCTTGATCAAAAAAAAGGAATAAAGTCAAAGCATTTCGGAAGTATCTATTTACTAGCGTTAAGTATCCGAAACTATTACAAAAACAGATGTGACAGAAGGTCAAGGACGTGGTAATTCAAAGTAAAGGTGAACAGGAAATCATAAACTCGATATGGCAGGAAAAAGGTAAATAAAGACAAAAAGTGAAATAGTATCTAACGATCTGAATCTGGACTGCCGTTTTGTAATTGAATTGTTAATGGTCAAGCATTTGTAAAACTAATAATGAGTAATTCTTTTTAAGGCTTTTGCGACTGTTGGTATGATTGATTTTGGACAATAGTTATTAAGATCAGATTTTCTGCCACATCTATAAACAAATAAGTTCATCAATCATATCCTCACACATTGATCTGACATTACGAATATTACAGCAAAATGAATCCCAATCATACACAAAACAAGACTTAATCTCACGGCAAAGCTACACTCTACATTCTCCCATCCCAGGTAGCGTTACTTCAGCCCTGATAGTTTTCCTCCATTCCTCTAGTCAAGGAACGATGACCTTGCCATTTGCTTTCTTACTATCCGAACACCTAGAGGGGATTGGAGATGAGTCCAGGACACCAGGTTTAGAAGTTGAGAATCACCCCTCCCCCCTCCCACGGAATGTTATACGGATTTCCTTTGATCAGATCCTACATCCGTCAATCGAGAGAAGTGTAAGGAAGAATTTTTGAAACTTAGTAAAATAGACACCACTGCCAAATGCCACACTCATGGCTCATTCAAGACATGGCTCGCAGCATAAAAATGCATACTATGTTTTATGATGAACCGAAAGTGTAGAACATTCTTGCCGACTACCAACGCCAAAGTAACACAAAATATCAGTTTAAAGAAATAGAGAAGAAAGCAAAAGGTTCTACTTTAGTACTCCTTTTAACACGTGATGTTATAGCAGAAATTCAAGCCAAGTACTTAACCAATTCACAAATGCATTTCTAGGTTAGAAGCCATCGCTCCTTAACCTCTACCCTCACTCTTACGATATATTTTGTAACATGACCGATTAATGGAAGAAGGGAAATACCAGAGCAAATCTGATTGACAAGGTTTACTGGAAGGTTCTCCAAGAATTTTAAGGCGCGGGAGTCCAGTGTAGATAGCTTCGATAAAACAACGGCGTTCTTGAGGTTATGTACTATGTAAAGAATGGAAAAAAAGCTTTCTTCACGTTTCGGGCGAAGGCCCTTCATCAGTAGATTAAGTAATCTCCTGATGAAGGACCTTAGCCCGAAACGTCGAGAAGCTTTTTTTCCATCCTTTAGATAGTATATAACCTCAAGAACGCCGTTGTTCTCGAAGAATATTAGTAGACCAAATGTTACCTATGGAGACGACTTTAAGAGGGGTATGTGTCCAAACTTATAGCTTCTTTCACTAACCAAGCTGACCTGTTTTGCAGACCGTCAACTCAATTTCTACCGTTTTCCTGGCCAGTCATACAGATTACTTTATGATACATATATGGGTGCAATTTTCATCAATGAGTTGTGATCTTTCATAAAACGAGCGAGCGTGGTAAGAACGAGTGAGTTTCACCATACTTCACATCAAGTGACAAAATTCGTCTAAAGTATTTACCATGATGAGGTTTGTTTTTTATAATATTATAAATCCTGACGTTATAAGGTAATCATTGGGAGAACACCAAACCAGGTCTCATTCTCAGATATAGCAAGCTTGCTGAAGCCAACAGTCAACAATTCATGGAACTTATTTTTGATTAAATTTCACAATTTGCAACTTAAAGTAAAAAACATCTGACTTTCTATTCTTCCTTTAAAGAAGTGTCTTTATACAAATCTTTCACTAATACGTCGAGGTAAAATAACTTATGCTAATCTTTTCTTGTTCGAAGAAAACAAAAGGCTGATCATTTTTTCGAGTTCTTCACCCCAAAAATTGCCAATTGTTCCCTGTGGCGAGCTAAGATTCACCGACAAGATTCTGAAACTCTCCTGTTCCCCTCTGGCACCACCTCCGGCAGATAAGCCTCAATAAGGAACCCATGTCGTGATTACCTGGCACCAAGTCTGAACAACACTGAGACTGCACTCCCGTTGTAGCTGGTGTAACTCATTTATTAGTGTAAATCACCGACATTGCTCGCCGGTTATAGCCATATAAATTGTTGGGATTGTACCCAGGTCATTGCAAAGTAAATTACTGGAGTTATACCCAGGTTATCGCATGGGTAAATCACTGGGATTATATCAAGGTTATCGCCAATGAAAATCACTGGGGTTGCACCAAGGTTATTGCAATGCATGTCTCTGGGGTTGCACCGAGAGTATCGCAGCTTAAGTCATTTGGGGTTGCACCCAGATTATCACAATGTAAATCACTAATGTCGCATCCACCTTATCGCCCTGTAAATCACTGGGGTTACAGCCAGATAATGTAAATCACTGCGTTTGCACCGACTTTATGGCAATGTAAATCACTGGGCTTGTACCGAGATTATCGCCAGTGTAAATCACTGGGCTTGAACCCCAACTCAATGCATTGTAAATCACTAGGGTTGCGCCCAGGTCATTGCAATGTAATTCTCTTGGGTTTTACTTAGGTTATCTCAATGTAAATCACTGGAGTTGCAATAGGGTTATTACAATGTAAATCATTGCTGTTGCAGCAAGGTTATTGCAATGTAAAACACTAATGTTGTACCATCGCTGTTGCAATGTAAATGATTGCCGTTCCACCCATGCCAAGCTCATTGCATTGTAAATCCGTCGGGGTTTAGCCAGGTTATCACAATGTCAATAACTGAAGTAATACTCATTGAGGGACTCCAACCTTCAGATCTTTTACAAAGTTTTAAGAAAGCAGGGTGTAATTTGAGTTTCCCGAGGTTTAATTTGAAAGATTAATTTTCGGATTTTGTATTCAATATTTTAATCGACAAGAAGAACGAAAATACATGGCTTGAAATTTTGGGCTGTTAAAGAGCTATGTTTTGGCCTAGTAAAACAGAACGAGACGAATGATTCTATTGGCAGCGTTCACCAGCAAATGCAATCGACGGTAACACCATCAAACACCACTGGGGGGAATGTTTTGCTGCAGAAAAACAATGACGATTTTGACTGCTGACAACTGCCCAAACATTTACATCCTCACTTCAGCACTTCAGATAATGCGTATCGATAATTTATCCAGACGTCGATAGTAGTTTCTAGCCCCTAAATAAAAGCTCGCAAGATTTTAATACTCTCTTATGACTCACTGCTCAACTGGAAACTCAATTTTGTTGAGGCTATGGGTGGTGGTGGGGAAGGGATTGATCCATCGAACACTTCCCCCACTCTTGGCTACACCACTGCTCATGTGTTATGTTTTTCCCAAGTAGCTACTCGAAATCATCATGTTACCTGTACAAATATCTAGCAAGGTAATCTGCATACAATACTTATTGAACAGTTTGTATGACATTTTGGCCTGAGTACACTTGTACATAACAAAAGGCGACGGTCTATTAATACATACAACCCTAAGACACAGCAATTTCCACGTTAGGACAAAAAGTCAACTTCTCTCTAATTTAATTCTTTGAATTCACACTTTTGAATTCAAATTCGGATTCTTATTACCTCGTGTTAGATCTAGCTTATAAAGTAAGTACTCTTTGTCGACTAAATGAAGGTCCCCTAAATTAAGGTGGTGTTTCACTTTAAAATTAGATTTTTCTGTGTTTAAGAATTTAGGAGAAGTAATTTCAAGGCATTGTAGTAAATCAAACTTGAATTATCAAAATCATCTTTTAAATTGATCAGTTGCCATGGTAACTAAAATAATGGACCATGAACAATAAAATAGTGTACTCACTTCAAACCTGATAGAGTTCAACTAAATGGTCAGTTAAGTTTTATATAGGTTTTAGTACATTAGAAGGGACATACTCTAGGTGCTAAATCTAAAAGACGCCTATATATAAATGTCAGAAATAGTTTCTATAATATCTATATTAAGAAGTGTTTCAACAATAAATTAAATTTTATAGGTTTAGTTCCTAAACTGTCATTTTTGCTATCTATGCTGAAAATATGAATACAATCTGTAAAAAGGTAAACTTAATTTACGTTTGAAAAAGATGCTTTTAAGCAGCTTCAACAACTTGGGAAAAGCAGATTCAAAATTTAATTTTAAATATGCCGAATACATTTTGTAGTCTTCCAGCACCTTCAGGAATAATCTACAGAAAATTTTTACATGCTCAATATTTTCATAAGGTTCTGGACTCAAGGTCAAGGTCAACGAAAAAATTCTGGAATTCATTCAAGGTCACCGTGGAGAACTTTACGTATACTTATGTGATCTAAAATGTAGTCATTCACGAGGTCGAAACAAAACATAAGTCAATGTAAGTATTCCTGAGGAACAAATAAAGCAAACATAAGCACAAGCACAAGGTATGAATGCCACAACGAACGCAACCTTGAAAGGAATACAAAAGCAAAACAAAGGTTCTTTAGTCTTGTGTTTGTACTTTCCTTTGCATCACTTGAGTGAACAAGGCATACGATTGTTCATCCAGACTTATGTGATTAACTATTTTGAACACAAACCCTGCTTGTTATTGGCTCAAAAAGTAGCATTACCTCCTAGAGACTGTCATTTTCTCGTACACAACACAATCGTATATGATAATAAACTGTATACGATGGATGATTAAATTGATTAAAGGAATGCTAAATATTTGAAATCTACCCCTCAAATCATGAATACTTCAGAATCTCATCAAATATCATTTTACTTGTTAAACCTTAATGTTCCACTGACAAGTAATCAGCTGACAATGAAAACCAATACTTCGTTCAGTCACTTCTCTTGTCTATTCAGAACTTATTCGTGAAGTTCACATGCACTTAATTTCTTCGACGAAAACAAGCCACTTCACAACAGGGATCAGAATTTGTCGAATAATATAAGTGTATGTCTAACTTAAAATTTCTAAACGTACTAACCAGATAGGTATCTCGATTTTCTGTCTCACTTGAAAAGGTAAGATTATCCAACAAAATGGGCTTTTCTTAGTGTTTTACTCTAGCATTTGTATCACTGATTTCACGGATTTGTAGACGTCTAGCATGGTACTACAATTCAGACATAATACTGGTATGTCTCGACGTAACACTGGGACGTAAATCCCACTGGAAACATTCCTGTGCCGGATTGTTGAACGCGACCAGTAATGTTGCTTTTAAATTTCTAGATTTAAAACACTGCTCTGGGTCGCGTTTAGTAACCTTAAATATTCAATCAGGCATATACAAAACGTCTTCAAATTTCCTCGAGACGGAGATTTCGAGTTATAACCTCCTGTTAATCCTTAACTAGATGGCAACTACAATTTAAGTATCTTACCTCAGTGCCGATAAAATCTAATGAAATGAAATGATGCTCCAGTCAAACATGATCGAAACTTGCAATCTTAACAGATCTTCTTATGTGCCAATAAATTTCTCGCACTACTTTCCTTTCAATATTTTACAATTGCGTTGGCTTATTAACTCCAGGTTGACCAATGGCATGATACATTCCATTTTCTTAATTGATAACTTGATAGTTTGGGTAACAATTAACTTTCTATGGGCTATTGTCAAGGGTGATGCACCCCTCCCCATTTCTTGAACCTAGAAAGTGCAACAGTAGACTAAGGGGGAGTGAGAGACAAATCACTTACTTTTGCATGTATTCTGACCAACCTATGGTTAGTATAAAACAGCTGGTTTTACTCCGGCTTTTTACTCAAATTCAATTGAGCAAAGCAAAGAGGGGAGTTGACTACAAATGTCGTTTTCATGTAACAATCTAGGGAAATTTCAATGTATCCTTTGAAATTTCTAATTAACAAACAGATTTCGCTTTGTTGTCTAAGTGAGGTCACAACGTGGTAAAAACAAAAGTGATTTACCAGACGAAGTCGAACTGGTCATTGATGTTTTTACCATGTTGTGACGTCTTGAGTACACCTGTATAAAAACCTGCTTTGAATGTATAAACAACTTGCGTTTATTCTGCTGTTAAAAGAAAAATAGTAAAAAACCAAAGAATTTACATGAATTATTCGATCTGTTGAACGTCGGAACTTCCCAGTCGTCTTGCAGATGGGCTGTTTTGCTTTATGAATACAAATGGTCTTAAGAAGTTGTAAAGGACCAACGGTAGCCGATTTGATCGTTGCCTGACAGATTGTAAGGCCAGGTTGGTGCTTTTGACACAAGATTGGGTAATTGCTGATTCAGAGTGCAATTTTCGATCGCATTGGTAATTTTCAACTTTTTGAAAAATTATTGCGTTGCCAAAATATGAAGACAAATCGCTTGTGTTGCCGCTCTTGCACAGTAGACGTGACAAGTCAAAAATTGTATACAAGAATAAATTGCAGCAAATCCACGAGTTAGATCTTTAGCGACAATTTGGCTATTATCATTGGTACAACCCCCTTATAAATTGCATCTTTTCGTGGGTTGGCGACACAACATTTATGCCAATTAGAAATGAATACAAGCCCCTTCTAATCTTTATTTTTTTTATCTCAAGGCCAGTTAGCTAGCTTTTCGGTGCCAAAATCTCTCGCTTTGTGTTATCTCTTCTGTCAATTTAAGTTAGACATACCTCTCAAGAGCAAACCAGGAATTTTTGTTTTTCGGGTTGAAGCTTTTCTTTCATAACTATATCTATACATCTATCCAGTCGGGCGACTTGCCTGGACGAATCTGACTCGTTCTCTCCATTGGTCACGATCTTGCATGAGTGACTTCAGTTCTTCTGTTTTGCAACCAGCGTCTTGTGCAATCTGTTGGATGTATGTCTTGCTGGGTCTTCCTACTTTAGTATAACCGTGCTTTGGTGTCCACAATAGCACGCTGCTCACCAGTTCTTCTTTGATTCTACCGCTATGACCTGCGAATCTTAGGCGTCGTTCTCTAATAGTTGATGAGAGGGTTGGTAACGTACCATATAGCCGTTGTCTTGTCGGGTGTTCTTTCCTGGGGGAGAAGGGATGAACAGGCAGTGTACCGCTCCTCTGCAATAGGACGTCTACAGGCCGGCCTAAGAAGCCCAAGTGTGCCAGGTGTAGTCCCAGGAAAGTCGATACCTTCACGTGGTTCCTCCTGTTTTCGCTAAAATCGACTACCAAAAAGCGGATTGGTGGCACTATAACCACTGCCCCAGCTATGGGTTATATAGTAACGGTTTCTGCCATGGGGAGCAGCATGGCAGTGTTGCACCTGGCGGAAGAACTTTCAATTGGTCAACGGCAAGGTGCTTCTGACGCTGGGCGGAAGAATCCGACAGGATCAACGGTCAGGGTCGATCAGTTCTGTCAGCCAACTACTGCGATCATCTGTAGACCTGGCTCACACAGATGATTATATCGAGCTATCAAAAGACTAATCATGACTTCAACTGAAATCAGAAATTCTTTCATAACAAACGGATAAATTTAGAAAAAGTTAATATTATCATCGATTATAGCTTTCGGAAGAGTATTACTCAAATTGTCAATCTCTACATTCATCCAAATACCACGCAGACAGTGTCGTAAATCATGGGGGAATAAAGGAGATGCATCTCCCCAGCTTTTAGACAAAGGGGGATGACGACTGTTATCATCCCCCAATTTTTGAAAGTCAGAATTTCGAAGTAACTTGAGAGTATCTTATCTAATATTCTTATAGATTTATTCAAATATTATATTTGCCCTGCCTTGTTTTCTGTTGGTTACTTCGTCAGTAATTACACATCAGCCAGTTACAAGATACGTCAGTGTGACTGTCTTCCATGCACCGTCGCAGTCTTCTCTTTCGATAACGGGCTTTGCCTTCCCAAACGGTCTTTGCCATCCTAATTTTCTCGCCTTCGCCAAGTGTACCTTCCGTGCCGTAACTCCGTAAAGTTACATCAACAAAACATACGGTAAAAATCTTTTACCTTTTTTCTTTTCTTGACTTAAATTCAACGACGGATTGCCCAGGTCAATTAACCCAAACCAAAACCCTAACCTAACCGTCTCAGTAGCGGATTTACCTTTTCACTTATACTCTAATTTGACCCACTATATTCTAACTTTTCACTTTACGAAAGCTCGAAGAAAATCAAACTCTACAAAGTGAAATAAAAATTTGAGTGGAAAGAAAATAAAATAAATAAAAACTATTTCGTCAAGGATTCGAACCGTCTCGCCACCGATGATCCATAATACTTGCATTGACCGCTACACTCGGCCTGCAGGATATGTCTTCAGAGACAACAAGAAACGATAGCTCCTGCGGGGGGAAGGCTTTCATTCATTGTGTTACTTATTGACTCATTAAATATTGCATGTGTTTGCCTTTTAATAAGGTAATAGATTGACATAGTAATCAATCCAAAGTTCATTAAAACATGGAAAGAATTCAATTATTTGGCTTTGTTTTATTCTATTCTTATGGCCTCACACTAATACCGGGTTTCCTACGCTTAGGACTTAATTCTTACCACGCAAGCACTAATTATTTTTGAAATCAAGCAGTAATTGTTTTTAAGAAACATCCTCCCCAGCTTTTTTACATAAATTTACGCCCGTACACGCAGCGCAAAGAGCATTTTGAAAGCTGAGATGAGGAATGGATTGAAAAGAGAAACTTCTGACTAGCCACACTGAAGATGAAGCGAAATTGCATTTGAAAGTTGGTACTGGAAAGTATCTAAGAACTGCTATATAAGTCATCTATCTATGGTATTTGATAGGGAAACAACATCACCTATAATAGCCCCAATGGCAGAACGACAGAAAAATACAGTTAGTCCAAGCTTTCACCGTGTAGTGGAACAATATTAAGAAACATTAAATGTTATACATATTATCGGAATACATCTCTCTCTCATCGTGTGATACATTACATCGTCTAAAGACAACACCATTGTCTGATGATGCAGAAAAATCTGGTTATTATTTTGACTTTATGCTTTGAACGCAGATATCTCCAAAAAAACATCGTTGAATGGTTTATAGATAATTCACAAGCCAATTGGTGGCATGTCAATGCACTCGAACTTTTTAAGACAGCTTTCGAAAGTGGAGAATTTTTTTATGAATTTTTTTTATACTCACAAACAAAAGGATTTACATGAATTATTCCATCTGTTGAACGTTGGAACTTCCAAGTTTTCCACCAAATGGGTTGTTTTCCATATGAATACAAGTGGTCTATTGAGTTGTAACGGACCAATGGTAGCCGATTTGTTCGTTGCACGAAAGGTCTTCAGGCCAGATTGGTGCTTTTGACGCAAGATTGGGTATCGCTGATTCAGAGTGTAATTTTCGATCGTATTGGTGGTTTCCACACTTTTGAAAAATTGTTGCGTCGCCAAAGTATGAGAAAAATCGCTTGTGCTGTGCTGGAGAGTTTTATTTACCAAGAGAAAATAGGGGAGGTCACAAAAGTCAAATCCTTACAATCACGCAGCTTTGTTTAGTATGTATTGATATGAAAGAGCATGAATATTTGAATATGTGTGAACTTATTTGTATGCAAATTGAAGCACTGCAAGTTCGCAAGAACGCAAAAGACACCAAATATTGGAGACATTGACATTCGTGTTAAGGAGATGATCTGCCTTATGACGTTTATGAAGGACAAAGAAAGAGAGAGTGTGGGCGAGGATAGAGTGACGAATGACTGAGTAAAATTTTTTATTTCGTTTTTGGGATAATGTTTGAGTAAATTTGACATTGGATCTTGACAGGTTAAATTGTTTGATTGAGGGAATTGATATTGTGCCGTAAAGTTGCTTTTTCAATGATGGTGTATATTGTCAAAGTTAAGTGATCACACAAAGGTCTTTGTATTTTTGTAGAACAGTTCTTTGTTCATGCAGTTTCTTGTCACGACATTTCTGATAATACAATATTGTAGAGACGTTGATGGTTTCCTTCTAACCCAAAAATTAGGAGTTGCAAAAACTGTTTGTGGGACACTGTTGAATGTTTTGGAATGCCTTTTTAGTCTGTGACTGTTTTACTTAACGACATGTGTTAGAGTACGTTCTTTTTACGACTGTATTTTCCATATTTATAAGAAAACGCAAACAGAAAATAGTTTTTGATAATTGACACATTGCGATTACTACTTCATGGACGATGATTTTTGTTATCAAATAATTTCTTATCAGCTTATGTCATGCAGAGTGCGGTTGAAAATAGCAGGAATAAGAAGTCTGATGATGCCTTTAGAATACCCTGACGTTGATCTAAAGTCTGGTCACACGAGTGAACCAAGCGCAAGCGCATAAGAAGTTCAAAAAAAACAGATAGGACAGAGTAGGTATTCCTGAGAGCAAACGTCATTATCACCAACACACGGTATAAACAAAACCACTAGTGCAAGTATAATAACCACAGAAAATAGAAAGCAAAGTTTCTTTTGTCTCTCGCTTGAGCTTTCTTTTGATTTGCGCCAGATCCCCCGTGAATTTTACTTGTGCGTTGCTCTTCTGCTTTCATCGTGCCAGTGAGCCAGGATTAATAGTTTCGGCAGAGTTCAACCGAAGACAGATTGACGCTCGAGTGATCATCACTAGCAGTGGCTAACCGGCACATGTGATTAGACATTTCAGTTTATGGAAGTACGTAGATATCCGACTCTTTCTATTTCTGTTGTGAACTACATGTTTTGTTTTCACTGACATGATTAAGCACTAATGAATGTTTAAGTGAGTTAGTAAGTAAAGTTTATTTGTATTGAACAACCCAATCAGTTTACTTAGTTGTCCTAGCTAGTGGTCCTCCATGGGTCCAGTGTTACTACAGAAGGAAACCGGAGTACTCGGTGAAAACCTATGCTGTTTGTAAGATTCAAACTGGCCAACACTCTTCTCACATCTGACCAAGGTAATTTTGATCAGTAAACTGCACGGAGCCGGGATCAAAATCAGGTCACAGTGGTGAGAGACACATGCACTAACACTGTGCCAACTAGTGCACCCCCAACATTAGGAATAAGTTTTGAATTAACATGAAAAGTGACTGATAGAAGGACACACATCAATATTTAACTACTTGTCGTTGGAACATCTAACTAAAACAAATAAAATGATATCTGCTGACGAGTAATCATTCTTTTTCGCAGCAGTTCTCAACAGTTTTACGTCCAAAGCAGGATGAGAACGGGGGTCCATGCTATTGGTTTCCAGGGGAGCTTGCACTAGATTTTCTGACAGTTCTTTTCGACGATTTTCAGGCTAACGTCAGACGACTTTGTTCGTCGAGTGAGAGCTCTCTCTGGGAAAGAGTTAAAGAGACCAACAAATTAATACTATTTTGGGAAATAGAGGTCCAAACTATAAAAGGGAAAGAAAAACAGCTCTGGAGTTCATCATTTTCGAATATTATGTGGTTTAGTGCTCAAACAAGATATTAATAAAATGGTCTGACGTTTGGTGGGGCACATGGCTGGCTCCACGTGTCCCTTAGGCACCGGACAGAGGGTTAGCTGCCCCTACGTACCCACGTAAGTGCGATACTCCATCACATATTACTGTGAACAAGACGAACCCAAAAGAGAGAGGCTGTTGAAATTGGACCAATAGAAATCGGTGCGCTGGACATTTTCGATTACCTGACCAGGGCATTTTATGCCATTTTTGTCCAACATTTATGCCAATGTTGGTTTGTTTAGGTAGGTATACCAAACAATCGAAAGAATGTTATACCCTTCAATCAAAGACTATGAACAACAACTAAAAAAATTCAGTTTCATGTCATTTTTCAATGGCTCTTCTGTGTGTTTGATCATTGGTCAAATTCTCTCCGTCTCGTGTTTGAGAAAACTTTTCAGCTGTTAGCGGTTCATTCAAAGACCATAAGTTACATAGTGATCACTAAGGAACCCACTAGTGTGGCAATGGGGAAAGGACCAACAAAAATGAATTAGTTGGTATAATGAAGTCTCACCCGGCAAGACCTTTAACAAGGAAGCCAAAGAATTGCGAGACCAGCTGAGGGGGGCACAAGTCTGAGCAATCGTTGAAGTACCGATGTAGGGCGGGGGTCTGATATAGGCACCAAACGGTGGAATTCCAGAAAATGAGAACGTGATAAAGCGTTAGCTGAGGCGTTGCAGTAACCGGGAACATGCCTTGCGGAAAAGAAAAATGATGTTGGCACGTAACACGGGTAAGTCGCCTCACCAAGTGGATGATAGCGTTATCGCGAGATGAACAGGAGTTGAGGACATCATCGACAGCCGCATTATCACAGAGAAACTCCACCTTTAGTCGCACCCACCGCTCACCCCACACGTGTGCAGCAACTGCTATGCGAAAAAGCTCCTTGTCGACTATGGAGGAAGATGCCAACGCCTCGACCCACATTCCTGCAAACCACGCCATGCGCCAATTTGCGCCGAAACCCGTTTAGCCGACGGCATCGGATGCCACGAAGAGGTCGGAAAGAGAAGAAATTAAGTGCATGCGGAAATAGCCGACGCCGTCCCACGACCGAAAGAAGTCTTGCGACTACGCTAGGTCGCAACGAAACGCTGCGTTAAGGCATATCGGATAGTCTGGAGATCGAAATGTGCAGAGCAGGTTGATCATACGCTTTAAGAAGGCGCGACCAGAGGGGATGATGTTGCAGTCATGGTGAAGTATGCCAATCAATGACTCCAATTCTTTGCGAGTGGATCATCGCTTGGTAGCCCACTGGTGGAGTAACGAGAGGGTCACCGCAAGCGTATGGTCGGGAAGGCGAGCGACCTCCGCTACCGAATTCAGTTCAATACCCGGAAAGACGAGGCAAGTTGTACGACCTTTGCATTTGTTCGAGTGTAGCGGCAAATCCAGGCGAAAGAAGACAATGCGAGCGATAGCAACGTTGTTTGCGCACTCGGAACTGCTACCGGCACCTAACGTTAGGAAGTCATCCAAATGGTGGAATAGATAACCGAGAGAGTAGTTGTTACGCAATATCCACTCAACCATTTCGGCGACCGAATCAATAATAAAGGGGGCAGATCGCAGGCCAAACAGGAGAATAAGGTCAACGTAGAATCGACTGCGCCAGCGCATACCTAACAGGCGACCGTGATCTGCAATTTGCAACGCGTGTGGAGACAACAAACCCCGAGATTAAAGTTGAGAAAGAGCGCTTTGTTAACCGATCATTTAGTCGTCTGTCGAATAAGTGGATGAGTAATAACGGTGCCGTGACTCGGACGCCAGTGTGAGCCTAAGCGTACCTCCTAGATGAAGGGTAATTCCGTCAGTGATCCCGTGACCGTTTTCAAGATGGTTGTCCCTGTGAGCGCGTGGAAGATTCAGGTGGGTTGTCAAAGGGGCGAGCATGGTATACCGAGTTACGGTGGCCCCCTAAACAGCCTGGCATGTCATAACACTCATAAGAGGAACTGGAACAACGACCAGCGTTCCATGAGTGACACAGGATGGATGAAGACCGAGTTCCTATGGCTTCTGGTAGCGACGTCGCTGAATCGCAGGCCACAAACGCAATGTGGTAATTTAATAATTCCGTGTTCATGCGGGACCAGTCAGTCAATTTTCGAGCTGCCAACTCCCGACGAAGTGACAAGTCGTAATTCAACCAGGAGTTCCTGGCGAATTGCGGCGACATGCAAAGGATCAGTAGTTTGTTCCCTCGCCCACCGCGCGAAGCTCGGTGTGAGGGTACTAATCTTGACGTGCGTGGAGTCCTTTTACACGCGTGGTGACTAGCGAGAAAAATTTTCGGATTGCGTATCTATCTTTTTATATATATATATATATATATATATATATATATATATATAAAGATACTACACTGATAAGGCCCAATAGGCCCGAAATGGTTCCGTCTGTAGTTATATATATATATATATATATATATATATATGTATATATATAAGAAAGTCGTGTGCAAGCTCGGAGACTGGTACGTTGTTGACCAAACCGTAACCTTCTTATCGCCGTAACCTTCTGATCGCCTCGAGCATGCGTATAAACAACATGATATCGCTTATCGATGATGTGGCTTGACTATTTCTAGATATCCTCGGCATGAACGCTACTGATGAGCAACGACACTAGGTCCAACGAGCCTTTGCAAAGCAAGTTATGTACGAAGACCCCAGTCCCCCAGCCCGTGTGCATCCTTCGTCACATCCTGTATCATCGCAACCACTGACACTGCTTATGGTTAACTTCTTTTATTATAAAATAATAAATACATTTAAATTAGCCTAACTCGCCTTGTTTTTGTGGTGATAGTTGAAGAGAATTTTTTCACAAGAACGAGAATGATTGAGGTAATTTAGTTGCCAAAATTTGCAGAAAGTCAGCTAAAAAAAGTGAGGTGAAATGAATGCCATGTCCAGTTCTTTTGGCTACTTGTTAACTCTTGAGCGACGGATTATTTTTGAGATGTTTAAGGTCAACTCATTTTGTATGCAATTCTGCGTGGTATCGTCATTGAAAACCGACAGACGTGTGCCACATGAAAGGAAACAGGACTGTTCTGCGAGAATATAGCAAAAAGTAACCCACCCATAATCTTGGGACCCTCTTGCTGGTGGACCTGTGCGGCAGGGATTCTGCAGAGACTCTGCTCCCGTGAACGTACTGTCTGCTTGTACAGGGTGGGGTAGAGGAGCAGAGACTGGGGCTGCTTTGGCTGGCTTGTTTTGTTATTTCATAGAAAATATTATAACTCACGAGCTGGAAATTGTGCTTGGTGACCTGATTTGTCAATTTGTTATGGATGAAAACCCAAACAAAAAACATATGGTCGTATACGACCAGATTCATTGGTTAACAGTTGAGGTTTATTGTATTATTGGTTTTTGGAAATTTTTAGACTTCTCTGAACACACAAGAATATGTATTATATAAGATGAGACTTTTATCTGTGCTGACAACGGTGTAGGCGATGGTTTCAAGATATAAGGTACTTTAATTTAGACGTTATTTTTATTATCTCGAAAATCACAAGCCAAGGCAGTTTGTGTTTTAACCCTTAACCACACCGATATCTCCCTTTGCTGAGTTAATGTGTGGGGACGGACTCAAGTGGTAGAGCACCGGACGCGAGCCTTGCTTTTTGTTGATTAGTTGTGACTTGTGACTTTTCGCTCGATTACAAAACACAAACATTGATCATGTTGACAACCAAGAAGATTGATGATAAGTTTTGAAAGAGAATTAAAACAAACAGCAGAGAAAAGAAAAAGTGAGTAGAAGAAATTCAAGTTCAAAGAACACCGGAAACGAGTTTAGCATAAAAAATCTTCTACTAAAACGCCACATTGGGGCATGAATTTGTAAAAATAATTTTTGCCTTCCCTCATTTCTAAAATATCTGTATTCGCCCCTGAAGTGTCTGTTCTTAGACAGAGTAAACACTGTGGAAAAGTAAAATACTAAATGGTGGAAAATTGCTTAACTTGAGAGCAGAAAAATCCCAATGCTTGCCTCCTATCTCCTTCCTCCTTATATTGATCACATCTGATAACTTTAACCACGCCCTTGCCTCACATTCTCCTAGACTAATCTCCTAACTTCACGTTCTCAAAGACACGGGCAAACCAAAACATCATAGGTAGAGTCAAGACGATCCTGTTAAAACCCTTTGGGGACTATTCTTGTATGCAGGGGTGGACAAACAATCCAATCTCTGGATATAAGATGATATACCAAAAAAATTATCCCAATGTGTAATAAAATGAAAGTAAAAATAGTCAAGTTAGAATTCAAGTATTTAGATCCGGTTCAAAGGGCGGTAAGTCATCAACATCCTAAGTTGGCGGTTAGATAATACATGTTGGTACGATGCTGTAACTAGGGTTTGGGGTTAGAATTATAGTTAAGATTTAGGATTAGGATAAGGATTAAGATTAGGAATGTGTATAGGAATGGCATTAGGGTTAGGGATAGGGTTTGGGTCTGGATTTGGGTTAGGACAGGGTATAGAATTAGGTTTGTCAGTTTCGGCAGTTTTTCAATGTTTGGGCTTTTTATACGTTGTTTACATTACCTACGTGCATTGAAGAGGTTTCCCTTGGCAGATATCAAGCATGGGGGAACGTTTACTTACTATTTCTACCTGGGCACGAGCAATAATTTTTGATTGTTAAATATTCTTTGAGCATTCATGAATTATCCACATAGAAGTATTGAGTATGTACAGATATGAGCAGCCATGTACTTTAGTACGTCGCTGCATTGAATACTGGAGTGTTGACCGGTGGAGTTTTGCTTAACTCCATGTTATATGTCGATTACTTTTTACTCGTAGTTATTATCAAACACTCGGGAAAGCTCTTCCTGAATGTACAAACGAAATTATGACGAAAACAGAAACGTTTAAAGTCATCAAAAATGCGGTCGCGATTTGCAAAGGCAAAACTGCTTGAGCCTTTTCCAGATTGTGAAATGCATTATGACCATTTATGACCATCGAACTCCAAAATGCGAGTGTTACAGTAAATGGCGGAGTTCAAATACTCGTCAGAATAAAGTAAATGGTTTGACTCCGGGAGAATCGGTACATGTTGGTGATGGTAGATCGTCCAGGTTAGTGTAGTGTTGAGAGATACTGTTGGTGATTCACGTTTTGACGATCGCAGACTTCAGAGTGGAAAAAGAGGAGTAGTCAGGAATAGTCAGCCTATTTATGTGACTGGTTCATTATGTCATGAGTGTTGGCTGTTGTGGGAGGTTTGTGGTTTGTGGGTGTGCGTCATTGGCATTGTTGGAGTTGATATAAGGTGCTGGTAACTGCTGTGATTGGTTTAATGGTTCTAGTTCCAAGTTGGCGAACCAGCTTTCTAATGTAAGCCGTTGTTTGTAGTTTGTGCTGTACCACCCACACGTATGACATAATGAACCAGTTACATAAATAGGCTGACTGTTCCCGACTAGTCCTTTTTTTCGACTCTGAAGCAGGCCGTTGTTGAGGCCGTCAAAACTTCAGTCACCAACAGTGTTTCTCAAGACTACACGAAAGTGGACGATCTACCATCACCAACAAATACTTGTCAGATTTTGATCATACGACAGGCACGTAGCTACGGGGGTGCGAGGGGGTGCAACCGCCCCCCCAAAATTTGTCCTCGCCCCCCCAAGAAAATTCTGAAGTGGTTTCAAATATAATTTAAATATGCCAAAATTTTTAAAATATCTAATGGAAAATATTTTTTCGCTGCCCATTCTGACCTAATTTTGTAACATTATACCAAGTCAACTACATTTGGCAACATGAAGTAGTCGCTGAGTAGTCTGGGTAGAGACGGAAATTGCGGGCGTCAAAACTGAAATTTTATAACCACTAATCCGTTTTAGCTAACTTAGCTTTAACACTTTAAGTCGTTTAAGAGCTTTTTCGAAAGGTAAGTCGTGTTTTTTATCTCTTTTGCAACATTTATTTTATTTTCAGTTAACCAGGAATGTTAGGCTGACTTTTAATAGCAGAATTACTTGAGTTATTTACTTTCTGTTTGGATTGTTTGCAATGCAAATTTTGCATGACGTTGACTGTTGACGTTGTCAATCTCAAAGATGAAAACACTCAAAGGAAGTATAATTTATGTGCGAGAATTGTACTGAAAGAGAGTAAGGCCACTGATATTTTTACTAGGTTTGGTATCTCGCTCAGGTCTTCAATGCTCATTTATGAATAGCCAAGCGAAACAAGAGTTCAAAGTCTAAGTCAGCATGGTGTGCCGCATGTCTCTAACTGTGTTAATCTGTCAGTCAGGATTCTGAAATGGAAAACCTTTTATCTCTTAATACTCTTATAGATTTTTGCTGCCTTTTGTTTCCCGTTTTAACTCGTGATTTAAACATGAGTAAAAGGTTACCACAAACTATGCCAACGATATCGTCATATTTTGTAAAGCGAAATCGAACGGAGGACACAGAACCCGCTTCTAGCGTGCATAGTAATGAGACACAAACTCCTTGTCTCGAGAGCTTAGAACTAAAAGATTCACAGTCATCTGTTTCGACTTCAGACTGTAGTAGCTCCAGAACCTTTGCTACCGAGGCAAACACGAACGAAGCGAGAACAGAAGCCTTATCTCTCGGGGGCTTATCCAAAAAGGGTGAGAAACCAAGTCAGCCTACCATTACGTTTCCAAAAAACTCGCAGGGTAGACATTTCAGTAGTCACTGGTATTCTCACTTCTCATGGTTGGAGTACAGCATAGACCAAGACGCCACGTTCTGCCAACCGTGTAGGCTTTTCGGTGGCCCAACAACTGAGCCTACTTTCTCAGCAACAGGACTTCGTGACTGGAGGAAACTTGGTGAGAAGTGCAGAAAACATCAAGGTTCCGCATGTCATGCAGCAGCTGCTGAATCTCTGAAACTGTGGATGGTGCATCAAAAAATAGGCACAGTTGATAAACAACTTAATCCTGATTTTCGCAATGAAAAGTTCATCAACGATAACAAACAACATTTGATGACCATTCTTGATGTTATCATCTTTTGTGCTAAGCAAGAAATTCCTCTTCGAGCAGATGACGAATCAGACAAGTCACGAAATAGAGGGAACTTTCTAGAACTATTAGAACTAATAGCTAAGTATGATGATAATGTAATGAGGAGGATGAAAGCCCTCCCTGATAATGCTAAAATGCTAAGTCCAGAGATTCAAAATGACTTGCTTCAGTCAATTACTTCTGTTCTTCTTGAGCATATTAAGCATGAAGTAGAAAATGTCAGTTTTTATGCTGTTCTTGCTGATGAAGTGAAAGATGCGTCCAAGAAGGAGTTGTTGGGGGCCTCTTTACGATATTTGCATGCAGGCAATATTGTTGAAAGGGCAATTGGGTTTATTGAGTTGAAGGGAATGGATGCAAATAGTATATCTTCAAAACTCTTAAAGCTACTTGAACCCTTTAATCTTGATCCCCGTAAGTGTGTAGGTCAAGGTTATGACGGAGCTAATGTCATGTCGGGTAGAAATGGGGGAGTACAAGCCTTAATAAAGAATGCTGGTTATGTTAATGCTACATACGTTCATTGTGCTTCGCACAGGCTCAACTTAGTCTTATCTGCGACTGCTGGACGACACCCAATTATAAAATCATTTTTTGACACGTTAGATTTGACATATACCTTTATGACTGGAACAAAACGCCACGCAGCTTTCTTAGACATTCAGTGTGAACGTTATCCAAACGCTCAGGTTCTTGAGCTCACACATTCATGTAATACTCGTTGGTCATCTCATTCAATGGAAGTTGAAAGGTTTCTGCGTCGATTTGATTGCATTCTTGATACTTTAAGCTTATTTGAGGATGACCAAGATGCAGAGACGAGGCTTGCTGCCAAGTCCTTGCTCGGTGTTTTACAAACTAAGAAATTTGTAATCCTCTTAGTTCTTTGGTAGGCTGTATGACTACTCTGACTTTTGTTCCAAAGGTTTTCAAAAGTCCACAACCACTGTTTCTTCTCTCCAGATACTGCTTAGTGACCTGAAAGAAAGGCTGTCCAATTTCGATTTTGACAAAATGGTAGAATATGCTATGGATTTGTGTGAGAAATATGAGGTAGACACTTTCGATGTGAGAAGTGCTAGTAGACAACGACGTATTCCTGAAAGCTTAAAAGATACCTATGTAACTAGCACTGTTGGACACCAACATTCTTCAAACTTAGAAGAGCTTACAACTGTTCTACGCCAAAATGTTGGCGAGATCTTAGGAGAACTAGATGCCCGTTTTGGCACAGAACAATTGGGCATCATGAATGCTGCTTCCTGTTCATTACCAAGCTCCCCCAACTTTCTTGATAAACAGGAGCTGAATAAGTTGTTGCAACTGTACTCTTTAGATATAAGCGATTGTGAAATAGAAGTTTTTCGTTCATTCGTTGCCAGACATGACACATCAAAGTTTGAAACTTTGATTGATGTCTTGGATATTGTTGACAAAGACATTTTTCCTTCCATTTACAGTTTATATCAGTTACTTGTTACAATTTCTCAGACATCTTGCAAGGTTGAGCGGATGTTCTCCTCCGCGAAGAGAATTAAAACGCGTCTGCGCTCTAAGATGACCACTGTACGTCTTAATAGTTTAGCACTGTTATCTACTGAACGAGATATTACGGAATCTCTTAGCAAGAGCGACGTAATAGATTTTTTTAAAAGTATGAAGCACCGTCGTCTTCTTTTGTAATTTTGTACTATTGTATTAATATGACAATTTGAGCATGCTGTTGTTGCAAAATACGTTGTGTTTGAACTTGAATGTCAAACGTTCTTTGTTGAGTTGTTGATTTTAGTTTAAATAGAGCAATTTATTTATACTGCTACTATAGTTTTGGTGAATGTATACTAATAAAAAAATGGTGGTTTTAATCTTTTATGCAATATTTCTAGTTTTGTATATGCTTGCCTCTTTGAAAAAAACCAAATTATTATAAGTTCATTGGTTTAAATAATCATGAAACAAAATTAAATTTAAGAAATATAAATGAAAAAATGAACTTGAGTGTCGAGTTATATTTGTATTAGTGTTAACATTTTCAGCTTACGTCGACAACTGCCCCCCCAAAAATAGTGCTGCCCCCCCAAATTTTTCATCCTGGCTACGTGCCTGGCTAATAAAACTACATCGGTACTCTCTCATGGTACTCTCTCATATTTTTAATATTAAATTTTTCCCAAACATTTTGTGCGTGTGAATAATCTTCTTCACTTATACTTTCATCATTTAAACTAGAATAAAATTTTTCAATATCAGGAAGTTTTTCTTCTTTTAATTTTTCAATGCTGTCAAACCATTCATATGGAAAAACACCTTTTCTAGTTAACAAGTTTCTTTGTTCTTCATTTTTAAAAAATTTTTTCAAAATATTCATTTCATTTTTATCTAAATTATTAACTAAATTTGCTAAACTAGTTTGCATAAATTTAAAACTATCAATAAATCTAATTTTTCTTTTAACATTAACAATTTCTTTAATTTTATACTGGACCTGCGGTCCTGTCGTTTCACTGTCAATAATTAATTCTTCACACTCAATAATATTTTCTTTTAATTTACTTTTAAGTTGTTTTTCTGTTACTATGTCTGTTTTTTCAAATTTACCAACAATAAATTCTTTTGTAAATGAAATGTATTTTTCCTCAGTGTTTGGTATACAATCAATTTCACCTTCTGAAACACCAAGATTTTTAATAAACAAATGACTGTCATAGTTTTGTAAATTATGAAATATAACTGGGATAAATTTTGGATTTTTCATTTTTGAATTACAACTAACACAAGCAGCTCCACGATATTTTCCAGTGTAATGACAATGATCCATAACTTTTTTACCTTCATTTTCAAATTTGATTCCACAAGCATAACAATTTTCTGCAGTTCTAAAATCTACTTTATCCTTTTCACTTAATATTATCTTTTTTGAAAATTTAAATTTCTCATATATTTTTTTAATATCATTTTCTAAACTTTTTACAAATTTTGATGAAATATCAAAATCAGGTTCACCGGGTTTTTTACTACATTTTACTAATTTTGGTTTATATAAATTATCATCAAATCATTTTATTAAATAACAATATCCAGATGGTTCATGCTTTTGAAATTGTTTTGTATGTTCACCAATATTTTCATCTATATTTTTCAGATTGCATTCAAAATCTGCATAAATTACAAATGGAACATCATGCATTCTTTCATAATTTTTAAACTTTAATTTTTCACCTTTATCTGGATAAACAGTTTTTCCACATTCATACTCTTTACAATATTCTAAATGATTTTTGTAAACATTTTCCTTACTAAAATGTTGCAAACAATTATCACAAATATGTGTTTTTTCTTTACTTTTATTAATTTGACTTGAAAATAATCTACTTTTATCTTTAATTAAACAATAATGTTTACCATTTTCATTAGTTATTAACAATATATTTACGTGTGATGGTTCAATATTTGGATCGCGAAGCACCTTCAGATCAACCTTACTTACTCTCAAAGGAAAAATTTCATGATTTTTGTCTTCATTGTATCCAAATAAATTAATTGTAATGTTATTATTTTTTTCAAATTTATCAATATCAGAAAATCCACATGGAAAATTAATATCTTTAACATTAAAACTTTCAGCTTTCTTTTTCAAAATTTTTGTAATTCTCTCAGGGTGTTTTAAATCAGGTGTGGTTTTCAAAAGTTCATTTATTGTTATGCACCATAATAAACATTTTTGATCTTCATTTTTTGGATTGATAATTGCTTTTTTATTTTTTAAAAATTCTGGTAAAGGAATATAAGATGAAGCAAGTAATCTTTTAATTTCGCTAATATTGAGAATTACTTTCAAACCTTTATGAAATTTCCACAAGCTTGAATTTTTTAAAAATTCTTCAAAACTTAAAATAATTTTTTGTGTCATTTTTTCATATATTTCATCAAAATTATTATCTTCAAAAATTTCTTCATAGTAACTATGAAAATGAGCATTATCCACAGTTTGTTCTCCTGTTGCGGGGTTTGTTTTTGACATCAAACACACAAGAGTTATTTGTTGTTTTGTGCTTGGATATTTTTTGAATTTTTCAATCACCAATGGTTTTATTTTTTTCAAAAGAGTCAAAGGATCATATAAAGACAATTCAAATTTTTTCAAATTCAATTCATATCTTTTCGTTACATTCAAAGCTTCTTTATCCAATTTAAATTTTGCAGTTGGGGTTGAAACTTTACCTTGTATTTTGTTAAATATATCTAAAACATTATCTTTCAGATGATTATACCAATTTGTTATTTTTTCTTTTCTATTATTCAAGGGTGTATATTTATCAAATAAATTAAGTATTTTTTTCTTTACTCTTGTTAAATAAATCATTTGCTTTTTGTTTTGATCTTTCAAGTAAATTAATGTTTAAATTTTTTTTTGGTAATAATAAAGGGGTTTGCAAATTTTCTTCTATAATTGGTTTGTCTAAAATTGACGAGGAAATTTCCTGATTTTTTC
The DNA here is from genome assembly GCA_030142905.1 of Heliopora coerulea. NCBI lineage: Eukaryota > Metazoa > Cnidaria > Anthozoa > Scleralcyonacea > Helioporidae > Heliopora > Heliopora coerulea. The sequence goes on along the minus strand of JASJOG010000080.1, from coordinate 540,737 downwards.
TTGGTCTTCCTCTACCTCTAGTAAAAATTCGCTCACTTTGTCTTTTTTCTGGAGGTAATGCTGCCGGTCTACCTCTTTTTTCCCGTCTTGGTCCTACAAAAGAACCAAAAGGATATTTTCTAGGTCTTCCACGACCACATTTTGAATTAATTGAATTGTCATTATTGGCTTCGTTATTCATCCTTTATTTATATATATATTTTTTTTTTAAAAGTCAAAAAAAAAAATTTTTTTAATTTTTCTTTTCATGTTTGGTCACGTGACCAAATTTAAAAAAAAATTAAAAATGATTTAAAGATCAATTTTTTTAAGTATAAAAATATTTAATAATGGGGGTTTTATTTTTGGTTGAGGTTTTAAAATAAGATGATAATGCATATAAATTTTTTCATCATTCTGGTAATCAACTTCAAAATCATAAAAATAACAATCTTTTTTTTTATAATTTATTGTAAATTCAGTATGTGACAATATTTCTTCTCCGCTAAGTTTAATAATTTCTTTGATAAAAGTATTATACATATTACTTTTTGTATATTTATAATTTTTTGGTACAAGTATTTCAATAATTGTTGATGACATCTCTTTTTTTATTATATATAAATTTTCCTTTAAACAAAAAAATTTTAAAAAAAAATAAAAAATAGCTTTGCTGAACTTTCAGTTCAACAGTCATAAAAAATCAAAAATTCTTGCCCATTAATTTTCAAATCTTTTTTATTATTAATTCTATATTTTATACTTCCCGCATTTTTATTAAAATTTTTTGCAGCAGATCCAAGACTTTTAAAATTTAAGATTTCACCAGTTGCTCTATTTATAGCTACTACAGGGACTGGGTTTTTCATTTTTTCTCTACAATATTTCTCATACTTTTCATTTGGTTTGCTTATTTCAAATCTAAGCATTTCTTCAAGTTGATTTTTGTTAAAAGTTTTATAATATTTTATTTTTCTTTCTCTTGCAATATTCCACAATTGTTTAAATGTTTTTTGTTGATAATGGTTTTCCATTTATTTAAGATAAATTTTTTTTTAAAGAAAAATTTTTAAATAATTTTATAAACCACATAACCTCCTGAAAGACCAACAAGAAAAAAAGCAACATTTTGATATTCTTTCATTTCATCAGAAGGTTTATAATAATCTTCTAATTTTGGCGGTCCCCGATCATCTTCTTTATTTGCTTCTTCTTTTAAATATTTATAACGATTATTTATTTCAGCAAGATTTTTCAAAGACATATTTGTTTTATTTATATCAGCATTTGCATCAGACAACTCTTGTCTTAATTTTTCAATTTCTTCTTTTCTTTTTACTTGCTCCTCATACCATTTTTCCTTTGCTTCACTAAGTTTTTCCATTGCTTCATTATGTCTTTTTATCTCTTTTTCATATCCAGAATGATTTAATTTTGAAAATAAAAATCCAGCACCTGTAAAAGCAACTGCATTAAATAATCCACCAACTACTGTTTCCATTTATTTTTACATTTTCTCATTTTTTCTATTTTCGCTTCGTTCACTTCGTTCACTTGCACCTTTGGTGCTGAGAGCTTCGCTCGATCGTTCACTTGCAGCTTCGCTGTTTATGATTTGAAAGGATCAGAAGGAATCCACTTTTTGTCTTGAGCATATTTAACTGCAAGTGATGATAATAAAACAGCTGCTGCAAGTTTTAAAGTTGGAACTAAACTAGATGGAGTTGATAAACCATCACTAATTACTTTTCTAGTTACCATTCCAACTCCAACAGCTCCCAATGTAATTATTGTAGAATCATATAATTCATTCATAACTTCTTTTCTATTCATTTCGCCCATTTATTTATACATATAAAAAATTTTTTATAAACTTTATTTTTTTGCAGGTTATAGGTTTTCTATACATGACCGAGAAGCGGTCTGCGTAGTTAATGGTTTACATTTAGTAGTTTGCATCTTCGATGCTGAGGCCCCTGGTCGATCAAAGTCATTTTTATTTATCAGCTTGCTGTCCTTCGTTTCGTTCACTTTTGATTTCACTTCGCTGATTTCACTACGTTCGCTTCTCTCGATTTCAGCTTCGCTTCGCTCAAGTCTTTTGTCGCTTTTATACGTATAATATAGACCTCCAAGTGCAGCAACAATTGTCACACCACCAACAAGATATCTAAAATCAACATATTCTGAAATACCATCTATGCGGTTTATTTCTTTCGCTTCGATCGCTTCACTTTGTTCTCTTCTCTCAGCTTCACGTTCACGTTGTTCACGTTTTCTTTCTTTTGCTTCTTTTGAAATTTTTGCTAATCTTTTTCCCAATTCAACTTTTCTTGGGTCTTTTGCTTTTTCATCTGCTTGCAGCTTCGCTGATTTTTCAACTGCTGTTACTTTATTTGTTTTACTGTCTTCACTCATTTATTTATAATTTTTTTATTCAAAAGTTATTTAAAATTTATTCAAGTTATTCATAAGTAAAATTAAATAGATTCAAATAAAAAACAAGTAAATTTTTTTATTTAAAACAGCTTTGCTGTCACGCTTCACGTTATTTAAAAGTTATTTAAAATTTATTTAAAAGTTATTCAAAGTTATTCATAAGTAAAATTAAATAGATTCAAATAAAAAACAAGTAAATTTTAAATAGCCACAAACAGCAAAGCTGCGCACAAGCGGTTATTTAAAATTATTTAAAATTTATTTAGTTATTTAGTTATATATTTTAATATTTCATCTTCATCAAAATCAACACTATATTTTTTACAAAGAAGATAATGGTTTAAAACAATTTCTGGATATTTCATTTTTCTTGTTGAAATATATACATATAATATTTCTCCATCCATTTTTCCGTGATCTTTATTTTTTGATCCAAGATAAAATTTCATATTTGGGGTGTGATACTTTCTAGCAGTTGTATTGAAAGAAACAATTTCTTTTCCATTCACATAAAGATTTCATTTTTTATCACCACTGACGTTACCTTGATCCCAATGAATAGAAAGACATATTAATTTGTTTATTTGAGTTGCACTTGCTTTCAATTGCCATCTGTCATTTGAAATTGAATACGTGGATGAATTTGTGATATATAATAATGAATTACGATAAGAAATACCAAAATTAGAAGGATCTGGTTGACTTGCTGTTTCATTATCTACGATTTTAAACAACGAAACCTCATTGCTAGACGAATTTAATGATTTTAAACCATATACAAAATAAAAATTCAAGTGTTGATTGCTTAAAATATCTTGTGTACTAACTAAATGTAAATTGTTGCTATTTGATATAAGATTAGTGTGGTATTGAACACAATAAAAATTATTATTAATTGTAGATTTTTTGAAAGATGGTTGTTTGTTTGTATCATCTTGTTTGAAAATCCAATCTTTTTTTCTTGACAAATTTAAAAGTTTTTCAACCTTTTTATCACTTCCAGTGTATTCAATATAATCATCATCATCTTTAACTTCAAAAATTCCCAAATCATCCATTTGTAAATTATAAATACACGACAACGAAGTTGTCACAATATCATTTCTCAAAGCTTTAGTTTTGCCATCAACGTATTTTTTATTCACAACATGATAATTAGAAGAAGGAGAATAATTTGCAGCATGAACAATATGATTATTTCCCATATCCAAATCTCCTGTCATTGTTCCACCAGATAAAGATAATTTGGAATCAACATATGATTTATTTGTTAAATCAGTATTTCCAGATGGTGTTGCACTGGAAATTACTTTATAAGAAAGCATATTCAAATTTCCATGCATTGTTCCGCCAGATAAATATAATTTTTTATCAAATTCTTTTAATAAAAATTTTTTTTGACTTTGTGTTTTTGAACTAAAATCATCATCATCAAATATAACACTCATTTATTTATACAATTAAATTAATTTCATGATATATTTATTGAATCATGATCAACATTGTATAAATTACAAAGAACATAATGATAAAACAAAATTTCTTTTTCTGTCATTTTCTCGTGTTTTAAAATTGAAAAGAAAGACATGCTTCCATCAAAAGGTGAATTTGTGCTGTTTTTTATATCTCCAATTGTTAAAGCTGCGCTGCCTGAAACAGTTTTCGATGTAAAAGATGTTAACTTTTTTCCATTACAATAAACAAAACTTTCATTATCTTTCGGTGTTGTATACATATCCCAATGAATACTTAAACATATCCATTTATTCAAAACTCCAGCATTGGCTTTTGATTGAAAAGCAGCAATTGGCGTTCTATGATTTACAGGATTTGAACCAATACTGAAAAAATCAGCACTATCTCCAGAAATAACTAATTCTTTTGTGGATGGATTTGCAAAACAAACAAATTTATCATAACCTCCATTATCATGTCCAAAAATTCCTCCTTTTAACCAATCACTTCCAGATGAAGGAACAGAATTCAATTTATAAACAACAAAAACATTTACAATATCTTTTTTTCCTGATACGGTTCCCGATATTGGATTAATGTTGGAATCTGAAATCATTCTGCTGTTGGTTCCATTAAATTTTAAAAAATATTTATTATTTTCTTTTTCATTTTCTAAACACAAAGAAGGTTGAAGACTTTTTGTTGTTTGTTTAAAATTTTTTCCTTCAATTCCATAATCAATTAATTCTTTAACTTTTCCTCCATTTCTTTCAAACAATAAATCATAAACTGAATTATATTCAATGAAATATAAATTATGAAATTTCAAAGAAAAATTATCTTTCAAAATTGAAAAACTAACATCTTTTTTTAGAATGTTTAAACTATTATAAATACGGTCGTCGACGTATTTCTTCCTCGCTAAATGTGTTTCAAGTGTAGGATTTGTTGAAGAAATAATTTTATTACTTCCAATTGTAACATCACCTGTCAATGTTCCGCCAGTTAGGGATAATTTTTTAGAATCTTGATTATCTACATATTTTTTTCTTGCTAAATGTTTTTCACCCGTAGGATCTGAAGTTGTTAGAATTTTATGATTTCCCATGCTAATATTTCCTGACATTGTCCCACCAGTTAAGGATAATTTTCTAGAATCTTGATCATCTACATATTTCTTTCTAGAAAGGTCTTTATCACTTGAAGGATTCACATTTGTTGTAATTTTATTAGGGCCCATATCAATATTTCCTCTCAGTGTACCTCCTCTTCTTGATAGATAATCTACATCTGTGTGTCTTACTAAATCATCTACATATTTTTTTCTACCAAGGTGTTCTCTTTTTGTTGGGTCAACTGATGTTATGATATGGTTTGAACCCATGTTAATATCTCCTGTCATATCCCCTCCTGTTGTTGGTAAACCTCCTGTTGTTATATTATCGTTAACTTTTTCATATCCATAGAATAAACTCATTTATTTTATAATAATTTCTAACAAAACATTTCCTATTGATAATGAATTATTTCCTTCTACTTTGAATTCTAATTCATTATATATTCCATTTGATAATTTTATTCCTCCTCCCGGTCCTGTTTCTTCAGGTGGATAAATTTTAGAAACACTACCTTTTAATGTTTGTTCTGTTGTTATTGGAACTTGAACAAGTACATTACTTCTTTTACCATCCACAAAATTTTTACTTTTATCAATCATATTACAGCTTATGTTTACATATTCCAAGTTGTTATTAATATTTACCTCGCTGTCACTCTCTGTTAATGTATTTGCTTGTATTACTTTATTTTCTGGAAATCCTATGATTGGACCAAATGTTTGTAAATTTAATGTTGTATCCGATTTTATTGTGCATTTTCCAGAAAAATCAATTTGTTCCAGTTCAATTGCGCCGACATTTTCTAATTCAGTTTTTAAAATATTAAAGGTATAATATCCATCTTTGAAGTCAATTTTTCTATTAGCACCCTGTGTATCATAAGTATAATGATGAATATTTTTATCCAAATTATCGTAATTCCAAAAAATACTTACTGACTTTACAAACATTTTATGGCAATTGTTTAATATAATTGGTTCATCTAATGAAATTACTTTATTAGGGTTTTGATCTTTTGTTATGAAGATTTTTAAAGATATTGTCATTTATTTTATAATATATTTTATAATATATATTTTGATTCGAAACTTTGTTGCACCTTTGGTGCTGAGAGCTTCGCTCGATCAGAGCACGTACCGTGCAATAAAAACTCCTCCAATTATTGATAAAGATAAAATAATAAAAGATTTGCTTTTCATAGTATTTTTTGATGATGTTGAAAAGTTATTTAATGGTTTTTGTAATTTATTATTTTTTAAAGGTTTTTGTGATTTATCTAAAGGTTTTTGTGATTGATCTAAATTTTCAAGTTTTTTTAATTCAATGTTGTGTTGTTTAACATCTTTTGTGTTGGATACTCCATAATAATTTAAATTTTTGTTAATTCCAAAAATCATATTTTTTGATGAAACTTTTAGTTTATTATTATAACCATCAATTGGTTCTTTTAAAATAATTAAAGATGATGGAATTAACCATAAAGTTGGACTTATAGCTGTATTTAAAACCACATTTGTTGATGAAATTGCTTGATTCATATTATTAATCCATGTTGTCGTATCATAATTTATTATAGAATCTTCAAAAATTTGTCTAAAAACTTTTTGTGTTTCTAAAGCTGAACCTCTATTTGAAACAATACTTTGTCTTGTTCTCGCTTGTGCTCCAAGGATTGCATAAAGATATGCTTCAATGGAATGATTTAATAATTCTGTTCCCTTTTTGATTAATCCATCTGAAATTTTTGGAACAAATTTTTTGTAATCATTTTGTGTATCTCTAATTTGACCAGGACCGTGTTGATACCCCTCCATGATGTAGTCATATCAATTGCACGAGAATCTCCAATGTGTCTTTTTTTTCCTGAAATTTCTTGCCATGTCCATTTTGGATAGTGATCTTTTAAAAAACCAGCATTAAATTTATAAAATGTTTTATCATCACCATTTCTCAATTGCCACATAATTCTTCTAACTGTAAAATATAGATGAAATCTCATAAATGATGTAATTTGTTTTGGAACATCAGCTGAAAATAATAAATGTTGGATTGAAATTCCACACCCATAAGTTGTAATCCATGTTCCTATAATGCTTTGAAAATATGGTTCATTAAGTGACCATTTTGCATTATCATTTGTAGTTATGTTTAATCCAGGTAAATTACTTTGAAAATAATCTGTATTGTTTACATAAATCCTAAACTGGTTAATAGGATAACTTAAAACATATTGTGTAGGAAATTCATCCCAATAATAATTTTTCCCTGTATAACCAACATGTCTTTTTCCTCTTGGTAATTCTTGTATACTTCCACCAAGTTTCCAAATTTTTGGAAAATTTGGTTTTGGTTTGTTAATATAAAGATATTTTGTCATATTTGGATCATTTTTGAAAGTGTCTGAATTTATATCTGTTGAAACATCGAGCCCCTGGCTCGCCGCTTCGCGGTTTTTGAAATATGTTATTGTTTTTTCCCAACTTCCATCTTTATTAATATCATGCTCGAAGTAAAATTTTGACATGTCTGCATATGGATATTTTTTCAAAAAACTTTCTTTAAATTTTTTATCCAAAATTTTTCTTTCATTAACCACAAAATCATATTCACTTCCATAATATTTTTTCTCAGCTTTTTCAAGTGAATTCATTATTTATTTTAATAAAAATAAATGAACGACAAAGTGAGTGATAATGAATTTGTTATTGAACAAGAGTTAAGAGATATTTATTACAATCCTAAAACAGGTTATCAATCTTCAGAAAGACTTTATCAAAAAGCAAAAGACAGGGGATTAAATGTTAGTAGAAAAATTGTACAAGACTGGTTAAAAACACAAGATACTTTTACAAGATTCAAACCAATTGCTAGACGACATAAATTTCAAAAAACATTTGTTAAAGACTTGGGAGACCAAATACAAATGGATTTAATTGATATGAAAAAATATAAAAAAGAAAATGAAGATTATTACTGGATTCTTACTGCTGTTGAAATTTTGAGTCGTTATGCGTTTGCTATTCCTGTTTATAGAAAAGATACTTACAACATGACTTTAATTGTTTCAAAATTACTTAGAAAATTCAAAAAAAGATTTGGTAATTACCCAAATGTAACTCAATTTGATGAAGGAAAAGAATTTTATAATGTTGGTGTAAAAAACTTATTGAAAGAAAAGAATGTTGAATATTTTTCCTCTAAATCTGTTAAAAAAGCAGCTATAGTTGAAAGATTTAATCGAACTCTAAAAACATCTATGTGGAAATATTTTTATAAAAATAAAACTTATAATTGGATCAACGTTTTGAAAAAACTTGTAGATAATTATAATAATACTAAACACAGTAGTATATTAATGAAACCTGTTGATGTAAATGAATCCAACAAAGACCAAGTGTGGAATACATTATATGGTTATCCATTGGGAGATTTACCTTTACCTAAATTCAAAATTGGTGATACTGTTAGGATTTCTAAATATAAAAATATCTTTAAAAAAGGTTATGAAGCTAATTTTACAGAAGAAATTTTTAAAATTGTAAAAGTATTTAGAGGTGATCCAAACATGTATGAAGTGGAAGACCTTGAGGGAGAACCAATTATTGGGAAATTTTATGAACAGGAATTGTCTGCTGTGAATGATGTGAGTGATAAAGATCACTTATATAAAGTAGAGAAAATATTAAAAAGGAAAAAAGTGAAAGGAAAAAATATGGTGTTGGTAAAGTGGGAAGGTTATGACAATAAACATAATTCTTGGATACCAGAAGAAAATATTAAAAATGTATAAAATGTATAAAATAAATGGATAATAACGGTTTTGATGATATTGAAATGAGGAATATAAATATGGAGGAAGAAGAAGACCGTGAGGGCCGTGAGGGCCGTGAGGACCGTGAGTACGGTGAAACAAGTTTTGGGGGAGATGACCCTGATAGAAGTATTAATATAATAAACACAGAAAATCCAAAAAGTAAATTTAATAGGATTGGTCGTGAAAGAATTGGTAGTTTACCTGATACAAAAAAAGATATAGGAGCAATGAGTAGATCAATGACTAATGATAGAAAAAAATCTTTCAAAAAACTATTCAATGTTACTCTTGAAAAGAAAAATGGACCAAATTCAAGTATATTGTTAGATAACACTGTATTTTTTGGAGAAAATGACACAGTTTCCATTATATTCAAAGGTAAAAAGATCGGTAATGTTGACCAGGACTTTAAACCTGAGTTATTTGTTAGAAAAAATAAGAAATATGTTAATGAATTTAATGATTATATGAAAAAAGCAAAAAAAGAATATGAAAAAACTACAAAGTCGGTAATAGAAAAAAGAATCAGTGACCTTGATGATTATGGTGACCTTGAAAATGAATTTATTAATTCTGTCACTGATGATTCTATTTTAGAAATTCAAAATAAAATTGATAATATAATTAGTGAAAACAACTTTAAAAAGTTTATAGATAATAAACAGGACCCAAGACGAACATTATTTGAAAGAAATGAATTAAGAGAATTTAGAGGTTTGGTATATTTGGAGGATATTGACTCCACGCTTGGCGATGGTTTATCAGAAAATGAAAAAAAAGAAGTTATACGTGGAAAAATTGATGGATTTGATAGAGAACGTCAACATTGGAAAGATAAAGCTGATTTAGAAACATCTGAACCCCAAAAAAGTATATATAAAAGTTTTTCAGAAATTGCAAAACTTCAAGCAGATAAAATGAGACTTGAAAATAATGAAAGACCAATTAGTGAAGAAGGAATACAGATTTTAAATGAAAATGCTGAACAATCTGACCTTGGAAGATTAGAAAGATTTAAAAAATGGGCAAAAGAAAATATTGCAGGTTTATCAGCAGTTGCTATTTCTGTAGCAGGTATAATTACGACAATAGTTATAGGTGCAAGAAAAGCATTAAAACAAGGTGCAAATGCAGTTGGAAAAATAGCAAAAGCAATTGCAAATATAGGTAAAAATTTTGGTGCTGTCATTTCAGCAGTTTTAAATTTAATTTCTCAAATATTAGCATGGGGAGCAAAAGGTATTTCTTTTCTTGCTAAAAATTTATGGATATTAGTTATTGCAATCACTTACTTTTTATATGAAGAATATAAGGATTACCTAAAGAATAAGGACCGAACGAAAGATTAAAAAAAAATTTTTTTATATAATAAAAAATGAATAGAGTAAACGAATTATATCCAGGATATAAAAGATCAAAAATGAGTGATATTAAAGGAACCAGAACAAGACATGTTGTAACTTTAAATCCAAATTCAGTAAATCCAGAAGAAGACCTTTATATAGATATCCCAAAATTAAACCCTAATTTGTGTCTTGTACCCGATTCATTAAGATTGTTATTTAATTTTAAAAATTCAAATACAAAGTCTTGGTTTTTAAATAATTTATCAAAATTGTTAAAGAAAAGATTAGTTGTTAAATTTGCTGGTGAAATTGTTTATGACAATAGTGGAGAATCTCTTTTGGAAATTTACAAAGATCTTTGGAAAACTAAATCCGAAAGAGCAGATATGGTTGAATATGGGTTAGCAAGCGAAAATTTGAGAAAATTAATTTCAAAAGATGACTCTGGAGCAACAAGTGGAAGTGCAGAATAAGTTAGTGATAAATTAATGTTTGATATTTATGGAACAAAACAGTGCTTAAAATTGGAAAAAATACTATCGGATCATGGATTATATGCTCCTTATGGAATGATTAATAATTTTCAATATATTTTAACTTTCCCAAAAGCAAGTGAAATTATGGTAGCACAAAGTGGTGAAAGTGTTGGTGGATATAAGTTGGAAAATTTAGAATTGGAATATGAAACAATTGAAAACCAAGATTTAGCAGTTGATGTTTTGACAAATTACACCTCAGGAAGATCACTATCATATAATTATGTAACTTTGATGAAAACAGTAGAATGGGATAAAGACGCAACTTTACATAATGAAACCATAAATATCCCACGGAAAAGTATGAAAGCAGTTGTGTTGTTATTTAGAAATAAAACTATCGCAGATAGTGAGCAATTTGTTTATCCAAATATAACAGATGTCAAAATTAGTGTTGAGGGGGTTCCAAATAGTATATATTCCCAAGGATTTCCGAAAAGAAGATTTTTTGAAGAAGCACTTAGAATATTTCGTTGTAATTATTTTGACTGTGATGCAATTATGGATATTGAAAAATTCTACAAAGATTCTTTTGCATTATGTATTGATTTAAGAACATTAGATGACAACTTTGTTTATGGAACTGGAAAAAAATTGGTAAACACACAATCTGGGTTATTGCTAGAAATTAAAAAAACTGCTATTTCTGCAAATGTAATGTGTTATATATTTGTTATAAGTGATGGTTTGCTAAATATTGTAAATAAAGATTTGTCTTCAATTCAATTTTGAAAACAAGATAAAGAACAAAAATAAAAAATGAATGAAACAAAGTATGAAATTAAACCATTTAATATGATAATTGTTGGAATGACTGCTTGTGGAAAAACAAAATATCTTTTGGATTTTATAGAAAATGAATATAAAAATTATTTTGATTATATTTTTCTAATTTGTCCTACGTTTGAATGGAATAAAACTTATGAAAATTGGAAATATGATAAAGATGAAGACTTTATTGCTATTCCTTGCGACCAAGACAATGTTGAAGATTGGCTAAAATTTATAGTAAATTTTTCAAAAGGAAGTAAAAGTTTAATCATATTGGATGATTGTGCAAGTGGAAAAAATGTTAAAAATAGAACAAGTGAATTGGTTAAGTTAGGATTTAGCGCTAGACACTATAATCTTTCCGTTGTTGTAATTACACAACAATTTACAAGTATTGCAAAACCATTTAGAGAAAATATTTCAAAATTAGTCACATTTTATAATCCAAATAAAAAAGATATGACAACAATAATTCAAGAATATTTAGGAGTGGATGACCGCAATGAATTGGAAAAAATTTTAGAAACTTTGAAAACAAAAAAATATTCATGTTTGGAAATAAATTTAATTTTTCCATTTAGTTATAAAATAAATGAGTGAAAATAGTGATTATGTAAAAATACCGCAAATGGGCGCATCCCCATCGGATGATCAGGAAAAAAAGAATAGAGCAGATCCATCTACAGCGGATGATCGGGAAAAAATGCAAGATGGAAAAAAAGAAGTAATGAAAAAACGCGAAGAATTGATAAGATTATCTGAAGATGGGGAAATTAGTCAATCAGTTAAAAATTTGAAAAAAGCGAGTGATAAAGTTATACTAAAAATATATTCTGAATATGAAATTAAACAATCAGAAAAAGCAAATGTATTTTTAACAGATTTACTAATTAGCAAATTTTCAGATTTATTAGGAGGGTTAGAAGCAATTGAAAGTAGTGAAGAATTAGAAAAAGAACTGACGAAAGATAAATTATTAAAAAGAGATGTAAAAAATGTAGTTGAAAAAGTATCTCCATATCTACCATATCTTGGAATATTATATGGTGGTATTACAGTTGGAAAACATGTTATTAAAAAACAAACTAAAACAAAAGAATCAACACCTCCGACAGAAGAATCAACATCCTCAACAAATTAATTTTATAATATATTGATTTATTATAAAATTACAAAATTATTCATCTTCATTTTTAGGTTTTGGTTTGTTAACATTATCATTTTTTAAATTAATTAGTGAAGCAATTATTTTATCTTTTTCTGTGTCATTTTTATTTTCATTTTCAAGAGACTTTAATAATTTTAAATGACTATTATTTTCTGAAAAATTAACCTCTTCAATAGAATTACTTCCAAAATTCGCACCAGCTTCAAAATCTTTAAAACCGATATCAACATGCGCGCCAATTCTAAAACCACTTTTTTTAACTTTTCTAAAATTTATTGGTGGATAACCATGAAGATTTATATCAAGATTTGATTTTAAATTTTTATTTTTAGAATTTTCAATATGATTTTCAATACTTGAATCGTGTGAATTATTTTCACTTTTTGTTTTTGAAATACAATGACCCATTTATTTATATTAAATTTTAATAATAACTAATTTTTCCGCAAATTTTACATCGAAATGTTCTAGGTTCTGAAATATAAATATAAAGTTTAAAAACATTATTCCAAAAAAATCTAAACAATTTACTAAATCTTAGGTAAAAATTTAGAATTTTAAAACATTTTTTACATATTGTAAATAAATATCTATTAGTATTTCTTAAAACTATATCATACATTTTTATTTAAAACAAAATTCTTAAAAACGCTTCGCGTGGATCTTCGGTTATGTTAAAAAAGGTAATTCCCCCACCAGTCGTTGAGGGGTTTTCCCCACATTCCATACATTCCAGATATCCCTAACAACTGAGCAAACCGAAAATAGTTTTTTTTGTTGACATCGAGCGAGGCTAGTTGTTAGGGAGATTAGGCATGTATGGAATGTTTGGAATTTGAAAAATGTTAGTCCGGTGATTCCCCCAAGACAACATGTCAGCGAAGCTGTTTGAAAAGTTTTGACCCGTTTTTAAAATGTGTTGAAGTTCCCGGTAACGTTAACAAATTCCTGAAAGAGTCTAGAAGTCACCGGAAGTGATCGAGCGAAGCTGTAGTGAAGCAGCTGAAAATTACGTAAACAAGGAAAAGGGTTTTCCCCGACTATTTTTGTCTATTTTGAAAATGTGGAAATTTAGTCAAATCCCAAAATGTCCAAGAACCCGGCTTCTATAGACTACTCTGGTTTAAACCATTTAGAGCGAGCTGAAAAATGGTATGAACATCAACCAAATGGAGTCATTGAATCAGATGAAGTTAAGATTCTATGGGACTTTAATATACAATGCGATTGTCTAATTCAATGTAGAAGATCTGATTTCGTGGTGGTGTTAAAGAAAAAGGAGCGCAAGATTATAGACATCGCAGTTCCAGGAGATAGAAGAATAGGTGAAAAAGAATTAGAGAAAATGGAAACGTATGACGACCTGAAAAGAGAAATAATAAGAAGAATGTGACTATGAAGTAATTTTTTTTTTCGACGAAAACTATCCTCCCACCCACTCACAGAATCTCTACCTGCTTTTTCATCATGCTGCATTATTTACGAGTTTAAATGCGAATGTGGATCTCGCTATGTGTGCAGAACTAATCAGAGACTGGGTGATAGGATCAAACAACATGTTTCTAGTGTCATTAGAAATAAAACTCAGCCATCACGTCAACAACCAGATCGACTATGCCTTTCCAGTCAATTTATCAGTTGTGATTCAGCTGTTGGCAAATATCTTTTGTCCAACAAGTCTTGCGCCGAAACCTACTCAGACGATAATTTTAGAGTTCTTTACAAATGCTGTTCCGCCTTTCAATTGAAGGTGATGGAAGCCATTTACATAAAACTTAATGATTCTGGTCTGTGCCGGCAAAAGGAATTTGTTTTCCAACTATCCCTATTTTGACCCTCCCACATACCGTTGGGTCGATGTCATCAGTTTTCTTTAGACTATATAAGCAGGTGATTTGTTTCTTTAGTTAGCAGACGTATAGCACTTGATCTGCCGTATAGCAAGTGGCCTGCCGAAATGCATCATGCTTTTTTCTAATCCTCTCGCCCACCGCGCGAAGCGTGGTGCGAGGGTATTAATCTCGACGTGCGTGAAGTCCTTTTACATGCATGGTGACTAGGGAGAAAAATTTCCGCTTTGTGTATCTATGTTTCTATTTAACAATTACATTATGAGCTCGAGATTTTTATGAAATGATAGTTGACGATGGCGAAGCCCGAGTCAACTATCTCCTCATAGAAATCGAGAGCAAATAATCTAATTGTTTTAGTAGAAATACTTTGCAAAGAACATTTTTCGTCTTCTCTGGGATTGCACTTTCAAGTAAGCACTCTATTTCGTTTTCAGAAACTTCACAAAACCCAGAGGCAGAAGCCATTTTCGCTACTCGCTATCTATCGACAAATAGATAGCGAGTAGCGCAGACAATCTGAATGTAGCATTTGTATTAGTACTCGACTAAGTTTCTACTAGATATATATATATATATATATATATATATATATATCCATGGATTCCGGTCACTCAAAAATGCCGTGTGCAAGCTCAGGGACTGGTATGTTGTTGAATAAACCATACTTAGGTACCGTATTGAAGCAAATCGATTTGGTGTCGTTCTTTTTTCCCTTGTATGGATCTCTCGCAAGTTGTTTACATTATTTGAACACTGAAGCCAGTAAATGATTTAAGACAGGCAAACGAAATGGCTTTCTTGGTGACTGCGGCTGGTTTCGCTTTTATGGGTCACCTCAGTAACTGGACAATTTATGACTTGACAGAGCAGTTCTCAAAGTTAGCTCCTTGGAATATGCATTTGCCAACTGTTCACTTTTTGCAGCAACGCTTTGTCTTGGTTCTTTCTGATTTATATGAACAAAAGACGTAAAGGAGCTCGCTTTCTGTCCGGACATTTGCTAATTGACTATGTGTATTAAAACGACATTCTTCGCTGAAGTTGAATAGATGCTGATTAGTATAAATCTTGGGACTTTTCATGATCTGGTAACCACTTACCTGAGCTGCACAATCACAGGTACGTCTGAATCTAGTAGCTTTGAAGTACAAGTTCTGCGAAAGGAATTTGGAAGGGTGGGCGAGGGGTTGTTGCGTGCACGTATTTCTAGTTCTTTAGGCTTATTCTTTACGTAAAATTTTACCCCTTTAAGTTTCATACAGTACTTTTAAGAACTAAACGATCCAACAGTCTTTGGTGACTGTGTATACCTCTTTAGTGCGTATATTCCTCTTCATTTTCTCTTACTTTATCTTAAACTACCAATCACCATGGCATCAACGTATTTAAAACTGTGTGTAAATTGAGATAATGCCAATTGTAGTAGGTGCTTTGGGAGCAATTAGTAGGAAACTGGAAAAGTAGATTGAAAAACTGGACGTTTATATTAGAATAGAACTTCTCCAAAAAACGGCAGTGTTTGAAACAGAAAGAATATTGAGAAGAAGCTTGGAAGGCTGAAAATCTTGGAACCTTAACCTACTGGTTGTCTCCAGTTTTCGAGGGATAATTAAATACTACCGGCATAAACTGTGAAAGATAACATAATAACAATAATAATAACAACAACAATAATTCTTGGGTTCAGCAACGCTCAATCCTGTTGCCTATCGCCCCTGCTTATGCCTCAATCACCATGATACTGGATAACAATGGTAAAGAATGGTATAAAAACCAAACGTCATGAGTATGAATTTTCTCTGTGACTTACCTGCAACGTAAAAGTTTACGTATCCTCTACAAGAACTGCAAAACATTTTCCAGATTGAAGTTTTTTTGTTCTTTTCCCCGCCAAATTCTAAATTACATGCTCTCTCGGTGAGTTGCACGCACAACGTTTTGAACTTTCTACGGAAGGCGTAAAAATAATCGAAGTGTCAACCTGCGTAAACTGCATCTTCCAAGAGTTCACTTACGCCAAGATATTCTCGAATGTCTACCTATCCAAAATATATATTCTAAATGCCAATGTTTTTGGCAGTCATTTTTTGGGAAATTTACTAAGTGTCACTCTAAAAGAAATGCTGGCAGCTGGGCAAAACAATTTTTTAAAAGTTTTCCCTTCCCTACCTGTTTTCCTGTCCTTCCTTCCTTCCTTCTTTCCTTCCTTCCTTCCTTCCTTCTTTCCTTCCTTCCTTCCTTCCTTCTTTCCTTCCTTCCTTCCTTCCTTCCAAACTATTTCTACTTCTATTTGCTCATCTTATCTTTGTCATATTTCGTTACCCTCATCTGTCTGTCTTCGTCGTTCCTATTGTTTCTCGTTCTTTGTTATACCTAATCTTTTCCTTTCCTGTATTTATTTACTTTTAGTCGCTTTGGGACTTTTACATGATTAATAACATTTTAACTTATGAATAATTTGAAGAGTTTCGCATCGAAATAACTGAGTCATCTTTGAGGATTCGAACCCTCATGTTCTCGTTCGAAACCACGCACAGCATTCGATGTTTGAAACTCATACTTAACCCTCCAGGTAGAAGTTTTCAGAAGAAAACATGCTATCCATGTGATCTGAACCTATTTACTATCGCGCGAGATCATTGACCTTTACCAATACGCCGTCTCGGCTCACATCATTCAATGTTTAAATTAAGAGTTACACGTAAACCAAAAAATTTGTAAGGTTCTGTAGAAAGATGAACATCAGGATTTGAACGCTCAGACTCTTGGCCGAGCAAAGTAACTTCTACTATATCCCATTTGATGGATGACTGAAAGTTATATTTGAATCCAACCAATGGTAGAAAAAAAGAAACATTTTAAGGATAGAGGACGATGGCTCGCCTTGGCGAGACAAAAGTAAATTAAAATTTTAAATTCACAAAATTTTTAGAATACAATAAAATCTTTCAAATTTACTGGGATGGAGTACAGTGTTATCAGTACAAAAGTCTAAGATGTCTATCAAAGTACATGGTCGTTTTATAAATTGTAAGATATAATACTATCACAGTCCAGGTAATGTAAACTGTGGAGATGTAGCTGTTACTTTGTCTATCAGTGTAAATAATAGCTTGATAATTTGTGAGTTATAAGACTGTCACAGTCCAGGTAATGTAAAGCATGGAATTGTAAACGGTGAGTCGAGGCTATATATCATTGTATATTGCGTTTTTATAAATTGTGGGATATAATACAATCACAGTCCAGCTAATGTTACCTATGGAGATGATAAGGATCAACACAATTAAAATGGAAGCGTGTTGGAACAAAAACGTAAATTCACGAATCACCTTATCGAGAAAAAACAAACGAACCTAAGGTGGTTGCCTACAGTTTCTATTTTCATTTGCAATAAGAATCGGATCTTTATTTATGGGTGTCTCTATCTTTAAAATAATCAAAAGTTCCAACAGACTTTTACCATTTATTGTCCGTGGCCATGTCCACGATTTCTGCGATTGAGTTTAAGCTTTACTTGAGAATATTAACTTTTATTTGGTTTTCGTGCTGTCAGTTCGCCATTTTCCTCAGTTGATGGTGTTAACGTTTATAATTTCCTCAGGGGGAATCTTCCATCCGCTTTCTTCTACATAAACCCTGGCCTTTACCTTACCGCTTGATGCAACATTCAAGTTAAGCGACAACACTGTCAAGATGGATTAACATGGTCATTTTTTTTGTTTTCTCCATAGATTTCTGTGATCTCCAGGCTAGATTTCGTTTCAACTATGCGTCTGTACTTCCGTTGGCAGAAAATTGGTTGAGATTATACGTTATCGACCAGGGTCGGTGTACGGTCATTCCAAGTGTTGGTAGAATCTCTGTAGCTCATCTTTAGCAAAGAGACATTTTTAATGACCTGTAAAAAGATAAAATATAACTGGATTATCCAGACGTATTCCGAATCGTACCATCTAGAACGATCTTGTAGGTATAAATAAGCTTCAACTTTCATGAGGTAAACTTTTTTAACTGAGTTTTACACATGCCGCATTAGCCCTTGAGGTTTCAAACATTGAACAAAACAAACTAATCCAATGCAACCTTGTTCTCTCAAAAGCTTTTTTTACACGACTACCAAATTTTCTCAATTTCTTTCACACACAGTACGCCGTAATTTAACTCAAACTCGGTACCAGACTTCTGACGACAGTTTACGGCGCACACGAACACGACGTACGGAATTTTTTGTACCAAAGGCAACTTGCACAGGTTTTACATCACAAATTTCGGCGAAGGTATTGATTTTCATCCATAATTTTTACAATCGTGACCTACGTACGTCAAATATTTTTGCATGTAATTTCGTGAGTCAGACAGCCTGCGAATCCTTTGAATACGAATACTTCAGGACCTTACCCAAACCTAAAGTAAACGTCAACGGCGACGTCTTTCGCAAAACAGAATTTCTATCCAAAATAAAAAGAATGAATGATTCTCCCATGACTGTTTCAACGTAGCCCTTGTTCTACATACAAAGTCCACTACTCGTTGGCAGTGGCGATTGCCCAATTCATAAATGAAGGGTTAAGACTGAATGGTGAAATTAACGACTCAAGAACGAGGTATGCAGATTCAAGCTTCATTTTCCCAACTTATAGAAGGAAAACATGGAGAGGCAAAACTTTCGGTGTAGAATAGTCAAACGCCTGAATTACGAAAATTAACTTGGGACAGATTATTCAAGATATCCTGATAGAAACATTGAACAGTCACCAATCTCTTTTTCATTTTCAACCTTAATAATGAGCTTGCATTACGGAGCATTCAGCAATTATCCAAATCTGACTTCAAGAAGACCAAGAAAGTTATCTAGAACGTCTTGTCTGGGCCTCTTCGACTGGTAGTCAGACCGTTCAAAGCTTGTAAAGGAACCAAGCTTTGTCGCTGTTTCCTTAAATTGACAGATTACAGCGATAAACTTTAAATAATTGCTCCAAGTTCAAGCTAGTTTAGAGTTTAAGTCGGTTTGGTTTGGATGATATGGCTGAAGCAGTTCAAAGAAAATGGAAGAAGATAGCCCGGACAGACGAGATGATTTCCAACTTGATGCAAGGTAAGTTGGCTGAAAAAGAATTAACCAAGAAAGATCACCCTAGCTGTTATCGAGACGAACGAAAAGTTGGTTATATGGAGCTGATGAAACAACTGTGGGAAGTGAAAGGCTACGAGTGTTTGGGTTTATCAACACAAAATCTACGCAATAAAGCGGCCTACGCCGAGAAACGTCCGGGAAGTGTTAGAGAAACAAATGACATATTTTTCAAGGGTAAGGCGTATTAGTTCAAGTTCAACTATGATCAAGGAAGGAGGCAAAACAAATATACAAAGATAAAACGAAAAATCACGACCTCAAATTTGCATAAGCGATCAAGTCCAAATTCGCATAAGCGACCACGCTGAATCCACAGCCAACATGAATGACTATCATGACCTTGATGACGGATCATGCTCAAGCCCTTTTTGCCCAAATCTACCAGAAATTCAGGTGTTACCATCCAAACCTAAGAACAAGACTTAGGGAAGCATGAGTTATCAAAGCTCCTATGATAAGGTCAACGAAATCTATAATGAAATTGCTCACTTTGGAAGAGATTTCTTTAAGATACCTTCAGGAAGGGCTGGGAAAAGCTTTATTAAAGAATACACATTCTGGTTGAAGCAATTTAATTGCAGTTCAGACCTTTACTCAATCATTCTGAAATCCTTCATGGTGCTTCCTTTGCTGATACTACAAAAGCGCTCGGTAACCTCTAAAGCCAAAGATAATAGTGCAGCGATTGATCGCAGATTAACTCTTTGGAGGCGCGGAGATCTAGATCTCTTATTTAAAGAAGTAAAATTCATACAGAAAAAGTTCGCAACATCAAACAAAGCTTCAAACTCAAACATTTGAAATCTTGAAAGAGGTAAAGCTAAGGCACGTCAGAAATCAATGATAAATGTCTCCTACGAGGCCCAGTAAACTTCGGCCCACCTCATATTTTTGATGTGATTGATGAGCAAATACTCTACAAAGCTGCCATGAAAACAAAGGGCTCTGCAAGACCCTCAGGAATGGATGCTGAATTTTATCGTAGGATCCTATGCTCAAAGAATTTTAGCACGGAGGGAATGGAATTGAGGGGAAAATCTTCTATTTTGGCCAAAAAGCTGTTAACGACAAGTTATCATCTTTCTCTTCTCGAGAGCTATATGGCCTCAAGGCTTATTCCACTTGACAAGAGCTCCGAGATCAGACCTACAGGATTTAGGGAGGTACTGAGAGAAATAATTGGAAAAACCGTATCCTGGACTTTCCGTATCCTGGAAGCCCTCTACAAGCTTGCAGTTGGTCACAGCGCAGGTGCCGAAGCAGTGACTCATGGCACGAGCAGAAGGGGAAACTGATGGAATCTTCTTGGTAGATGTTACAAATGCCTTTAACCAAATGAATAGATCTGTGGCATTCCAAAACATTCGGATAATTTGCCCAGAAATGTCACTGTACTTCATGAACACCTATCGATAATCATCCAGGTAATTTATTTTGGGTGGAGGCGAGATCCTGTCACAGGAGGGTACCGCACAAGGTGATCGATTAGTTATGCCATTGGTACTCTGTGAACACATCCATCATGATCCAAAGTCTGGCCATACCCGACGTTAAGCAAGTTTGGTTGGCTGATGTTCGGCTGGAGGAGGAATAATCAAATCTTTATATAACTGTTATAATTCCTGAGTTTGGAAGGAAAGAAATTCGGTTATTTGGTCAATGGGAAGAAAAGCTGGCTGATATTGAAATCACAGGAGCTAACAGATGAAATTCAGACTATTTTTGGATAGGAAGTTAACATTACAACTAATGGTAAATGCCACGTCGGTGTTGTGATAGGATCTACAGATTATAAAGATCATTACTGTAAGGGAAGTTCGGAGGGAAGAGATTGAAACTCTTTCCGAAACCGCAAAAGGTCAACCACATTCAGCATACATCGCACTTACTAAGGACTACAGATCGAAGTTCACCTACTTCATTTGTACAGTCGAATCATCCGAAGATTGTGTGGAGCCAATCCATGAAGTTTTGAATGACGTATTTTTGCCGACAATTTTTGGGCAAGATAAATAGTTTCCTGATGAACTCAAGGAACTCTTCACTATATCCCCAGCGCAAGAAGGTTTAGGTACGCCATCATTGAAAGATGAATCCTCTCAATAATATTCTGCCTCAGTGTCTATAACAACATCGCATGTAGAGTCGATTAGATCTTAGAGCAAGATGATGAAGAAAAGTGAGCCATCAATAGGTGACCTGAAAAGTCATCAACAGACCTTGAAGGCTACAACCGTAATGTTGAAAATGGAAAGAATTGGCACATCTCCATCTTCAGAATTGCTATCGCAAGTAATTCAGGCGAGAGATAAGGGAGCCAAGTCATGGCTTAATATAATATCACTTGAGAAGCAGGGTCTGGGTCTCAACAAAAAAGAGCTTAGGGATTCCCTACAAACGCGCTACAACCTACCATTGTCCGGTTTGCCATGTTGTTGTTGTGTATGTGGTGAAAGATTTTCTATCAACTATGCCTTGTCATGCAAAAAGGGTGGCTTTGTGGCACAGAGGCATGGCGGAGTCCGAGATCTGCTGACATCCATGCTCATCAAAGTTTACAATAATTCGGAATAAGAGCCACACCTTCAACCACTTGATAACTATAGATTCAACTTGAGAAGAGCCAATACGAGCCCTGAAGCCAGATTAGATATCACGACTGGAGGATTCTGGCCTCGAGCAGTTACTGCATTTTTTGACGTTCGAGTTTTTAGGGAGCAGGAAAATGAGAAGAATAGATAGTATTTACAGAGAGTGTTGGAGGTAGAACATTGGAATTTTACACATCTTGTGATTGGAACCAATGGTGGTATGAGAGCTGAATGCACCTTATTTCTAGAGAAATAAGCAGAGTTCGTAGCAGGAAATAACGGGGAACCATATGCCGTTGTCATAGCTTGGCTACGAACGCGCCTGTCCTTTGAAATTCTGTGATTTTTCCAACTGAGCGTGAGAGGCTCGTGAATACCATTTAAGAAACGTGATGAGTTTGAGATGCTAGAAATCTGTCGATTAAATACGGATGCAGCAAGAATTTTTTAAAATATCTTCAAGCTTTTATAATTTTTATTCCTTGGTACTTGAAATTCTTTTTAGATTTATTTTAATTGCTATAATTTAATTCGAAAAGGTTTTAGACAAATTTAACTTATTTTTTATTGTTTTTCTGTAAATTAGCACGTCTTTAAAAATTGTATTTGTTAACGTAATTTTTGCATAATAAATAAATACGTTATTATTATCATTATCATCATCATATCATTATCATCATCATTATCATTATCATTTTCATTATTGCTATCCCTATCCTTATTATTATTTCATTATCATTTTCACTGTCACTAACCCTATCCTTATTATCATCATTATCATTATCATTATTAATATCATTGTCATTATCACTATCACTATCATTATCCCTGTCACTATCATTGTCACTATCTTTGTCACTATCTTTACCACTATCATTATCATTATCATTATCATTATAATTATCATTGTCACTATCGTTATCATTATCATTAACACTATCATTATCAGTATTATCATTATTATTATCACTATCATTATCAATATCATTATCAATATCATTATCAATATCATTATCAATATCATTATCAATATCATTATCAATATCATTATCAATATCATTATCAATATCATTATCAATATCATCAGTATCACTATCACAATAACTGTCCCTATCACTAACCTTATAACCATCACTATAACTATCATTATTATCATCACTGCCATTTTTATTATCATTTTAATCATCCTATTGTCATCATAATAATTAGTATTTGTATCACCGTATTTATTACATATTAACTCATAGAACAGCTAAAGCTATTTGCTGAATTTGATGTCGCCTTATTCAGCTGAACTATTTTAGAAGTTAAGGAACCTTTTGGAGATCGAAAAAAACATACATGAAGTATCCAATTCCACATCATCGATCCAGAGTTCCTTGTTATTCGCGTAGCAGTCTTAGCTTGCCTAAGGTCCTTATTTGCAATCCGACAGAAAAACTTTGCTTTGGCCAAATCATTTTGTTGAGAGACGCTTTGAAGATGATAAAAATTTTCAGGCTACTACGAGGAACTAGTTAACGATACAATTGCTAAAAATATTAGTCTTCTGTCACGCTCTGCCGATCACGAGAAAGTTATTTTTGTCAAATAGTTTTGTTGAACTTGTACCATAGTGGTCTCCTTAAAATTGGATCATCAACCATTCTAGCACTTAGTCGATGATGGTCATCCGGAAGAAGATAAAACTTTTCTGTTACCAAATATCGATTACTTTTTGCAAAAGTTATTTGCATTTGCATTGATATTCTTGAAGTAAAATTGGAATCTTAACGAAGATCTGTCACGGTGTTTAAACTTTGAAATTTTCACTTTGCATCAATTTCCCTGAAAAATGTCAGCAATCTAACAGTGCTCCAGGTTTTCAAACAAACCTACCTAAAAGTGATTTCTGTTAGCTCAACAGGCACACTGTACAATCAGAATAAGAAAATGCAATAAATTGTATTTACTACTTAGAAAGCATGGAATATGTCCTTGTGACCTCTACAATATCTGTTCTCAATACCTCCAAGCAAGAAAAACTATTGAACAACAGTGAAATCAAAAACTGTCTGAGGATTCGGCCTAGCTCTTGCCAAATATTGCATCTCCATAGACATAGAATAACACAAACTGCATATATTTGGAACTTTAAGTACGTACAATGAAAGAACTACGTTAGATAATCACTAGTAAGCACTTAAATTTTTAAATAAGCAAAATCAACCGATATTAAAACAATAACAAGATCTACTTGGACAAAATACCAGAAAGTTTAAGCCAAAAGGTGCAGCAATGCCCACAACACTATAACAATTACGGACCACCATAGAAGAAAATGACGTTTAAAGAAAAAAATTAACAAAAAAAAAAAGCACGAAGTAACATTAGAAAAGGTGATAGGGGAAGTCTTTAACTAGCTTATGTCCGCACTTTTTGTTTCCTTCAAATTTCCTTATTTTGAAATATTCCTCTCAAGCAGGTTAACATAGTTTAAAAATTCATAATTAATTCATAAGGAAAATACAAAAGAAAATCATCACCGTGTCGTGAAGATGAATGTGTTAAAAACACTCTTACTTTTTCTCCTCAAATTTTGGAAGCTTAGAAAACATCAATTTTCAAACTTTCTACGCAAATCAACGTGCTAGGGGGTTAGTTTCTTAAGCCATTTAAAAAGCTCATTGTTCGTGCTTTATCAGATCCAAGACATTCGGCTGTCGCCTCATGTTTTAAATCCGATCAAGCACTCGTGCTCGTCTATTAAATTATACTACCCAGCACACAATACGCGTACAATGTTGCATCCCCTGTTCAACTTTTATTGCTTGTAAATCTAATGGACTACCTAAATATTGCTTGAACTATTTCGGGCATCAACATTAAACCATTTGAAGAAATTGGCAACAAGTTCTATGGAAAGCAGTGCTCAGGTGCGTAAACAGGATTTTAGTGTGAGGAGGGAGGGTCACATAGTTTAAATACGACTATTGGAAGAGTGTAGCAACACGCTCTCTGGGGAAATTCTAAAATTTTACCGTCTCTTTGATACAATTTTTAACATACTGATAATGAAAAATGTGGTAATTCCCTCACCTTACCAACGCCTGGTGATTTGCCCTCTTGATATATTGAGCCAACATATTTCATTGCTAGTGCACTAATGAGTGTATTCTTAGTTTGCGATTTAAGATAAACACTAGGTGAACTGTCAAAAATTTCTAAAGAGCTTTGAAATATTTTTATCTACTATTACAGAGCCATTACCACATACATTTATGGCCTGGTTCACACGTGAGCATAAGGATTAGGAGAAAACAAAAAGCAAAACAAAGGAATGAAGTCAAGCCTGCGACATAAGGATCGTCGTAAGCGTAAGATCATAGTCCAAGCATAAGCCAAGAAAAAGCAAAAAGCCAAAAACAGAGACGAAACAAAAAGAAAATCTAGTTTTATCTTTGCAAGTCTAAGAGGAGATATCATGCTTTGTTTCTGTATTGATCTTATCCTTATGCTTATGTTGCTCGTGCGAACCAAGCTTATGTCTCATGGTTTTTAACGTAATTTCTAAATATTAATGGAAGAAGAACTAGGTGTAGCACAGATTTCCCTGATTGAACCTCCAGCAGGACTATAAACTTAACAGCTATGATCAACCATACCTGACTTCAAAGCTTTTTCAATAATCCTTACACAATCCAACCGTCCCATCTCCTGCAATACGTCTTGAAGTTTATCAATGGTATTTTCAGGATTTCGAGCAATCCATCTGAGCACTTCATGTGTTTGATTTGCCTGTTGCGAAATGAGATCAATAACGTCAATTGGCATCCCAAAACGGGCAGCTAGCTCCCGATAATCTCCACCAACGTTATCTTGTATGTCTAACTTCTTGCAAATTCTCTGCCATATCAACGGATGAAGATTATCAATAGTCTGTTCTTTGGTAGGTTGGCTTTCGGGGTGATTGACTGAGAAATAAAAGAATGATACAAAAAATACAATAAATGGCTCGACCTTAAAAAGTACTGCAGATAATGGCATTAAATGTTACAGGACACAGTTGGACAAAATTTTTTGAGGGATTCGTGAAAATTTAACCATTTTCTTCCGAGCGTATGACAAAACATCTTACATGGAACACAAAATAGGAAACTTTAGCGAACATTCATTTTCTTGATGGTACGCTAGAAAGCTGGCTTAATGATTAATTTGAAAAGAAATAGTTATTTAGATTACGCCTGGTTTCATTCAAGTTTTTATTTTGCAGGCAAATTGCCTGTTTTGGATGTAGTTTTTACCTCATCTTAAAGTGTTTTGACGTTAACGCCATAAACTTTGCAAAATTATTGGTGAGTAAAAGGAAACTATCCAGTGTCCGGCCTCATATTATTTTTTAATTTTTAATTTTTTAATTTTTAATTTTTAATTTTAATTTTTAAGTACATATTCCATAAATTAACTATGTAATTTCATTGAAAGTATTTTGTAATTTTTAATTTGGCAAGGAGTAGTAGGCGCCACAGGTAATGCTTGGCCCAGGGTACCATTAAGACTCATTACGCCTTTGCAGAAACGCCCTTTCGACTCGTGTTTTTGATGTGAAATCAATAATTTTGCTGTGAATAATGAAAGTGAAATTAAAATATCAGAAATATCTCGGCAAATGTCCTAATTACAGTCTCTATCTATGCGACATATGAGGTACTTCGTTGCTGTTTATTTACAGCATACGTTGATATGTCGGACTTGCACTCACATGTGGGCTCGGTGTCTAATTACTGGACTCGGATTTGGTGGACTTGAGGACAACACTGCCGTAAAGCCTAGACTGCCTCTCTTGCATCAGAAATTTAATTTATTCATTTTATATTACTGAAAATAGTTCATTCAAAATTCTTAATAAACAATTAAAGATCGAAAATGAAATATACAAAATATAAAATATCTTTGATGTTTTAGAATAAATAACTATTAACACCAATCACCTGCTGCTCCTGCACCAATCAGATAATCAGCAACTGCGGTATGTGCATTTAATAATGCAAGATAAAGTGGAGTACGTCCATTATTATTTGTTGTCAAGTCACTACATTTCCTGATAAGTAATTCTACCGTATCTAGATGACCATTCTCGCAGGCATAGTGAATAGGCATGTTACCATCTTTGTCTTTTGAGTTAACTTCAACACCACATTGGATTAAGTGCTCAGCAACTGAGGTATGTCCATTCAATGATGCAAAATGAAGTGGAGTATGACCATAATTATTTGTTGATCTGAAGTCACTTCTTTTGCTGAGTAGTTTTACAGTATCTAGATGACCATCAATGCAGGCATAGTGAATAGGCAAGGAACCATGCTTGTTTCTAGAGCTAAGTCCAACATCACTTTGGATTAGATAATCAGATATTGAGAAATATCCTTTGAAGCAAGCATGATGTAAACCAGTTCCCGTTGGGAATTCTCCTCCCTGCTCTTCTATGTCTGCGCCATTCTCAACTGCAGCTTTAACGCCATTCAAATCTCCTTTCTTTGCTGCAGCCCAAACAGACATTTTCCTATTCAAAACATAGGCATTCAAATTTTTAAAAGGTTGAGACCCCATCTCTGCTGCCCTTACCCCCCTCAACTGGATAAGGATGGATGGGAACAGAGTCTCTGCACAGTCCCACCTAGGATCGGTCCGACGGCACGGGGATTCCGGTATTTTTCTCTATTCCTTTCATCTTTATGTACGTCTGAAAATCTACGCTGTTTCAATGTAGGAGATCCAATTTTCAATTTAATATCAATTATGAAAATATGTATGATAATTTTAAATTATTCATGTTAATTGAAGCTTTCCGATATGAACTCTTGCGATATGAACTTACACTGAGCATGTGCCACAAGACAAAACATTTCCAATATAAGGTTCCCGATAGGTCGTCGGTTAATCAGAAAATAAGTTTCGTTCCACACACTAAAATTTTTATCTCTACAACTTACAATTAACTCTGATTCGAAACCCAAAGCGTTCTTATGCGTTGCTCCAGCAGTTTTCTTATTGTATAAATCTTTTTAGTAGAAACTTAGTCGAGTACCATTGCAAATGCTGCATTCTGATTGGGTACGCTATTTGCTATCTATTCGTCGATAGATAGCGAGTAGCATAAATGGCTTCCCCTTCTAAGTTTTGTGAAGTTTCTGAAGACCAAATAGAATGATTACTTGAAAGTGCAATCCGAGAGAAGACGGAAAATGTTCTTTGCAAAGTGTGTTTCTACTAAAACAATTAGATTATTCGCTCTCTATTTCTATGAGATGATATTTGACGAGGGTTTTGTCAACTATCACCTCAGAAATCTCGAGCTCCTAATCTAATTGTTAAATAGAAATTCTGCCACGTAGCCATTTTACCTGGGTTAGTACTACTTTATATACCTCAAACAACTCACTGTCCATTATCGGCAACAGTCGTCAATCGTAAAATGTCATTGAGTTAACGTCTCTCTGGCGATGTGATTCTACGTGCTATAGATACCGAAACAGGAGAACGAATGGAGAAGACCTAAATTTTACATTAATCCACCGAATGTTCCCAAGTCAGTTAAATTTGTTATTCTATTTTTAACAATGAATATGCGAGTACAGTGACCATTGTGCTTCTCCTGGTCGTTTCATTGCCACATTCTCACATTACCAACGTATACTAAGTTAACAATTTTAGTAGCTGCGATTAACCCGTATTAAGTCCTTCATTTACTAAAACAACACTTCCTTATATTGTATTTGCCAAAACAGTATATTAATAAAAAAATAAAGAAAGAAAAGAAAAGAGAAATTAAAAAAAATAGAGATTGAAAAAAGGAAAAAAAAAGAAATCCGAAAAAACAATACGCAGTCCTTATTCTAGTTCGTAAAGGGCAAATAATGGACAAACAACGACAATAAGGACAAACCATGCAGCCTGCATCTGTACTTTAGTAGACAGCAGCGGTGGACTGCAAAGTAAACCCTGATTTGGAATGTTCATACCTGTATCTACACTTCCAAGATAAAAAATTCATGTTACCCTTGTGGAAAAGTCTAAGAGTTCGATTTTCCCAGAAATAACGGATGAAATAAGAGGAGTAGGTTATTGTGGGACAATTATGTGGTTTTTATGTGCATAGCTTTTATAAATTTTCCTCAGTATGTGTTGATGTACACTAGTCTGTTGGAACTTGGCTGCGGACTCAGTTAAACCTTTAAACCCTGAGGATTTTGATTAATGGAAACGTTTTTAAAATAATTTTTTTCTAACTACAGTAGTGCTATTGTATAAAAAGTGCTTGGTTGTACTTTAGTGTTTCTGATCGAAGTTCCACTGTTAAAGTACGGTACCGTATTGCAACTAATAACAACAAAATCGAAATGTCTACAGTACATGTGCTTATGGAATGGCGTTACTTCAAGTGGTTAGACTGAATGTCTTTTTTTGGAAAGGAATGGTCAAGGCAGTAAGGAACATTCGGTGTTCACGAGTTCTTGGATGCATTTGATAGAGATATCACATGTAATTAATTTGCACAAATGTGTGTACTGCTAGCAAGGCACCCATTTATTTAGCGAAACCTGTTACATGAAGTTGAAAGAAAAAGCCTACAGAAGAATATTTACCACATAAACTGGGAGTAAAATCAATGTACATGTAATCACAAAAGTTACAGTATGTGCACAAAATCATTCAACAGCTGCTATTCTTGGAGCACCATCACTTCCTTATGGGCTTTGACTGGTATCTTAAATGTCAGTGCACCAATGGTGACTTGTATTGGAAGATACCTGTAGTCCTGCTCTCTGCATTTTCAGATATTAACTGTTACCAGAAACTGCATCATTTTGCCACATGATGATAAAAACAGTTTAAGATCAAAATAAATAGACAGCTTTTATCTTTGCTTGTGGCCAACACACCCAAAGCCAGGGATTGCACTGGATAGTGGTATTTGTTCACTTCTCAGATATTGGATTGCTCTGATAGTTAAATATTCAATTGGGTTGTTTAGGGATTAATTAGCCCATTAAAGGGCAATGACACATTTTAGTATTTTACCCTACCGTATCTAATGCCAAACAATTTCACATGTCACATGGATGAACCACGGATGGTCTTTGAGAATAGTCTAAGATTTGGAAGATTAAAATTCACAAGGGCTGCTTTAAGGGAAAAGGAGTTTATTCCTGGAAGTTGAATTTTAGAGGCTGGTTTTTGATTAATAATTCATTAAAGCACTTTAACAGTTCTGCACATACACGGACATGTGATTGCCATTAATTATCACCTAAATATGAAAATGTTGTATACTGCAAAGGTCTTGAAGCAATATAAAGTGATTTCAAGAATATTAATTTTGGACCGCAGCACATGTTTACATTGACTACCCTACTTCTTCTAACCAATGTTACAAGTCCATTGTTAGTTTTAATTTCCAGCTGGTCCTGTCACATCAGAAACTAATATTGGACAGCAACAAGGAGAATATACAATCTGACTCTAATGTTTAAATGTTGGGTTAACTGATGAACAGGATGCGATAACATTGGGTGAAGCAACTACCTGAAATATACGATGATGAGACTGAATACCATTGTTTGGGAATGGAATGGCAAAGGCATTCAGAATTCTAAAACAGGGTTGATGAATTCTTGGATGCATTTGATAGACTTGATGAGGATTTTGTATACCTCTCTGGGAATATACATGACTGTATATTATGTTGTCTCAATTCCCATTACATCTTAACATCAAATGTACAGAAGAATATTTACCACCTAAGTCTAATACATATTGAGAGTAAAACTAGTGTAATCACGAAACCCACAGATATTATGGGTTTGATTAGCACAATGAATGTCAATAAACCAGTTGTGAAATTCCCCTGAGTAGTGACAAAGGGGATTATGATTATCTTTTAATGGATAACCCTGAAGACTTTGGTGCCTGTAACAAAGCAGAGTGCAGTGATGATGTCCATATTGAGGGAAAGTAAATTTTGGAGTGTGGATATCATATATTTTAAGACCCATCCAGAAACAGTCGCTAAAAATGCAAATTTTAAACCTTTGGCTGACAATCAAACCTGTAACACTGCAAATCTAGTACAATTAAATACTCTGATGGACTCATCTCTTTCACGGTAACAACGTGGTAACTATTAAATCATAAAAATACATTTATAATTGAAGGCTAGACAACAGTTTAGAAGGCTACCCACTTTGTCCCTGACTGGTTAGGGTAGGGGATTGTATTAGGGTGAGTGAGCTGGCAGAATGATGTATGTCTTGCTTGGGTCTGCTAAACTGCAGCTGTACCCAATTTTATAACGAAACCATTCTCCATTCATTTGATACATGACATCATTTAATCTCCAAATCTCAGACCCATATGATAAGTTTATACATGATCTTGATTGTAAATTGGTAGCCATAATGTTTAACATTTAATTAAATGAAATAAGGAAGAACTTTTTAAAGAATGAAAGAGGAAAAATCTTTATCTTTAGGATTGCCTGTTTGGTGAAAAAATGGAGTATTATGATGTTGACTGTCATTATTATTTAATTTGTAATTATGGATTCAGTTTAAGATATCAAAATAAATTTATCATGTCAGGTACTGAAATCTGGTAGTGTCAGGCTTTCCTTAGAATGCCAAATGACATCACTGAAGATTGTAAACTTAGCATGCAATTCGGATTGAACACAGAAGACTAGTGCCTAAAATGTCTGCTTTGATGTTATGCAATCTACTATAGAGCTACTTGAAATGGCGATATTATGAGAAATATAAAAAAGTGCGGGAGCAATCTAAAAGAACTTATTAGATTTTGTAGTAGAGTACTGCAGTTAATGTTTAGCTGACCCATCTTGCCACTGGTCTTTTGCCATTTGCTCAGTAAACAAGAAAATGAGTCTTTGGCGTAACATTTATACAGCAAAGCTAAGTATTACCATGAGCATACTTAAAAGATATCAAAATATCAGCACATTTTAAAAAGATAAGGCTAGAAAACTATCCAAGGATTTTTACTCCAAAAAGGCTTCCTTAATGACCTAGATGAAGCGGCCAAAATTCCCCTGACATCATTGTTTTGCCACCAATGTTTTGGACTTACTTCCAGACCAAAACCAAAACCAAAACAAATACCAAACCCCAACTTAAATGGTAAATGCTATCGTAAACCCTATGACTAAACTACATCCCTAAAGCATTTTCCTAACCCTAACCCTAATTAAACGTGGACAATAAGAATGGAGATTGCTTTTGCCTCTTTGTTTCTTTAATTCCAAATAAACAAACATTTTCACATGCTTAGGGATGCGCAACTTTCCTGCCAAAAGCTGCCTCAATTGCACTCTGATCCTGGAACAATGACTGGCAACAAGTTGGTTTTGTTAATCTGTAATCTAGCCTTAGATTTTGATTCGTGCATTATTAAATCTGTATGAACACGTAAAAATATTCCAGCTCAATGAATTTACTTTTTGGTTTTACTATGTAGGAACGAATGATGCCTTATGTTTTCAACCAATCAAAATCATTACGGTGTCATCATTTATTGTTCATCAATTGTCATAAACAGCATAAAGGAGATTTTCCCATTTTTCTTGAGCTTACTGTGGTACTTACTTGTACTTGCTTCAGTGTTTTTTATGAAAAAATGGGGTTTGAAATATTAGTTTCCTTCGTCCTTGTTTTCCAGAAAATTAAAGATTTAGAAAAGATTTGTCAAATTTAGTTAACGGTGTAGGGGTTGCTTAAAATACTGCTCATTCACCTGTTTGGCTAAATTTAAAAGAGCAAAACTAATCTAAACAACCGTTTTGTAAAAGTTTGAAGGCATTAAATTATCCATTTTAGGAGAGCCAGTTGTTAACGTCTGGAGCGAAGATCAAATATTTTAGAGCCGAACTTTCTTCGGTTGGCATGCTTACCTTGGTCTTAACTCATCCCTGTACTGTTCCACTTCTTTTTCATTTCTGATTTTGATGGTGAGGTTGTCGTCGATGTCAAATTTCGTAACTATTCCTGCCAGGCAATCTCGATGTTCAGCAGGTAGGCTATTATCGAGGAAATCGATTTTCGTAAATTCTTCGATCAAACGCTTTTTAAAT
Organism: Heliopora coerulea; assembly: GCA_030142905.1. Taxonomy (NCBI): domain Eukaryota; kingdom Metazoa; phylum Cnidaria; class Anthozoa; order Scleralcyonacea; family Helioporidae; genus Heliopora; species Heliopora coerulea. The sequence continues at coordinate 507,408 of JASJOG010000080.1, read as the reverse complement.
TTTCCTGATTCATAGTCATCGAGGAACTTTAGAAAGCTCTCTGACTTGTAGAAGCAAAGTTTGACGATAAGAGAGCCACGCCCAACTTCAATGTTTGGATCTCCAAACAAGGTTCTTGCGATAGGTTCTCTAAAGATATACGCCAAACCTACAGCACTGAGAGCTGCCGCGAAAATTTCTATTTTCTCATGGTGAATCTCCACGTCTACCTTGAAGCCACCAGGAAATGTAAAGCCCAGTTTTGCCATGTTGGAAGATTCTTTCTAAAGTGTTGTATTATTCCTGTTAAAAGAAATTAATTTGGCTCAAGATCGTCTGAAGAACAAGTTCATGTGCAACTGGGACAATGATGCCTATTTATCAACCATAAATCAATTGAACACCTTCGTCCACGCACATAAACTTGAATTTTTTCCTAGGTGAAGGTCTGAAGTGCGGTATCTTAGTTCAACTGCTTAGTTCACATTGACTTAAGTCCATTCAAAGGATTTTACGAACAAACAAGCTTACTAATAAAACCTCGGTTGACAAGATTTCCAAAATTGTTAAGAAATTGTTCAATCGTTGGATGCAGCTCACATTCAAAATACGAGTTGAAACATAATTTTTGCCATGGTAACAAATGGTTCACTTTTTTTAACAGCATTTTTTTGGACACCAAAAATGTTTTTCCCGATCACGTCACCTTTCATTATCTTCGAATATATCAATTCATAACTTTATGAAGGTCAAACTTGTATTGTTCAAATTTTAAATAAAAGGTACCGAGCCAGCGTAACTGTTTTCCGGTCAGGATGGTCGTGTATACTACACGCTGTGTTGCTCATGTCATCTTACCACGTAGGAGTCAGAATAAAGCTATTCACGCTAAGTTACAACTAACAATAAAAAAAGAGTTTCACTTCCAAGAAACAAAGCAAGATGTTAACTGTTGTACGCGTGAGTTTATGAAGTTTTATCAAGGCAAATTTATTTCTAGAAAGTTATCTTGTTTATATTTCAACATCTTTAACATGCCTTGGCATATTAAGATATGTTTGTAAATTCTTACAAATTGTCTGGGTCCCAGATGAAAGAAAACCAAGGTGATCACAAACTAAGTACACTTACATACAACGCAGGAGCACAGCATTTCTGAATCTTTTCAATTAATCGCTAGTATAAAATTTTTCTAGTATCATTTCGAGTGAACACTATTTTTTCAGAGTTGCGAATGTCTTTGAAGCTGAACCAAATAAATTGAAGCTGAAAATTAAGGTCGTGTAAAGGACTAGAGCTAAAGAACTAGACCACGCCGAGTCCTTAAACTGACTTGCAAAAACTGCCATCGATGGGCAGGCATCTTGGATTCATTTTTCACCAAACACCTACCCAGGGCCTCGATGCCAGGGAAGGGCTGCCATAAAATGGTAAAAAATCAAAACGGTGGGCTGAAATGACCTTTTGTATGACGATGAGTCGTGTACGACAGTCAAAAATGACCGTTTGAGTAATGGTCAATTTACACGATACGACTCGTATACGATTGTTCATTTTGACGTATCCAATTCGGTCATGAGAGTCTTCAGGACCAATTGCAATATTGGCGAGCGAATAACAAGCAGGAATTGTTCTTTATAACATAATTGCATAAGCCAAAGTGAAGAATCATATACGACAATCGTATTGCGTGGATAAGCTGACGTCATGTATGAAATCTATAGTGACAATAAGTCGTACACGACTGACGACATCTTGATGGGCGGTACAAAACATTGCATTTCATCGGCTTTTTTCAAAGGGGGATTCCCCTCAATCTGTGGAACTTACCTACTTCACTTTCCCAATTTGGGAAACAGGACATGACGTCTTTTCACTCTTACGATATATTTGTGCAGTAACCAAACTATGGAAAAGCGAAATTACCCAATTTTGTTCATCTGTGTAAGGTGACTTGAAAGTTGGTTGATACTAACAAACTGGGGTCAGCTGTAAAACCTTACTAGTGAGCGCAGCCATTCACTCTTTCGCAATCGAATTCAAATTTCACCAACGAAATCACGCCATAAGTTAGATAAGATGCAATTTGATGGATATACAATTTTTAAAAATGTAAGTTTAGTTATTCAAAAATTCGATACAGCTTTTTGCTAGTGTTACATGTATGAGATATACTTGGCAGTTTATATTTTATTATACATCATAGTAGATATTATGTTTAGGATATATTCGAAACCTTAGTTAACCTTGCTTTCATCCATGAGTAGGAAAATAGTTTAAACCTCAAAACGCAACAGGAAAACGCCTTGGCCGACAAGATAACGTCACGGACATCCTGTGCTGGAACAAGCTTTGACGCACCCTTTAACGTAAGGGAAATAAGTCATAGTCTATAGTTTCTTCCCCTAGCTAAACGTATAAAAGGCAGAGCACAACTCAACAGTGCATGTATTATTCATAAGGCGTTAGCCTGAATAACATCATCACGAACCGAAGTAGAAACTTACGAAGAAACCGAACCATAAACTTAAGGTCTTTAAAAAAATTATCAAAGTGAAGAACCAAAGAAATCAACAGAACCAAAATCCAAAGAGCGTACGGAGTGATAAGAGTTGTGCTCAGTCTCACGGCAATATATACAAAGAGATAAGTTGAACGATTAGTGAATATACCAGTATAATACATACTTCAAGGTTAGAAAATATAAAGACGCTAATCTTTAAGCAATTTAAATATAGTAAAATAAATAGTTGAAAATATAGCTGGTTTTGTATTCTTTGTTGCGAGCAAATTGAACCAAAATCAGCCACATTTAATAGGGACCGGCTCGTAACACTAGTTAAGATATATTTAAGGAATAGCCATCCTGGTAGGCCTTTATAGATTGTGCTAGTATAATTTTTGGCATAATTTGGAAAAACGAGCATAATTTTTGCACTTTTTATAAAAGTAGCACAGCTAGCATAATCAGCATATTTTTAGGGTTTTTTGGAGTTTTTTTTTGTTTTTGTTTTTTTTTTTTATAGAATATTACCAGAATCATGACTTGTTTGGTCTCTAAGATTGATTGTTTTCAAGTTCGGTCCATGGTTCACTCGCTTTACAATTTTGCAATGTCTTGGGGGAAGAAGGTTACCGCAAAAAAAGCGTCGTCCGTCGTCTAGACTCTACAGCCTAGAGAATTGGGCACACCGGAAGTAAAGGTTGTGTTGGTGGCAGTTTCCGCCTTCACTGGCAACGAAATGGCGTCGAACTTACAGTTACGAGAAGAACAACCACCCAACAGGCCAGATCGGGCTCAAATCTCCAGAGATCAGAGCCTGCAACAAACCAAAAGCCAATGCAAGACCAGAGGGGCATCTGACGTGAAAAAAGTTTCATTACATGATCGTATTAATCAATTTCTAGGTCAGCATCTAAGTGTTAGAGGCAACACGATATTTTGCAATGCTTGCAAAACAGTTGTTTCATCAAAGAAAAGCATATTGTCAGCCCATTGCACTTCCAAAAAACATACCAGTGGGAAAGAGAAGATCAAGAAGTCGAAGTTGAGAGAACAAATCATTACCGAAGCACTAAGTCGAGAGAAGGGTCACCAAGATAGCACGTTACCCTTAGCTGAGCTAGCATACCGACAGGAAGTAGTGGAGGAGTTTTTAAAGGCCGAGATTCCCATCAGAAAAATAGACAGGCTTCGTCCTCTGTTGGAAAAAAATGGCTATCGACTTACCAGTAGCGCCAATCTCGGACAGTACATAGCCCTTATTTTCAAACAGGAAGTTGCTAAAATAAAGAAAGAACTATCTGTGCCAGGAGAGGGAGAGATGACAAGGGATGTATCGGTAATTTTTGATGGAAGCACCAGACAAGGCGAGACAATAGCAGTGATCGTTCGCTTCATCGATGACGCATGGAACATAACGCAACGCCTCAATCTAACATATTAAATGTGATACATCATTAAGTAACCTATTTTAATCAGGAATGAAGTGCAGTAGTTAGTTGTGTTTTATTAGAGCAAGTGTGCAACTCAAGATAAAGAAGATATCATTCTTTATTAACAATAAATACATAATTTGGACTTATTTTGTGTTTCTTTTTTGAAAAGCACACTTCAAGAAAAAGTAGCATAATTTGTAAAAAGGAGCATAATTTGAGAATAATTTGGAACAAAAACGGGCAATGCTAGTAGCATAATATGCTACTTTTACTAGCACGATCTATAAAGGCCTACATCCTGGGCGAGGCGGCAGGGAGGCTACAGGCCCTGTGTTGGGGAAGCTATGGCTTCTCCGATCGGGAAAAATCAATAATATTTAGGATAAAATCTTCAGAGAAGATCTAAAGGATTTAGAAGTTGTGCAGAGAGATATTTCACAAAGATTTATTATAAAAATACTTAAAATCGTTTTCCGATCATTTTAGATTTTTAAAATTTTCCACTAACCACATCGTTTACTTCCCGGTCGGGGACTTTATCCCCAACAGCGTAGAATCAGTCGCCACCTCAAAAGTGTCCGGGATTTGAACAAGAGCCTTACACCGCCGTTTTTCGGACACTCGCTGCAAGTGATTTCTTAGGAGGACCCGCAGTCCAGGTATATTAAAGAGGTGACATATACTTATGTATATATATATATATATATATAAATACACACTACGTTACCTAGTCACCACGCGTGTAAATAGACTCCACGTACGTCGAGATTAGTGCCCGGGCACCACGCTTCGTGCGCTGGGTGAGGGGATAATAAATACGACAGGAGTATATGTTAAACTGCTTTTGAAATCACCAGCAATATCTATTTCAGTATTATCATAAATTTACCCAGGTCTTTAGCTTGCTTTGTGATTGTTGCTATTGCTCCTAATCACTTTGCCATTTTATTTTATTGCTACATGCAGTTGCTTCCAAGAACATCTACAATAAACAGCTTTTGTTCATTGGAAAGGAAACTGATCTTCCTCAGGAAAAAAATCCAAATTGCTGTCGATTACTGGATTACTGTCTCTAGTGGCTCTTTCTTAGCATTCTTGTTCAAAGCAGCGCCAATTAATACTGTATCCTCAGACTTAAAACACGATTAAGTCGGTTTTCTTTCTACATTCGAGAAGTTTGTCCTCCTGAAGAAACCTAATAAACAATAGTGCTTTTGAAAAGCTGGGAGGGACTGTATGTACAATACATGAAATAGCCGGGATTGTATATACAATCCCCGACAACAATTAATTCGTGAAGAAAGACAACCTGAAAACATGTTTTCTTCTTCTCGCTATTTATCCTTTACTTCAAATATAATAAAGTGGATATCAGGTGGAATAGTGCAATCAAATGAGGATGAATAGAAATCTGACAATGATTATTGCTTCACTTAACGTCAGAATTCTTTCATGTCTTTTGTGAAAAATATTGTTTGAAAGCCATTTGTTCGAAAAAGCACCTAATGTGTGCCATGATCTCATTAAAGTTCACGAAATAATAGTCGCATTTTCAATTCAAAGAATTGTTGTTGCAAACAAGACAATAGACCAAAGTATAAATACACTGAGTTTGCTTGAGTTTGAGGTTAACCCATTAAGGACCAGGCACCCCACTCTGCTAAATAAAATTATCTAGCAATTTTGGCAGAATGAAAATAATTCTAAAGTGCACCCTTTATCCTTAATGTCATTTTTCAATGTACAATTGCACAAAATGCTGTGGTCAGTTGATCGCAATAAGTTCATTCAACTGGACTTAATAAGTTTCTGGCACAACTTCTACTAAAGCGAAACTACTTAATACCTTGTCACTATGTAACCCTAACCGCCATAGGGATGCAAGAATTGAGACTACCTCCAATATGTTCCCATCAGACACACGATTAATGATATCATTACCAGAAGTACAAGTTTAATGGAAACACTTGGTTCCACTAGCCACAGCAGATGGCAATATACACAGCCTAGGGATAGGAGACCTGAAGATTTGAACTACATGTAAAGCCAAATTGGAGTTTCAAATGCAAAAATTAACCAAATTTGGATACAAATCTAGTTCAGTAATGCCAAAATGGATTGTAATTCAGCCATAAATTGGCTGTGTACAATTTGATTTTTAGACATAAGTTTCAATTGATAATTGGGATTATCACCAGGAAGGATGAATGGGCAACCTTTATCCCAGCTAAAGGCCCAGACGTCACCGACGTCTTAGGATATTAGATTTGCCTATTCCGTTCAACTTTCTGAGCAGTTGTGGTGCATTTATCAAACCAAAATAATTAATGTTGATGCTTACAGGAATATGCTGGTGATACATTACTCATACTTTCTTGTTCCTCATCAGTCACGTACATGTAACTACAGCTATATAATTATCACCGACCACAAAACAACAACACGTTTTTTATGGTTCTGGGTTGACTGTGATCAGTTTTCTGTTCTGCAGTCAAATATAAAGACATTTAGCAATTGCCTGCTTTTCTTGGAGTATGGCTGATGCTGCAGAGAGAGGTCTCAGTTACTTTCATAGCAGGTATGACGACTTTGAAACCAGCCTCAACAACTCTACATTCCCTGAATCGTTGTATTAACCCTGGATTCCAAAGCAGCCGTTCGGTTTGTTACCAACAATTACTTTCTCTTAGGTTTCTCTGGTTCTGCTAATAGTCGCAATAAACAGGAAATGACTGTTTAAATTTATAGCAGTTTATCATTTGAACACTAACTTGGTCAATCTGTTCAACGGCTAATAACCCTCGTGCAACCATCAATCGCAATGGACAGCAGTCATGTTCAGTAACACTCCTTAAAGTCGAACATAAAATCACAAACGGAATACATATGAGCAATTTCTCACGTTACCTTCAAGTCGTAGGCAAATAGCATTAACTACATTACCTAAGTGAACAGCAGCTTTTCATAATAATCTGACACTGCCGAAGTCAACTGAAAAATGTTGATCGAGAGGGATTTGAATTTTTACCTTCGGGATATCGGCCCGCCTCTCTATCTGTTGAGCTATCGAGTCCATAGGGATTGGAAATGAGATTCTTCTAATTTAACTCCAAAGATACTCTCGCGACAACTTAACGCTTATCCGTGAGAGGATGTATCAGCGGACCGGTATCACTAAGGTGCGAGTTCAAATCTCGCTCGAGTTAACATTTCTCAGTTGACTTCGCCAGTGTCAGATTATCATGAAATGTTTCTGTTTATGGAGGTCTCTGAGGATGATTCTGACATTACCTAAGTATTTATAAATTTTGATGCAATAATAGTCAATAAACGATCTTCCCCTAAGGCCATGTCTGTAATAGAACTGAGTTCCATAATTTTTTTTCTCCAGAAACAAAGTAACTCTATCCCTTTATTATTGAGCAATTAATCATTACATCAATTTTAAAGTAAATAGTCGTGCACTTACTTTTTTCCTTGCTGGTTTCTCGTCCCTGGATGTTTGTTCGTTTTAGTTGTTGGTTTTACTATAAGAGTAAATATAAAAATACATCAAAACTACTTTTAGTTGAAATACAGTATACTATAATATTGAAAATGTGTAGAATATTTGTTGTTCCCAGTTGTCTAAGTTTGCATATTTACGTTTAGGCACCGTAGTAGCTGGCGTCAGATGTTGTGGTTGGCCAGCCAATAAATTATGGTAAAGTAAATAAAACAAAATTAAATAAAATAAAGTAAAGTAAAGTACAGAAAAGAAAAGTAAAATAAAGTAAAAAAAACAAAAGAAAAGAAAAGAAAATTGAAAGAATATTGAAATGAAATTGAAATGAAATTTAAATGAAACTGAAATGAAATTTAAATGAAATTGAAACGAAATTGAAATATATATGAAATAAAATTAAGTAAACTGAAGAGAGATGAGATGAACAGAAATTAAATCAAGTCAAACGAAACATTTTAGTTGGATGCTTCTCAAGCTTCAGTTGATCTTTAACCCATTGTAGCCCCAACAGCCAGCCCAAACGCTGTCTTTCACTAATAAATTTTTCTGATGATAGAATAAATTAAACATGGTAGTCTATGTATGTAATGGATTAATGCTCAAAAGAGATACCTGAATCCCTGAGAATAGAACATGTGAGCTTTTGATCAAAAGTAACTTGCTCATTTTTAACTTTTCAGCAAACCAATAACTCAAATGGCCGAGCGAATAGCAATGTATGCTTGTTCATATGTCTACTGCTTTACAACAGGTGTAACATAGATACTGCCAAGGTCTTCGAGTATCTACATGGCACTTAATACGTATGGATATAATCAGTTAGAAATTACTGACATACTGAGACTCACATAACTGAGCAGAACAGTTCATATGGTATACCAGCGCTGTATCAATTATTTATATATAATAACTGGCAACAGTTACAATTACAGGAGGTTAAGAGGGCCATTGAATGACCTGAAACTCGAAGTATTTTTCCCTTCAGAAGAGTGTCCTGCACAGCTATTCCTATCCCCGTTAATCACAATTACACCTTGATAACTTCCCTATATTAAGACCCCGCTAACAGTTATCGGTTTTCGAAGAAAAAGTAAGACCATATGCGTAGGAACCGGGGGTCATTGGAGACACGTGCCCTCACAACCTTTTTGAAACGAAAAAATATACCTTTTTTAAGCATGTAAAGTGCCCTTTTTAGAGAAAAATGAAATGCCTTTACAGAAGTGTAACGCGTCAGTTTTTTCTCTATTGCTTGGGTTTATAGATTAAAAAGACACAAAGGAATATGAAAGAAAAATCCCACGTTGAACGTCACTTTTACTCTGATGTCAGTCTCAAACAAGAAGCTGGAACTTTTCCTGATGAATTAGTATCCGAGAATCCCAAAGTATCATCACAAGCCAGTGGCGTAACCAGCCCATAGACCAGAAGGCCTGGGCCGTTTTTTTTCCTTTTATAATGAAATGAAATAGATAAAAAATTATATAAACAAAAGGAAACAAAAAGCCAAAAGCTACCCAAAAGTTAAAACTGTTTCCAGCGAAAAAGATTGCATCGATTAACCCGACGCAGTTCAGTGATAGCTACAGTCAGATCCAGCAGTTTTCCCTGGTATAATTAATTCGGTAATTCTTATTTTTAAAAAATTTCTTGGAACCATTCCCTTGGAAGCCTCCAGGAGGCGACGTGTTTGGTGCACTGATTCAGTTTTCCAGCCCCACAAAAACTCGGATGTCTGGGTACAACACTTATTACTGTCGACCCAGAGGTCGTATTATATTTCGACCTCGAGGTCCATATATAATATATATACATCGAAGTCGTACCCATATATATATATATATATATATATATATATATATATATATATTATATCGCTTACCTCAAAAAGTCACTACAGCCTGTTTCATCTTGGGAAAGAATCTTCAGGTGACTCCCAAGATGATACAGGCTGTAGTGACTTTTTGAGGTAAGCGATATAATCCCATTTGCTCTTTCTTTGCGTTATTGAGCCCTCTTTGCATTTCGTAAACCTAAACGTTCACGTATATATATATATATATATATACCAAGGTCGTACCCAGACCTCGTATTATACTTAAGCAAGCAACATTGGACAAGGATCTTCAAGCTAATGATTTCCACTTTTACCAAAATGCAAAGCTCAGTCAAAAGAACTGGGATGATAGATGTTATCTATTTTGAGGGTACCCTTTCTGTGCGCAAAGGTGCCCCTGAAAGCTTTCCCCTTCCCAACGTAAAATTTGATTCCTACGCCACTGATTGCTTTATTCCTACTGTAAAGATATCGACATAGACCAAGCGTGTTTTGCTTTCACTTGACCCTGTCCTTATGTTGTTGTACGTTGCTTCTTGTGAACGAGGCTTGATCTGTAAACCAGGAACTGGTAAAAAATTCTAAAGACGGACCATCAGAAGACGGGACGTAAGATGAAAGTAATTCCCGAGAGGGACAATTGTCGTAATCTGAATAAACTGTGGACATAGAGAAAAAAATTTCTGAGCCCCAGACCGGATTGAACCCGCATCCTTCTGACGACCGGCGAGATACACTTAACTAATGAGGAACCGACGCTCAGATGGTGAGATAATCTGTCCGTCAGTCAGTGTGACATATGTAATGTTTGTACGGCAGCCACGATATGGTAATAATGTTAGTGAGCAACATTAATGATATACAGAAAGTTCACGTGGAAGCTTGATGTTATTACAGACGTTATATGCCGTGCTCACCTCTGATTCTTTAGTCCTCTGAGGACGTTCAAAATCACAAATTTCCCTCATTGCTGATGCAAGTGGGAAATTTCGCCTTTATCTACAAAATTTCCCTCGTGAATAACTTATGGAAAATTTAGAAGAGAAAGAAATTCTTTGCTTATAGAGTCTGTTTTTTATTAGCAGTATTAGCATGAGTTTAGTGGCGATTTATCTACCGGGAAATCAACCATCCGCCATTTCCGCCTTCACTTTAGTCAGGGATATCCTGCCAACACAACGGTTTTTACGACAAAATACACAAAAATTACTCGTTAGCCCTTCAGATTAAACGAAAACTGTCGGAGGGCGACTAGGCCAATGCCGAGATTACGTACACTTAGAACCATAATTAATCGCAATGTGTTACTGTGAACAAGACACATACCAGAAAGGAATCAAGTTTTTCTAACAAGCTTTAGATATTCAAAGAATATTCTACCACAAGAGGGACGACCGATATCACGGAAAAACTCTGAATAGCATTGGTGAGTGTTTTGTGTACCTGAAGAATAACAAGGATGAAAAGTACATAAAGAAAGAATTCAATATGAGAATACGTCTGCTGCAACACGACAAAAATCATCCCGCTATTGCAAGATCGCTCAGTAACCTGGGCTGGTGCTTGATGCTGCGACATCGGTATAAAAGATCCGGAATTGAAAATCCAAACGTATGCGAATACTTGGCAAAATGTTCTGAAAAAGCTTTGCCAAAAGAAGTATATCGCTGCGGTAATAATGAAGTCGAAAAACAGACGACAGCGCTCACATTGGTCTTCAGTTTCAACTAATATGATTCCGATCTAAGAGGACTTCCATACGTTTATACGTCGTTTTCTTTGGGACGAAAATAGGTATCAAAGCTGATAACAAAACCGCTTTAGTAACCAGTGGGGTGTACGCACAACAGAATTTTGCCCATAATAGTATAAAATTAGAATTGAAAGCTTAACCAAGAGGCGTTCTTGGTTCACGGAAGGCAGCCCAAAGAACTGATCAATTGATGTTTTTAAATTTTCAGGAGTGAATGATCAAAGATGATTAATAGCTTACAGATCCCAAGAGAGATCACAGCATGTCTGTGTGGGAACGTTGAGATAAATAACGAAGTATGAGGAACTATACCGGGAAACTAATAATGAAAAATGCAAATATAAATAGTTTCGATTAAGATAATTAAGATAATCATGAAAAACTGACGTAATCGATCGTTGGAAATCAGATTAGGAGCGAGCAGTAAACACGGCATATTAACTTATACTGATAAAACGGGTTAAGTTAATATTTTCTACCTGCTTATCGAACTTAGAGACTTAATTGATAGCTTCCGAATTTTCTACCTGATAACAACATTAACATCTTAAATAAGCATTCATAAAACGCGTTAATATCGATGAATAAATATATTTTTAGGACAAAGTAAAATCTATATCTGCAGGGCCGCCTACTATCAAGGCGATACGATTCTTCACCTTTTGTAGGCGAATAAAAGTTGCTCCTGGTACGAACTTTTGGAAGCCTCCGTCATGTCATGCAACCAGATATGTAGGAAACGCAAAAAGCAGAACTTATTCATTAATGACATCATATTAGATATTCCTTTTGTGATGAAGAAGGTGATTTAGCTCAGTACAGACACAGCAATTGCGAGAAACAGGACTTTATTTTTGGTCATAAACTGATACAGGATAACTGTTTCTAACAAAAGTTCAAATGGTGGTCAGTTCTAACAAGACGTTCTTGTTGTCCCTCGTTCTCTTCTTGCAAGTTGATCTTGTTCTTCTGTCTACAGTGGAACTTTTGCTTGCTCTTTCTCCTTTATCCTTTTGGTAGGCTGTTTCATATGACAGTGTTTTGACACTAATGTGACTGGAAGTTGACCAATCAGCTGCGTTTGGACCAAGTCTTTTCCTCCACCAGGTAAAGGCGTTGTTTGGAATGTGATGTTTTCAGCCAGATCGATTCAAAAAGATATTTCGATGACAGATGAATACGATTCTGTTCGAAACTGACATATTACGGCAGGAAAGTAACTGTCTTCCTGATGTTTATGTTATTTTACAGTTTCGTACCAAGTACAGAGCTTGATTTTGGTCTGAATACAAAAATTATGCTTTACCAGGAATTCAGTAAAGTAACTCATAGATAGGCTGGACTTACAATCCGGAGCAAGGATTTAACAATAATGACTTAAGCTTAAAAATCTGATGACGTAAATAAAAACACTTTAGAACTACTCTGATAACATTGTTCATAACATATTCAAGAGGGGTAACAGTAGTGTTACGACAAGAATTCTTGAACATAGCAAAAGGAAATAATTTTGTTAATCTTAGCCCCGACAAAGTTCAAACAAACTGTACAACTTTCGTTATAACTTATAAGGTCGCCTAGATATAGCTTAGATGTTGTTTTTTGAACGCATTACTGTGGCATTCAATAAATTACTATTCAGTTCATGACAACTTTCGTAGCACAAATTACATGCAGAGATGATAAAACGTGTTTCATAATACTTTGCTTTCTATTATTTTTCAACAAGGCTGGAGTGACCAAGTGATAAGTACACTTAGGATTACTTCGTAAGGTACCATTAACTCTTTCGACATACAGACCAGCAAACATCATAAAATGTGATTCACAACACTTTGCTTTCTATCAGAGGAAACGTCTTGAAGTTTCCTCTTCAACAACAAGGCTGTAGTCACCAAGTAATATGTCCGCTAAAGACAAACTCATAAGGTACCATTAATAAGGTTCATAATGTCGCACTGCCAGTTTGAGTTCATTGTGTTTCTCTTTGAAGCATGAATAACACTTGCGTAAGTTCTCCAGGGCTTAGCTGGTCTTCGTACGACCGGATAGGAGAATTGTCCCTACAAACCTAAGAGCTTCTGTAAATTAAGGCTATCGTTGATCTATATAGAACAATGTGCTGCTCTAAAAGCGCTGGTAAACCTTTCGTTTGGTAAAACGAACCTTATTTTCGCTCGATAAGAAAGTTTAGAGAACCGTTAACTGGAAATTATGTGAAAAACCTTGACACATAGACTATTTAAAGTAGGAACAAACTCAAAGAATGAACATACCAAACAAAGCGTCAACACTGCAATGAAGCTAAATTCCTTCTCGGTTCCTGGTTCAAACAACAAACGTTCTTTGTTCACGGATAGCACTTGAACTGGTGTTTTCGACTTTTGGTCAAGTTTTTAAGTGAACGACGCACCAGGAATCACATCGTAATGCAAGTATTTCAAATTATTTCTATTTTTGTACTAAGTAAAAAATGCGATACAAATAAAACGGATGTATGAAAAAAGTATTTTTAACCCCTTATCGTGCTTATTAATTTTTCGTTTTGCTGTTTGTTCTATTTTGTTTTGTTTTGCTAAGAAACAACTGCGTTGTGGATTGACCTATAGAACACCGGACTGCTTTGCCCCACTGCGTTTCAATTGCGAGAAGTGTCCATAGAATTGGAATTTATGAGTCCATCTGCTAATGCCAATGATCTGGGTTTTTAGCTGAATTGTGGATGATTTATGAGTCCTTTCGGACAACATATTTTGTACACACAGTGTTTCCTTTCTTTACACCGTTGGTTATTATTGAAGATGAAACCAGGGGGCTTAAGAAGTATTCGTCTAAGATTATAAGCAAGAAGTAAGCTGTTTTTTAATTCATTGCTTTGCCCAAGAAATTTCCTGCAATGTCAAATACTTGTTTGGTTTTTAAGTGTAAAGGGATTATCCTAAAATTGCTTCGTTCAGGAAAACGGATCGTCTCGGACAGTATTATGCGACATTTGTTTGGTCTTTGATAATAACCGAGCTAAGCAATATCGATATTGATCAGTGGTTATATGCAGGCCTGCAGAGAGGCAACTGGAGGCCCGAGGCAAAGTGGGCATCCAGAGGCCCTCCCCCCAACAATCAGATTATGGCCTTTGCGCCAAAAAAAGTTTCATTCGGGATTAAGGCCTTCAAGACATTTTGAGGAATTGTTAAGAATAAGGCCCTTACAATCTGAGACCCCTCAGAGTACGAGGCCCTGGGGAAATCTGCCCTCTTGCTCCCCCCCCCCCCCCCCCCACTCTCTCTGCGGCCCTGGTCGTATGGAGCACTATGTTGGTCAATATCCAGTTAACGACTTGTGTTTTCAAAAGGTGAGCTACCGCGGGATTAAAGACGAAGCACAAACAGCATTAAATTTGAAACTCGCCTATCATAGATCGGGAAGGCAAATAAAAAACAGAACAGTCAAACAAAATTCGAGCTTGCAGAAGATAATCTGATCTTGCAAAACAGCAGTCGTACTAAGGGAACACGATTTGAAACAGCAGGACACAATCTGAATATTTTTTTTAGCCCCTTATCGTGCACAATGTTTTTTCCTCTCGCTGTTCCCTCTATTTTGTTTTGTGTTGCTAAGAAACAACTGCGCTGTGGATTGACCAATAGAAAACTGGACTGCTTTGCCGCACTGCGTTTTAATTGCGAGAAGTGTCTCCAGAATTGGAATTTATGAGTCCGTCTGCTAATGCCAACGGCCACTTATCTGGGTTTTTAGAATAATTGTGGGCGATTTATGAGTCCTTTCGGAGAACATATTTTGTATGCTCAGTGTTTCCTTTCTTTACACCGTTTTTTATTATTGAAGAGGGAACCAGGGGGCCTCAGAAGTATTCGCCTAGGAAACAAGCTGTTTTTTAATTCATTGCTTTGCCCAAAAACTTTTCAGTAATGTCAAATACTCGTTTGGTTTTTAAGTATCAAGGGACTATACTAAAGTCACTTCCTTCAAGTAAACGGGTCGTCCCGGATAGTATTACCCGACATTTTTTTGGTCTTTGATAATAACCGAGCTCAGCAATATCGATATCGATCTGTGGTTGTATGGAGCACTATGTGGGTCAATATCCAGTTAACGACTTGTGTTTTCAAAGTTGAGCTACCGCGGGATTAAAGACGAAACACAAACAGCATTAAATTTGAAACTCACCTACCATAGGTCGGGAAGGCAAATAAAATACAGAACAGTCAAACAAAATTCGAGCTTGCAGAAGATAATCTGATCTTGCAAAACAGCAGTCGTACTAACGAAACACAATTTGAAATAGCAGGACACAATCTGAATATTTTTTTAGCCCCTTATCGTGCACAATGTTTTTTCCTTTCGTTGTTTGTTCTATTTTGTTTTGTTTTGCTAAGAAACGACTGCGCTGTGGATTGACCAATAGAAAACTGGACTGGTTTGCCCCACTGCGCTTCAATTGCGAGAAGTGTGCATAGAATTGGAATTTATGAGTCCAACTACTAGTGCCAATGACCACTGACTGGGATTTTAGCAGAATTGTGGGCGATTTATGAGTCCTTTCGGACAACATATTTTGCATGCTCAGTGTTTCCTTTCTTTACACTTTTGGTTATTATTGAAGATGGAACCAGGGGGCTTAAGAAGTATTTGTCTGAGATTATAAGGAAGAAGTAAGCTGTTTTTTAATTCATTGCTTTGCCCAAAAAATTTCCTACAATGTCAAATACTCGTTTGGTTTTTAAGTGTAAAGGGATTATCCTAAAATTGCTTCGTTCAGGAAAACGGATCGTCCCAGATAGTATTATGCGACATTTGTTTGGTCTTTGATAATAACCGAGCCAAGCAATATCGATATCGATCCGTGGTTGTATGTAGGCCCGCAGAGAGGCAACTGGAGGCCCGAGGCAAAGTGGGCATCCAGTTGCCCTCCCCCCCAACCATCAGATTATGGCCTTTGCGCCAAAAAGAGTTTCATTCGGGATTAAGGCCTTCAAGACATTTTGAGGAATTGTTAAGAATAAGGCCCTTACAATCTGAGACCCCTCAGAGTACGAGGCCCTGGGGAAATCTGCCCCCCTTTCTCCCCCCTCCTCTCTCTCTCTCTGCGGGCCTGGTCGTATGGAGCACTATGTTGGTCAATATCTAGTTAACGGCTTGTGTTTTCAAAGTTGAGCTACCGCGGTTGTAAAGACGAAACACAAACAGCATTAAATTTGAAACTCGCCTATCATAGATCGGGAAGGCAAATAAAATACATAACAGTGAAACAAAATTCGAGCTTGCAGAAGATGATCTGATCTTGCAAAACAGCAGTCGTACTAACGGAACACAATTTGAAACAGCAGGACCCAATCTGAATATTCTTTTTAGCCCCTTATCGTGCACAATGTTTTTTCCTTTCGTTGTTTGTTCTATTTTGTTTTGTTTTGCTAAGAAACCACTGCGCTGTGGATTGACCTATAGAAAACTGGACTGGTTTGCCGCACTGAGTTTCAATTGCGAGAAGTGTCCCCATAATTGGAATTTATGAGTCCAACTACTAGTGCCAATAACCACTGATCTGCGTTTTTAGCAGAATTGTGGACGATTTATGAGTCCTTTTGGACAACATATTTTGTACACACAGTGTTTCCTTTCTTTACACCGTTGGTTATTATTGAAGATGGAAACAAGGGGCTTAGGAAGTATTCGTCTAAAATTATGAGTAAGAAGTAAGCTGTTTTTTAATTCATTTGCTTTGCCAAAAAAATTTCCTGGAATGTCAAATACTTGTTTGGTTTTTAAGTATCAAGGGACTGTCCTAAAATCGCTTCGATTAGTAAAACAGATCGTTCCAGATAGTATTATGCGACATTTGTTTGGTCTTTGATAAAAACCGAGCTCAGCAATATCGATATCGATCAATGGCCGTATGGAGCGTTACATAGGCCGATAATTAGTTAACGACTTGTGTTCTCAAATTTGAGCTGCCGCAGGATTAAAGACGAAACACAAACAGCATTAAATTTGAAGCTCGCCCATCATAGTTCTTGAAGCCAAATCAAATACAGAACAGTCAAACGAAATTCTAGCTTGCAGGAAGCAAGACAGCTTTCGTAGTAACAGAACACAATTTGTAACCATTGGACAGAATCTGAACTTGTGGGACATAAATTCAACCAGCAGAAAGCCATTCTAAAATAACAGAATATCTAGTCAGCAGAAGTCAGCAGAATATAACATGAACTGAACTCTAAAAAGACTGGAACGATAACTCCTGGTTTCTCAGGGTAGAACAATGGATTGTAGTCGGAAACCGCAGGACACTTTGGACCGTTTGACAGTGCATGACGGTAGTTTAATTATCCTTCAGAAATTTTAGAAAATGGATAATGCTTCCTTGCCAGTGAAGTCTAGAAGAATTTTTACCAAATTGTAGCGGAAAGTTCGCTTTTCAAACTGAAATAACCCGTCCAACATTGCTTTTTTGTGTTTCTTGGCAGTATTTGGCCGACAGCTATAAATATTGTCAAAATACAGTAGAACCTCACTAACTCGAACTATGTTAACTCGAACTCTTCGCTAACTCGAACCAAATTCAACTTCCACTGGATTTGATCTCATTTCCCGGACCCCTGTCATTTACTATCTTATAACTCGAAATCAGTTAATTCGAACTCCGCGCTAACTCGAACCTAAATTTATACTCCTTTGGCTCAAATTTATATCCGTTGATTGGAACCCTAATTTGAAAACGTTTGTCGGTAAACCTGAAAGTGTCAGGGCGCAGTGGTTTGACTGGTCGAAATCTTGAATCTTTACTGATAACAACGTGACAACGCATGGAAACATAATTCAACACCAGGAATGACTTTTCAAGGGCGATTATCCGGGGTGAATATTATGCCACGATTGTTAAAATGTCCCACAAATTAGCAGTGAGTAGCGCGTCATAATTGCTCTAGTTTATCCAATTTGTTTCGTAGGGCTTTTAGAAATTTGTACAGCCGCATGTAAAAGAATTAAGTATTTACTGAACACGAATATGTATCCTGGAATAGTCATTTTATTATAAACAGTTGTTCAACTGCATAGTGGCAGACATTGCAATATGGTAATATAACTATTCAAGACAACACATTCAACTCTATCCATGAAGAAAAATTAAAATATTCTTAACTGACTGTACCGAAATGACTTGTAACAGTGGGCGATTCTTATAACCACGATACCTTATAAACTGTTAACAGGGTACTTGAAATTCAACATCCTCCCTGACAACTCAAACCTCCGCTAACTCGAACTACGAAGGGCAATGAGAAATAGTTTGAGTTAGCGGGATTCTAACTTTATGAGTTTTTATGAGTTCAAATGGTAAGAAAGTAACTAGATCTCGTGTAAGGAAAACAAGACTTCAAATAAAATTCCATAAACGAATTTGTCTCCCTCGTTCGCTCGCTGAAACTTCTTTCCTGCTTAATCGGTTGGGATAACTTGAACACAGTGTGACTTGGAAATAATTATCCGATGAACAAAGTTCTTAATTTTTTCTATCCCAGTATCTACACGGTTACCTGGCCTCAGTATTCAGTAAACCTGATTCAGCGTATCCCAAAGATATTGTGGCGACGTAGTGGTGAGATGGTTAGTGAACGAGTTTTCTGCAATTTAGCCCGATAATCGTATATTGTAAATGGGTGCTTACATACAGTAAGCTACAGGAGCTGATCTTCTTCCATCAAAAAAATGGTAGCAAATGTAAATATTTACTTTTTCATGCAAATTGGCGCATTTAAAGTGGTAAATCTTCAAAATGAATGTACTAAATCAAAAAATTGTAAAAGAACTTATCAGCTCCCATGCTTTCTCTACACAAAAAGTAAAAACTGCGGAGGGTTTAAATGCAATTTAAGAAATTAAATTAATTTAAGAATTTAGATACTTAAATTTTGATACTGTCATCTAAACATGCGGGATGTTGCGGCAATTGAGAAATGTGACCCACCTTATCCTGAAAAATATAACTTGCAAAAGAACATCAATTTAAATAAAAAAAATGTCCTGCATCTACTACAGGCGAGGGAAAAAAAACCCGGAGTTCAGTGAGTAAAAAATATCGCCCGATTTGTTGAGGCCAAAAAAATTCCTATCCTAGTTCATCCCAAGTTCATCCCAATTCTTATTTTAGTTCATCCCAGATCATCCCAAGAGGTCAAAGGGATGGCTCCAGAGCGACAAGCTACAATCATATCGGGTAAAGGGGCCGTCAAGTGCAGAAACTATCGTGAAACGATCATGAAACGATATTTTCCGACAGCTGTCTACGAACATGCCTTACGCACTGGCGTCACGTGAGGTAATTTCAGTCATCATTTTCAAAATGGTAAATTTCCTTGCAGAAAATAATCTTTGTGGTCAAACGTTGTTAAAGTTAGTAAGCAGAGGAAATGCAATCATCGCTGAACTTTTGCATTTATAGGATTTCATTCCACCTGAATTCCGTCTCGATAATAAAAGAGATCAGTTGAAATATGGCTACGTTTTGACCGCCTTCTCGTACTTCCGAGGACCTGAATTCTACGAAGCGAAAATCGACGCTAAACCGGTAAGTTCGACGAGTTAAACTAGCTTGATAGTGCACTGAGATCTAACAGATACTAGAACGTACTGACAAGTTTTTTAGGCGAAACTATAAAAGCTCTTCGGCCTTTTTATTGGATTTTGTAAAATGGATATCAATGACGTCTTGCATTTCACTTCTTGAACTTCTACTACTTTCCTCACACCGTTGCATTTGCATTTGCCCTCCAAGACAAGGCTGCCACATTTTCAAAAAGGTAGACCAGTATCTTCCTAGCGTTATTGGGTAAAAGTCCAGTAGCGTTGAGATTGCATAGCTCTCTTGTAGCTGTATCAAGCTTTTCAAATTTTAAAATAAGATAATCTTTTGTCTATTAGTTGACAATTGCTTCCAAATTTTGCTCGGTTAGAAACAGCTTTTTATAAGGAAATTGAAATTTGATTCAAAAATGATGGGTGGGAAGATCCCACCAGGACTCAGGGAAGTTGAGGGAACTTTAAAATTTGGTACCAGAGTTGATTGTGAACCTAGATTACTGTTTGGGATGAGAGTAAGAAATATACAGTACCCTGATGAAAATCATCTTGAAATCTCAATATTCAAATTAAAGTACATGAAAAAATTGGTCATGGTAATATTTTGACTTTATTTGAAAGCAGTTGTCTAATGTCAGGCATTTCTTAAGAGCATGCTTTTTGGCTTAATGTCTTGAATTTGTTTGCTGTGAATAGTACAGGTAATTGAGATGCAGTAAGTTGCTTCTCAATATTTCTGATGTGGTCTTTCCAATCAGTATGAAACTGAGATGTATTGTGTTGAATATGTCCAGTTTATAGCAAGAGGAACCAAGGTGCTTAAATGCCAAGGTGTACCAGGTGATCAGAAAATTACTGTAGCTTTTACAGCCATGGGTATAAATTGTTTGATGATGTATTATTATTATTATTTCAAAATATAATCTTTATACTGGGCAAAAATTACTAAAATCCTGCAAACATTAGAATTAACTAGACATCAGCTAAAGGATATCTCTTACATTTACACTGAGGAGTTGGAGAACTCAAGGATTTTATCATGTGTTACTGACGTGTAACAAGAAATGAAAAGATTTATTCACAAAAACGAAAAGAAACTAAAGAGTTAATCGACAAACGAGAAAAGAAACTAAAGAGTTCAGGCAATAACTAAAATGTTCAAGGCTTATCTGTCTTCTTGACGCTTTTAAACTTGCGACTCTGACGACCCAACAGTGACGAATAGTAAAAAGTTCCAGCAGCAAAGCGTTCCAACCAACTGTTAACTTCTTGTATAACAATCTTGAGCACGTAACAGCATGAAATAGCACACAATAACACACAATAACACACCGAGGGTCGGAGCGAGTCGCGCTTATATAGCCTGTCCGCAAACTATGACGTCAACTTACGTCATTTCTTAAATGATCTAATGTTCTATTTTTACAAGCAATCATGACAATGCTCATGACTCAAGTAACCTAAAAAGCATGACAACGTTCATGACTCAAATAACTTAAAAAGTACTTACTCTAGCATGAGTCAGCAAAATTACTATCTCAGTATTGATAAGCGGTATGACTAAGTAAAAACTAGGAAATTCGAATGTTCAAGAATGTTCTCGGCTCGTGACAACTGTCACGTAACACATGGTAATGTACTGTAAAAGTACAGTACACATATCTTCAAGTCACAATGACTACCCTTAGGTTTACCATGATGAAGCAAAGCACCCTGATACACAGGGGTCTGTTGGATGGACATTAATCTTCATTACCCCCCTGGGTTTAAAAAGGATTCTCTACCTGAGATATATAAAAGGGGATTTTGTCCAAGTAAAAGGCACATTCTTTCAGTCAATAACACTTGAATGCTTACATATCCTATAAATGGAAAAACAAAGTTGAGAGTGATTGAGAAGCTGTCATGAAGACACAGAAGCATGCTGGGAGATTTCTGTGATTAATTTGTAGCATGGAGGTTCACAATGTGCCATTGAATTTAATTGGAGTACAGTGTCGAAATTATCACTGACTGAAGACTGGAATGTGACAATGTTTGTGTAATTTGTATATACTTCTTAGCATTATTGTACATGAAAACAGTATCTCAATTTATCACCAGAAAAGTTCTTTAAGTAATTCAAGTTAACTCAAAGCATTTATCTACCTGGGCAAAATTTCAACATTGATTTCTCTTCAACCTCTACAGTAATTCTTACCAAACTCCAGGTGGCAATGCCAATCCTTACACTAATTTTTAACATGAACCTTACCCTAACTATAACCATAACCATCACTTTTATCCTAACTCTAATTCCAATTTTATTGTAAATGATTTATAAATTGCTGTTCTTATGTCATCTTTTCAAATAGTTCCATGCTTTACATGTTGCCTCATTCTTTTGTGCTAAAACTTTCACTGAACTCATGGTGTAGGTCATAGAATTATGATGAGTATCTACTAATCTGCAGTTTCACTTGCTGTTGTTTACAATCCATGTGAAGTAGTGGTGTTTTTGCAGACATTTTCTAGCCTATTTGGCACTTAGAAAAGTTTGCATAAGATTGTGCTAGATGACCATAACTCAGTGTAAATGTGACCTCTTATGTGTCCTCATTAATGTGATTATGACTCCTTTGTACATTATCTAGGATCTAATTTTCTATTATTTGGCTTTTTTCCCATCTTATTACTTCAGGAGCTTCAAGACCTTGATTCAGAATTCAGGGAAAACCATATTGACATACTGACAAGGTTCTTCCTTGCATTTGAAAGTGTTTACAAATACATCACTGACTTGAACAGGTACAGTAAATATGCAAATTTGTAATCTTTAACCTCACAGTATTAGTGTGCTGGACAGGGAATTTAGTGATCTGGCTGGATACCAATCAGTTTCCTCTTTATTTCCTAAACCAGTGACAACAATTTTGTGATATTTGTTGAATCTTCAGACTCAGTTAAGGTCAAAACCATTGAGCTTTTCTGTGATAATGATAAAAATATCTTACACAGGCATGCAGTGAATTTTGAAACTTCACCCATAAAACTGAAACTTAGATGAAACCTTGGCTGAGCTCAGACAAATCTTTTTGTACAAACAGTACACCTGTCTATAGTATACAGTATCTGTGATTTTTAATTAGATGTGGCAGTTTTGGAATGAAAATAAAAGATTTTACTTTTAAAATTTTTTATATGTATTGCATGCCTT
The DNA here is from genome assembly GCA_030142905.1 of Heliopora coerulea. Lineage (NCBI taxonomy): Eukaryota > Metazoa > Cnidaria > Anthozoa > Scleralcyonacea > Helioporidae > Heliopora > Heliopora coerulea. Next base: position 484,601 of record JASJOG010000080.1, on the reverse strand, counting down.
GAAATTAGTAGCCAGTCATGGACATTGTCTAGCACAAATTTTTTATTATGAAGATGTGACCAGCACAAAGTTTACTGTGCACGTCACTACCATTTGTCCAGTGCCACTTCCTGTGAAAATAGACTTCAGATTTTACCAAGAATAAACTGTTATTTGTTTCCAATCAATTTTTCTTTAAAATTGCATTTTATATCTATATTACAAGATCAATCATCAGTCACCTCAATTTCATGAAACTTGCAAGTTATCATAAATACTTATGTATTAGTCTTACCCACTAGATAATCCATGGTCCTTTCTGTTACCACCCGGTCTGTAAACAGCCATTTGTTGTAATCAGTTAAAAGATTAATAACTGCCATAACTGATACTGATATTCTTTGATATTCTTTGAAATCAGTTATGGCAGTTATCAACCTCTTAACTTTTAACCTTACTTATCACTGCGTACACAGTATTCTGTTTAAGAAATGGAAAATGAGTTGGGTGCTTTTATGGAGTTATAATGCACGAAAGATGTTCAAAGAACACGAAAGAAGCGTGTAAAACACGAGGCGATAGCCGAGTGTTTTACTGCTTCTTGAGTGTTCTTTCAACATCTTTCGTGCATTATAACTCCATAAAAGCACCCGACGAGTTTTTCTATTTCTTTTATAAAATAAGCAGACAAACAAGCGCAGTAAACATTTTATTTACAAGATCAAAATGGAAATTCTCCCTAACTTGTCAGATAAACACGTCACGCGCATGCTTGGCTTTCTTGATTCTTGATTCTGGCGGCGAACAGGGAAGTCAACAACATTGGTGTCTGGCAAGATTTTTAAACAAAGTGTGGATAAAAAGAGTACAGAAATGTAGAAAAATTCAACAATGATTAATAGACACTCAGTCTAACATTTACAAGTTTAATCGCTAGTCGCTGCTCGATTTAAAAACAATCTGGACGCTTCCGATTGAACAAGAACTGAACAGGCTGCCAGCCATGGAGAGATGGTGGAACTGTGTATTTGTCGACATTACCGCCACTTCTGCCGCAGAAGTATGCATGTTGATCGATAGCTGAGCGTGAGGTGCAGTACTGAGAGCAGCGGAAGGTGGATGACCAGAAATGAGAGAACGGGACTAGACTTCGCTGCAGTTGCGAAGCTGTGATGAGGACGGACGTTCGTTGTAATGAACAAGACTTTGTTCATTTCGATGACCAGAGATTGCCATGATATGGCGATTTGGAATACCTGCATTCGACCAAAGTGTGATGGCTGTAGCTCTTACACTGTGGTTGGTGTATATCCTCGAAAGACCAGCCGCTTCGCTGATATCGGCCATCATTCTGCCCAATTTGTTGACTCCGAGTGGCCGATTTTCGAACCAGATTGTGTTTGTTGGCTTCCAACTCTTCCCGACGGGATACTGAAAAAGAGCCGGAAAGTTGGGTTTGACTTTTTTAAGATAGAAAGCCAAGGCTTTATAGCCATCAACTTCTTGGTCAGTGGCATACATTCTTGCCTCCTCGTTGCTGGACACGTCATTTGCCCCACCAGGATGGTTTTTGGACGGCTCATCGTGAGTCATTTTCACGTAACGTCGACCAGAACTGTCAACTTCAAAGGTGAAGCTGTTAATGGTGAGGGAACGTTGACCTTTGCGGCCTCTTCTACACCAGTACAGTACAGCGTGAAACCACACACAACGAAGAAGGGATAGTGGATAGTTCAGGTCGAAAACGCCGCTTGTTTTCAGCTTGGCGAGGTCTTCTTGCTCCAGCGGCGGTTTGTGCTGGACATTCTCTTTGCTAATTTGCTTCAGCTGTTTTATTTTGGCGTCGAGCGTGTGGTTTGACCGTGTAAACCTCGGGTTTGAAGCTATTTTAATCCCTCTGTTGAAAGGTGGATTATTCAGGTTTCTTTCAACACCGTGTCTGAAGCCAAGCAGCGCTGGCTTGCTGTATTCTTGTTTGTCCTTGGTTCTCGCTTCAGCGTAAAAACGACGGAGGTTCTCGTCTAGTTGCCCGGTTGTCATTTGCTCGAGCTTGGTCACAATGTTTTTCTGCTGGTATCATTCTAAATTTATGAAACAGTTTTGTCAGGTACTATTCAAAACAAAACTACTGAGTATTGTGTTTACTTTTTTATAGTACGACTAAAATACACTTATTTTTACACTTATTCACAATGTTTGGGAACACGTACAGGCGACGCGGGAAAATCATCAAACCAAAACAGTGCAATGTTGAGTTATAATGCACGACCATTAGCCAATCAAATTGCATGTTGTAGTCTCCTTATTTTATAATCTTATATCATTAATTGTTTTAAAAAGAGATTGCTTTTATACAGCACATAGCAGCTAATTGGCCATGTCCAAAAATATAAGTTCATATTTCCAGGCTTTGTCATGTGAAATTTGAAGGGATGTAGTCATTCACATGCCTCATCTATTTGAGGTGTGTGATGGCAAATGATAACATAATAATGCCTTAATAAGTAATGACAGTTCAAAGGTAATTACTGCAAAAAGACTTCATGAAAGATGTGGTAGTTGTTCACAATTTCAGCCTTCAACAGTACTCTAATGTCTATCAGGTACTGGCTACACAAAGTACAAACTTTAATGCTTATAGCAAAGTTGGACAAAATAAAATAAAGCACATTCTGAAAAATAGAGACATCTTGGAAAACTCAGGATATGAGTCAAAACAAGATGAGTATTTGAGACTGTAGTATTTTGACTTTATTACAAAGTCATCATCAGACAGAATGATTTACACAACAAGCCAAGGTCTATATATACAGTGTGATGTAGACAACAGAAGTTAGGAATCCAACACCTGAGATAATAACACGACGGAACACATTACTAATTAATTATCTGAACAGGAAGCTCTTGTTTCAACTCATATCTTGAGTTTTCCAAGATGTCTCTATTTTTTTGGAATATGTTTTATTTCATACTTTTTGAAGTTGTTGGCTGGTTGTGGTTTTCGGTCAAAATGAAGACATCATATATGACAGGTGCATTGCAGTCTTAGTTTAAGACAGTTTGACAATGACTTAATTGCTCACCACACTCATAACGGTTTCATTTCTATTTTCCCGTCAAGTGGACAGTACACATCAGTTTTATTGTTAGAAAAGGGATCTTCAGCTGTCGATTCAATTTCCTGTGACACACTGCGGTTACATTGAACTTCATTTGACCGTGAACTTGGTTTATGCTTTCGTGTCTTTCTTTTTAAATAAAGTTCTAATGTGCACTGTCAAATCTCTTTGCATTCAGTTCCCTTAAAGATTGAATCAATTAGTTTTATTATTAATAGCATGTCAAGTATAATGTGCAATATTTGAAGTAATTTGCCAAAAAAGTTGTCGTCAAAAAACTAATTGCCCTTTTGACAAAAGAATTTGACCAAGATAATGTGAACACAAACCCTGTTCATAAACATAAATTTGGGAATTCTTCACCCTTTTAGTCAAAAGTACATGTATTCTCCCAAAGCGTTCTTGCTTTGATTCCAAGAAAATTGTGTTGCACATGATGTTTAAAATAAAATCACTTCCATTTGAAGCAGATTGCAAACTTATTGACACTTTACTGTCCACTCATGTCAGGTCAAATTTCACAACATGAGTATCACATTATTTTAACAAAACATTTCACAATCCTGTTTACGTATCATTAAATTAGGGCAAGAAACTCCAATTAAACTTGTAAACCTTTTTGTCAGTTATTGGATTAGCAAAAGATGCATGTCTTTGTTAACATCAACATCCAACAAGTTTTACGATCATTCAAGGAAGAGAAGGGTGCCAGAACAGTGGAAAGAGTCATACCATTACAATATATAAAGGAAAAGGGATGCCTTGATGTGTGAAAAATATAAGGGAGTGAGACTTATGGAACATAGCATGAAGGTGTGGGAGAAGATCCTGGAGGGAAGATTAAGAGACATTGTGGAGATTGATGAAAATCAGTTTGGCTTTCAGCAGGGAAGTCAACAGTGGATGCCATCTTTGTTATGAGACAACAACGAGAGAGGTATGGATGGGGAAAAAAGGAACTATTCCATATTTTTGTGGACTTGGGAAAAGCCTTCGACAGAGTGCCAAGGGAAGCAATTGTATGGGCACTGAGGAAACAAAATGTGCCAGAACAACTTATAACACTGGTTATGGCACTGTATGTAAACTCAAGATCATCAGAGGCAGGAACATCAGAGGAGTTTGAGATAGGAGTTGGAGAACATCAAGGTTCTGCACCGAGTTCTCTGTTGTTGTGGTGGTGATGCAGGAGGTAACGAAGGATGGGAGAGGTGAAAGTTTGTGGGAATTGTTATGTGTAGACAACCTAGTGGTCATAGCAGAGTAGGAGGAGCAGGTTGTCAGGAGGTTTAATGAGTGGGAAAGAGAGTTGGAAACAAGAGGTGTGAAGGTGAATATGGACAGGACAAAAATGATCATAGTGGGAAGGGAGCCAGCAGTGAGACTACAAAGAGGCAGATACTCTTGTGGAGTTTGTGTGGAAGGGGTTTGAGAGAACTCAGTCTGGTGTCAGGGAAGTTCTAGGTGGTGCTATGGGAAATGTTCAGGACTCATAAACATCAAAAGAGCAGGAGATAACTATAGGCGTGGGGCTTGTGTCAGAGATCCCATGGCAATGCCTCAGGAGGTGGTGGTTGAGAGTGGCATGTTGGATGTGGTGGACAGCTTTTGTTATCTGGGTGACACCATGACCTGTGTGGGTGGAGCAGAGGTGGCTGTCAGGGCAAGGATAGTCTGGGCATGGAGGAAGTGGAGGGAGTAGGCAGGCTTGTTGATAAATCAGAACATACTCTTGGTCAACTGGGCTAGGGTTTACTGTGCCTGTGTGAGGCCAGCACTGTTATACGCTGCTGAGGCTTGGGTACTGGAGGGAATTTTGGTTAGGTATGATTATAGAATGTTGAGATACATGGCTAAGGTAAGAGGGCAAGATAGTGTGTCAAATGAGGAGGTGCGGAGGAGATGTGGTGTGGAGGATTTGGAAGATAGACTGAGGAGAGCAAGGCTTGAGGTGGTTTGGGCATGTTAGAAGAAGAGCAGAAGGTCATATACAGGTATGGAAAAGAGCTGTAGAGTTGGAGGTGGTGGGAAAGAGAATGGTGAGAAAGCCTAGGAAGACCTGGAGACTGGAAGTGAAGGAGGACCTGAAACATTTGAATATCAGGGAAGATATGGTAGATGATAGGCAATCCTGGAGACAACTCATAGGACGTCTGACCCCAGCAGTGGGACAAGATGGAAGTTAAACGATAATGAATGAATGATGATGATGAAACAACATCCATGTGAGGGTCAAAATTTGAAATATTTTGTTACTTAATGACTTTTACTTTGGAGGTCTTTACAAGCCTGGTTATTAGCGTCTGGTCACGGACATTATCCGGTACAAATTTGTCATTTTTTAGAGTTTTGACAGTCACAAATTTGACTATGTCTGTCAATTTGTCCGGAATGGTTTTTGGTAACATTGATTTCCAGTTTCATTACAAAGCCAATTATTAATATTTGTCTTTAATCAATTGTTCTCTTTGTTCGATCTCTGCAAGATCGTGTGAATATAAAATGATGAAGTGCGGCTGTCTTGGATATTGATTGTTTGTAATCACTCTAGCGTTAAATTATATACAACATATCGAAGAAAATAAGTTCATTTTTCATGTCTGCTGACATAAATATTGTTGGCAATGATAGCCATATTGATCAAGACTTGACCACTGACAATGACTTACGTGAGAAACATTTGTCTGATTCGGATGATAGTGATTCTAGTTTTGCAGGTTTCCTTCCTGTGGATTTACTGTGACTTTGAGGATTTAAATTGATCAAAGAGACATGTGATGGTTCAAGAATAAATTAATTGTGGATGATTATGATCTTTTTGTAGTCATATACTACATGTATAAATCTACATGTATAATACTGTTAAATAAAATTGTGTGCAGTGCATGTATCAGTCATACTTTTAAGTTTTAATATCCCATACCAATGCTTGTATACAATAACAATTATTAATATACGGCGACTGTACGAATAGCAATCAAATTATAGTCTTGTTAAGTGGCCGGTACATTTTGTTTTGTGACTGGCACAATCTGATTGATGCTGGTCATTTGACAACCAGAAAAAAAAAAATATATCTCCAGGCTTGGGTGTTTAGCTGAAATGCATTGTGTTAAATTCCGAGAACAACTTTTAAGTTTTGGGCATGCAATGGATCACACACCTTGTTGATTCTAGGTGTGTGCCAAGGCATGTGCATGTGATTGTGGGCCTTGTATGACAAAGCCCGTATTTCATAATTTTTATAGCTATAGGCAAGTATTTAAGCCAAAGTAATTTGACTAACTAATTGGGTTAAATTTTAAGCTACCAATGAGTTTAAGACACACATGCAGAGATGCTATTGTGATTCAGATTGTCAGACATTCAGTGATAGTTTTCATTGTGTAGTTTCAAGATAAACCATGCTTTCTCAACCTTTGAATGGAACAAGTGAGAATAATTAAGTTTTACTTGTGAGGTACTTTAAGTTAACATGTAATGCCTAGGTTGTGGGATGTCTTGTTGATATACTAAATTAAGACATTCACTAACTTCTATAAGCTGCTAACTCATAGTGACAGATAATTTTTTTTTTTTATATGATCAGTACAAACTTATTTATGCCTTCCATTTTGACTGGCAGAAATAAAATTTTTTTCCATTCCTTATTTGTATGAAATTATATAGTACTGTATATAGTGTATATTTTGTTACATACCTGGAAATTATTTTAATCTCTGGAAATTTAACCAAAAAGGAGTTTTTATATCTCTGCTCACATTTCATACTTAGAAACCAATTCAGAGCTGACAATTAAGAGTCTGGTTGTCTGGCCAGTTGATAGAATTATCTGCCATAAGCCAGATTGTTAAAAGTTCACTATCCTGGTGGGTTCAGTTCTTGTCCCCCAGTAGTCCTGCAGTTCTGAGCGTAGCAACCAAACGTTTTGGGTTCCTGGAGGTACAGACACTGTCTGACAAAAATAATTGGATGAGAGATATATGGACAACCTTTTAATAGCAGTCAAAAGGCCTTGTAGAATGGTTCACAAATGCTAAAGCTGATGAACCAGAAATTTACTGGCTGGTAGGGCAGTGTTGAAGTTAGAATGTCCTTTTGTGGAAACTGAGTCTGTGATGTAGCGTTTGGCTGTGTTAGACGCCATTAGGTGCAACAGAACCAGAGTTTTTTTAGCATCTGCTTGAATTGCGATCAGTTTGATTCACATTTAATAACAGATAGGTTGTTCCTGATCTGAATAAAAGTTAAAAATGTTTCTGTAACAACTGAAATGTAAAAATTGTAAAACATGGTTCTATATTTTTGATCATTCACCATAATCTTTATCAGAGAATGACTTGAAAGCAGAATAGCAGTCTTGTTCATAAGCTTAACATGGGGTCCTAAGGGACATCATAAAAAGTATTTATGTCTTAAGGAATTCCTTCCTTTCACTGGCAGTATTTATGCCAACTATTGAATGCTATGATTCCAGAAATAAATGTTTGTCATGATAGACCAATCATTTACTGCCCGCCTCCAGAGATGAGCCGATAAGGAAAATTGCCGATTACTGAGGCCGATTATTTATAAGCCGATTATCGTAACTAATCGGCCGATTAATCGGTACCTGCCGATTATTTTCAAAAGCAATAGAAAAATCAAAAGATGACCAACAATGACGTTTTTATTGTAAATGCAATTTTATTGTTTACTATACACACTATGTACAATTAAAATCAGCTTCAATCGCGCATGTCAATAGTCAAAGTTTAGTTTTGGCAGACTATGGTGTAAAAACAGGATATTGTCAGCTTTATGCGGAGCTAGTCTGCTGCGTTTTTCAGTGGAAATGTTCCCAGCCTCATTGAACACGCGCTCCGAATATACGCTTGAACTTGGTATGCTAAGATATTTCAGCGCGATGTTGAAAATATTCGGGTACATTTTTTTGTTGAAAACCCACCCACTAGGTATATGGACACGCTTGTAACTGTTGCAAGGGAAGACCGAGAAATGTTTGACCGAGAAATGTTCAATACTTTGTTGCAATGACATCTGAGTTTTTAGTTTCTTTCTCATTGTTACCGTGCTTGAGTCCATGTCTTGTTGCGTTCTTTTACCTTTGGCAACATTCTGCTCCTTTTCATCTGCTGACAGTGCAAGAAATTCCTTGGGATGCTTATGGAGGTGATTGCGCAGGTTTGTCGTGGTGAACTGCTTGCATATTTTTGCTCCATTGCTGATTACAATTTGAGAGCCTTTTTCCTGGCAAATTTTACACATTGCTTTCGTGTTGTCATCTTCCAAAATACGTCCAAACTGCGCTTTTTACAGCGTGCGCCATTAGGTTCTGTGCAAAATAACTCCTAGCAATTTTTCCCCCTGCATTTTATTACAAATATCAGGATTTGTTTAAGCCAATCAGAAAACAGAATATGGTATGACTCAACGCATAGGAATGCGTTGGTGTTTTAACTGTTTTTAATGACTTCCTCAAAGCCACTCACGTGAGACAAAAGACACGGGTTTTGCAACAAAATCTGAAAATCTATTCGCTTGTATTCAGTATTTTAGCATGTGCTTGGCAGCTGCAGAAAAAGTCTTATGGCCGATTATTTGCCGATTATCAGGCAATAACCGGCCGATTACCGATTATTTAAAAAATGGCCGATTAATCGGCTTTGCCGATTGTTTACCGATTAATCGGCTCATCCCTACGTGTCTCCTCACTCCCAGTGTGTCAAAAACTCCAGACCAGACCCCTGAAATTTATTGTATTGTTAAGGCAAAGGTTAGGGTTGGGATCGCAGTCAAGATTAAGCTAAGGTAAGTGTCTGGATTTGGGTTTTGATTCTCGTTAGGATAAGTTTTAGATTCCAGTGTTTTCCCTTGGCAAGATCAGAGATGTGGCCTGCTGTACCTGACCTTAAGAAGGCTTGTGTACCACTGTGCCATAAATTAATGACAGTAACTTCTGGCAGACCACTTTGCCTGGTCAACAACTTTTCAACAATCTGTAACAGTACTTTTTGCAAGCATCTGCTCAATTAAGAGCCATTGACTTGAAGACGGAGCTCTTGACGTGACCAAAAAGGCCTTTTGTCTTCCTTATGTGGGGTGCCCTATTTAAATCTTTCGGGAAATGCTGGTTTCCTGTGGACATCATAGAAACCTAGACAAGTCATTCATCACCAGAGACACAGTAACACAGATAGTACTGCAATCATTAAACTGAGTATGACTTTTCTAGTGTCTTGGGACGTTGGTAATTGTAACCATGCATATTGTAGAACTGTTAGGTCTTCACAATACGGGTAATGGTGGACTAACTTATGTTTTTCTTACAGGTTCTTGGAAGAACTAGATGAAGGTATTTTTATCCAGCAAACACTAGAAACACTCTTGATTAATGCTGATGGCAAACAGTTGATGGTACAGTGTGTTCTTTGCATTATTTTTGTAGTAGTGATTACCTTTACATCATGACAGCCATCTTTGCTGTTACTGTTTGATGTTTAGGAAACATGAGAGCTTGGATATATTGAAGTAGATGAACGATCTTCAAGCTCGATACTCAGAAAATGATATCTGAGCCCCAGACGGGGATCGAACCCGCAACCTTCTGATGACCGGTTAGACGCTCTAACCATTGAGCTACCGAGACTCAGATGGCGAGCTAAGTTGCAAATTCGATATATATATGTGCGACTTAAGCGGAAGCCACTATATATTGATAATGATTGAAGCAGTTTGATGTTTAGGAAACATGAGAGCTTGGATATATTGAAGTAGATGAACGATCTTCAAGCTCGATATCTGAGCCCCAGACGGGGATCGAACCCGCAACCTTCTGATGACCGGTTAGACGCTCTAACCATTGAGCTACCGAGACTCAGATGGCGAGCTAAGTTGCAAATTCGATATATATATGTGCGACCTAAGCGTAAGCCACTATATATTGATAATGATTGAAGCAGTTTGATGTTTAGAAAACATGAGAGCTTGGATATATTGAGACTCATGTTTCCTAAACATCAAACTGCTTCAATCATTATCAATATATAGTGGCTTCCGCTTAGGTCGCACATATATATATCGAATTTGCAACTTAGCTCGCCATCTGAGTCTCGGTAGCTCAATGGTTAGAGCGTCTAACCGGTCATCAGAAGGTTGCGGGTTCGATCCCCGTCTGGGGCTCAGATATCATTTTCTGAGTATTGAGCTTGAAGATCGTTCATCTACTTTGCTGTTACTGTTGTTCTGACCTGGGGGCGGATTAGAAGGCGGAGAGCTAAAACGAGTCTCGAGGGACTAAAAGGAAATAATAATGGTAGTTAACGTTACAATTTACAATATTTCTTTATTCTAAAATTTATTTTGTATATTTTTTTTTGGCCATTACAAGGCAGAGGCGTTATATCTCTATGGAGTGATGCTGTTGTTAATTGACCAGAAGTTTGATGGAGATGTTCGAGAGAGAGGATGTTGGTCTCGTATTACAGATACTGGTAATGTATATTAACAAGACTTTGTATTTGAAGTATTACTGAACAGTATTATTAACTTTGCCGCGTTAGACCCTAACCCTTGCCATATCCCAATCTTAACCCTGAACCTCATCCTAACAAAAGTCACAACCCTAACCCTAAAACGTTAGCGGTTTATCTACGTCCGCTAAACTGCACTGTTATGATAAATTTAAATAATTATAGTGATAATGATCATGGTAATAATAATGGTAGTAATAATGGTAATAATAATGGTAATAATAATGATAGTAATAATGGTAATAATAATGGTAATAATAGTGGTAATGATAATGATAATGGTAATAGTGATAATGGTAATAATGATAATAGTAATAATGATAATAGAAACGATAATGGCAATGGTAGCGATAGTGATAATTGGAATGATAATGATAATGGTAATAATAATTATTTTAATGATAATGATAATGGTGATAATGATAATGGTGATAATGATAATGGTGATAATGATAATGGTAATGGTAATGATAATGGTAATGGTAATGATAATGGTAATGATAAGGACAGTGATAATTATTGTAATGATAAAGGTAATAATGATAATGGTAATGATAATGATAATGATAAGAGTAATGATAATGATAATGGTAGTGATAGTGATAGTGGTAAAGATAATGGTAACGATAATGATAGTGACAGTGATAGTGATAGTGAAAATAATAATAATAATGGTAACTAATGAATCATGAATGATAAAAAATAAAGGATAGTGTTAAATGATGAATGATAAAGAATAAATAGGATTTCAATTTCAAACAGTCATATTATAAATAAGATAAATAGCTTCGATACTTTGGCAACAACCGTCTTAAGTTTTCTACCTGAAATATTGTTTTTGACCAAAAACCACGGCCAGCCGACAACTTCAAAAAGTATAAAATAAAACATATTTCGAAAAATAGAGACATCTTGGAAATCTCAAGATATGTGCCAAAAGAAGACGAGTATACGAAACTGTAATATTTCGACTTTATTACAAAGTCATCATCAGACAGAATGATTTACAAAACAAGCCAAAATCTATATATGCAATATGATGTTGACAACGGAAGTTAGGAATCATGTACCTGAAATATTAACACGACAGAACGCATTCCAAATTAATTATTTCGACAGGAAGCTAATATTTACAAGGCAAAAGTCATGAACAATAACTGACCCGACAATGCTCATGTGTAAGGTGACGTAAGATGACTAACTGGGATAGGTGAGTATCAGATGCCATAAAGTCGACAAACTGATAGAATAATTGTCAGCCATTAAGTTCACCAACGATAAATTGAGCAACCAAAGAAAAGAAAGAAAAGAGTCAGAGTGAGGACGACGTATAAAGTAGGATGTCGGAATTATATATAAAAGTGTGAAGCCGTCTAGTTGAAAAGTATGAGTTCTAATGAAGCTTTTAGTCCGGAGTTGATTTCATGCTTATTAAATTTGATATGAAGAGCTTCAATTAACAAGAGTTTAATGGTGTTAGTAGATTTACTCGAATAAAAAATTTTATAGTTATTAAAGATTAAATTCTTAATAGAGTTAGATGAGTTCGAAAAGGAGGGGAGGTTATTAAGTCGATCGTATTGACTCTGTAAGTTGGCAAGAAACTGTGCGTGTTCACATTCATTGAAGTGTTGTGGTATTGCACTGGCGTCGAGTAGAATGTTCTGTTAGACGTTTAGAAACGCATCTGTCGGTTTTGCCGATATAGCTTCCTGTCGAGATAATTAATTAGCAATGCGTTCTGTCGTGTTAATATCTCAGGTATATAATTCCTAAATTCCGTTGTCAACACCACACTGTATATATACATATATATATATATATATATATATAATTATATCGCTTACCTCAAAAAGTCACTACAGCCTGTTTCATCTTGAGAAAGAATCTTCAGGTGACTGACGAATTTCGAACACAGGAAGGTTTTTATGCGTAGGCCGAAACTTGGGCTTGTGGGCGTGGAACAATAGGGTGATTTTGTTTTTGTTTTAGGTTGTTTACGCGGAATTTGGCCTTGTGTGGGCAGGCCGAAACTATTTCTGATCTTTTGTTTAGCAAATTATTTTTATCTTTTTCACTCAAAATAGAAAATTTTTCCTCTAAACATAAATTACATTGTTTTGATCCCCCTGGATACGAAATAGCGTGTTTTAAAATAGACCATTTTATGGTGAAATCTTGTTTGTTGTTTTTCAAATTCCAAATGTGTTTAGAAAGCTCCGTTTCATTCGAATATTTTATGTGTTGAAAAGACTTAGTGAGGTTACGATATCGCTCTTTGAATGTCTTAGATGTCATCCCTATGTAGTTTTTTGTGGTGTTCGTGTTGCATGTTGTAACTGATGCTTTGTATACTATGTCCTTGGTTAGGCATTCTTTCTGAAGTGGGCATGTGTTCTTGTTCCTACAATTGCAGTTTTCAGTGACCTTCTTCTGTGGTTTGTTTTTCCTAATTATGCGTGAGTTGTGTCTTGTGATAAAAGATTTAATGTTGTTCATGCAGCTATAACTAACCTTGACTGTGTTCCTATTGAAAATCTTATGCAGTTTATGGTGCGGAGGAAAGTGTTTATCAATGAGGCTTAAGAAATCGCGCCCGATGTTTGAGCGAACGTTTTTGCTGAATGGTGGGTTGAACCAAATGATATTACGTTGCCTATTTCTACGTGGTTGTTGAGGTGTATATCGAATGTAACTGAGATGTTGGTCGAAACTGCTGTGTTTGAGTGCTTTCTGATACATTGATGCGCATTCCCTAAATGTCTGTTCATTTGATGAAAGTGATGCAATGCGCGTGTTGATTGCTGTAGGGAGTTGCCTTAAGATAGTAGGTGGGTGGTTAGAATGCCTATTTATGTATAGAGAATCGTCATTGGGCTTCCGAAATGGTTTAAATTTTCCGGTGTTAAGGTCGAAAGTAACGTCTAAGAAATTAACTATTTTCAAGTTCGCTTCAGCGGTGATTTTGAGATCGAAATTTTCGAAAATTTTGGGGAATTCTTTTCTTGTTTCGTCTGCCAAACGTTCCGATTTGTTTTTCATGATAGCCAAACCATCATCTCTATAGAGGCTAATGTTTTCTTTTCCGAATATACTGTTCAAGTGATTGAGGATAAAAAGTCCTACGAGTTCGCAAGGTTCGGCGCCATCGAAGCTGCCCATTGTAACGTCAAATAAACTGTTGCTATCTTTTTTAATCCATGGTTTTTCGTTATTGAAAAGTGAAGATTTTCCAGCATGTTTAATTATTGAAATATCGTCTTTTGAAATACTAGCCAAACTGGAGGCCCAACATAGTGCTTGGTCCAAAAGTTTTTCCGAAATAGATGGATAAAAATCAACAATGTCTAAAGAGATAAAAGAATCTCTGCTTTTTTCGCTAATATTGCCAGACCACTCGATAACTTGCTGAGTGTGTCTCCATTAATTTAGCTTCAGTTTTTCTCTTAAAGTTGAATTAATTTTGTCCAAAATAATTTTGCTCAGTTTTCCGGATTCACTTTTCGCGGGGTTGATTAGGCGGCATTTTGGGTTGTTTTCGAAATTTTCTTTATGGTCTTTTAAAGAAATAAATGCTTCACGTTTGTTGATCTGTTCAATTCGGTCTCCAATTTCTAATTTGTTCGAAATATCTTTTAGTTCTAGATCAATATCTTCTATGATGTCCTCAGATCCATGTTTGTAAGTTTTTGTGATGTTGTCATGCAGTAGCTAGTTGTATGTGCCGAGCGAAGTCTCGTAAATATTCCTAGTTTTATCTGCAAAAATAAAAATTTTAGGGGATGAGTTTACTTTCTTTAAATCGTTTGCCAAAGATTTCTGGAAATGGTTTCTTATTGGCCGAAATTTGACATTTTCAATAAGATTGGCGAGGTCGTCTTCGAAAGGTTTCATTTCCAAAATAGTCGGGGGTGTTTTGTTGAATGCAAGGTCAAAAGGTTTGTTTTTATCGTTGTTATTCTCGCCTTTTAGAAAAAAGTGAGCTTTCCATCTCATCCGTTTTGTTACGCTTTCAACTTTTTCACCTAGGTTCTTCAAATAAGCATCCTGTGTTGGTAATGGTATATTCTTTAGTGAATAATCCAATCGAAATTGTCGCATTTTGAAGTTTAAAGTGAATTGCGCAAATGAGAGTGCACAACCGATAAACGGGTGTGGAATACCTGAACGTTTAGGTTTACGAAATACAAAGAGGGCTCAATAACGCACAGAAAGAGCAAATAGAATTATATCGCTTACCTCAAAAAGTCACTACAGCCTGTTTCATCTTGAGAAAGAATCTTCAGGTGACTGACGAATTTCGAACACAGGAAGGTTTTTATGCGTAGGCCGAAACGTGGGCGTGTGGGCGTGGAACAATAGGGTGATTTTGTTTTTGTTTTAGGTTGTTTACGCGAAATTTGGCCTTGTGTGGGCAGGCCGAAACTATTTCTGATCTTTTGTTTAGCAAATTATTTTTATCTTTTTCACTCAAAATAGAAAATTTTTCCTCTAAACATAAATTACATCGTTTTGATCTCCCTGGATCCCCCTGGATCCCCCTGAAAAATTTTCTATTTTGAGCGACAAAGATAAAAATAATTTGCTAAACAAAAGATCAGAAATAGTTTCGACCTGCCCACACAAGGCCAAATTCCGCGAAAACAACCTAAAACAAAAACAAAATCCCCCTATTGTTCCACGCCCACACGCCCACGTTTCGGCCTACGCATAAAAACCTTCCTGTTTTCGAAATTCGTCAGTCACCTGAAGATTCTTTCTCAAGATGAAACAGGCCGTAGTGACTTTTTGAGGTAAGCGATATAATTCTATTTGCTCTTTCTGTGCGTTATTGAGCAGTCTTTGTATTTCGTAAACCTAAACGTTCACGTATATATATATATATGTGGCTTAGATGTACCACATGTGTGGCACATTTGAGTTGCCTATATAATGTAGGCTTCTCCATCCTGCTCATCAGCACTACACTGATGAGGCCCAATAGGCCGAAACGGTTCCGTCTGTAGTTAGATATCGCTCTATGGCCTCTTGGTTCATATTGAGTGCTCTACAGGATGAGTCATGCCGCTAGCGGATTTGCGCACGCTCACTAGTCTCTAGTTAGAGCGCTCTGGCATGGCTTAGATGTACCACATGTGTGGCACATTTGAGTTGCCTATATAATGTAGGCTTCTCCATCCTGCTCATCAGCACTACACTGATGAGGCCCAATAGGCCGAAACGGTTCCGTCTGTAGTTAGATATCGCTCTATGGCCTCTTGGTTCATATTGAGCGCTCTACAGGATGAGTCATGCCGCTAGCGGATTTGCGCACGCTCACTAGTCTCTAGTTAGAGCGCTCTGGCATGGCTTAGATGTACCACATGTGTGGCACATTTGAGTTGCCTATATAATGTAGGCTTCTCCATCCTGCTCATCAGCACTACACTGATGAGGCCCAATAGGCCGAAACGGTTCCGTCTGTAGTTAGATATCGCTCTATGGCCTCTTGGTTCATATTGAGCGCTCTACAGGATGAGTCATGCCGCTAGCGGATTTGCGCACGCTCACTAGTCTCTAGTTAGAGCGCTCTGGCATGGCTTAGATGTACCACATGTGTGGCACATTTGAGTTGCCTATATAATGTAGGCTTCTCCATCCTGCTCATCAGCACTACACTGATGAGGCCCAATAGGCCGAAACGGTTCCGTCTGTAGTTATATATATATATACGTATATATATATAGACCTTGACTTGTTTTGTAAATCGTTTTGTCTGATGATGACTTTGTAATAAAGTCCAAATATTAGTTTCATATACTCGTCTTGTTTTGACTCATCTTGAGTTTTCCAAGATGTCTCTATTTTTCGGAATATGTTTTATTTTATACTGTTTCTGTACGAACTAACTTGCGACAGCTTATTGTAGCGGCAAAACGAGGTTGCATGAGAAAGAATGCTTGCATCAAAATGTGTACAAGCTCAAACTTACTTCAAGTAATAGCAAGTTCACCCTGGTAAAAAGTCAATGCTAGTTAATGGTAAAAGAAGATGCGAGGCTAGCCTTGTAATTAAGCGCTCAATACCTTATTTTATTTTATAGTGCGACCAGGGCCGATATTGAGTCAAACATTGACGATGTGTGCAAGCTTCTTCGAAGTACAGGAATTTCCGCGGGAAAAAGGCCTTCGAAATATCCAGAGGATTGCTTTGCGTGAGTGTGTCTCGAATGATGTCAAAAATTCTTGCTAATCTTGTGAGATTACGAATATTTGTGGGGAACACAGGTGTCCTGGTTTGACTTGAGATAAATATGTGCTGGTATTCCAGTTTAACTTGTGAAAATTTTGTTCACTGGCCTGATTTCGTGCGGAAAAATCCACGATGTCCCAGTGAAGCCTCAAGGCCTGTCTACACGCGCGATTTTGTATCTTGCGATTGACAACTTGGAGTATGTGTTTAACTGACTAGAACGTCAACAACAAACTGCAGCAAATCATAACCGGATATCTTGCTGCATAAGAAAGGTTTGAGTACTGCCGAAATGTGAGAGTAGTTATCTAACGTTTACAGCGAAGGCCCTTCGTCAGAGAGACAATCGCAACCTGAAAAATTGCACGCGTAAACGACTCTTAAGAACTGAGTTTGTTGGTTTAATTCCGAGTTCTTTCAGGGCTCTTATTTTCCTTCTCAAACTACCATTCCCGTTTGGTTTTCCAGTTTCAACTAAATACCACCACTTTTCGTTGTTTTGTTGTAGTCGAGTTGCTATTTCTGAAACCTTCATTAAAATGTTGGTTGGTCGACTGCGTTCCGACGACATCTATAACCAGGTAAGAACCTTTTCTGATCCGAAATTATTGTGTTCGTTCCCAGTCCTCATTCTACTCTCTCAAAATTGCCTCGTGTGTTTTCTGTGGTGCGTGTCGTGCCTGCATGCGGGCCAGGCTTCTCGAACGGCCTGAGGCAGTTACTCCAGACCATTGAACTCTAAAAAGACTGGAACAATACCTGGAAACTGTATTTTGAAGCCATAATGGAGGTGGACGTGTAGGTTATTTTGCAGGTCATCCCAGTCCCCTACGCAATAAAACACGCAACCTATTGTGAAAAACATCACCCAACTTTCGGATTTTTTGACAGTTTTCTTTTTTATCCATAGTAAGTAGAGGAAAATGTCGGTAGGACTGCATATTTGTCAGAATTAACTGTCAATGAAAAGTAAAAGTTCAATACAACTTTTTCCCCACGCGTGTTTTTGACCTACATGGCTGCCCCCATGTCGGTTTCGTTCAATCGTGAGGCCTGGTGTGACGAGGTATCTTCCCAGTCTTTTTAGAGTTCAATGCTTTGAACCAGTGGACTCTAAAAAGACTGGAACGATACCTCGTTAAATCTGGCCTTACAACTGAGTTAAGCCGACATGGGGACAGCCATGTGGGTCAAAAATACGCGTGGGAAAAAATTGTACTGAACTTTTATTTTTCATGGACAGTTAATTCTAACCAATATGCAGTCCGAACGACATTCTCTTCCACTGTACTAAGGACAAAAAAGAAAACTGTCAAAAAATCTGAAATTTGAGTTACGTTTTTCGCAGTAGGTTTTGTGTTTTATTGCGTAGGGGACTGGGATGACTCGCAAATTGACCCACATGTCAGCCTCAATGATGGCTTCAAAATAGAGTTTGCAGGTATCGTTCCAGTCTTTTTAGAGTTCAGTGCTTCGGACCCACCTTGCCGCTGGTCTTTGCCGTCGGCTCAACAAACAAGGAAACGAGCTCTTGGCGCGAAATTTAAACGACATAGTTCAGTGTTCTCACGACGGAACCTAAAATTCCGCAAGTTTATGGAGATGTCTGGAAATTTATATAAGGTAAGAATACTTTGTGAAGATTTTACTGCTCGAAACGGGTTTACTATTTGACCTACTGCCTAAAATTCTGCCATTATCTCTGTTTTTTCATGAACGTTTAGCATTATTTCCAGGCCAAACGTAAACTCTAAACCTAATTCTAACCCTAACCCTTACTTTAACCTAAATCTTAATTAAATGTAGATAATTAGTGATTAAATTGCTTTCGTCACTTCACTTCGCACTTCGTCTCTTTCATTCCAAATAATCAGGTAAATGCGTTGCCATACATAATTTCCCGCCAAAAGCCACCTCGCTTGCCCGAAGAACCCGCAGCAATGACCAGCGGTACGTAGGTCCTAAGCTCAAGTCTAGCCAGATTTAACGTTATCACAATTTTTTTTAAGGATTCGTCCTACCCACTCCAGGAACACCGAAGCCCCGCTCTTGCCACTTAAGCCGCCATGCTGTATGTGATCCTGTACTTTGTGCCCGACACACTCAATTCTTAGCAGGCCACCATGAGGGAGATTGTGGATAAATTCTTTCCAGACAATTGGGGAAATTCCTTAAGGGCCGTTTACACGTAAGATTTTGCAGGTGGCCATTGTCATCCTGGTGTATGTGATAAACTCATCACAGTCTGTGGAGTAGGATATCCGCTTATGATTCGCTGTAGTTTGTCCTCGTCAGTTGAACACATACTCCAAGATGTCAATCGCTTGGGGCAATGGCACTTGTAAAGAGCCCTTTACGTTCCTTACTTTATTCTCCACAGTTAAACTGACTGAATCCTTATTTAAATGATTTATGATTAGAGGGGCTTTGGTCGATTGGCGTGGGAGAGGGTTGTGTGGGTTAAAATCCCTTCCTGACTACTGAATTAGCGTTGGTGTGTTTTCTAAAAGTATACATTAATGATTGGTGCGATTTTTTTCATTTTATTTTACCCTATGTCGTGGAACCTCTTTCCACTCTTATTCAGATGTAGTGAAGAGCGATTACATTCAGTGGGACTGTATCTTTCCTTGTAAATATATTTAATAGACGAGTCCTCCTCGTGGTGTCTTTACGCTATAGCTTGCCGCACCCATATCTAATTACAAAACAATAAACCTTTCAGCTACGAATAAGGTTAAAAATCCAGCAGTTGTAGACAGGCATAGTTTAGAAGGTTTTATTAAAAAATATACAGGTTGTCTCTGTCTAAAAAAGGCTAAACAGAACGTTTCGGTCAAGTTACTATGACCGTCGTCAGCAAAATAGTGATGATTGATGAACTGTTTTATATACCAGATAGGAGTTGAGTTATTAAACCCAAAGAAAAGTTTGATCATTACCGTACAACTTGTGTTGTGTATAAAATTAAATGCAGAGATTTCTCCGCTGTCTACATCGGTCAAACAGCTCGCGCTTTGAAGACAAGAATAAAGGAACATAGTCGGGCCGTCGCCAAGTTGGACGGCGATTCCCTTCTGATGCAGCATCATTTGCAAACGCAACAGAACGTTGACCTCGACAACGTCCAGATTATTGATAGATGCGAACAATGGACCCAACGAATAATTCTTGAAGCCTGGCATTCAATACGTGAACCAACCTCCATTAACGAACACATGTCTCTGCCTTCTGTTTATAAATGCATATTTATAAATGCATATTTATAAATGCATATAATCGTATTGTCAATAACTCAACTCCTGTCTTGTATAGTATATAAAGCACTTCTTCAATCATCAATGTTTCGATGACGAAGGTCACAGTAACTTGACCGAAACGTCCTTTTTAACCTGTTTTTAGACAGAGACAACGTATATATTTTTCAATAAAATCTTTTAAACCTTTCAACTATAAAACTCTGTTGACAAACAATGACCTGTTAACAGGCAGAGTGTGGAGTGTCAGTTATTTATTGTTCAAATTGCTCAATTATTCAGAATTTTTAATGCTAAATTACGTTCAACACCCCATTCCGGTGGCGTGCGACTTCTATAATTTTACTCTGGGTAACGCCAGATTATTTTACTGTGGTTAACGCCAAACGATTTTACTTGTCAAAGGGGGAGCTCCTGCCTTGAAAGAGTTAATTTGGTATTGAAATATCAGTTGGAATGGTCAAAATTCAGCTAAGTCCTCCGTGTATAAATTTAGTACAATCTGTACCGTTCCGTGATTCATACCATATTTCCTTTATCAAGTCCCCCATAACCTCCCCCCAGTTAATTGAAAAATAAAAATAAGCCCTATCCCTCTATCGAAATAATTTAACTTTATTAATCCATCCTGTGGCAAATCTTGTTTAATGTCATAATCTATGTTGTTTTTTGTTACTTTTAGTGCGAAAATTAAAATTAGCTCTCTCCCTCTAATAAGTCCCACCCTTTATTAAGTCTTCATCCTCTATTAAGTCCCACCCTCTTAGCCCCATCAGCCCTCTTCCTCTAATAAGCCCACCCTCTCTTAAGCCCCAACCTTCTAATAAGCCCCTACCCTGTAATAAGATCCCCTCTCTCTAATAAACCCCCATCCTCTAAGAAGCCCCCATCCTCTAATAGGCCCCCATCCTCTAATAAGCCCCCATCCTCTAATAAGCCCATGTTGGTGGCTTAAAATTAATAAGCTTTCTTGGGGCTACATAAGGAAAATGCGGTACCCCGGAAACATTTGTACGTATTACAGGATTTTTTTTAAGAACATACCTACAATGAAGATTGATGGCATTTTCGGCACATCATCTCGAATCTTATATTGTGTTCTGAGACCTTAAAGAAGGTACCTATAGCCTTCAATAGCGAAGCGATATCAGTAATTTGCAGTCATTTATTGTGATAGAAATCGTTTTGTAGATATTTTTAATAAAGTTTGGAAGTCTGCTAGTTCAAGAAAATTAAAACTTTGTTCATGAAAATAATAATTTCTGGATACCCAACGAATGTTTGTGGGAAGAATTAAAGGGATACTCTTGATACCACAACTGAATTCGAAAACCAGGCTTTCTGTGACCTGAATATACTACAAATTCGTCAAGACGTTCCCAGATATTAGTCTTATAAACCGGACCAAAAGCATTTTTTTTCTTATTTTCAAGGTTCCTGTTTTATGAAATGTAATTTGTTTTTCTCAAAACAAAGCTTATGATCTCTAGAAAGTATTCTACTTTCTGAAAATGTTTCTTGAAATTTTTCTCGTATAGAAATTTTGTTGAGATAGCTTATCTTCTAACAGGAATAGGATCAAGCTTCTTTTGTGAAGCTTTCTTTTTTAAATCCACAGCTGTTTGTGATCCAGGATTTTGTTTTCCGCAGGTAATCAACATATACATGGGGAACGTTGTGAACCTTGTGGAACAATGGGAACCTTACCGGGCGGCAAAGACAGCCCTAAATAACACGATCGAACTGGCCAACGTGAGGGATCTCGTAAGTTGTCCGTAAGAAGTGTAATTAAGCCCGAAAGTCATGGCGAAGTGCTCGTTGAAATTAGCCACCTAACTCATGAATTGTTGATGAGTTTGGGAATTGAAAACCAAGTATCGAGACTTCTGTTGAAAGTTTGTGGCTAATGTTGTATTTTATTGTATTTCAGTTTATTAACCAAGGATAACCACATCAACTGCATGCTTTATTTCCCTGGGCCACACTTAAGTACATTAACTTACTTGTTATGGAAAATTTTGCATCTTGGAAGAATATATGTTAATAACTTTTTCTTCCACTGTGATTGTACAATTGATTCCAGGTTATGGTACCCGAGTAGCTTAAACTTTGTTTCATGTAATTTGAATTAAGTTTAGTACCCGAGTAGCTTAAACTTTGTTTCGTATAATTCGAGTTAGGCTTAGACAGCATGAAGAAATTGTTGCTTGTTAAGCTGTATTTGGTGTTGTTGCAAGTTTTGAAAAGTTCAGTAATAATGTCAGAAAAACTACCGCTAATCACTCCTTGCATCTATTTATTCCTTCGATTTTTCCATCTTTCTTCTAAAGTTTTAATACCTAATTTTTCTAATGTGTCACGACTTTTGTGGAAGCTCATTCGGATGTTTGTTTAGCCCAGCGTTTTCTATGTGTATAATTGTCGACCCTATGTAACGTTGTAACAACATGTTAAGGAAAAGAAAGCTAAGGCCGTTAAGGAAGCTCACTCTTCTGTTGATAAATTGGATCAACTTATTGTTTAGATATCTTAAGAAAATGCTTTACGAATATATAGCATGGTATCTAAAGTCTTAAGAATGAATATCATATCATTTAGAAAGCAACTCGAAATATTCAATATGTGCTGTCGCTCTTGCATTACAGGCAGTGAGACACATCGGAAATGTTCAAAAACTCAACGCCCAGGTACTTCTGACTTTGCAGTCGTCCTGCAAATCTTCTTTGCTCTAGTTTGATAGTTTATGTCATTAAGATGTTTTATTTTTTGTAGGTTTTTAAGTTTCTCGAGGAAGGTTTTCTCACGGAAGAGTATGTGTTGGATAGTATTCCCAAACTGATGAACTATATTCGTGACTGCAACATGACATTACGTTGGGTCATGTTGCATACCAGTGAGGGAGGTTGGTCTAGTTTTTTTGCCGTAGCTATTTATGATTGTAAAGTGTCTGTATTTATAAAGAAAATGGTTTGAACGTGGGAGTATCGTTAGATGTTTGTGAAAGTTGATAGTCCATGTTAGAGTAGTCTTGAGAAAGACGGTTGGTGTTGGTGAAGTGACTGACATTTTGACGGCTTCAGCGGCGGTCATCATCAGCCTCAAGTTAAGAAAACCGCCACTGAGGCCGTCGAAACGTTAGTCACTTCCACAAACGTCAACTGTCTTTATTTGTACTGGATAACTCTATCGGCTACATAAGCTGTTCTCCCTAGAGGTCCAGTAAGGGCCACCTCCCATTGATCCAGTGTTACTACAGGATGAAATAGGAGTACCCGGAGAAAACCTGTGATGCTTGGTAGAATCAAACTGGACCACACCCTTCTCGCGTGTGACCCCAAGGTAACTTTAATCAGAAAACTGCACCGAGTCAGAACCGAACCCTGGTCGTAGGACGTGGTGTAAGACAGGTACACTATCATTGTACCACCAGGACAACACAGCCTGCCTTTTTAACTTCTGTTTTTTAACTTCGCCTTTGGTGCACAATTGTTTAGTAGTAAGTGAAATCCATGTTCGTCGCTTCGGTTCAGATCTCAAACATATAATGCTACAGCGTCAATTGCTTGTTCAAGACGGAATTCCTACACGTTGGAGTCTATCCACACAGCGGCGTAGGAGGCATCCCTTTTGTAAACGGTCTTTGCCATTCTAATGTTTTCGGGTTCCCCTAGTGTACCCTCCGCTCCCTGACTCCACCAAGTCGCATAAACAAAAAAAAACTCAAATTCTTTCGCCTGTTTTCTTTTCTTGACTTCAAATTCGACGTCGGATTATCTGGTTCACCTAACCCAAACCGAAACCCTATCCTAACCGTCCCATTAGCGGGTTTCCCGCTTCGCTTAAACCCTAACTTGACCACCAGTCGTTTTAGTTTATTACTTTAATTTTAACATTTTGACTATATGAAAACTCGAAGAAAATAAAACACTGAAACGTAAAAAAGGGGAAGAAATAAAAATGAAAAAACCCCCAACATTTTGAACGCAAATAAAACAATATATATAAGTAGAAAAACTCGGTTTTGGCTCGAATTCGAACCCTCTTGGTATCGGTCGCTATTGGTTTCACGAACCACTACACAGGGCCTGGAGGCTCAGTTGACCGTCGTCAAAATTGGAAATTTATAAAACATCTCAAGATTCAGTGACGGTCCTCAAGGTGTACTTGGGGAAACCGAAAACATTAGGATGGCAAAGACCATTTACGAAAGGGAAAATAGCAGCTGCGTAGTTTATTGGGGGTGTGTGAGTATGTGTGTGCGTGTTACACCCCCCAAAGTTTGTGAAAAAATAGAAAATCCAGGCAAAAAAATAGTAGTTCGGGCAAAATTTGATAAGGTAAAGTTGGTGAAAATCCATTTTGGTTACTAGTTTATATTTAATTTACATATTGGGGCTGAGGAAGCGAGCGTACACCATATATTTATTGAATATCCGTCAAATTAAATTCGGGCAATTTTTGAAAGTATATAATGTTCGGGCAAATTAAGCTGGACACCCCCCAATCCAAATGGGTCAACTACGGCCCTATATCCACAGCATGCGGGCTGGCGTGAAAAGTATGGTGATTGTATGATGCGAACCCCCAGTTTTAGCTTTAATCATTTTTATTTTATTTTATTTTATTTAAGTTTCGGAAACCAACAAGCGTTGTCGTGCCAGTCGTGACAGTGGCTACAACCCAAGTCATTGGTTTGATATGCTCCTGAACACAGCCCAATTTGAATACGTCGTCAAAGAGGCCAGTTTATAAAATAATGTGACTCGTTCGCGAACTCTGATTGGTTGTTATCCATGTTTGGATACCCTGATCCAAACATGGGAAATTTTGTCGCCGAAAGCGAACAGAAGTTCATGGTGCTTGTTCACAGCCCTGAAAGTCAGTATTTTAGCCTCACGTGAGTTTGGCTAGTGGCTCAAAAATTTTACCACCCAGGGTTAAAAAGTTACCAGCCAAAGCAACATAAATGACATGCTTGCCGCAGGTTGGCAAAGAACAGTTAATTACATATTACTTGCGCTTATTAGTATGGAAATAAAAAAGAACATGAAAAGCAGACAGAATGACTACATTTTTTCATTTTATGATGTTATGCTTTTAGATTTAAGTAAATAAAATTATTATACATTCAAACTTCATTCTTGTTTCTTACTTTCTTGTTGGTCGACGTTCACTAGATAATTCTCAATGTCCAGATGCAGTGATGTCATTTCTACCGATTATCGTTAACTATTAGACGGAGCAGTCCAAAAAAAAAATTATTGGGCACCGATGACGTCACCACCTCAAGGCCGCGAAAATTACAAAACAGCAAAAATGGCCGGCAGTAGATTTACCTCAGTAGACGAAGACGGCATAGCTAAATTAATATCGGAGTAATACGGTGAATGCACCAGAAAGGCTACAAAAGGATTCAAAAACCTCTTTGATGAGTATCTTCACTACAAAAAAATACAGTATCCGCAGAATGCCGTAGAATTGGCAGCGATTTCAAAACGTTTTTATGCCGAGACAAGAAAGCAAGATGAAACTCTTTTCTTGCGTCTATCGCTGTTTTGAATGTATGATAAAACAATTATTGGATTCGGCTTAAGCATAATATCAAGAATTGTCCAGACCGAGGTCAATGTTATCCGCCTCAGCCGTCGGCTTTGGCAGATAACATTGACCTCGGTCTGGTTAATTCATGATATCATATTCAGCCTCATCCAATAATTGTTTATTAGTAAGGAAGAACCCAAAACTTAGCAAAAAAAAATAAAATAGAACTATATGCGATAAGGTAGACCCGTGGACTGCAGTCATGTTTGGTCAATTCAATATCCTTCATCTTCCTTACTCTGTTGAAGACTGTCTGGCCACTCAGTGTGTAAATCTTAAGTTGGTATAGAACATTTTTTCATCTGCGGTAATTCCGCAGAGATGCCACCAACAGTAGTCGCAATAGTTTTGAAGTATTCATCAGATTTCATCTCGTTGTTGCAAACTCGCTTTTGCAGAGCAAAGATTTATTTTTACACGCCAAATGCTATTAGCACCCGCCATGGCGAGTAAATTACTTGTGCTCGCCACTTTCAGTGGTGGTTCAGTCTAATTTTATCGCACAAATACGTAACAGTTTTTATTTTCTGTTTGAAAAATGTGATTCAGACACTTGGTACTATGCTTGTGTACGGAATATCTAAAAAAAAAAAAAAAACAAAACGCTCGCTATTTCTTTTTTTTTCATCACGTTGAAGTAGCTTGACTTTGTTGAACTGGATTTTGTCTTAAAGCTTAACAATTTGCATGGTCAGAATTAAGCATTAAAGTGTTGCGAGAAATTTTTGAAAAATTCAACCCTTCCTTGCACGATTAAAAATTGTTGGGCGGAGCTGACGAACGTGAACGTTAATTTCCCTTTTGTTGCCTTAACAGCTTTTCAAGAAAATGCTCGCCGAGAAGCAAGACAAGTGGGAAAAGAATAAGAAGGAGAGCGTGGACAGGATAGACGAGCTGGCTGACGTATTCTCTAGTGCAAAACCGCTGACCAGAGTGCAGAAGAACGGTGAGTTCAAGTAGGATCAGTCAGAGAACTCCAGTGAACTCGATTTCTATATCTGGAATGCTAACTGGTCAATGAAATGTGAAGCCAAGTTGGCCACCCATAGTGGGCAAATTTGTACGTCAGTTTCAGTCACCTACACAGTCTTGTACGTCAGTTTCAGTCTCCAACTTCGTGAGTGATATTTGTTTCAAAATATACTAAATATGTCTTCAAAAGACAGAAGTAAGTTTAAGAACCTCAAATATAGTTCGATAAAATCATGTCGAGTTTCAGATTATATATTTTCACGAAAATAAATTGGCAGACTAACGAGAAACCTGATAAAACAGTCATGATAAATTACTTTAGGAAACTACCAAGTGTACGTCCTCTTTTTACCGTTAGTTTACCATGTGTAGACAATTTGGCACACTTCTTAGGCCGCACAGCAGTTTTGAATCCTTTTATATACTCGATTATATAAAAAAGTTTCCGTGATATTTTGTTTGAACACATTTTGCGTATTTGTGAATATATTCTTAGCCCAACCAAACAAACCCTGAAGATTAAAGTCGTGTAAAGGGCTAGAACTGACGTACAAAACCGTGCATTGCCCTCCATGGACGGCTATCTTGGCTTGACATTTCATTGGCCAGTTAGCATTCCATAGATGGGAATCGCGTTTGCTGGTGAACCCGAACTGGGACGTAAACTTGCAATCATTGGCCTTGGAGAACGTGAAGCCAAGATGGCCGCCCATGGAGGGCAATTTTGCACGTCAGTTTCAGTCCCCTACGCGGGCTTGTACGTTACCTTTAGTCTCCCGCGCAACGTCTTTGAAATTAAACGCAAAACATGTCTTCAAAAGATAAAAATGAGTTTAAGAATTTGAAATATAATTCGACAAAATCAAACCGAGTTACAGGTTATATATTTTCACGAAAATAATTTACCAAACTGACGAGAAACCTCATAAAACGGTCTCGAAAAGAATTATTTGAGGAAACTACTAAGTGCACGTCATTTTTTTTTTTTCCCCGTCATTTTACCATCTTTGGACAATTTAGGACGGTTCTTATGCCACACGGCAATAACGAATCCTTTTAAACACACGAATACGTAAACTGGTCCAGTAATAATTCGTTTTTGCACTTTTTCCATGGTTTTGAATGTTTTCGAAGCCGAACCAACGTGAAACTGAAGATTAATGTCGTGTAAAGGAGTGGAACTGACGTACAAGACCGAGAAGAGGACTGAAACTGACGTACAAAATTTCCCTCAATGGGCGGCCATCTTGGTTTCACTTTTTGCCCGAGCAAATGACTGGGAGTTAGCATTCCAGATATGGAAATCGACTTCACTGGGCCGCCCATGGAGAGCAATTTTGCACGTGAATTTCAGCTCTTTTACAAGATTTTTCACTTTAATTTTGTTTGATTAAGCTTTGAAAACATTTACAACCGTGGAAAAAGAGTTTAAATGAAATAAATGAAATGATTCCGGAAGATGTTTGCATGACCGAGTATTTAAGACGTTCGAACGCATAAGCTCATCAGAACGTTAGGTTTGGGCTTGATGTTAGTGGAGAAGAACCAGGATTTAATGACATCAAGATTTATTTATTGATAATTATTCACCGACACTGAGGTGAATAATTTTTAAGCATATACCTTGCATAATTGTTTTCAGTCATATTTTTTTTTAATTTTTAAAACAATTTGACGGAACGTCAGTTTCGTTTATTCAAAAAAATTTCTTCTTAACTAAAACAAAACAGGACGCCATCTTGTTTTGCTCGGAGGTGAATAGTCCAGGTTATTCCGAGATAGAGGAACCAATCAGAATGCGCGAAAAACATAATTTACCTGCGAGTTATATGGTTATAGTGGTTAACTCGATAAGCTAAGCTGTTCTGCCTAGAAGTCCATTGAGGGTCACCCCTCATGAGTCCAGTGTTATTGTATGAAAAAACCGAAGTACCCGGAGAAAATCTACGATGCTCAGTAGGATGAAACTGGACTAAACTCTCCTCACATGTGATCAAGGTACCTTTAATGAGATAATTGCACAGAGCCAGAATTGAACCATGGTTACAGCGGCGAGGGGCAAGTGTGCTACCACTGTACCACAAGCATACCTCTTGTCTTAACCTTTTCCAACTCTCTCGTTCGCTCACGTTAAGCACTCTTACAGGTCACCACCGCAACAGGTTCTGATTGTCTCGATAAGTTCTTGTTCTTCATGGGGCTCAGAATCGTTTTCTGAGTACAGGGCTTGACGATCATTCATCTCTCTTAAGATATATCCAAGCTCTCACGTTTCTCAAACAAAAACTGCAATATTAACATTTCAGACAATAAAAAGCTCTCTTTTGTCTTTCTTGGCTTCAGTTATACTGTAAACATGCAAAATGGGATCAAGAAAAGTCCGTCGCTTGTGCGAAAACTTTGATCAACTTTCTTAAAGGTGAGAGTGAAAGAAAACATCAGGCTGTGTGCTTGTTTTTCTGGCTGCTCGCGAAATTGCTCATGCTGATTGATTGCTGAACAGTCGAGATTGTACGATGTCGGACCGACCGGTCTACGTTTTTTATTCCGGACCGGTAAGTATTGGCGGGAAAATTTTGGAGCTGGATTTCATGGAAAGTTAAGGAGAATTAGGTATCTAAATTGAAAAATTTCGAGTAATAAATTGTCCTGGAACATTAGTGTTGCTTTTGGTTAAAGCTAATTTTTTAATAGAGTATGATCAGTACAATGGTATGACAAATGAATGTTTAACTGATGCAATAAGGAACAAAACGAACATGTTACAAGGTAAGGTAAACTGCCACGTCGGAAGAAGAAAACTATTTAAAGCTGGAAAGAAAACCAACAGTAAGGTGCATAGTAAGTTCATTATTAGTGTCATTCACTCGGTTGGTGCTAGAAAGTATTTGCCTTCGTGCATTTTCTAGCAGATTAATGATTTTGGTTCATCTCCTAGGTAATATAATAAGTGTTTAATTAAAAGTTATTCCAGACTCATTCCACCATTAGTTCTTTAGTTATCGTGTTTGAAATTTAACCCCATTTTTCCCCGCGGGGAGTAACGTAGCTTGGTAACCATGACAACCACTCTACTGTGAATGGTGTATTTTTGGTCTGGCTAACCCTCCCTCTCACTAGATGCACGTAAATTTCAACTTTCGAGAAAAGTGAGAAATTTCCTTTTTTTTGTATAAGACCACCTTAAGTGAAGAAATATATTGCTCGTGTCGGTGCGTTCAATTATGTTTTCGGTGATGTTGAAGTGATTTTTTTTTTTGTCTTGTTTTTGCATGTTGGGTCTTCTGGCTCAGATCCTTCAAATACTAAGTTACGAGATGAAAGAGGTAATGCTGTCTAACTGGAAGATTTAAACCGATTTGTCCTTTTGGTAGCTAGAGTACCTAACCTGTCGCATGCTAAATCCTGTATGGAACTTGGTAGTGGGACGCTGTCATGTTGATATAGCAGGGAAATCCTGTCATTCCAACGTTCGAATGCCAAAAAACACCACTTGCCATTAGAGTAACCATCTCTTCCGCGGTTGAACCCCACGGGTAAGTGAACTCTAGTGTCTTGCTACTGGAGATAAATGACCTGGAAACTTTTCTGGGATAAAGACTCGAAAAGTCGATTGATGTACAGTGATCAATCGTGACTTAGCTGTTGTGTTATCAAACTTTTTAGTCGTGACCGCTTTTCAAGAAGTCACAGTTTACCTGAACTAACTTCAAAACCTGTTGCTTATAGGTTTCCACCAGACTTGAGAAAGAGAAATAACGAGATTTCGCCCAGCTTGATGAGCGTTATATGTTATGACTAATTTTGAAAGAACAAAGAAGTAGAAGAGGAAAAAATGAGAAAGGTTGTTTGAAAACGTACTGGGAGATTATGTGGTTCGCGTTGGGCGTGGGGAATTGCTACAGAGGTGATTAAATTTTAGATATAACGATAAAATTAAAAAAGCTAAAATAGAAAGAATAGAGAGTACAGGAAAGGAAAGAAAAGGACAGAAAAGGAGAGAAGGATAGAAGAGAGGAGAAAAGAAAAAGTGGGAAAAAAAAGGACAGAAAAGGAACGAGAATGAATGAAAAGAAAAAAAAAGAGAGAAAAAGAGGAGTGAAGGACATTAGGGGGGTAGAGTTTGGGAGAGGAGGGAGGAAGAGAAAAAAGAGCAAGAAAAGGGAAGGAAAGGATAGGTTGAATTATAAAAAGGGTACAATGTGTCATGGGGAGGGAAGGGATAGGATGGGTTGGGATGGGATGGGATGGGATAGGAAGGAATGAGATGGGACAGGAACGGAACGGAAAAGAACCAATTAAAAAGGAAACTAACGAGCTACAAGGCTTATAAATACGAAAACACACAATGATCTGCAGGAAATTGTGCTTCTGAATATGAAGTGCCCGATGTTTTCAAACATTTTAGGTTGCAAAGCTGACGCACAACACCTCGGTGTTCACAGAAGGAATCCTGACGATGAAGACAACTTTAGTCGGCATTATTAAGGTATAACTCTGACGACCGTGCGTTCTTTGTATTCTGTTGTATGTGTGCCGCGTTGGTGATATGGTGGCACAAATTATACTGGTGAATGTGCAATATTTGTGACAGCAAAGAGACCCAGTAGTGTTGCTGTATTTACGACGTTGATGACATGGAAGCACTGTATTATTAGCGTGGCCGCCATCTTAAATGTGGTTATGAACTTGATCTGCTTCCGCACGTTTATGTTTTATGAAAGTGGTTGGAACCAAAGTTTTGCCCGTGTCATCATATCGTGACCTTGGTCAGTGGTGTGGAAGAGGCTGGTACGGGTGGGAGCGTTGGGCAGAGTTCTCAAACTAAAGAAACTTTCCCTCTTCATTTTTAAAACAATTTCTTCGTCACTAAAGAAAACTATAAACGAAGCTGTATATTTAAAATATTGTAGGAATTTATGGATACCCCGTGGTGGATTAAAGCGACTCAGTATGCACTAACATCAATGCTTATTGTGAACCGAAATTAGGATAATCTAAAATTAAAGTTCCTTTTGCTAATTTTGGTACTATATTTCAAGGTTGATCCAAAACAGCTGCTGGAAGATGGAATTCGTAAGGAACTTGTGCATCAAGTCGCTGGCGCTCTTCATCGTGGTTTAATTTTTAACTCGAAAACAAAAGTATGTAGTCCTAACTGCTCCTTAACTGTTGTTATTATTTCTGACACCTTTTGTGTAATTGTCTCGGTAGATATGTAAGCATTACATTGTAAATGTTGTTTTACCCCACGCAGACAGAGCTTTGTCCTAGATTAAAAGAATTTGGAAATCGCATGGATGCTTTCAAGAGATCTTTCAAGTACATTCAAGATTACGTGAACATTTATGGGTTGAAAATCTGGCAAGAGGAGGTGTCAAGAATTGTTAACTACAACGTCGAACAAGAATGTAACAGCTTTTTGCGTACAAAGGTGGGCTTGATGTTTATGCAGCTTTCAAGTGATGTATGCGGGATATAGACATGAAACCTCGATAGCAAAACCTAGCTTTCCCCGTTACTTGTCCAAAGGAACAAGTTCTGCTCGTAACCGGATTTTCTTCAAACCTTATGCCTGCATTTTCTAATCATAGCTGAAACGTTTGACCGTATGAACTATATTTTACTGTCCTTACTTGTTCAATTTCCTCAGCGTCTGAATGAGAGGAAGATTTTTATGTTTTACCTTTTAAGTAGTTTTTTCCTAAGCAAAATTGTGCCCTGTTCAGGCTAGGTGTCGTGTTCAAACTGGGTGCCTTGTTTAGGCTAGGCGTCTTTTACCCTTGTTCGGGTAGAGGGTTCATATGAGACTGCAGCTTTATCTTTGGTCTGAATCACTGAACTCTGCTGTAAATGCAAAGTTGACAATAGCTAGTAATCGCAGTCAAAAAAAAAGCCAAAACTGGTGGACATGGACGCTCATCATTGTCAAACTGACATTCAAATGATCGCTTAGAGGACTGAAACTGACGATCAAAAAAGCTACCTTGTCCGCCATTTTTGACTTCAATTTTTGATCGGCAATTATTCAACTAGTTATAATTGAGTCCAGTGGTCTGATCCTGACTTGATCAGTACCCTTGCTTTTTTGTACATGATCCCTTAAAGACTCCAAAGTACAAAGTGCGGGAAGGTCAATGGTCGTAAGAGGAGAGCTCCAAAGTTCCAGTGGTCCAAGTTACTCTCGTTACTTGTGGGTAATGTATCAACGAGCATGGTTAATTGCTTGAAAGATAAATGACCCTAGCATATGCGCATGCTCACTGATACGTTTAGCTGAGTTCTGGTTAGGTACGCTTGATGAGTGAAGCCCTGACCAGAGACTTTCAACATTTCATTGAACATCGTTCAACCTTGTCGCATGCAACATGTGGAACACGTTTGGCCACCCATGTTGAATGATGGTGAACGTTGTTGAACGATGTTGGACGATGTTGAAAAATAATAAAAAAACTTGAGCATGTTCAAATTTTTGTTCAACATGCATTCAACATTTATATGCTGATCTTGCCGACAGTGCTATATGTTGAATGCGTTTGGCCATCTCTGACTTCAACATCGTTCAACATTGCTCTACAATGTTGAAAACGTTTGTGAAGGGTTTAAAGGGAGGTAAAATATGGTATTCATAAAGTGACGTGAATTAACCTGAAGTCACGTGGCGCGACTTACTGGTTAGTAAAGAAGCGTTACTTATCGATACGTAGATTAGTGCAAAGTGACCGATGGCTGTGAGGAAGCAACAAACGTCCAGTAAACTGTGGAACTATCATTTTCAGGTCTACGACTGGCTGTCCATCTACCAGTCAATCCCAATTCCTAAATTTCCATCCGCTGATGAATCCGTGAACTTCATTGGACGGCTTGCGAGAGAAATTCTAAGAATCATCGATCCAAAGTAGGAAGCAATTTGTTATTTATTTTTCTTTTGATTTATTAGTGTCCATTCTTTTCTCGTGTTTTTTACAATTTGTGACCTATCTTGTAGAACAGATTGCTACTGAAATGGAGAATAACGCATGGGGCTGTGGAGATATGGAATGTATCTTCGAGTGTTCAGTTTGATCTGCCACGATGGCATAGCCACTTGTGGCACACGAGAAGATAAACTCCATATCTCCAAACGCCCATGCATTGTTTGGTTTATTTCTTAAACACCAACGCACAATCTAAAATGAGGATCAGCCGTCTGGATAGTTTTTGATTGATTTTGCTCTCAAAAAAGGTTGTTTTGTTCGCAGAAAATGAACGTCCGCCAAACAAACTGAAATCAACAAACCCCCACGGAGATACGAATTATAAAATATTAGATCTTATTGATCTAATAAAATATCTTACGCGACTTCTTATTGGGTCGTTAAACCAATATCTTTACATGTGAAAATATCGTATCTTCTCATGTAAAAATAATCTATCTTTTACGTGTGATAAAATACTATTTTTTTTTCCGTGGGCCGCTGTTGTATCACACAAAAGTTTATGAAGTAAGGGGATGTTTCAAATTTTGGAAAAAAACCCTCTAGTTACTGGTAGTTCTAAAATAATAGCTAGGTCAACTGAAACACCTGGAGGAAGACCATCGTAGCACAGCCAGCGCAGCGGCAAAGCTTTTTTTACGCCCACTTCAAGATGGCGGATACTAACCGTGTGAGCCTGAGAACCATTCTCGCTCGAGTTATATTATAATCCAACCTGTCCTCTCGCCAGAGATTGAGGTTAGGATTACGGTTAGGGTTAGGATTAGGGTTATGATTAGGGTTAGGGTTTGGATTACGGTTAGGACTAGGGTTAGGATTAACTCTAACCCTAACTCTAATCGTAATCCTAATCCTAACCCTAATTCTAATCCTAACCTGGATCTTAGGTGAGAAGACATGTTGAACTGTAACATAACGCGCGTGAGAATAGTTCTCAGGCTCTCACGGTAAGTATCCGCCATCTTGAAGTGGACGTAAAACTTTTTAACTTCTCCCTGCGGGAGGTGTATAGCATAAAACGAAACGCGAGAATAAAGCACTTGGCAGAAAACAAATTAAAAACGGCCGACGATTGTTTGTTGTCATAATTAATTAGGAAATGAGTGAAATATTGTGAAATGAATGACCACTTGTTCACCAAACTATTCTTTCGGAACTCATGCCCAGATGGTATTTTCCGTAACAGTGAGATAATAAATGAACGGAGCGGTGGCACTTCCACTGTTAACTTAAAGGGAATGGATGACGTCATGAAATGTCAAGAAAACTTTGTTTTATAAAACAAATAGAAAACAGTTTTCTTGTCACTGTGCTGTGATAGAAACATGAATGACATTATTTCAACCAGAAAAAAATGCATAGGCAGTTAATGACCGGAAATTTAGTTTTTACTAAAATTTTTGGATCAAATTCAACTGCTTATGCTTATAACGTGTATGAATGTGTATGTGTATGTATATCTACGTATATCTGTGTATGTGTAAGTAAACTTGTCTTTAAGTCCCTCAGTTCAAGCCTCAAGTAAGTCTCGGTCCATTGAGTCAAGTCACAAGTCTTTAAGGACAAGTCTCAAGTCAAGTCGCAAGTCCCCTTACATTGCCAAACCAAGTAGTCACACAAAATCCTAGCGATTACAAAAGGTCACTAAGGTCAAATTAAGGAATTTAAGATTTTGGCAAACGACTTCGGCTGCGGTTAAAAACCAAATCTTAGCAGAATCCAAACGAGATCACTTTTGGAATGTACACCGTGGTTACTTGTCGCGAAAATGAGTTCAATGGGCCATCGGGAAAATGACGCGAAAATTCACAACTAACTTCATGTAATCAAGCACGAAAGCTATCGATCAACAATGTCTGATGGTACAGGCTCTCAAATCGGATAAATACTGTGTAATAAAAAACTGTCTCCGATTACTCTCGCTTTTCGTGGCATGTTTGGTTGCAATAATAGTACTTTTAGGTTTAAGTCAAACGCAAGTCTCAAGTCAAAATTTTGCCTCTCGAGTGTGACACGAGTCGACAACGCTCTGTGTAAGTGAATGTTTACCACTATGACTGGCGCTAAGCCTGCTTTTTCGGATTTTTCTCTCTTATATAGAAGTACATGATAACAGAACTAAAGAGGAAGTGGCGAACTTGCTGTTGTTTCGTGAACTGCAGTACAGCGTCCATACTTTTGGTTTGACTGGCTTGGACAAACTGTTGTCGTTCATGATAGTCAAAGAATTGCAGGTTAGATGAAAACAACTAAAATTATTGCGCACCGCGTCAAGCCTAGTAGTTCGTGAAAGTACCCACTACATATCGATAATTATACTACGATGGTAACGAATGCTTGAAAAACATGCCCTGTAAAAGTTGACCCACGTATACAGGGCTCAAACGGGTCGTGGGAAACTCATGGAGTATATGGCCGTTTCTTTTTCAAAAGTAAACATATTCACCGGTCAAACCATATTATTGGAAAGCTTCCGTAGAAACGATCTGATTTGGCTCTTGGAAAAAAAAAAGAAAAAGAAAAGTAGTCTCAATTTGATCACAACAGATGCTATAGTATATTATTTCTATCCGAATGTGATCTGATTAATTTATATAAGAGTTCGTTTGTTTGTTTGTTTGTTTGTTTGTTTGCTTATTCGTTTATCGTAGAATCCCGAAAATAACGGCCCTCGTTACTTTCGAATTTATCCGCCATTGGGAGCCGCTACTTTCGGGAGGGGGCGCTTCCTTCGGGGAGCAGCTACTTTCGAGAGGTCGTTATTTTTATGTAGTAAAGCACGTAAACATACTACGGAAATATTGTTTTTTTGCTCCATATATGGCCTAAAATTTACCACATTTGCCTCCTTTTACTTCATTGCAACTTTGACAGTTTTACTTTACTTTTGTTGGGTCGAGATTTCAAACTTATTAATTTAAAGTTACTCAAGCGATGACTGAAACAATACTGTCAAGTGTTGAGTACCAGCTGTTGAGTATCAGCATCATTGTCAACTGTATTCATTGTAACTGGCGGAAACAAGGTATTTTCGGAAGCGCCGCCACTCTCGGAGGCCGCTATTTTTGGGATTCTACGGCATTTGTTTATTTATTTGTTCATTTGTTCATTTATTTATTTATTTTCATTTTGTTTTTCTTTTTTTCTATTTGTTTTTCTTTTTTTCTATTTGTTTTTCTTTTTTTCTATTTGTTTTTCTTTTTTTCTATTTGTTT
Organism: Heliopora coerulea; assembly: GCA_030142905.1. NCBI lineage: Eukaryota > Metazoa > Cnidaria > Anthozoa > Scleralcyonacea > Helioporidae > Heliopora > Heliopora coerulea. The sequence continues at coordinate 447,718 of JASJOG010000080.1, read as the reverse complement.
GCTAAGTTATTTATTTATTTGTTTGCTTGTCAATACGTTTTTTTTTTTGTTTATTTGCACATCTTACAGACTTTTGTAAATAGTTTATAATGCACTTAAGAAAGATCAAGTCGTTTGTGGTGTTCTTGAAAACCTTGCCTCTTATTTAATGCTGGTGAAGAAGATAGCCGGTAAGAGTTAACTGAGTCTGTTCTGAAACTGTCGAAAAGTTCATGTCATTTGTTCTTTAACATGTGTTCTTCTGTTTTAGCCAATCCTGTCAAGATTTATTCCCAAGCATCTCAGAAATGTGTTAAGCTATGGCCTCAATTCCAGGACACCATTATAAAGGTAATTCAACAGTTCCTCAATGACGTTCTGGTCATTTGAGTTCTAGGTCGCTCCATCTACTTTTGTGAGTGGGTATAAAAAGACATTTCAATTTTAACCACCCTCTAAATTCTTGACTGTCAAGTTTGTGAACCTGGTGCACTTTAATTGACAACGGAACATCAGCCCCGTGTTTGAGTTGATTAACAATCTTAAAATCCCCACAAAAATGTTTGTGATACCGTCGAGTTTTAGAGTTTAAAGTTTCAGATTTTAACTGATAATTCTAAAATTTCAGAACAATAAATAGCCGAAGTGCTGTTTTATTATGAACTTAGGTGCAACACTTTCTCGGAAGACACTCATGACGTTAAGATGCTAATTTGCTTTGTCTCAACTAGACTCTTGACGCAAACTAGTGATCACATGTCTTAAGATTAATCGTTCAACCAAACGAAAAGAAATTTTCTAACTTTTGAACCAAACCAGTTTTTACTGTCATTGACTAGCTTGCTTCTTTGGAATTGCTTGAGAACATCCAGTGTAACCCTGCGCTAATAGGAGACACAATCGTTGTTTTCCTGCTGCATATGTTGCCAAAAGCTCAAGCGACGAGCCAGAGAGAAAAATAGACGGGGTTGGCTATTTACACGAGGGAATTTAGATGCGTCTTTCATAAAAGCGCGAAATTGTCTGGGTTGAAGGTTTGCGCGTGCGTCACGTCATGGCGGCCATGTTGGTTGAACGTTGACAAGAGTCTCATTCAACCGCTATTGTTTGGGAGACTAACTTAGCCGGCCGTATCATTGTCTTTCGTGTCTGCAGGAATTGGCAGCAAGCCTGTTATAAACGGTATAAAAATGGTGTTCACTCCTTAAAGGATTGGGATCGTCTAGTTATGGGGTAATGTCGAGGTATTTGTATTTAAATATTTTTGCACTCAATAGCCACGTCAACTTAAATGTTTTTCATTGGGTCCAGCTTTAGTACATTAAATTTTTATATGGCTGAGGCAGCGACCTCTCCGAGTACGGAAATCCTGCAATTTGATTGGTTCATAAGTAGTCGGATATTTCCCATATTGCCCGCTCAGGGAAGGAGATTTCAAAAAGCCTTACTTGTCTCTAATAAAAATTACAATTTTTGACAATATGTGAAGGGGAAATGTATTACGAGCAATCAGAAAAGGTAAAGTAACCGAGCAGAGTGAAGTTGGTGAAGAAATTTTATATGAAATGGCGACATAAGTGTTCTGTACCGACGTTCTGTACCTTTGCACTTGTGAATTATATTTCAGTAAAGCCATATAACAAACTACTAATTCATCTCACTTGTTTGGTCTGTACTAGTGAAATATCGGACCTCTGTTTTTGCATGAACCTCAACTTGCCGCGCTTGTCTCGGTCCGTTCTTAAAAACATCAGTCCGATGTTTCACAAGTACAAAGTTTACGTTCGGTCGATAAGTAGTAATTATTACACGAATTATTGGTATAAGGGTAAAATAGTGGACAAATTTACTTACTAGGAAAATGTACTATTTAAAAAAATATGTGGTCAATATTTTTTTTTCATTTACACTTTGCGGTCCATTCACACGATAGGATTGTATTATATGATAGCTCGTTCTGCTATATCCCATTAACTCGATGGAGTCTCCCGGACGTATTACTACATCGGTGAGCCAATCGAAAGCAGAAATTGTGCATTAGAGACAACATTACATGCCCCAGGATGAAAAATCGTAGACGGCAATCGTATCGTCTAAATAGGACCTAACAAGACGTGGCGAAACGTACCGCTGAACATACACTTCTCTCAAGTGATGCAATAATCTTTACTGTTCATGTTCATTGATACTGTTGGGCAAGATATTGTTAAACTGTGGATGCTTAACGATTCACTCCGTTACCTTTCTGTTCGGTAAGCTTGAAGTGGAAAAGATATCTTAAGGCGTGAATATCATTTTTATAAAATTCATTAGTGGTTTCCACATGACGTCATGGCGGCCATTTTGGTTCAACGTTAACAAAAGAATCTCATTAGCTATCGCGTAGTATTTGAAACCAACATGGGCGCTTTATCGTTGATTATTGAATGTCGAGGGACTGACTTGAATCCCTTGCGAAAACTACACGTGATTAGTCGTGTGTCATTTTGTGATCACGCGAAAAGATTTCACTTGTGGAAATTTTTGACATGTGGTTTTGCACATTCAATGTTTATCGTGTGTTCAAGTTTCACGCACAATTTAATATTACGTTATACACATGTACCTAATGCATCATTTACATATGGTGCTCGTGTAAAATTTCACACGAAATCAGGCACGTAGAAGTTTCGTAAAGCATTTCACTCGTCAACATTCTCTTGGAATGTTGTTTCAAACACAGCCTACGAAGTTGCGCGCATGGCTTTGATTTTGCAACCATTTTGTCGACAAAACCAAAAAAAAACTAATTCTTCAAAGTGTGTTACAGCTCAAACGTGGACAGAAATCAAGTCATATCCATGGTCTTGTCAGCTCTCCTCTTTGTTTTTACAGATTGGCCAAATGCAACTTCTTCGAAAATAGATCGGAAATGAATTAAGTTTTTCGTGTAAATTTGACGCCAAACATTTCGAGAGCAGCCTTAGAACTTTAAATCAGTAAGTGGAATAACTAATTAAGCACCTAATGTACTTTCCGTCTGAAAGCATTATACAGCCGTGTCGCTGAAAAGTTTGTTCTGCGATTTCATTTGTTCATAAGTAGTCGGATGTTCCTGATATTCAAGCGCTCAGAGGGGAAAACTTAAGAACCTAATTTATCGTGGGCATAGCGTAAATCTCATAGCAACGTGAGGAGTATAAAACTGCATAATGAGCAACCAGGAAAAAGAAATTATGCCACATACTTGTTTTTTCCTAATTGTTCACAATAAAGGTGAAACACATTGATAAAATAATGTGGTTGATTTAGTTGGACCTCTGCTTTTTCTGGGATCCTCGATTCGCCGCGTTCATCCGGGTCCATACTTAAAAGCATCTGCCATTCCCATCCCCAGGTCCCGTCAATTTTCTTAGCCCACTTGGATCAAAAGTTTTCTGGCTCTGGAGACAGTGATTGCATCTGGGGATAAAAATGAACATCGGTGTGTTCGTGGTCAGTTAATAAGTAATTATATGGCTAGCGCTACTTCCCGTGAAATGGGGCGTTCTGATTGGCTCAGACGCTCTGACTGGCAGTCATTACTTTCCCGTAATGCACCGGTCCATTACGGGATCTGGTTTGCATCAGCAAATGTTTAGACAGTAGCGTAACAGAACTATTGGGGGCCCTCATGAGATTTGTTCGGGGTCTCCCGTCACCCCCGTTAGTATAGACTTAGTTTAGACAATTTCAAGACTTAAATTCTTAATTGTCTTTAAAAATTTATCGGGAGCCCGTATGAGTTGCTCTAATCCTGACCATAGTCCGTTACGCCACTGTATTTAGACCTTGTTTTTGCCAACGACTTCGTGTTTTTTTATTTATTCATCTACTGTTCTGATTAAAGTCATCGAGGAAGAGATTTAACCAAGTCATAAGCGGTTCGTTTTGGTTAATCCTTGCTAAAACGTAGCTGAATCTCGTTTGTTTGCCTTTAAAGCAACTGGGAAATTCTCTGGCCAAAACTTGCTGGTCTGTCGAAAATACGTTCTGCACGAGAAAAACCCACTTTAATGGGATTGTTTTCATTTACACTGCGTCTGAAGTTATTATGCAAGAGTGATAATTCGAAATATATTTGTATGCATTTTTTAAAACCTCATAGCAGTCACATATAAAATAAATTGATATACAAGAAACTATATTTACTTGTGTGTTTAGTTGTTTCGGGCCTTGCTAAAGTATTTCTTAGAAAAAATTTAAATTTCGGTGTCTGAAGGTATTATGCAAATGGTTTGGCTGATCAAACTAACTGAAGTTAATTCATTCTTCACGACCATGTAGAATCCAATTTATCATTCCATTTATTTTAAATACCAAACAGCGAATTTTACATGTTAATGTATCCTCCTTTCTTATCTATTATTTTAAATAATCAATCATCCATTGAATTTGTGAGTGACTTGACTGTTTCAGGCTTGATTGATTGAGTTACTTTTTTAATTGCCTCCCACAAGCCTGATTTCTTACTGTATTGTTTACCACCACTATACAGCTCTCTCTTTACCACTGCCCACATGTTTTCAATTGGATTTAGATCAGCGGAGGAAGGTGGCCATTTCATTAATTTACTTCCTGTTAACCCTTTTCGCGCCAAAAAGTCAGAAGTACTCCGTGACGCATGAGAGGGGACATTGTCTTGCATGAACACACAGTCCTTTTTAAGTTTTCGACTTTGAGACTTGTACCATTTGAAGAATGTGCCTTCCAATAATGCACAATAGTTGTCGCTGTTTAACTTAACTCCCTCATCCACTTTAAAGGGACCAATTACTTTGTCATCGACAATCCCTGCCCATATCATGATTCCACCACCTCCTTGTTGTCTCCTTAGCCTTGGAGGAGCTTCCTTATCACAGAGAACCGAGCCTTTAGACCAACCATCTGGACCATCAAGAGTCAACCGTGATTCATCTGTAAAAATTACCTTGCTAAAATCAGTCTTCAAGTTTTCTCTGGCCCAATCCAAACGCTTTTGCTTGTGTGTTTTATTTAGAGGAGGTCTGCCAACTAATTTCTTGACCATGCTCATTGTTTGAAGGATTCTACACCTTTTATCACGTTTCACTCCTGATATTCCTGCCTTGTCAAAGACTTCTGCAGTACTGAGTAGTGGATGCTTTGTAATAATTTGCTTCAATTTACGGTTGTCTCTGTCACTAATGTTCTTAAATCCCTTTCCTTTGCTTCTCACTCTCTTTTTGTTTACGTCTTCCATTGCATTCTTAACTGTTCGATGGTCTCGTCGTAGTATCTTTGAAATTCCTAATATTGTTTTCCCTCTGGCTAATAACTGTACAATTTCCTTTTTCTCTGTTGCTGATAAGTCCTTCTTTCTGCCCATGTTGACTTTTAACTAAGAGATCGGCTACAGTACAGGATTTATATAGTAGTGCTAGCACACTTGCATAATAAATTCAGACACTGCTTTTCTAATTAGACAATTGTTTTGGGAATAAATTGGACCAATCTTTGTAATGCGAAAGAAGATGAACTGCTATTACTTGCTTGTACATTGCTTTGTTATATACATGACTGCTACGAGGCCATGCAAAGCCCATTCAAATATATTTCGAATTATCACTCTTGCATAATAACTTCAGACGCAGTGTATATGTCTAGATTATCTGTTTTTACTTGGGAATTCACAGCAAATTGATCTTTCGTTGTGCACTGTGCCTGCGAAAGCGCTCAACGACTAAGTCTTTGTCAAGCTATGCGAATGTAGCATGTTTTTACCAGACTGAGTATATTTTGCTTGTTTAAAACAAACCATATAATAAACCTCTTATTAACCCCCTCCGCTTGATCATTGCTGGAAAATATCAGACCGGGAAGCAGGCAAATGGGCATCAATGCATGCGTAGATGCATAAAAAGTATACTTACGTACGTAGATAAATAAATTGAGTTATTACGTATGTACTTAAGTTCGTAATACTTATTTTCGGTACATGTATAAGTTGCATTCAAAGAAGTAAGCACGCAAGTAACGCGTACGTTGCGCAAATATGTAAATTGTGTTTTTAGGGACACACGTAGGTACGTATAGTTTAGTATGAATTCTCAAGAAGTAAATGTACACCTATCAAGAAAGTATTGCATAGTTTAAGGAAACTTGGAATAGCAAAAGAAGTCTTTTTCATAGGTTCTCCTTTTCTCAACTTCGTAGATCTCTAATCAAAGACATTGAAGCTCATGATAAAGATCCCAGTAAGCCGTACCCAAGTGAAGAAAGTCCTTTAATGTCAAAGCTGTTAGCCTATCTTGAGTCAGCTGGAATCCATGATCCGCTGAAGAAGGTGGAATACTAATTGTTATTTAGATATTTAAGATATAACAGATATATATATAACAGATATTTAAGAACTTGTTGTCTTTACGTTGTGTGTTTGAATTTTGCATTTGAATTTCTAAACGACTACTTCAAGGAATACCCTTGATATCTTGAAGTCGAAATTATCCCTTTAACTAAAAATAGATTAATTCCTTTTAATATAAACAGTTTTTCATCTTTTTTCCCACCTCCAACCATGCGAGTACTATCGAGATGATGTCCATGGTTAATTCCTGCGCGAATTTTACAACACCTTCTCAGAGATATCAATAGGCAGACTGTTGCCTGTGTTACTGCATAAAGATAGCCGATATGTAAGATTTATATCAGATGATTCCTATTATTTGTTTACATTTGTTGCTAGGTGAAAATCAAATGGTCATTACTCATTAACCCAAAAAGAGGTCCGTATGGGAAAGTGTTTGCTTGAGATCTGCACGAAAAAAATGATGACAAATACTTTCCATTACAGACCGAGCAAACGAGATCAATAAGGAAGGTTTCTTCAATATTGTCGCGAGCGAGGATCCAGGCGGAAATCTCAATTTCAGAACAAACATTAATGCCCAGCAAAGTACACGCAAAACGGCCATAATTTGTAAAAGAAATAAGTTTATTAACAGCACTAACGTTTCGTTGCGTCTCGCAACATCATCAGAGTATGAATAAATTTAACGGGTATTGTATTTACAAGGTCAGAGATATAAAGTAGGTGTTATATTACAAGATGTATGGGAAACGGAAATGGATAGAGCGGTTAAAAGATAGAGAGGAACAGAGCTTAGATTGGCATTCAAGGAAGGTTTAAGTTTAGAAATAATAAAACTTTCTCTTACCAAAAGTTCAGAGCCAGAAGAACAGGAGGATAGGATTTTAAAGTCGTTGAGTGATGCAGTGTGGCCAGTCTCAGTGAGATGAGTTAAAACGCTGGAAGGTGATAGGTTAAGAAGCTTTTTACCTGTCAAGGCAGAGACTCCTAGATGATCAAAGGCTCGTGTATGTAAGTGGCGGGCCGTTTGGCCCACGTACAATGCGGAGCAGCATTGACACGTGTAAGCGTAAACAACACAAGACCCCAGAGCTTTAGGAATCCTGTCCTTAACGTTGAAAAGATGAGCAAGTCGCTTGCCTGGTTGAAAAAAAAACGAATTGTAATGTGAGGGTAAGCTAAGGAGCACAGTTTTAAAATTTGAGTGCGGATTTGAAGAAAGTGACAACCAGTGAAGGGAAGAGAAAAGCATAAGACCTTTTTGGGGACTGTGTAAAGGACTGGTTTGGATGTGAAGGTTTTGTCCAAGAAAAGAGAAACGCATTTGTCAAATAAATGGGTAGGAAAGCCATTGGTTTTAAAGATATTTTTTAACATTTCAAGTTCTTTGTGGAAATTTTCATAACTAAAGCAGATGTTGAAACAGCGATGGAGTAGTGAAAGAATTAGGTCTTGTTTGTAAGTGAAAGGTATGAAGCTGTGAAAATTCGTGAAAAGACCAGTGAATGTGGGTTTACGATAAACGGAAGTGGTGAAGGTGCCATTATGACGGGTGATGTCAATGTCAAGAAAAGGTAAAGAGCGGTTAGATTCAGTTTCAAAAGTAAAGTTTATATTTGGGTGTTGTTTTATATTTGGATGTTTTCTCCAAAAAGACTCGACCACTGAAATTTCCTCACTCCTTTCGAACTCTTTTACCGAAAACTAAAACAAGAACGCATCGGACCTTCTTCAAGACTCTATCCCGACTTTATCAAGACCAAGTTGAAAGACATAGCGCTTTCCGGACTAAAAACTATCACCGACCGAGCTTCGTATTCTCGGAGGAGGAGCTCAAAGTGCTAAATGACTTAAGAAATGATAATAATATTATTATCATGAAACCGGGCAAGGGCAATGGAATTGTCATCCTAGATAAGAATGATTACAAGAAGAAGATGGAAGATATCCTAAGTGACAGTAATAAATTTAGACTCTTGCATGACGATCCCACCAAGCTCACATTACAACGTGAGAACAAAATCAAACACTTCCTACGCAGGCTGAAGAAAGCCAAAAGCATCACACAGACACCTTACGAAAAACTCTTTCCCACTGGCTCTCAAATTGGCATTCTCTACGGACTACCTAAAATACATAAAAGTAACATTCCCCTTAGGCCTATTTTATCCTCTGTTAATACGCATTTCTATAATATTGCTAAATTTCTCGTTCCCCTTTTTCGTCCCATCGCTTCTGGTGCTTACATGGTAGGTAGTGACTTTCTCTTTTGTTCAGGAAATACTTAATCTTAATTTTGATACCGATCATTTAGTCATGGCCAGTTTCGATATCACTTCACTTTTTACCAACGCACCACTTGACGAAACCATTAACTTAATTCTTGACCGTTTATTTCACACTGACACCCATTATCATGGTTTTTCCCGGGAAGAATTTAAAAAGCTTCTACATTTTTCTGTTAAAGACTGCCACTTTATTTTTAATGCCTCTTTGTACGAACAAATTGATGGAGTCACCATGGGTTCCTCACTTGGACCTCTTTTTGCAGACTTCTTATCCTCTCATGAAAAATCTTGGCTTGATAATTGTCCTTCCAACTACAAGCCCAGTTACTATCGTAGATATGTTGATGATTGTTTTCTACTTTTCCGTTCCCCTGATCACATTCCCTTGTTTCTTAATTTCCTTAACCGTCAACATCCAAATATAAACTTTACTTTTGAAACTGAATCTAACCGCTCTTTACCTTTTCTTGACATTGACATCACCCGTCATAATGGCACCTTCACCACTTCCGTTTATCGTAAACCCACATTCACTGGTCTTTTCACGAATTTTCACAGCTTCATACCTTTCACTTACAAACAAGACCTAATTCTTTCACTACTCCATCGCTGTTTCAACATCTGCTTTAGTTATGAAAATTTCCACAAAGAACTTGAAATGTTAAAAAATATCTTTAAAACCAATGGCTTTCCTACCCATTTATTTGACAAATGCGTTTCTCTTTTCTTGGACAAAACCTTCACATCCAAACCAGTCCTTTACACAGTCCCCAAAAAGGTCTTATGCTTTTCTCTTCCCTTCACTGGTTGTCACTTTCTTCAAATCCGCACTCAAATTTTAAAACTGTGCTCCTTAGCTTACCCTCACATTACAATTCGTTTTTTTTTCAACCAGGCAAGCGACTTGCTCATCTTTTCAACGTTAAGGACAGGATTCCTAAAGCTCTGGGGTCTTGTGTTGTTTACGCTTACACGTGTCAATGCTGCTCCGCATTGTACGTGGGCCAAACGGCCCGCCACTTACATACACGAGCCTTTGATCATCTAGGAGTCTCTGCCTTGACAGGTAAAAAGCTTCTTAACCTATCACCTTCCAGCGTTTTAACTCATCTCACTGAGACTGGCCACACTGCATCACTCAACGACTTTAAAATCCTATCCTCCTGTTCTTCTGGCTCTGAACTTTTGGTAAGAGAAAGTTTTATTATTTCTAAACTTAAACCTTCCTTGAATGCCAATCTAAGCTCTGTTCCTCTCTATCTTTTAACCGCTCTATCCATTTCCGTTTCCCATACATCTTGTAATATAACACCTACTTTATATCTCTGACCTTGTAAATACAATACCCGTTAAATTTATTCATACTCTGATGATGTTGCGAGACGCAACGAAACGTTAGTGCTGTTAATAAACTTATTTCTTTTACAAATTATGGCCGTTTTGCGTGTACTTTGCTGGGCATTAATATTTGTTCTGAAATAAGGAATGTATTATCAGGATATTGGCAGTTTTATTAATCGATTTCCCGCTTTCGTATTTTCGTTTCGCTAGGTGACGTTTGCTGGTTTGTTTTTGCCCATGACTTCACGTCTGTTTATACCGATTTATTGGCCTTTTCGCTAATACTTATGAAAAAAAAAATCACTTGAGTTCAAAAACGAGTTTGTGTTGGTTGTCCTTCGTGAAACCTTATACCTTGTTCGTTTGGCCTCGAAACAGTTTGCAAAATTACCATTAAAAGTGTGCCGTTTTGTGCGAAAAACTTGTTTCACGGTCTGGCAGCCACGCATTGATGTCATTTACCATACGGAGCTCAGTGATATAATAAAGGAAACCTACATTATGATGCGCTCGAATATTGTTCAAAACACTTGCATGAATGGAATTTCAATTTCATCTAAAACAAATATCTGACGTATTCTTTAAAACTCCCACTTTCTGTCCGAACACCACGGTATTTTCAACATGTCAGTCACTCATCCTATGATGATGTTGCGGAAGGCAACAAAGCGTAAAATTCGATAAAACATTTAGATCCTTCGTGCTTAACGGCTGTGCATTGTTCATTCTTGCCTATGATGTTCGTTTAGAGGTGGACAGAAGTCAGTTTTGCTTTACTGTTACGTACGCAATTAGTGTTTCCATAACAACTGTAATGATACAGATGAAAAAATTTCTCAATTCTGATTGGCGAAGAGCAGTGCAATCTCAAGGTAACACACTACCGAAAAAAGGTAACACAGTAATTTGCACAGAACTACCTTTTTTGACACTGTATTACTTTTTTCATGTATATTATAAATTGGTAATATCATGATTTCTCGTACAATTTGGAAAAAACACACACTAGTGAGTTTTTCAAAGACTATCAAAATAATATGAGTCCGAAGGACGAGTACAACATCTGAAACTCGATAACAACTGAAACTCTCTTCCGTGTTCACTCAACAATGCCACGTGGTGTTTAGGTAAGTATTGTTTTTCCTGGATCTCAAATATTTGACTTTAAAATCACTCAAGAATGTCATTTATATGTTGTTTAGACTGACCAGACTATCACAGTTCAACTGCCAGTTTGCCTGATTTTGATGAGCTTAGTCTCAGAATGCTGTACCGTTTGTTCATTAGTTATACATGACTTTGGTGGTTCTAGTCTCAGAATATTCTGCCGTTTGTTCATTAGATCTACGTGACAACACACAGAACAAGCTTTCTTCCTTTACTAACTTCAATGTGCGTGATATCAAATCTACCCAAAGTAGTGTACGTGAAAAATTTAGGTAAGTCCAAACACCATTTTTTTTTTTATTACATAGTCGTCATCATCTTTAGGTAAGTCTAAACACTATTTTTGTGTTATTAATTACGTAGTCCTCCGAATCTTCTTGATCATTGCCATCATCATCATCGTTTTTCCGTGTATCATTTTCTAAATATTTGAGGTTAGTTTAACCCTTTCTCGCATACAGTTATGATACCATAACAAATTACAAAGACAGAACAAATGAAATAGCAAAGCAAAAAACAAGAGAACAATCCGTCGTGCACAACACAGTAAATACTTAGAATTATCTCACGAACACCTACAATTCATTGTTTCAACAGAAGCGTTAAATCCTTTATTCCACTCATTAGTATTCAGGGGCCGATTGTTCAAAGCACGATTAGCGCTAATCCAGGATAACCACTTAATGTGTTCTTTTGGTTTTGCTTGTTTTAGTTGAAAATCTACTTCAAATTTCACAGCTTAAAACGTTTTTGTATCCACCCAAAATCTGTTAAAAAAAATTCGAACATTTTTTAACAGCATGTTGGGAATGTTGTCCACAAAATCTTTACTTTTTGAACAAAGTAATCAGTGGTCCGTTATTTCCAGACCATGCATAGTCTGAACCACCACCAAGAGTCTTTCATACGACTACATCAGATGGATGGAACAATCAACAAATGCTCTAGCATTTGCCTGGTTACCGTGAACAATCTTACACACCTAATGTTACGGGTGTATAGGCACCTCACGTGAACTACCACCAAAGATCTTTGACACGACTATAGTCAGGTGGAAGAACAAAATTGATCAAAAACGCTGTAGCATTTGCCTGTGTTTTAACACGTTTTAACTCTTACACGCCTCACATTAGATGTGTAAAACCACCTAACGTAATGCGCCACCAAAGTTCTTTCACACGACTATATTCAGATGGGCGGAACAAATATGATGAACAACGATGTAGCATTTGCCTCTGTTTTACCATGAACAGTCTTACACACCTAACGTGAGATGTGTGAAAACCACCTAACGTTATACACCACCACTACCACCAAAGGTCTTTCACAGGACTGTATGCATATGAATGGAACCAAGAAAAAACGATTTTGGATTTTTCTCCTGATTTACCGCGAGCACTTTTACGGAGCTAACGTTAGGTCTCAGTGCCCTTTTCATGTTTAGGTGGAAAATCTTTATGTACCATCAGGCGTTTCTTTCCTTCATTATAGCGGTAATGGTTCCTCGGAAATCCCGTGGTGGTATTGATTGTGCTTCGTTTGTCGTCAGGATAATTACGGTCGTAAAGCAATATCGTGGAAACTACACACCAGTTCTTGGCCTGTTTTGGACAGTATGTTCGATCAACCATTGATTCCACAGCAGGAAGGTAAACCAAGCTGAAATGCTATGATAAAGCCAGACGTCCTAAGCATTTGAGAATTCTCACATATTACGTGGATGAGTCCAATTGTATATGCCGGAAGGACTTCAAAAATCTTGAAGTAGCAGACAGGCATTTTGTTAAGAATCCTTATTGAAAATGTTTGAGACTGATTTATAATGTAATAATAGACGTCATAACTAAAATGCTATAGTCTTTGTCAGCAAATCATGGCTTTCTGCTGAAAAACACTTCCTGTTGCTGAAGAAGACTACAGTATTTCAGTTGAAACGTCCATTGATAGATTATAAGCCAGTGCCAAACATGTTTAGTAAAGATTTTTAAATGGAAAGAGTCTATTAAAGTTCTTTTCTCTGCTTGTTCGAGCAACATCAAAATGTTGAACTATAAAATAAGTTTGAATTTATGTGCGAAGGATTTTAAGTTATTTGTTAGATAGTCAGTACCCGGATATAGCTAGGGTGTTAGCATATCCCGGCCATTTCGTGTCCCCCTATCGCGATCAGGTTTCATCCTCTCCGCGTCCCCATCGCTCACATCACGTGAACACAAACGCTTGTTGAATCATATATACCTGAGAGGTAAACATTACTGTCACGATTAGGCTTTGGACAGGGGTAAATGTTCCTGCTAGTTTAACTGTATAACCCTTACCATAACTTTTACGTTTTCTTGTTCAAACTGTAGTGGTGGAAAAGAAAAATTGTACGAGAGAGTTTAGTGACTTAGTAAGCTCAATATAGTTTTTCCGTGATCGCGGCAGCCACGTTGGTGCACTTCACTCGACAAGCACTGGTGTCACAGCAGATAGTGTCTCCCCCGTGCGGATACAGTCCACTGGGACACTATCCACTAGCGGATACAGTCCCTATTAATCAGATTCCTTCAGATAGTATCCTCCATATGAAAGTAAAAGACAAAAGCATAGACTTTCCTGGCAAATTGTTTATTTTACAAAATTAACTTGTTTATGCGACAAAATGAATCAAAACTTATGAGTTAGGAAGCTGATGTTTTTAGAAAGTTACCAGCCTATTGAAATCTCGTTTAAACACTGCAACTGCACTTTGTCACCCGTGGTTGCTTTCGTAGCCTTTGCTTTTATATTACTGAGTGAAACCCTTGGGAGTTGTTTGCATATTTGGAAACTCGTTACCAAATTTTCGTTTGATAACTCATATCTGTTATTGCCAAAAGCCAAAGACCAAAACTGAGCTGAGAGCTGCCTTTATGAATCATATCCCGTTTTAAGTCATAAGTCATACGAAATTGATCGCCTAGACTTGGGGATTCCTTTCATATTGTCTGTCAAAGTAAGTAAAAACTCAAAGTTACCGCACTAGTTTTGAATCTTTGAAGGGGGCGACAGAATCTGCGAAGGGGGGCAATATCTGCTTAGCAGATAATGTCCAGGAGACTGTATTTTCTAGGGGATAGTGTCTGTGGGGACAGTATCTGCTAGCGGATAGTGCCCGGGGGGTGCCGTCTGCTAAGACACCGGCAGTCTGACTTTCGAGCCCCATTGTCGGATAGTCCTATATCAATTACTGCATAGCTACCATAGTAAAAGCGTTAAGTGTAGTTAACTTGATATGACCAGGTGAATATACTATAGGATGGAATAAAATGAAGTACCTAGGAGGTAAAATATCATACACGAGAACGAGTGTTTCATTGGGTACCCAAATTCCCAGAAGTGAGTTGAAAAACAAGGTGATAGCCGAGTTTTTTAACCAACTTTGAGGTGTTTGAATATCTGATTGAAACACGACTTTCAATTGTATGATATTACATCTCAAACGAATCCTTATTTAAAGAGAAAATCAGGTTTAAAGTTATCAAAATTTTATGCTAATTAGGATCAGATATCCAAACTACGAATTCGGTGCTGATTTCCTTTGCGTTTTGCTCGTGAAGTGCTAATGAATTTGAGATAGGTAAATCAGAAACGTTTCGAAATGGGATAGATGTGAAATATGTGAAAATGATAACGATTTCTTGTGTCTTCTTTTGTCGATCTAGTAGCGAAGCAACAGTTTCCTGATGAAATAGTGAATGCATTCGCTTTCTTTGAAGACTTCTTACACTACAGCAAACTATCACGAGCGCATGGTTGAAGAGTGTTAATAAAGTGCATATAACCTTCGAGTTGTTGGTCTGTTAGTACCGTAATACACTACAGTTGCTTTCCATTTCAACATATTTTTACTATTTATGGATTAGGATTAGCGTTAGGACCAGGGTTATGTTGCTTCTACACAGGACACGATTACAGAGAGTGCAAATTTAATTGAACAAATGATGCAAGTCTTACAGAAACATGATCTATTTTTCCCACCCCTACCCTCGCAACAAAATGAAGGAAAACCTGTCTGGAAAGAGAGACAGAATTAAGGCAATCCCACGAGTTGCCAACACAGATTAATCACAGTAAGGCCCCGTCCGGTCCACACCTATACGTTTTCACATGAAAACGCTTACAAAGGTTTTCGTCCACACCACCGTTTTTAAACAGTTTTCATTTCTTATCCCGTCCACACCTAAACACAACAACGATTCGAAAACGCTACTGCCTGTCCACTGAGCATGCGTAGGAGGGTAACTCCAAGCACAGTGTGATGTCATTGTTTTCGAAAGTCGCCGTTTTCGCAGTCCACTAGTAAACAAAAAACCGGCGTTTTCGAATCTCTCTACTTAGAAGATAGGAGCGTTTTGGAATGTCTCCGTTTTTGGTGACCGAAAACACCATTTACGTGTCGATGAGAGGCCAAAACGCAGAGAAAAGTGTACGTTTTCATTCGAATCAAGTTCGCGTCGCTAGTGTCCTGTGCAGATGCGCCTGTTGGTGAAAGAGGCTTGCCCCAGATCATAGATTAGGAAATGGTGTTGTTCTTATGCAGGTACCAAAAAAGCTTTTGCTACCAGGACTTATCCTATCCACATGCGCATTTGAGTTTCATTTTTCGTCCTAGAACAGTGTATGATGACTTTGGGCTATTACCCAACTCAATTGTTGTATACGATCTCTCTTTTTGATGTATCCGATTAAGTCGTTGGAGCCTTCCGGACGTTTTGCCACTTTGGTGAGCAAATCAAAGGCAAGAATGGTACCTGAGACAACATCCCATACATCAGGATGAATAGTCATTTTTGACAACGTATCGTGTTGATGGATCCATACACATCAAGATCGTACGCTATAGGAGCCGACTTGTTTACGTCAAGAAATGGTTGCAAACGTAAATATCGTATTAGTTATTGTTTAAAGTGCATATAAATCGTTCATGGGTCTTAGTTCTTTGTAAAGCGAATGAAAGGCTGGTCGAAACGGTTTTTTACAGTTTTTTGATACGGTCCGTTCATTTCCAAGCTATTTATCGTTAAATATTTCCAAAAAGTCCAATTTTGAGCTCCAAACCAGAAATTTCCGCGAATGTTCTCAATATAGATTTGCTGACCTTTATTAAAAAGTCGAACGTTAGAGAAGGATGAAATAGTCTTGTTCTATGTAGCCTGCGGTGCAGACGCTTGTGAAGTTCCTGTTACGCGTCTGCGCATGAGAAACCAAAAGCTTGTTCTACTCACGTGGATTTTCCACAGAAAGTTGGAATCCTACGTGATTGGTTGAAGGGTTATATGCACTTTAAGGGTTCGAGATACAATTCCTCCAATTTTAACTAGATGTTCTCCCCCTAAGTTAACTAATGCCTCATGAAATCCCCCACTAGAATTTTTCTCACTACACAATTGTGGTAAGTGCTCTGTAGTTGAGAAAAACGAGGGCACCTGTGAAGCTTGCTCAAACGAGCAAATTAAGAATGACTGGATCAGAAATTCATCTGCAAGATACTGTTTAAGCCACTGGAAGTTGCAGAATCGCTATGAGCGACCGAACTGTAAGCAATTTTCATTTAAATGACCAAGTTTACCAGTTATTTTGAAGTTAAGGAAATTTCAACGCAGGAAATCAAAGGAAAAGTTTATATTTACGAATTAGCAGTCAATTTCTTTTGAGGTTATTTTGATGAGTAATTAATGTGTCTTTCATTTTTTGAGATAAGTTAATGATTTGATGCTTTGCACAATTTTCTTCTACTGCTTGAACCGCTCTAACATTTTTATCTTTGAAGCTTTTTATCCAAAAAGAGGAAGCCAGGAGGTGATGTGTATGTTCATGTAATTGATACAGCAATAAAGACAACAAGGAACTTCAAATTTCTATGATATTAACTAGTGACTTTTTTGGTTGCCGCTATTCAAAGTATGGTTCGACATCAGTTTACTTCAGCAATTTTGAGCAGTTCTCTGATGAACTCGAAGAAGATGAAAATCCCTCCACCTTTGCAGTTCTAAAATCAAAGATGCAGTCATGAAGAGCAACAAGATTGTCAAAACTCGAAAGGTCTTCTAAAAACAAAGTTTCCGAACATGACTCGCACGCGTGTTTGAACATCGGTTTGAGCCATCCAGTATTTCTTCCCTAATGTACGGAGCCCTGACCCCCTTCATAAGCAGCTTAAATCCTGCTGCAATCGAAAGTCGTGAATGATTGGTTAGATTTAGGGCCTGGTTACCAGGGGCAATATACCTAGACCTTTCCTAGATCCTTGTTGCTTCTGCTCTTCATATCCTGCCTCCTAGCGTATCCCAAACGTGGGATTCTCTACCATTGCAGAGGTTCTTTTGGACTGGAGGAAGGAAATAGTTGGGTAGTTTGAAGTGAGGAGCATAGAGGACCTAGACTTTGCGTGTAGGTTATATAGTACAAGTAATATAATCATTCTTGATTCAACGATGCATTTTTTCAACTCTTGACGTAGAAATATCATGATTTTGTGACGATATTATGAAAAATTACGAGCATTTTTTAAAGTGTGGCATGATTTTGACAATTTCACAAAATTGGGAGGATTATCAATAGCACAAAATGCCACTTTTACAAGTGAAACGGGCTAAAGTTTAACATTGATCTAAGAAAATTTGCTCAAATTTAACTAAATTATGTATCTGACACTTCTTTTTAAGACAGATTATATTACATTTATAAAAACACTTAATAAATATTAAATGAAAAAGTTATATTAAAAATAAGTTGAGTGTTTATACACGATTTACTAATCATCATCATCGATAAAACATCCATTAATGACATCCTGAGATAGCGAGGTCATGCCTAGCTTCTTCAATTTGTTAGCAAGTTTTTGCCGAGTTCCTTCTCTCTCAGTGTATTTAGTAAGCATATCAAGAGCTTTACTACTTTCATCATCACCACATCGGGAAAATTTGATGTTATCAATCTCATGAGATTCAAACTTGTTCGTGAGATAGGCTAACTTGACCCATCTGTTGGATATTCTTTCCGCTATCTCTGCAATTTCTGCCATTTGGAGACGGTCTGGTGGAGGCTGTTTTCCTTCCAGTTCTATGAAAATCAAGCAGGCGCTCAAATGACCGTAACATAAACTCTTACATGAAGATCACAAGGCTTAAATCTTTAAAAAAAGATTTACTAATAATTAATCCTTATGATGCACTAATAAAAGACAAATGATCCGGAAGATACACCCTATTGACCACTGACACTAGTTCATGACGCTATTGACAACAAACAATAAATACATACCACAATTTCAAAACTATTCGATAATGTTCATTCAGACAATTTTCCCAGAATTACATCGAATTAAATCGGAATCAGAATGACTGTACTGGATATCAGCTACAGTTAGCTCGTAATAAGGTAAAAACTTGATGGAAGGGGAAAGTGTCTGTTTCTATACGCGAAATAGAACAAAATATAAACATATCGATATTAAGGGCCTCCCTCAAATAACTGGCCCTCCTTTAAGTGTAGGGGTTAACAAATGTCCCAGGATTCTTAATTCAAGTAATACGTAATCTAATTTTTTGTCTTAAACCTCTTACTATTTGCACTTTATCGAACATGGTCAAAATAGTAGCCATTTTAAAATCTCCTTTCCATGTATCTTACCATGACAACTAATATTTATGGGAGTCATGGAAGTTGAATATTGCATAATCCTAGTTCTTAATATTTCTCACTAACTTAAGCATATTTAAGAAAAAATAGATTCCGAAAAATAGCATCTTGTGAACTCAAAATTCGAGTTAGAGCAAAATAAAAGTGAGACTGTTTCACTTTCGTCTTGCTCTAGCTCTAATTTTGAGTTCACAAGATGCTATTTTTCGGAATCTGTTTCGTTTTATGTTTCTTGAAGTTGTCGGCTGGTTGTGGTTTTTTTCCAAATTTTCCATGAGAGTTTGCCCACCATAGACACTTCGTCGCTCCTCGTTATCCCCGCTAGACTAGGACGTCTGTTGCCACTACTGGTGGAAAGCCTAACTTGTAGGACAGGAGAGAATTAAAGTCGTTGTAAAAATGATCTCAACAGTGCTTTGTTTTTTCATTGGCTGATGAATTTAGTAGGAAGCAGTTGTACGAAGCCTGGAAAGCCTATTTTGCCAGGAATTCCGATATTAATCTGAGAAAATGCATCGAAAGTTGCATTCACTCACTAGTCTTTTGTTAACTATCCAATTCAAATAAAAATCTATCCACTGGGTAAAACTAATATTATAATTTGCTCACAATATGTTTGGTTTGGAACGATAATTTCGAGTTCACTGAAAAAGTTGTTTTAAGTAGTCATTACCTAATTGAATTAGCAGTTATTACTTTATTACGTAAGTAAATTGATAGCTACGTACATTACAAAATTGTTGTGGTTAGTGCTTTGATAGTTGTCTCTATTATTTGTTTCTTAAGACAAGACGTATTTTTACAACAATTGACAAACTTACCTTGGACTAACGCTCCACTTGTGCTTGGTTCACCACATTCATAAGTTGCCTCATCTGAAAGTTGTCTCTCTTGAAAAACAAAAGGCAATAATCAGTGATTTTCAAAAATAAGAATCTTCACTGAATAGAATCAACTTTTAGTGGATAAATGTTAAGTTACTGTTGTTCGTACGGATTGATGGTACGGGAAAGTTGTGCCCAAAGGTTCGCGCTGTTTGGGGAGCACATAACCGAAGATGTAACGACAAGCTATATAACACATGCTCTTGTAGTCTACGTCACTACTCTGTCCATTAACTTCATGGACACTGTTGTGACGTAGTATTGTTGCAAGGATTGCATTCATCTGCCATCTTCTTTTCTCTTCTCTTTTTCCCCAAATTGCAAAGTCTACAGTTCATTCCCCCGCTACCGTACGAAATGGAACCGTAACAAAATCGAATGAAATAGGCTTTTCGTTCTCACATTACAGGCGTAAAATGCCGTGGAATCGCAATCGTAACTGAAATAATTTGAATCATTATAAGTAGTCTATAAAGTGGGGATTCCAGCACATTTTGTCACATTTACTTCCGGTTTCCCAATGACGTCATCACCTGTCAATCATTCTTATGACGTCATCAAATTACAAGAAATTACTTACGGTTTCTTGGAAGCTGTCAATCATTTTAATAACCTACCAAATCTGGCTCAAACCGGATTCCCAAATTTACTTAAATTATTTGCATTTTCAAAATTAATCAAATTTCTCACATTCCCAAAATCAGTCAATTTTGTCACATTCTCGAAATCAGTCAATTTTGTCACATTTTCGAAATCAGTCAATTTTGTCACATTCTCGAAATTAATCAATTTTTTCGCATTATAAAAATTAATCAATTTTTTCACATTCTCGAAATTAATCAAATTTCTCACATTCTCAAAATTAATCAAATTTCTCACATTCTCGAAATTAATCAAATTTCTCACATTCTCAAAATCAATCATTTTTGAAATTTTCAAAATTAATCAAATTTCTCACATTCTCGAAATCATTATAAATAAATGGGTAATTGTATTTCAAAAAGAAAAAGTAAAAATAATACACATACTTCACATATTGAAAATCATATTGAAAATTCTAAAAATAGAAAATCAAATTCAAATCTTGATATAAATCTTCATGGTTATCCACCAATAAATTTTGGAAAAGTTCAAAAAAGTGGTTTTAGAATTGGTGCTCATGTTGATATTGGTTTTAAAGATTTTGAAGCTGGAGCAACTTTTGGAAGAAATTTTGTTCAAGAAATTAATTTTTCAGAAAATAATAATCATTTAAAATTACTAAAATCTTTTGAAAATGAAGATAAAAATAACATAGAAAAAGATAAAATAATTGCTTCATTAATTAATTTAAAAAATGAACATGTTGACAAACCAAAACATAAAAATGAAGATAAATAATTTTGTAATTTTATAATAAATATATATTATAAAATTAATTTGTAGGTGATTTTGGTTTGTCAGTATGTTTTTTAATAACATGTTTTCCAACAGTAATACCACCAGATAATATTCCAAGATATGGTAGATATGGGGATAATTTTTCAACCACAGATTTTACATCTCTTTTTAATAATTTATCTTTAACCAGTTCTTTTTCCATATCTTCACTACTTTCAATTGCTTCTAAACCGCCTAATAAATCTGCAAATTTACTAATTAATAAATCTGTTAAAAATACATTTGCTTTTTCTGCTTGTTTAATTTCATATTCAGAATAAATTTTTAGTATAACTTTATCACTTGCTTTTTTCAAATTTTGAACTGATTGACTAATTTCCCCATCTTCAAATAATCTTATCAATTCTTCACGTTTTTTCATTACTTCTTTTTTACCATCATTTTGAGTTTGGTTTTCTTGAGCACTTACAGCTTCACCCGATGCGGATGTATTTGATTCCATTTGCGGAATTTCAACATGTTCACTATGTTCGCTAGTTTCACGATTATCTTTCATTTATTTTATAACTAAATGGAAAAATTAAATTTATTTCCAAACATGAATATTTTTTTGTTTTTAACGTTTCTAAAATTTTATCCAATTCTTTGCGGTCGCCTACGTCTAAATATTCTTGAATTATTGTTGTCATATCTTTTTTATTTGGATTATAAAATGTAACCAATTTTGAAATATTTTCTCTAAATGGTTTAGCAATACTTGTAAATTGTTGTGTAATTACAACAACGGAAAGATTATAATGTCTAGCGCTAAATCCTAATTTAACCAATTCACTTGTTCTATTTTTAACATTTTTTCCACTTGCACAATCATCAAGAATAATTAAGCTTTTACTTCCTTTTGAAAAATTTACTATAAATTTTAACCAATCTTCAACGTTGTCTTGGTTGCAAGGAATAGCAATAAAGTCTTCATCTTTATCATATTTCCAATTTTCATAAGTTTTATTTCATTCAAATGTTGGGCAAATTAGAAAAATATAATCAAAATAATTTTTATATTTTAATTCTATAAAATCCAAAAGATATTTTGTTTTTCCACAAGCAGTCATTCCAACAATTATCATATTAAATGGTTTAATTTCATAATTCATTTTTTATTTTTGTTTTTTTAAAATTGAATTGAAGACAAATCTTTATTTACAATATTTAGCAATCCATCACTTATTACAAATATATAACACATTACATTTGCAGGAATAGCAGTTTTTTTAATTTCTAACAATAATCCAGACTGTGTGTTTACTAATTTTTTACCAGTTCCATAAACAAAGTTGTCATCTAATGTTCTTAAATCCACACATAATGCAAATGAATCTTTGTAGAATTTTTCAATATCCATAACTGCATCACAGTCAAAATAATTACAACGAAATATTCTAAGTGCTTCTTCAAAAAATCTTCTTTTAGGAAATCCTTGGGAATATATGCTATTTGGAACTCCTTCAACACTAATTTTGACGTCTGTTATATTTGGATAAACAAATTGCTCACTATCTGTAATAGTTTTATTTCTAAATAACAATACAACTGCTTTCATGCTCTTACGTGGTATATTTATAGTTTCATTATGTAAAGTTGCATTTTTATCCCATTCTACTGTTTTCATCAAAGTTACATAATTATATGATAATGATCTTCCAGTAGTGTAATTTGTTAAAACATCAATTGCTAAATCTTGATTTTCAATCGTTTCATATTCCAATTCTAAATTTTCCAAAGTATATTCTCCAACACTTTCACCACTTTGCGCTACCATAATTTCACTTGCTTTTGGGAAAGTTAAAATATATTGAAAATTATTAATCATTCCATAAGGAGCATATAATCCATGATCCGAGAGTATTTTTTCTAATTTTAAGCACTGTTTTGTTCCATAAATATCAAACATTAGTTTATCAGAAGCTTTTTCAGAATTACCACTTGTCGCTCCAGAGTCATCTTTTGAAATTAATTTTCTAAGGTTTTCTCTAGCGATTCCATATTCAACCATATCTGCTCTTTCGGATTCAGGTTTCCAAAGATCTTTGTAAATTTCCAAAATAGATTCTCCACTATTATCATAAGCAATTTCACCAGCAAATTTAACAACCAATCTTTTCTTTAACAATTTTGATAAATTATTTAAAAACCAAGACTTGGTGTTTGAATTTTTAAAATTAAATAACAATCTTAATGAATCAGGTACAAGACACAGATTGGGGTTTAATTTTGGAATATCTATATAAAGGTCTTCTTCTGGACTTGCTGAATTTGGATTTAAAGTTACAACACGTCTTATTCTGGTTCCTTTAATTTCACTCATTTTTTACCTTTTATATCCTGGGTATAATTCGTTTTCTCTATTCATTTTTTATTATATAAAAAAAATTTTTTTTAATCTTTACCCTTTTGGTTTTTATTTCGGTATTCCTTGTCCTTTCGGTATTCATTGTATAAAAAGTAAGTGATTGCAATAACTAATATCCATAAATTTTTAGCAAGAAAAGCAATATCTTTTGCACCCCATGATAATATTTGAGAAATTAAATTTAAAACTGCTGAAATGACTGCGCCAAAATTTTTACCTATACTTGCAATTGCTTTTCCTAAATTTCCAACTGCTTTTGCACCTTGTTTTAATGCGTTTCTTGCACCTATAACTATTGTCGTAATTATACTTGCTACAGAAATTGCTACTGCTGATAAACCAGCGAGATTTTCTTTTGCCCATTTTTTAAATCTTTCTAATCTTCGAAGGTCAGATTCTTCAGCATTTTCATTTAAAATTTGTATTCCTTCTTCACTGATTGGTCTTTCATCATTTTCAAGTCTTGTTTTATCTGCATATAATTTTGCAATTTCTGAAAAACTCTTATATATACTTTTTTGAGGTTCAGCTGTTTCTAAATCAGCTTTATTTACCCAATATTCATATTCTCTATCAAATGATTTAATTTTTTCATGTAAAACATTTTTTCTTTCATTTTCTGATAAATCAAAATATTCTTGAACTCCAACTGGAGAGACAGCTTCTTCAAAATTTAATAAACCTCTAAATTCTCTTAATTCATCTGAATCAAATAATGATCTTTTTGGATCATTTACATCTTCAATTAATTTAATCAAGTTATTTTCATCAACCATTTTATCAATTTTATCTGTAATTTCTGAAACTACATCTTCAACTATTTTTTTTCTCTCGGTTTTTCTCATATCATAATTTCCCTCATTAGATATTTTTTTATCTATAATAGAATCTGGTGTTTTTTTATATTCTTGTTTTGCTTTTTCAAAAAAATCTCCGAATTCATTAACATAATTCTTATTCCATTTTACAAATAATTCTGGTTCATTGTCATCATTGACATTACCAATTTTTTTATCTTTGTAAATAATTGAAAAATTACCTTTTTCATTTCTTTCAAACCTAGTTTTTTCTAACAATATTGTATTATTTTCTCCATTTTTCTTTTCAGGGATGAAATCAAATATTTTTTTGAAAGTACTTTTTTTATCAAAAGTCATTGATCTTTTAACTCCCTCTAAATTTATTAATTTTTTTAAAAAACCTTTAGACTCAGGGTCTTTAACTCTAGTTACTCTGGTGTTTTGGTCTGGGAGTAATATAGTTGTTTCTCCAGTATCTAAATTTGTATCAGCAAAATTTCCCCCACTTGTTTCTCCCTCCTCACGTTCTTCCTCTTCAGCCTCACGGTCTTCTATATTTCTATTATTTAATTCTATATCATCAAAACCGTTATTATCCATTTATTTTATATGTTTTGAATATTTTCTTCTGGTATCGCAGCTTAGCTGCTGGACCTGTGGTCCTGAGGACTTTGTCCGATCAGAGCGCTTTGCGCGATCCAAGAGTTATGTTTATTATCATAACCTAACCACTTTACCAACACCATATTTTTACCTTTGACTTTTTTCCTTTTTAATATTTTCTCTACTTTATATAAATGATCTTTATCATCCTTTTTATCCACAGCAGATAGTTCCTGTTTATAAAATTTCCCAATGATTGGTTCTCCTTCAAGGTCTTCCACTTCATACATGTTTGAATCACCTCTAAATATTTTTACAATTTTAAAAATTTCTTCTGTAAAATTAGCTTCATAACCTTTTTTAAAGATATTCTTATATTTAGAAATCCTAACAGTATCACCAATTTTGAATTTAGGTAAAGGTAAATCCCCCAGTGGGTGACCATATAGTGTATTCCACACTTGGTCTTTGTTAGATTCATTCACATCAGCAGGTTTTATTAATATACTCTTGTGTTTAGTATTATTATAATTATCTATAAGGTTATTCAAAATATCAATCCAATTATAATTTTTATTGTTGTAGAAATATTTCCACATGGATGTTTTTAGACTCCGGTTAAATCTTTCAACTATAGCTGCTTTTTTAACAGATTTTGTGGAAAAATATTCAACATTATGTTCCTTCAATAACCACTTTACACCAACATTATAAAATTCTTTTCCTTCATCAAATTGAGCTACATTTGGGTATTTACCAAATCTTTTTTTGAATTTTCTAAGTAATTTTCCAACAGCTTTCGTCATGTTAAAAGTATCTTTTCTGTAGACAGGAATAGCAAACGCATATCGACTCAAAATTTCAACAACTGTAAGAATCCAGTAATAATCTTCATTATCTTTTTTGTATTTTTTCATATCAATTAATTCCATTTGTATTTGATCACCTAAATCTTTAACAAATGTTTTTTGAAATTTATGTCTTTTTACAATTGGTTTGTATCTTGTAAAAGTATCTTGCGTTTTTAACCAGTCTTGTACAATTTTTCTACTAACATTTAATCCCTTTTCTTTTGCTTTTTGATGAAGTCTTTCTGCAGATTGATAACCTGTTTTTGGGTTGTAATAAATATCTCTTAACTCTTGTTCAATAACAAATTCTTTATCGCTAATGTTTTTCGTTTCATTCACTTCGTTCATTTATTTCTTATTAAAATAAATAATGAACGTTAGTGATTCAGTTGAAAAAGCATCGAGCGAAGCTCTCAGCACCAACGGTGCAGAAAAAAAATATTATGGAAGTGAATATGATTTTGTAGTGAATGAAAGAAAAATTTTGGATAAAAAGTTTAAAGAAAATTTTTTGAAAAAATATCCATATGCAGACATGCGAAGGTTTACCTTCGAGCATGATATTAATAAAGATGGAAGTTGGGAAAAAACAATAACATATTTTAAAAACAATAAATATATTTCAACAGACATAAATTCAGACACGTTTAAAAATGATCCAAATATGACAAAGGATTTGTATATTAACAAACCAATTCCCTCCGGTCAGCGCTCCGCTGAACCAAATAAGCACAGCGGCAGTGAGCGTTCCGCTCACTTTCCAAAAATTTGGAAACTTGGAGGAACTTTGCAAGAATTACCAAAGGGTAAAAGACATGTTGGTTATTCTGGAAAATCTTATTATTGGGATAATTTTCCTACACAATATGTTTTAAGTTATCCTATTAACCAGTTTAGGATTTATGTAAACAATACAGATTATTTTCAAAGTAATTTACCTGGATTGAACATAACTACAGATGATAATGCAAAATGGTCTCTAAATGAACCATATTTTCAAAGCATTATAGGAACATGGATTGCAACTTATGGATGTGGAATTTCAATCCAACATTTATTATTTTCAGCTGACAGCGGAGTGCTGACCGGAGGGAACGTTCCAAAACAAATTACATCATTTATGAGATTTCATCTATATTTTACAGTCAGAAGAATTATGCACCAATTGAAAAACGGTGATGATAAAACATTTTATAAATTTAATGCTGGATTTTTAAAAGATCACTATCCAAAATGGACATGGCAGGAAATTTCAGGAAAAAAAAGGCACATTGGAGATTCTCATGCAATTGATATGACTACATCATGGAGAGGATATCAACACGGCCCTGGTCAAATTAGAGATACACAAAATGATTATAAAAATTTGTTCCAAAAATTTCAGATGGATTAATAAAAAAGGGAACTGAATTATTAAATCAAAGCATTGAAGTATATCTTTATGCAATCCTTGGAGCACAAGCAAGAACAAGACAAAGTATTGTTTCAAATAAAGCTTCAGCATTAGAAACACAAAAAGTTTTTAGACAAATTTTTGAAGATTCCATTGTGAATTATGATGCATCAACATGGATAAACAATATGAATCAAGCAATTTCGTCAACTAATGTAGTTTTAAATACTGCTATAAGTCCAACATTATGGTTGATTCCATCATCTTTAATTATTTTAAAAAATCCTATTGATGGTTATAATAATAAACTAAAAGTTTCATCAGAAAATATGGTTTTTGGAATTAACGAAAATTTAAATTATTACGGGTCAAAGACCCGCGAAACAAAATTATGGGGAAATGAAATAAAGAAAAATGAATCCAAAAAAGATTTGAAAAATAATACATTAAAAGACATTTCAGACCTTTCAGGTAAATCTTCAAAAATTATCCCCCCAAAAACATCAAGTGAAAATTTATGGATTTTATCTTTTGCAATAGTTGGTGGAATTTTAATTGCGCGGTACGTACTCTGATCGAACGAAGTCCTCATCGACCAGAGGTCTCAGCACCAAAGGTGCAGAAGCAAAGCTTCAGCAAAGCTGCGATCAACAAACCGCATAGCGGAACTTACAGTTTTTGAATCAAAATATTTATTATAAAATAAATGGTAATATGTTTAAAAATTTTTATATCAAAAAATGAAAAAACAATCGCATTAGACGAACCAATCATATTAAACAGTTGTTCAGAGATGTTTGTAAAATCTATAAGTATTTTTTGGAATTATAATAATTTGGAGGCAAATATTCATCATTATACCTATAATAATACAAAAATTGGTTTCAAAGATGGATATTATACTTTTAATATTTTAAAAACAGAATTTGAAAATGTTGGAAAAATAGAATTGGAACAAGTGAATTATAGTGGGAAATGTACAATAAAATCCGATAAAGAATTAAATTTACAAACATTTGCAGCCATACTAGGATTTCCCGTTAATAAAGTTATATCTCCAAATACATTAACTGAAAGTGACAATGAAGTAAATATCAACAATAATTTGGAATATGTAAACATAAGTTGTAATATGATTGATAAAAGTAAAAATTTTGTAAATGGTAAAAGAAGTGACATTCTTATTCAAGTTCCAATAACAACACAACAAACACTAAAAGGTAGTGTTTATAGAATTTATCCTTCCTCCGAAGGCACAAAAGGGGTTAAATTATCAAATGGAATTTATAATGAAATAAAATTCAAAGTAGAAGGAAATAATTCTTCTTATGTAGGAAATATTTTGTTGGAAATTATTATTAAATAAATGAGTTTATTCTATGGTTATCAAAGTGGACACGAATCTTTAAAATCCGATGTAACAGGAAAACTTTCCACTGCAGGTGGTGAAATGAAAGGAGATATTAATATGGAACCAAATCATATAATAACATCAGTTGATCCATTACAAAATTCACATTTAACTAGGAAAAAATATGTGGATGATTTAGTGTCGGGACATACAAGTTCAAATTATCTGCCAAAAAGTGGTGGAATAATGACTGGTGATATCACAATGGGAAATAATAAAATTACAACAAATGTGAATCCTGTGAGTGATAAAGAACTTTGTAGGAAAAAATATGTGGATGACCAAGATTCTAGAAAACTATCAGTAACAGGAGGAACAATGTCTGGAAATATTGTCATGGGAAATAATAAAATTCAAACAACTTCAGATCCCACAGTTGATAAAGACCTTTCCCATAAAAAATATGTGGATGACCAAGATTCTAGAAAATTATCTTTGACAGGTGGAACAATGACTGGAAACTTGAATATGGGATCAAATAAAGTCTTATCAAGTGCAACACCTTCAAATAATAATGATCTGACAACAAAAAAATATGTGGGTGATAATTTTTTGTTTGTTGAAAAAGGAAACAGTCAATGGGGAAATCAAATGGATGAATTAAAAGGAAATCTTATGACAAAATATTTTCAAATTTATACTAAACAAACTCCAAATGATGGTTTTTCTCTAACACATAAAAATATGTGGATGGCCAAGATTCTAGAAAATTATCTTTGACAGGTGGAACAATGACTGGAGATTTGGATATGGGAAATCATCATATTATTCATGCAGCAAATTATACTCCATCTTCTGATCATCATGTTGTGACTAAAAAATACGTCAACGACCTTGTGACAAATTTTTCATTGGCAAATACGGTTGCAAATATTTATAATTTACAAATGGATGATGAAGGAATTTTTAATGTGAAAGATGATAATAATTATATAGAATATACTGGAAGCAATAAAAAGGTTGAAAAACTTTTTAATTTGTCAAGAAAAAAAGATTGGAATTTCAAACAAGATGATACAAACAAACAACCATTTTTCAAAAAATCCACATTTAATAATAATTTTCATTGTGTTCAATACCTTGGATCAGGCAGTAACAATTTACATTTAACTTGTGAAGAAAATATTTTAAGCTATCAATACTTGAATTTTTACTTTGTATATGGTTTAAAATCATTAAATTCATCTAACAATGAGGTATCGTTGTTTAAAATCATAGATAATGAAACAACAAACCAACCAACTCCTTTTGATTTTAGTATTTCTTATCGTAATTCATTATTATATATAATGAATTCAAGTCAAAATGTGGTCCCAAATAGCAGATGGCAATTGAAAGCAAATGCAACTCAAATAAACAAATTAATATGTCTTTCTGTACATTGGAATCAAGGTAACGTCAGTGGTGGTAAAAAAGGAAATCTTTATGTGAATGGAAAAGAAATTGTTTCTTTCTATACAAATGCTAGAAAGTATCACACTCAAAATATGAAATTTTATCTTGGATCAAAGAATAAAGACCACGGAAAAATGGATAGAGAAATATTATATGTATATGTTTCAACAAGAAAAATGAAATATCCAGAAATTGTTTTAAACCATTATCTTCTTTGTAAAAAATATGGTGTTGATTTTGACAAAGATGAAATATTAAAATATATAACTAAATAAATTTTAAATACATTTTGAATAACCACAAATGTTATTTAAAATTTACTTGAACTGCTTTGCAGTCCTTTTAGGTTTTATTTAATTTTATTCATAAATAACTTGCAAATAACTTTGAATAACTTTTAAATAACTTTTGAATAAATTTTAAATAACATTTGTGGTTATTTAAAATTTACTTGAACTGCTTTGCAGTCCTTTTAGGTTTTATTTAATTTTATTCATAAATAACTTTTAAATAATTTTGAATAATTTCTAAATAAAAAAATAAAATTATAAATAAATGAGTGAAACAAGTGAAAACAGCAATCGACCGAAAGTCTCAGCATCGAAGCTGCAAGCTGATAAAGTAACAGCAGTTGAAAAATCTGAAAAAACAAAAGACCCAAGAAAAGTAGAATTGGGAAAAAGATTGGCAAAAATTTCAAGAGAAGCAAAAGAAAGAAAAGCAAGACAGCGGAGCGAAGAAAATTCTAGACAACAAAGTGAAGAAAACGAAGAAATAAATAATTACACCTTTGGCGTTGAACCTTCCACTTTGGGGTATTTGATTGGAGTTGTGGGAGTTGCTGCTGCGTTGGGAAGATTATATTTTGCATATAAAAAAGACAAAAGAGACCAAGAAATGCTTCACCAAAGCGGGGCTTCAGCGAATCAACAGCAAAAACAAGACCAACGCCAAAAACAAGAAAAAGACGGTGAAGCTAAGCTAAGAAAGAAGGAAGGTCGTGAGTTTAAAATAACCCCGTTGTGTTCTATTGAAAACCTGTAAGTTTAAAAAATTTTTTTATGTATATAAATCAATGGGTGAAATGAATAGAAAACAAGTTATGAATGAATTATATGATTCTACAATAATTACATTGGGTGCTGTTGGAGTTGGAATGATATCAAGAAAAGTAATTAGTGATGGTTTATCAACTCCATCTAGTTTAGTTCCTACTTTAAAACTAGCAGCAGCTGTTGGATTATCATCACTTGCAGTTAAATATGCACAAGATAAGAAATGGATTCCTTCTGATCCTTTCAAATCATAAAAAGTGATCGAAGTGAGCGAATTGAGCGAAGCGAAAATAGAAAAAATGTATAAATAAATGGAAACAGTAGTTGGTGGATTATTTAATGCAGTTGCTTTTGCAGGTGCTGGATTTTTATTTTCAAAATTAAATCATTCTGGATATGAAAAAGAGATAAAAAGACATAATGAAGCAATGGAAAAACTTGCTAGGGAAAAAGAAAAATGGTATGAAGACCAAGTAAAAAGAAAACAAGAAATTGAAAAATTAAGACAACAATTATCTGATGCAAATGATGATATAAATAAAACAAACATGTCTTTGAAAAACCTTGTGGAAGCGCAGCAACGCGATCGACCAGAGGTCTCATCGCCCGAAGGACTCAGCACCAAAGGTGCAGCAGCGAAGCTGCAGCAAGCTCTTAATAATCGTTATAAATATTTAAAAGAAGAAAATGAAGAAGATGAAAAAGAACCAAAATTAGAAGATTATTATAAACCTTCTGATGAAATGAAAGAATATCAAAATGTTGTTTTTTTATTGGTTGGAATTTCAGGAGGTTATGTAGGTTATAAATTTTTGTGAAAATTTTTAAAAAAAATTTTCTTTAAAAAAAAAATCTCTTAAATAAATGAGTATCATTAGAGACAACAAACCAAAACAAAATCTCACGTATTACCAAATGTGGAATATTGCAAAAGAAAGAAAAATAAAATATTATAGAAAACATAATAAAAATCAACTTGAAAAAATTTTAGGATTTGAAATTACAAAACCTAATGAAAAATTTGAAAAATATAGAGAAAAATTGAAAAAACCAATTCCAGTGGTAGTTATAAATAGTGAAACAGGTGAAACACAAAAATTTGAAAGTCTTAGATCCGCTTCAAAAAATTTTAATATGAATCCAGAAAGTATAAAATATAGAATTAATAATAAAAAATATTTGGAATTCAATGATGAATCATTTTTAGTTTGTTATGATTAATATTTTTTTATTTTTTTTGTTTTTTGTTTAAAAGAAAAAAATATATAAATAAAAGATGAACCAGGTTAACTCAAAAAAATATATTGAAAAATTTATATATGAAGATAAAAGTTCGCTGAAAGATTTCAGCTTTTATGATGAAGAAGACTATTTATTTTATGTTTTTTCTGAAAAAATTGCTAAACTTTCAGGTGATGGAGAATTATTACCACATCATGAATTTTTGATAAATTATAAAGAAAAATTTTGTATTTTCAATGATTTTGAAATTAATTATGAAACTGGAGAAAAAATTTATACTACAACTTACAAAATTACTTTAATTCCAAGTTTAAAACAATTATATTCATCATTTAATATTTTTATATTTAATAAAATTGATATTTAAATTTTTATATTTTTTTCTTTTTTTTTTAAATGTTGTCACGTGACTAAATCAAAAAAAATTTTTTTTTTTGATTTTTTTTCTTTTAAAAAAGTATATATATAAATAAAGAATGAATACAATGAGAAATTTATTGGACGAAGATGTTCCAAATATTAATACTCCTTTATTAAAACCAAAAAAAATTTTAAAAAATAATTTTGTCGAAAAATCAAAGAAAAAAGAAAATAATTTGTTAGATAAATCCAAAGAAGAATTGCTCAATTTATTTGATAAATATAGAAATAACGCGAATGACGCAAACAAAGGAGTTAAAAAAATAACAAATTGGTATAACAAATTAAAAAATAATTTTTCAGATATATTTGACAAAATACAAGGTAAAGTTTCAACCCCAACTGCAAAATTTAAAATTGATAAAAAAGCTTTGAATGTAACAAAAAAATATCAAATGGATTTGAAAAAATTTGAATTGTCTTTATATGACCCTTTGACTCTCTTGAAAAAAAATTAAACCATTGGTTATTGAAAAATTCAAAAAAAATTCAAGTACAAAACAACAAATAACTCTTGAATGTTTGATGAAAAAAACAAATCCAACAACAGGAGAAGAAACTGTGGATAATGCTCATTTTCATAGTTATTATGAAGAAATTTTTGATGGAAGTAATTTTGATGAAATATATGAAAAAATGACTCAAAAAATTATTTTGAGTTTTGAAGAATTTTTAAAAAATTCAAGTTTGTGGAAATTTAACAAAGGTTTAAAAATAATTCTTAATATTAATGAAATTAAAAGATTACTTGCATCATCTTACATTCCTTTACCAGAATTTTTAAAAAACAAAAATGCAATTATCAATCCAAAAAACAATGATGACAAATGTTTATTGTGGTGCGTGACAATAAATGAACTTTTAAAAACCACACCTGATTTAAAAAACCCGGATAGAATTACAAAAATATTAAAAAAGAAATCTGAAAGTTTTAATGTTAAAGATGTTAATTTTCCATGTGGATTTTCTGATATTGATAAATTTGAAAAAAATAATAACATTCCAATTAATTTATTTGGATACAATGAAGAAAAAAGATTTGGAAACAAAAATCCTGAAATTTTTCCTTTGAGAGTAAGTAAATTTGATTTGGAACAACAGGAAAAACAACCTCGTGTAAATATATTGTTAATATCTAATGAGAATGGAGATAAACATTATTGTTTAATTAAAAATATGAGTAGATTGTTTTCAACTCAGGTTAATAAACATAAAGAAAAAAAATATATTTGCAACTATTGTTTACAACATTTTAGTAATGAAAATGTTTTTAAAAATCATTTAGAATATTGTAAAGAGTATCAATGTGGAAAAACTGTTTATCCAAACTAAGGTGAAAAATTAAAGTTTAAAAATTATGAAAGAATGCATGATATTCCATTTGTAATTTATGCAGATTTTGAATGCAATTTAAAATTCGAGGATAAAAATATTGGTGAACATACAAAACAATTTCAAAAACATGAACTATCTGGATATTGTTATTTGATAAAATGTTTTGATGATAATTTATTTAGACCAAAATTAATAAAATGTAGCAAAAAACCTGGTGAGAATGATTTTGACATTTCTTTAAAATTTGTAGAAAGTTTAGAAAATAATATTAAAAAAATACATGAGCAATTTAAATTTCCAAAAAAGATAATATTAAGTGAAAAGGATAAAACAGATTTTAGAAGAGCTGAGAAATGTTATGCATGCGGGTGTGTATTTGGAAAAGCAGAAGAAAAAGCAGAAAAATCTGAAAAAAATGATGAATGCGATGAATGCGATGAATTTGAAAAGATGGATAAATTATTTATGGACGATAAAATTAGTGCAGAAGAATTTAAAAAATATTTTGAAGACAGAGAAAAAGGAAAAGAAAATGAAAAAGAAAACGAAAAAGAAAAAGAAAAAGAAAAAGAACCGAAAAGAACCAATTTCACAGACAAAGTTAGAGATCATTGTCATTTTACTGGAAAATATCGAGGTGCTGCATGTATTAGTTGTAATACACAAATGAAAAAACCAAAATTTATTCCAGTTATATTTCATAATTTGCAAAATTATGATAGTCATTTGTTTATAAAAAATCTAGGTGTTTCAGAAGGTGAAATTAATTGTATACCCAACACTGAGGAGAAATATATTTCATTTACAAAAGAAATTATTGTTGATAAGTTTGAATCTATAAAAATAATTACAGAAAAACAACTTCAAAGTAAATGCAAAGAAAATATTATTGAATGTGAAGAATTACCATCAACCAGTGAAACCAGTGAAACCAGTGAAAACCCAAAGTACAAAATTAAAGAATTGATTAATGTTAAAAAACAAATTAGATTTATTGATAGTTTTAAATTTATGCAAACTAGTTTAGCAAATTTAGTCAATAATTTAGATAAAAATGAATTGAATATTTTGAATAAATTTTATAAAAATGAAGAAAAAAGAGACCTTCTTACTAGAAAAGGTGTTTTTCCATATGATTGGTTTGATGATATTGAAAAATTAAAAGAAGAAAAACTACCTGATATTTGTGAATTTTATTCCAAATTGAATGATGAAAATATATCTGAAGAAGATTACTCACATGCACAAAATGTTTGGGAAAAATTTAAAATTAAAAATATGAGAGAATATCATGATTTATATTTGAAAACTGATGTTATTCTTTTAGCTGATGTCTTTGAAAATTTTAGAAAAGTTTGTAAACAAAATTATAAATTGGACCCTGCTTGGTATTATACTTCACCAGGATTAGCTTGGGACGCAATGTTAAAAATCACAAAAATTGAATTGGAATTGTTGTATGACCCACAAATGTATCTTATGATTGAAAAAGGAATCAGAGGTGGAATTTCAACGATTGTAAAAAGATATGCAAAAGCAAACAACAAATATATGGAAAACAAATATAATTCTGAAGAAGATAGTGTTTATCTTTCATATTTGGATGCAAATAATTTATATGGTTGGTCAATGTCTAAAAAACTTCCAACAAAGAATTTCAAATGGATGAAAAACAATGAATTGGAAAATTGGAAAAACAGCGGAGCTGACCGTTCCGGTAGTTGTATTTTAGAAGTTGATTTGGAATATCCAGAAGATTTACATAATTTACACAATGAATATCCGTTAGCGCCAGAAAGATTAAAGATTGGTCAAGTTGAAAAATTAATTCCAAATTTGAATAATAAAGAAAAATATGTTTTACATTGTAAAAACTTGAAATTGTATGAAAAGTTGGGATTAAAAATTACTCGAATTCATAAAGGAGTAAAATTCCATGAAGAAGATTTTATGAAACAATATATTGATTTGAACACAAATTTGAGAACAAATGCAAAAAATGATTTTGAAAAAGATTTTTTCAAGTTAATGAATAATTCAGTATTTGGAAAAACAATGGAAAATGTGAGAAATAGAGTTAATATTCAACTGGTTAACAGAAAAGAAAAAGCATTAAAACTATTTTCAAAAACCAACTTTGACAAAAGAACTATATTTTCTGAAAATTTAATTGCAATTCATATGTATAAAACAAAAATTAAACTAGATAAACCAATATATTTAGGAATGAGTATATTAGATTTATCAAAGACTTTAATGTATGATTTTCATTATAATTACATTAAGAAAAAGTATGGTGAAAATGTATCATTATTATTTACCGACACTGATAGTTTAATTTATGAGATTAAAACCGAAGATTTTTATAAAGATATTTCTCCAGATGTAAAAAATATGTTTGATACAAGTAATTATCCAAAAGAACATAAAAGTGGGATAAAAACTGGATTAAACAAAAAAGTAATTGGAATGATGAAAGATGAGTGTGGTGGAAAACAAATTGAAGAATTTGTGGGGTTGAGAGCAAAATTATATTCTTATAAAATGTGTGGAGACTGTGAAGACGGCAGGGTAAAAGAAGAAAAAAAATGTAAAGGTGTTAAAAAAAATATTATCAAAAAAGAAATAACATTTCAAAATTATAAAGATTGTTTATTTGATGGAGAAGAACAAATAAGAAAGATGAATTTGATAAGACATAGAAATCATGATTTGTATACAGAAAGTGTTGAAAAAATTGCATTATCAGCAAAAGATGACAAACGAAACATACTTGAAAATAAAATAGATACACTTGCATTTGGTCATTACAGGAATGATATGGTTGAAGAATATGAAAAAATATTTGGTTTTAAACCATAAAAAATTATAAACTTTATTTTATGATTTTTACGTTTTTGAAATTTTGAAAATTTCAAAAATGATTAATTTTGAGAATGTGAAAAAATTGATTAATTTTGATAATGTGAGAAATTTGATTAATTTTGAGAATGTGAGAAATTTGATTAATTTTGAGAATGTGAAAAAATTGATTAATTTTGATAATGCGAAAAAATTGATTAATTTCGAGAATGTGACAAAATTGACTGATTTCGAAAATGTGACAAAATTGACTGATTTCGAGAATGTGACAAAATTGACTGATTTTGGGAATGTGAGAAATTTGATTAATTTTGAAAATGCAAATAATTTAAGTAAATTTGGGAATCCGGTTTGAGCCAGATTTGGTAGGTTATTAAAATGATTGACAGCTTCCAAGAAACCGGAAGTAATTTCTTGTAATTTGATGACATCATAAGAATGATTGACAGGTGATGACGTCATTGGGAAACCGGAAGTAAATGTGACAAAATGTGCTGGAAAACTGTGCTGGAATCCCCACTTTATAGACTACTATTATAAATGTATTGAAGACTCTGGCGCACTATAGTCCGTATGCCAGGAAAGTGTGGTGATGTCTCAAAATGGTTAACAAAAAACCAAATCAAAAGTTGACCCTGGTTCCTCCGCTGGTTCTCTTACTTCAGCCTGTCGCATGTGCAAAATGTTCTGATTTACGTTTAAATATACGTTTACTTGCTTTTGATTGGTCCAATCCGATTTATATTTAACTCCGTAATTAAAATTAAAATTATTCTTCATTGCAAAATTTATGTAATTGCTCGATGAGAAATACAGGATGTGTTTTGTACTAACCCCCTGGAATGAAAATTCAAAAGTTGGACTAAGATGATAAAAATCCTAAATCCGCCATTGCATTAAGTAGATACGAGAAATGCCGACTGGTGACGATAAACGTTCTTTCGTTGTTCGCTACACGCGTAACTTTATCAGTACGGCATATTGCTCAAGTATAGTCGTGTTTACTAATGGAATACATGTGGAATATATTTGGTGGTACAACATCAACAACATCTCTGATCTTATTTAAGGAGGCTAACTAATGTTTTGCGTAGTCAGATACTGTTGATACAAATGCTATATTAAGGAGGGTTAACACAAATAACCGAATTTTTATGGTAAACAATCTTCACATATTTTTAGGTGTTTTAAATCAACTCTTTGGTGTTATGGCAACGAGAAGACAGCTTCTAATATGCTTATTATATGCATAAAACTGACATCAATCCAACAGGGTAAACTCCATGTATTACAAAAATTTTAAAATATCTATAATGTAATATTTTTCTTGATATCCAAACCTTTGATCACTTTAATTATCTTATTTCGACGTTATAATTTTCCTTTAAAGCAAAATATTACGAAGATCTTCCACGGAAGATTAGGTCCAATTCCCATCCACAATAGGTCGCCGGAGAAACGCGGGAGAAAACGGTTAATTAAACCAGCGAAAACTATGAGAAAAATAACTTAATCGGCAAACAAAAGCATTATTGCGGGCACAGAACTTAACTGTTACTCACTTTTGCATCTTACAAGGTACAGTTCGTCTAGGGGGATTCCTCGCACAAAGACAAAGGATGTCCAGTTCATCGACGAACAACGAAGTCTCATATGGATTCTGTATATGAAAACATGTCCCCCTCAAGCGAATACCATTATGGGAAATGTAGAAGTGGTCAACGGGAATTTTCCTATTTGTTGCATAATTTTTGCTTCCACCCTGAATTATCTGTTAGAGCCAGTTTTCCTCACAATATGTCTATCGGGCTATAAGGCACTTGCTCTAAGTCACGACCCCTCAATTCTCGCAAAACATCAAGCATGAAATTATTATCTAAGATAACGCATAAAAGGTAACATTTTAAGTAACTGTCTGGGGTTAGGGTCTTTAAAACTTGCATTTACTACGACAAATAGATTTTATGTTAGCTTGTCACATGATCTTTGATCCACGTAAAAAGTATCTTTGTATAGAGCAACTGCTACACTCGTCCGACGAGAAAGCAATGAGAGAGTGAATTATAATTTTGTTTACTCCAAAGATTCGAAGGAATAACGAATCTTTAGCAGGGTAAAAGTATATGTTGTTTTTGGTCGCCATGTTGCAAGACGAATTAATTCCATCCAATCTGGTGATCACAAGCAAAACGTAGTTTATCTTGCCGAAGATTCATCATTTAAGCCATATCTTGAAAAAAATGTCTTCAAAATGTCTCTTCACCCGCTTCTTTAGATTAAAGTATAAAATCTAAATTTAAACTGCGTTTTTCTTTGATTAAGAAATTCATTCGTGTCACTCGACCACAAACAAACGTGACCCATTTATCTCAGCAAGTGCAAGTTCTGAAAATCAAAATTCTAGAGTTTGATTTAAATGACTTCTAGGAATACGTTTCCAGGATTAATAATTTAACATAGTCTAATTTATGAGAGTTAAGGTCAAACGACATGTTAGTATACGCAGCCTATGGCTATTGAGGGACAACATGAAAGAAAGAAATTTTGAGTGTGGAACATTAGGAATAATAAACCGAAATAAAAGGGTAGTCTTAATAATTGGAAACAAAAATTCAACAAAAACGTCTCTCAAGAATTGAAAAAGAGGTCGACCGAAAAAGTAAATTATCTTTAAAGTACTGAAAATATATATCATAAAATCAGATGAGAAAACTACAGACAGAAATCACTTTCAGCTTTGAATTTGGTGGGCACTGCCAACCAGTATTTAATGTCATACAGTTGCAACCACTGTTTCGCAAAAAAAGAGAACGTGTGGGGTTTTTGTTGCGGATTAATGCGAACGATAATGTGAGATTATGAAATTCACGACCAATGCCTCATGAACTTTCTTAGCAAATATAACAAAAATTTCTAGAATATTTTATGAATCATTTTTTGACACATTTTATATTTTGTACATATTTTTGACATTCTGAGGCTGGCTTATATTAGTAATTTGGGTTTCCTTAAAAGAGAAAAAAAAAAAATTAAAAACAAAAGCAAGAAAGCACTAACTTTACCGGTATTTAGCCAGGCATTAACTCTTTCGAGGAAAAATATTTTGCTTGCTACAGTGGTGCCGTAGTCACAAACAGGATCTTGAGCACAACTTTGAAGTTCGTCTAGCGACCAGAAATGACCACATTCATCGCGATCACACTTAGACTTACGATGGCGAATGCAAACCTCCGTTTCTCCGTAGCAAACAGAGCACTTCACCTTAAGCGTAGCAGTAATTTTCTCGTAAATCACCGGCTCCTCCTCTTTAATTTCCTGTATGCAGTCCTTCAAGACATTCTTGAGATAACTGACAAACGTGCTGAGGGGTCGCGGATTACATGTAGATTGTGGAACAACACCTACTTTGATCATTCCAGGAATTTTCACGAGATAAACATCGAATCGGCCTTCTTTGCGACCGTATGAAAGGAGGGTGTAGTTGCAGTAAAGTCGAGGCGTACAGCTTAACAAGTCCTTTCTGCACATGTTGAGAACGTTTGTCTGAAATCTCGTATAAAGTCCAAGTGGGACGTGCAAGCAGCTAAATCCGATGAAAACTGAGGGAACGGTGCTGTTTGACAATTTTTCTTGTATGCCTACTCCTTCTTCCATAAGAGGAGCCACGGAAGGAACAATAAAGGCTGCCTTTCCCTCATGATTCCATGAGCAAATCAAACTGAACTGTTTCATCAAATCCTCCAGAAGCTCTCCGTCAACTCTTTTCCGAAGGTACTCTTGCATTAAAATACCCTTCTTCAACAGCTTATAGAATAAAGCATCTCTTGGGTTCTTCTCTTGTGGAACAGTGATGACTGCCGTGAAAAGGTTCATCAGCCAAGGTGGGTTAAGTACAACGACTGGAGATTCAGGATGGTGGACAATGACACCTTGGTGATGCAGGAATGTGATGGAGGCATCTACGTCTTTCACCTTGCAGGATTGGGCTGCTGCGCGGGCATCTTCGACAGAAATGTACTTCAAACCTTCAATTTCCATCTTGTGGCTAAGTGCTTGCTCGAACTCCAACCATCGAACTGGCATTGGGCGTTGCTTCTTCAGTATGGTAGTGCACAGACTATAAAGCTTTCTACGAAGTCCTCTAATCTCATCGCCGGCTCTATCAGGCAACGTGTTGTCGATGACGAAGACGTCGGGGAATACGTTCGTAAATGCTTTCTCGGTTAAGACATCTTGTATTCTCTCCTTAACTTCGTCAATATCTCCCTTGAATTCATCGCTGTGGGTCAGAGCAATTACGACTGGAGGGAGTTCGAATTCTGGGAATTCGCCTGAAAACATATCAGTCTCGAAATCTTTTAATCTTGCCAAGACCGTTAACCAAGACAAAAAGTAATCAAGGTTGGTTGAAAGCAAAGGATTATTCAAATTACGCTCGACATCAATCGACTGAAACTTGAATCGAGGCTGAGCGGGTTCTTCGAGGGGATAATTAAGATCAAGGACCAACAAGTATGGACAACACATTTTTAAAAAGCAGAAATGCGTGTCGTAGAAAATGCTTTGCCCCGCCAGATCATGAACAAAGACTTTAACAGCAGGCGATTCATGGCTCTTAACAGTTTTTGTGAGCATTTCTACTTTGCTGACCATTTGTGGTGTGAGTTGTTTTACAGTTGATTCACTGATTGAAGAAGCACCATGTTGCATGAGTGGCTCTTTCTCATTTACGGAATCCTTTCTCCTTTGGATCACCAGCTGTGCGGTGTTTTTTAAAATGTGATCATTTGCTTCATCGGCACTAGTGAAAAACTGCCTTACTCCTTTTTTCTTCCACGGCTCCTCTGCGTTTTCATCTGTTAGCTCTACAACGTCTACTTCAATCCCGTTGGTGCTTGGTTCCTGACAATCGAAAGGCAGCCCCAAAAGGTGCTTTTTTAAAGACGTTTTACCAGCTCTATCTTGACCAACGATCAAAATAGGTATTCGGGTATTTCTGGCTTCTCCAGCTTCAAGAGCTTGAAAATATGCTTCATTGTAGATGACATCGTTACCTGAAAAGTCACATCAAATTCTACGGTCACCTGATACGTTCTACTGCGCTCGAGCACAAAACATTTCAACAAATCATTT
The DNA here is from genome assembly GCA_030142905.1 of Heliopora coerulea. NCBI lineage: Eukaryota > Metazoa > Cnidaria > Anthozoa > Scleralcyonacea > Helioporidae > Heliopora > Heliopora coerulea. Next base: position 405,761 of record JASJOG010000080.1, on the reverse strand, counting down.
CTACAAGTTCTGTAGAACATTCTACAGTACCACTCTAACATGTTGGTTAAGAGCTATGTCATTCATTTAGGACCTCCAGATGTACTATTACGATACCTAGTTACGGCGCAACACACTACTCAATCAGGCTCTCTTTATCTCGATCAAAGAAGTTATACACGTATTTCATGTTAAAGCGAATATAAAATGAAAATTACGCCTGATTGAAGGGATAAGTGATAACGATATTTTGAAGGGATGGGATGAATAATAATGATATTTACGGCACCATCACAGAGCACTTCATCTATGATATAATTTGACTTGTTTCATTTTATTTATAGTGTATATATCTCTGACGTCACTCGATGACAAAAAATTTGCACTGACTGGCGAAACTGTGCATGTTTGAAACTGTTTTACGTAACTGGTTGAAACGTTGGATGTGAACGCATCTCACAGCATTCAGCATTACTACACTAAAATTACCACTGCTACGGTAATAATCATATCACTTCTCAGACATCTCTCTCAAAGAAGAATGATGTACCTAACCACACTAAAGTAAGCGACTTCATTTTTTAAAGTATATTGCTGGTAATGTTTGACATTCACTATCAATATAAGAGAATGAAAAAGTGTAAGAGTGATATTTGAGTGTATATTTAGGAATCAAAGCTCTCTGGAACCAACTGCGAATAATGCGACTTCCAGGTCATCGGACGATCAGGGTCGAACCTCTAATGCAAAGATATCAGTCCGCCGCTACCTGTCAATTCTCC